>CAXIVR010000012.1:10339218-10939218 GCA_964035755.1 Teleogryllus oceanicus | reverse complement strand
AATAATAATAATAATAATAATAATAATAATATAATAACACAGTTAACGTTTGTTCGTTACGTCAACTCAAAGTACGTGACATTATTTTATTAGATATATATGCAATAAATATATATGCCATCAAATAATGAAACTATAAATTATAACGAACATTGCACAAATAGTTGCATTAAACACGTGTTAAAATGTACCTTTAAAGATACACGCGCTTTTGTTTCCTAAAATTATAATTAAACACGTTCCGTGAGGAAGGTGGTTCATCCCACGTTTTATGAGAAACGAGTTGCATAGTAATTAAATCCTTAATTTGTTCACTTGTTTTTTTACTGCGATTCGGGGAAATGAATACGCAAACTAAACAATTGTGCATCATGTTCAACAAACTCATATTATGCATTTAAATAAGTACTAAACCACCAAGTATTATCTTCAAATATTTTGCCGGTTATTTGAGATAAGCCCGGAAGAATTTAACTGTATTCTGTACAGAAATCTATACCTTCTTGTGAAGCTTACGAACGAATTTTCATACATCAGAAAATTAAAATAAGATCATTTATAATCTTAAAATTATAATTTCTTATCTGATTAATTATAATTATAATTTCTATTTCTAAATTATCATTTATTTTATTTTCTTATCTTACGTTATCCTTTAATATACATTAAACTCTCATTCAATGAAAACAATATTGTAAACCATAATATATTTCACCCGAGATAACTGTGTACTCGACGATTGAAACAGTGTCAGCGAGACACAAGCAGACGGACTTCTCGTATGCGTAGCTACGCCTACTAGCGCTTTTCAGAAAACATCGGGTAGTCCAATGCGAGGCAGCCAATTACCCCGAAATTTGTTATGCATTTTATTTTTATTTTTTTGTTCTATTGTGTGCTAACACGAAATTTAAATATTATTTCTATTCGTTAATATTTGCATTAAGTACATTTCTTAGTTTATTCTTACAGAACTTCAAAATCCGCTTTAACCTTATTTATTTATTACTTTCATTTTTCACTTCCCAAAGGTCTCTTTCACGTCCACTTTTTTCCACAGTGATTATCCCATCATTTTATTGTTGCATTGAACTCTGTACCTAATCATAATTTTCTTTCTGACAACTACCGTCTTTTGAAGCTTAATTGTGCCACCATATCCCATACATCTTCTTTCAGTTCTTTATACTTTAGTTTTCCTTCCAGCTGTACTATTTCCTTCTCTGACCAAGTTTCTTTTCATATTATCCCCTTCTTTCTTTTCCCTTTACAGTCTGCTTCTCTTCCTCTCCAAATAATCACATAATATCTTTATTTTGAATGTACTTTTTAAATGCAACACACTGCAAATAACGAAGAAATGTAATATCACTTATGACTTCCTACTTAAATGATATTCTGTGATTTTTTATGCATGCGACATTTAAATCTGCTATTCATGTAGCACAGTTTATTCAATATAAATTATAGTACGTAGATTCTGTTGTAATATGCATACAGAGTAAATAAAAATGGTGTACGAAGAAATACGACTTGTAACTATTCATTTTGTACAAAATGTGATCAAATCAAACTTACTGGGGATAATAAAAATCCTTTCTATACTTATATCAGCATCAGCATTAGTGTGCAAGATCTCATGAAAAATAATTATGTTTAATTGATTGTGCTACAAATATTCTTCTTCTTCTTATCTTCAAGTATTTAGGCATGATGCCTGTTACGTCGCTTAGTACTGGTCCTTCCAACGCATTCTTGGACGTCCTATGTTTCTCTTTCCTCTTGGTTGATAATTTGCCATTTGTTTAGGAATGCGGTCGTTGTTCATTCGCAACAGATGTTCTTGCCAAGAGAGTCTGTAGTTGGTGACTTTCTCTATGAGACATTCTACGTTTAGCTCATTTCGGATTTTTGTGTTTCTTTGTCTATCTAGGAGACTATATCCCGCTACCGCTCTAAGAAATCTCATTTCTGCTGCTTGCAGTCTTGAGATATCTTTTTTTGTCATTGTCCACACTTCACTCCCATACAAGCAAGTTGGTATTGACATAACTTTATAAAATTTGATGAGAGTATCTCTTCTCACTTTTGAACTGAGTGTTCTTCTTATGGTACCATTCATTTGGTTGAATCGTTCTATTTTCTTATTTATGTCGATTTCGCCATAAAATGATATGTCTGCTCCCAGGAATGTGAAGTGCTGTATCTGTTCTACAGTTTTTTTATTTACTACAATTTTTGAGCGTACCGGGTATCGTCCTTGGAATGCCATCACTTTCGTTTTGGTGTCCGATATTTCCAGATTATATTCTGACATTATCCGCTGCAGTTCATGAGTTGCTTTTTGTAATATATCTTCTCTTTCTGCTATTATTGCTTGGTCATCTGCAAAAAGTATTGTCCATAATTTTGTTCTCGTTAAGTCTAAACTATAAAATTTTAATCTGGTCTTCCACTCGCGAAGAGCTTCGTCTATGTAGATATCAAACAGAATCGGTGAAAGACTGCATCCTTGTCGTAAGCCTTGGTCCACTTTCGCTTTTCGATCTGGTTTCCAAGTAATACATATTTCGGATTCATTATACATACTTTCAATTACAAGAATCAGATGTTCAGGGATTCCTTTCTTTCTTAGTACTTCAAAGAGGGTATGCCTGGCTACAGTGTCAAAAGCTTTCTTGTAATCTACAAACAAGATGTGGGTTTCTTTGTTATATTCCCTGTGTTTCTCTAGAATTTGTTTTAAGGCAAATATATTGTCTATGCAAGACCTTTCTTGGCGAAAGCCACTTTGCTCTTCCATCAGCATTGTTTCTGCAATTTTCCTTAATCTAGAGGTCACAATTTTTGAGTATACCTTATACGCAACGTTTAGGAGACTTATACCTCTGTAGTTGTCACATAATGTTCGGTCTCCCTTTTTAAAAATAGGCAGAACTACAGCAAGTTTCCAATCAGTTGGTATTTTTCTTCTATTCCAGCATAGGTTGAAGAAGTGGAGAAGCCTTATTTTAAATTCTTTAGTTGCACATTTAAGCATTTCTGCCTTAATGCCATCACTACCACTAGCTTTCCTATTTTTCATTTTAGCTAATGCCTCTTCCAGTTCCTCAAATTCTATCTGGTCTACTCTGTCTTCAATAAGGTTTTCATTTTTGTCTACCTTCTCATTCTTATCACTCGCATTCTTATTTGTCCATAAGTTCTTATAATAAGAGAGCCATTCATCTGACTTAATTACCTGTATATCTGCTACATCCTTCTCTTGTCTATTAAGGTGCCTCATAATTTTATACGCGGATTTCTGCCGTCCATTATGTCATTTTCAATATCAGCTATATATTTATCCCATGATTCCTGTTGGGCTTTTCTTGTTAGATACCTGACGTGGTTGGAAATTGTGGTATATTCCTTCTTAGTTTGTGGAGATTTATTGGATAAATATCTCAGATGTAATTTCTTTTCTCATTAACAGCTTCTTCAATTTCTTCATTCCATATTTTAAGCCCTTTCTTCTTCGCTCTCTTTGAAGTAAAACCTAGTGTTTCGAATGCTGTTGCTTCCATTATAGTTTTCAAATTACTCCACTCTTCTTCCACGTCATTACTAATTTCATATGTTTTGTTATGTTGCTCCAGACGTTGTTGGTATAGCAGTTTGACAGATTCTTCATTTAGTAAATATACTTTCCAAATCTTTTGGATGGGACAAGTTTGGCGATTATTGTTTTTAACCCATCTCTTCAGTAGTTTTAACTTTCCTAAGAGTGCAAAGTGATCGCTATCTATATCGTAACTCCTGTAGACTCTTACATCTGTGAAAAGTTTGCTTACTTTATCGTTTGCCATGATGTAATCAATAGCACTAATTTGACCACGTGCTGCCCATGTCATCTTATGGATACGTTTATGCTTATAAAAGGTGTTCATTATTTTCATATTATTAAAACATGCAAAATCTCTTAGCTTACGTCCATTTTTATTCAGGGCATCTTCGTTATTGGGGCCAATTATCTTATCAATAGATACATTCCCAATTCTGGCATTGAGGTCTCCAGATATGACAATATAATCATTTTTATTTGTCTCATCGAGAGTTTTTTGTAGAGAATTGTAAAATTCCTCTGTAGCCAAAGTTTTCCCTTCTTCTGGGGCATACACACAAATGAAGCATATATATCCTCTATCTACTTTACACCGAAGAGTGACAATTCTGTCAGATATCCAACTATAAGAATGAACTCGATTTTTCCATCTTCTGCTTATTAAGATTGCAACTCCTGACGCAGCTCTCTCATTGATATCAACACCACTATATATAAGAGCATAATCATCTAAATCCATTGAGCCTTTAGCTTTCTTCTTGGTTTCTGTTAACATGGCTATATCCACAAATTTTTCTTTCATTATATTGATTATACGTTGTTCTTTTCCTTTTAACGATCTAACATTCCAAGTCATTATCTGTAAATGTTCCGCTAAACCGTTATCATATCCTTTTCGTTGCCTTGTCGTATATGGGGCGTCCGGTTGTACTTGTTGCGATCTGTGAGAAATTTTAATTTTTGCCTGATAGGGTTTCTAGCCCATATGCAGGTTAGTTTGGTGATGGGTATGCCATCTCACTGCCTCCAAACTTGCAGGGCAATTTTTCGGGTTGCTCACCCTAGGTGCATCGCCTTCACTACGGCTTTGAGTTGCATCTACCCAGGACATCTTCGCCATCTTTTTCACGCTAACGATGTTTTTGCATGATTCTTCTAGAGATTTCTTCTTGAAGTCCTCTTCTTGGCGTTTAGGTCCTCTTCTGGAGTACTTCTTCGTCTCACCCCTATCCTTTGACCTGTCCGGCAAGGGAGGCCCTATCAGTAGCTACGCTACCGCCGGCATAGCTCTCGGGGTCATGGGGGTACTCAAGCTCCGCCACCAACGACAAGGTCCTGTACTCCCTAGGCGGAGTGCTACAAATATTATTATTACAAATATTATTTTTAATAATGCTACAAATATTAAAAATAAATATTAACATACAACTTCCCTTACAAATTGACATTCCGCAACGTGACTTTTTGTTAGGTTTAGAAATATTGAAGACATCGTAGTTTTTTCAACATTCTTTGTGTATTTTTGGCTCTTGTCTCCTCATCTACTGGATCTATTGCTTTGGTACTGTGAGAACACAAAAGAAATATCGAAAATGTACCATGTTTCCGTTATAGCAGGATGGCGTACCTATGTATTTGGTTTTCCGAGTGCTCTACTCTTCAGTGAAGTCAATGTGTAATGTTAAAAACTCTGAAAGACATTCTTGTCGAACAGGCAGAAATAAATTTAAACAAGTGCTCAACGATCACCACAAAATAAATTGCTCCTTGGATTCGTTGTTTTGTATAATGTTACATTTGTAATACAAACGTCGCTGTTGAGAAACATAAATGAATAACGGACATAGTGCTCCAGCACTCACGCATGACAGAAAACAAACATTTCACAACGTAGAAGGTTTTCTCAATAACATAGCCGTCAGTAATAGATGTTCCATTTCAAATGCAAGTGACCGCGAGCGGTGTCTCAGTGCATTAACTCAAGTCACTGCAGTGCTCCTGACCGGGAAGTCCTAGGTTCTAGTCCCGACGGCAGCAGGATTTTCAACATTAGCTCTTCAGGTAGATCGAATTCAGTCGCTGTCTGGAGGAGAATTCTCGCGGTCGGCTGCTCTGATCGGCAGTTTTCCGTGTTTTTTCCGATCAACACCAGGTGAATGCCGAATCAGTACCTTTACAAATGTGACACGGACCGCGCGCGATCTTTCCTTCCTTTTTCTTGTCCTATCCTCACCCCTTACTTACACTCACACTTACATGTACTACACTACCACACATGCCGGGAGACCGGTCAGGGACTTAGATCTTGTCCCGCTGGGTTGGTAGGAGATACCGCTAGTCGTCGGATCACGCCATCCAGTGGGGGAAGATCATCGCCACCTCCCGGTGAAAAAACATGCACTACACTTACGCATGACTAATGATCTCGGTAGTTGACGCGCCCGGAATCACTAACAATCAATCAATCAAATGCAGGTAGTGACAGCAATACGTCTTTAGTCGTACCTCACTAGACACATGACACTCATTTACGATACATCTCTCCAAGTTCTCTTTCTCTCTCTCTCTCTCTCTCTCTCTCTCTCTCTCTCTTCTATCTTTCTATCTCTTCTATCTCTATCTCTATCTCTATCTTTCTATCTCTCTCTATCTCTATCTCTCTATCTATCTCTATCTCTCTATCTTCTCTATCTCTCTATCTCTCTATCTCTCTTCTCTCTATCTCTATATCTCTATCTCTATCTCCCACTCCTCTCCATGCAATGTTTCAAAGTGGCTGATAGCGACTGGCATGAGGGAGCTGAAATAATGCTTGAAAGAGGTAGACTCGCAACCGAAACGAATGAGGGATCTCAAGTGCTTTCTCGTCAGCGGCAAGAGAGCTCCCCCACGGCGACACAGCTCTGCTGTCGCCGTTTCCGGCGCTGTCTCCGCGGTCGCCGCCTCTTCATTAGCCAAATTCACCGCCGGAGGGCAGCGTGGGAGCCTCGACGGTTGACCGCCGTCCGCCCTGACAGACCACGGAATCCCTCTTTGTGGGCCGAATTGACTGCACTTGTTGGAGGTAGCCATCGCGCGCTGTTACGAAATGAAAGCAGCGGGCGTGGTCGGGCCAAAGCTCGCGAGTGAGCTCGCCCATCGCCCATCGCCCGCCCGCGACCGCCCTTTGAAGTGCGTCGACCGCCGCTCATCCCTCGGCCGGCCTGCTCGTGCATTTCTCGTCCGCGTCTGCCTTCGACTTTGCTTCATTCTTCCTCGCCAATCTGCATTAAAGCAGCGAACGCGTACTGTCTTTCGTTTGGGGGGTTGGAAAACTCGTTTCGTGCGGATTGGCTTCCAGTTGCAGAGCTTTTCTGTTCTCAATAATGTCGCCACTTTCCGATGTGTCTTGTTTTAAGGGTAGATGCTTTGCTTTGGTTAAGAGGTGCAGTTTCGTGAAATCTCAGATAATCAAGTCCCGTTTGGGCATCTAATTACTTGTCTTATTCTCTGATCTTCCCAACGTTAATCCAATTCCAGTATCTTCATTAATAAATGTTAATACTGTACATTGTTCTGAAAACTGACAAATGGGAAGATGTGGTGTACACGAGTTTCTGCAACCAACATTTGCACCACTATAATTCGTGTTAACAAAAATGTCCAGAAATTGAACAGTTCCTTAGTGGTAATATTAGTTGTAATAGTATAATGATTATGGTTTATCGTACTGTGGTATATAAGTAAGTCTGCACTTGGGTAATTTCAAAACATCTAGGGTACTATTAAAACATTTTTAGTCTTTTGTGAGTTGCCTTAATCAGTCCGATTTATTGCATCAATTCTCTCTTATCTTCTCTAAATCTCCATTTCTATTGATTATTTCAAAATTTGTCGAACCATCTTATTTGATTCAGATCAATTTAAATGTTTCACATCATTCCAAAATTTGTCGAACCATTTTATTTTATTCTGATCAATTTAAATGTTTCGCTTCTTTCACTCACACGCTAAATATATATCCTCTTTGACATTTATCAAAGTTGTTCATTTATCATATGCAACTCATCAAAACAAATTAATCTTGTGTTCCATAAGCAGCCAGCCAATAACTTTATATTTATGAAACTGACCCTCGTTTTCTACGAAATTGAACTAAACGAAATAGAATGCTTCCTGAAATATGTACCTGAAAAAATTCCGTTTTCTCAATCTGTTATTTCTGTGCTGAGAGAATCTTTAACTTCCAAGAATGAGAGATCATGCTCTGAACTATAGCTCAGAAAAGGAAAACGTTCACAGTGAAACGTAATAGATATCATGTGTAATATAATGGTGATTGATTTCTCCCAAACATCCGATTCATCATAAATATATTTATTTACAGTAAATTGCTGGTGGTGTGTGAATACACTCTGCGTGGAATGATTAAGTAAACAACTGTCGAAACTTACTTCAAATGTACTTTTCAGATTGTATATCCAAAATCAGTACTCAATAGCAGTCAAAATCCTTTTATATCTATGTAAACAACAAGTAGGCCACATGAATGACCCAGATGTTGGCTTAATGAGAAAAGCTCTAACTCACTGACCTGCATTAATGAACAAATAATACCATTAAATACGAATTCAGATCACTGCAAAAATATGTTCGTGTTATGAGGCACATTGCTGTTGGACCTACCAACTTCCCGGAGACTTTTTAGCGGTATCAAATTTGTACGTAGAAATCAAACGATAAATGAAGCACTTTCGCCTTATCATTTTCTCTATACCTGGTAATTTTATTTTTAAAATATTTACAGACAGTAAGTCAAGAACTTTCTGGTTATGAAAGGACATATTTCTGTATTCCTGACAAACGCAGACTTGTAAGTAGCATAATTCTACCCACTTAAGATAATGTCTTACTAGCAGGTAGCAAATAATAGGTTTTCTTTCTAGCTTCCAAGTCAAACCGAGCCAATCACTGGCAATTTTCATAAAGTCAACCAGGGATAGGAGTAAAATCTTCTTTCAAATTTTGCATTATCATAAAGTCAACCAAGTCGCTAGGCGAATGGCAGAGCAGTACCCTATCAAACGGGCCATGCACCACGCGCGATCTTTCCTTCCTCTTTCTCGTGCTATCCTTTCCCCTTACACACACACACACACACACACTTTCACTAACATGCACTACACTACCACATATTCCGGGAGACCCGTCGGGAGCTTCGAGCTTGTCCCTGCTGGGGCGGTGCCCCGCTGGTGGGAGACTCCTGGTCAGGAAGAAACACCGCTAGTCGACGGCAGGTCGGCGCTGGATCTCGCCATCCAGCGGAGGAAGATAACAGCCATCTAACGAAGAAAAACTTGCACTACACTTACGCGACTAATGACCTAAGCTGTTCACGCACCCGGAAACACTAACAACCAACCATTTTGAAAATTACAATATTTCAAATTTCTTTCATTGTTTTACTACAGATTGTTTTCCCTTCATGAAATACTATGTTATTTCCAATCGTGTTTTTGGAATTGTTATGGACGCTTTTTCGAAAATATGAGTATTTTTCGTGTATTTTACGTGAAATTTAGGCAATGTTTAAACAATTATTTTCTCAAAAACAGCTCTAATTTTCTTTTTTCCTCGGATACAGTTGTATACAGCTGTATACGGTTGTATACAGCAAATAATAGGGCATGCTTCATTTTTCTTGAACTCCGTCAATTTTGGAAAATTGTAAAAGATACAAATTATGAATCAAAGAATGTGTTGTTGTAGCGCCACTAGCTCCTTAATTAAATCTGTTCAATTAGTTAGTTAAATGAGAATATGCGCCATTTTCTGAAAATATGAATAGTTTGTACATGACTTTTGTTTGACGTAAAGGGAATTAAAAATATATATTCTCATAAACGCTTCCAATTTTTTTCTTTAGTATTTTTCTCGAATATATTCAAGTATGCTTACAAAACCGATGAAGGTGAGATTCTTGTTACAATTTTGAAAATGTAAAAGTTGTAAATGATGCAAGAAAATGCATGCTGTTGTAGCACCACAACTTTTGATATCAGGGCCTCACAATATGAGGTTTTCTGACGAAATATCTCCACCTTTCGCCATAACAATACAACACCCTCTCACTATTACATAAGCACGTTGTAAGCGAGAAAGCAAAATGTAACCATCACTAATTTTATTGCTTGGTTATGAATATTTGAATCGTTTATTTTTTTAAACCCGCAAGTCAGGAATTGTAAAGTTGTGGGAAAACATGATAAACTGATTAATTAAGTACATAGAGAACTTTTCTCGTTTTTTAAATTTCTGATGCATGAATATTGATTGAAAATGCTTTGGAGATATGTAATATACTTGTATATATAAGGTTTTAAAATTTTTTAATAAATTTTTTTACACATTTATTACTTTACGTGAAATGACAATGTACACACACGTCAAACATGATTCATATGGGAGAAACAGTTGCTTGAATTTGTGTTACTATGATAGTTCATAGGAATATTGCCGTTTTGAACATCCCTTTTAACCAATCTGCCAATGCGAATATCCCAGTCATTCACACTGTATACATACATACACAGCCATACAAATCCACAAAGTCAATGACTTACAGAGTTTCAAAACCAAACCAATCCAAAACATTGCATTGTCCTCAGGGCCATTCTAATCATGTGATTTACGGTATTTACACATGGAACGCTGCGTCTATCCTGAAGTTTTTATTTTCTCACAAAAAGCGAAAATGGAAAAAAGAGTGGCTTACGGGATTTTTAAAATAACCGATTCATTTGGTTCATGGAAAATTCTTGTTAGTACAAAATAATGCATGTGCATTTGTAAATAGTGAAACGTAACCTGTGAAAAAAGTTTTTTCTAAGTTCAAAGTCCTCAGAGCAAGATTTTTTATTATGGTACCAGAGACTTAAGTGTTATGGCTATACCTGGAAATCGATGAATGATTTTACTGGGGAGATGATTATAAATATGAGATATGAACGATTGAAGGAGAAATGGAAGAAAGATCGGTGGACGGGAGATGCGGAGAAAACCTGCATAGAAATTGGTTAGTCGACAAATTCCATTTGAAATTGAACTCCAGTCACAAGTCTGAAAAGCAAGCAGCCTGAGCGCTGCACCACGGGTCGTCCTCGACCAGCAGCTTTTCAGAATGTTTCTGCTGGTAGAAGGAATGGACGAGCGATTTTATCCACCGCGTTCAGCGTTTCGAAATGGACCACAGAAGCTCGCAAAAGATTTTCTGACATATTTACGAAGATCGCTCGGGTAAACCGTCGTTTCCTTTTGAAAGCCGCAAATTATGTTGATTAACATGTAACTTGGGATAAACTTTCGCAAATATGTAGGTCTTATTTAACACACTGCGTACGTAGACGTCGCTCCTATCGTTACTATGGAATACCATTGTCTGGTTTACATTACTTTCAGACTGTAATTACGAGGGTAAGTGTTTATTAACTTTTTTTTTCAGAAATGCAGTCACGCACGTGTTACTATTTTAAAGAGATAATTCTTTTCTAACATTATTAAATTTATTTTCACTCTCGACTACATTGAATTGATTCTTATATTTTGAGTTGGCACTGCTGCAGCTCGCGAACGATATGTGCTTTACAACAGGCAGTCCCATATTAACAATCTGTTTTGGTTAAATCCATTTGCTCTCCCCTTCAAATAGTAAGTACGTTGTAAACGACCTGGTGATAAACTGCAGTGGACCTTGCGTTTGCACGAGGCCAATAACTAGCGTAATCGCGACGTGAAAAGATAGACGAGGAAATATTGCATAGAAGGCTCCATCCGCCCTTCCCCACGGAGACCCACGTGATGAAATGTTGGTGGGCCTATCCCGTGTGCATGAACAGCGCGACGCCGCGCGTCCATTAGGGGCGTCACCTGCGCGGGGTAAATGGATTAGGCGTCGCGGCGGCAAAGGAGCGTCGGCGGCTGTCGCTCATGGAGAATGGAACGCGGCTTCTCTTTCGTCTCGTCTCTTGGCGCCGTCGCGGCGCGGTGCAGCACGGCGTGGTGCGGTGCGGTGCGGTGAGGCTAGGTCACAAAGAAGCAGGGGGGGGGGGCGGCGGGGGGCGGTGGCGGTGGAGGCGGCGGAGGCGGCGGAGGCGGCGGAGGCGGCGGAGGCGGCGGAGACGACGGAGACGGCAATGGCAGCGGTGGTGGCGGCATAGGAAGCGGGGTAGGCGGTGGCGCGTTGGGGGCGGCGGCAGCAGGGATGGTGGGGGCCGGGCGGAGGCGGCGGGGACGGCGGTGGTGGTCGCGAAGGCAGTGGGGGCGGCGGTGACGAAACGTTGGCGGCGATGGAGGCGGCGGGGGGCGGCGGGGGCGGCGGGGGCGGCGGGGGCCGGCGGTGGCAGCGGAGGGCGGCGGGGAGCGGCGGGGGCGGCGAAGGTGGCGGGGGCGGCGGGGGGAGGTGGAGGTGGCAACGGAGGCAGCAGTAGGGGTGGCGGCGTTGGCGGCGATGGCGGCTGTGGCAGCGTCGGTGGCGACGGTGGCGGCGACTGCGGTGGCGGAGGGCGAAGGACAGCGGGCGGGGGCGGTGCCCTAAACATTTCAGCGGCGAGGGCGCCGCACACGTGCTTCTCGCGCCCTAACTCTCCCCGGGACGTTGAGGACGCGTATATCCCCCGCCGCGCCGCCCCCCCCCCCCCCCCCGCCAGCCCCCGCGCGCCTCCCGGGGCTGCTTCTTGTCTCTGCTCCTTCGGCACCGCCAGCGCTTTCAGGCGGGGCTTTATGTCCCATCCCTCACGCCCTTTCTCATGCCTTTCATCGAAACACTTCTCTTATGCTTGCTTACTTTTATGTTTCCTTTTCTCTTCCGTAATGTTTAGTGGTTTGTCCTCGTAGGTATTATTTGGTTATCAATAACACACTCATCTTTCTATTTTGCATCACAATTCTGAAATTTTTTCACAGTTTCATCTACGTCCAATATCATTGGGTATCTTTTAGTTATGCTGATAATATCATAAACTTTTTACGTCTCTCTCTCTCTCTCTCTCACACACACACACACACACACACACACACACACATGTATATATACACACATACCCGGCCATTGTTTTCTGTAGTTTTTATTTCTCTCGTCTATAAATATTTACCTTGTTTCTACCACCAGTTTTATTCTTCACGTCATTAAAATATACATCATGTGATCGAGTTCCCCAGCTCTCAAAAACCCTCCTTTTCGCTATCGTTCTCTGCGAATCCCCTTTCGTCTTTTGCTTCCTTCCGCCGTCACCTCCTGCAAGGCTCTCGGGGCTCTTTTTTGTTTCTTCTCCTTCGCCGTCGCGAGCGTTTTCAGGCGCTGGCTTTATGTTTCATCCTTTATGCCTTTTCTAATCCATTTCATCGAAACACTTCCCATATGTTTGCTTACTTTTATTTTTTAATTTTCTCTTACGTAATGTTTAGTGGTTTATCTTCATGGAAATTTTTTTGTTATCAATAGTAGACTTATCTTTCTATTTGGGGCCACGATTCTGAAATTTTCACACAATTTCATCTATATCCAATATCATTGAGTATCATTAAGTTATGCTGATATCATACACTTTTTATGCGTATCTCTCTCTCTCTCTCTCTCTCTTTCCCTTTCTCTCTCTCTCTCTTCTGTCTGTCTTTCTCTCTGTTTCTCTGTCTGCCTTCTGTCTGTCTCTCTCTGTTTCTTTCTGTCACTCTTCTGTCTCTCTCTGTCACTCTTCTGCCTCTCTCTGTCACTCTTCTATCTCTCTCTGTCTTCTGTCTGTGTATCTCTGTTTCTCTGTATCTCTCTCTCTGTGTATGTCTGTTTCTCTCTCTGTCTATTCTTTTCTCTCTCCCTCACACACATACAGCCATTGTTCCCTGTAGTTTTTATTTTTCTCGTCTATAAACATTTTGCTTGTTTCTTCCACCAGTCTTACTCCTCACGGCATTAAAATACGCATCCTGTGATCCAGCTCCCAGCCCTCAAAAGCCTCGCCGGCGCTATCCTTCGCCGCCCATCCCTTTTCGTCTTCCGCTTCCTTCCGCCGCCGCCACCTGCTGCAGCGGCGCCGCGAGTTCATCCCCGCCCCCGCCGCCAGGCGCGCCACCGCCGCGCGGGCGAGGAGGCTGCGGCGCGGCGCCCTTGTTTCATCGCGTAATGAACCGCGCACGCGGGGAGGGGGGGCCCCCCTTCCGGAAGGGGCGGGCGGCCCGCCCCCCCCCGCCCGCGTTGTTCGTTTGAAAAAAAAAAAAGAAAAAATTCCGCGACAGGAAACTCCGATACGTGCGGAAATATTTGCGGCTCGGAAACTCGGCACCGCGAGCGAATAAATATCGCGCAGTCTGCTGCTCCCACCGCCAACACCTTTCTACCTACGCCGGTGGGCTGCTGTGCTCCTTGGGTCGGAACACCCAAGGCTCGGGCGCCGCTGGAGGGGAAGAACCGCACCTGCAATATTCGGTTGCTCTCCTTTGCGCTCCTCTGCTATCCGTTGGCCTTTACTTTTGTTTAGTTATTGTTTGTGTGTGTCGGGTCTGATCATCCGCTTTTTATTTTCAACTTTCTGGTCACACGATTTTACTAAAAATATTGAGAGCATTTTGTACTTACGTAGTATCTACACGTAAAAAAACATTTTTCTTTTCGGTTTCAGGTGGAATATTATAAATTAGAAGTTTCATCTGCACTAGCCATGTTTACAGAACAAAAAGAGATCTTATTCATGAAGCGGATTGGGGAAGTTGTGTGTGTGTGTGTGTGTGTGTGTGTGTGTGTGTGTGTGTATATATATATATATATATATATATATATATATATATATATATATATATTATATAACTCTCTTCTTGCCTCCTTCCATTCTACCCTCTTTCAGTCGTTTGCTTTCTGAAATTTGTATTTCTATCCGTTTTAGTATTTCCCTTGCGTGCTAGGGCACTTTTTCTTTCCGATCCCAATTTTCGCGATCCATTTCTAATTTACCGTAACCCACATTCGAAAACACGCTCTCTTATACCAGCAACGTTTACCCCACGCTCGCAACATCATCCTCAACCTCAAAGACCTTCGCCGACTTGTGTTGTTCTTGTGAGCAAAGAAAATCGTTGCTCGCCCGGCCGAGTTTGGCGCCAATCGACTTTCTTGCCCTCTTTTCACTCCTTTTTCCTCATCTTTTTTTTTGAAGAAAGTGAGAAAGACCAAAGGGAAGATGAACGGAACTTGAGAACGGCCGTAATAGAAAAAATGTGTATTTGAATATCGCGAGTTATATCGGACTGCGCCGCAAAGTTTTGGCGGAACGGGGGGAGGGGGTGTTGAGAGGGAAGGGGTGGGGGAGGGGCGGGCCCGCCTGCATGAGGGCGTGTCGCATATCCTCGCCTTGCACCGCGCACGGCGTCCCGCGCGATCGCAACTTTATAATATACGTCACGCTCGTTCTCCTCTCGTGTTAAATTTCCGGGAGGTGGCGGTGGCGGTGGCGGTGGCGGTGGCGGTGGCGGTGGCGGTGGCGGTGGCGGTGGCGGTGGCGGTGGCGGTGGCGGTGGCGGTGGCGGTGGCGGTGGCGGTGGTGGTGGCGGTGGCGGTGGCGGTGGCGGTGGCGGGGCGGTGGCGGTGGCGGTGGCGGGGCGGCGGCGGTGGCGGGGCGGCGGCGGCGGCGGCGGCGGCGGTGGCGGTGGAGGCGGTGCGGAGTGGACGAGCGGGGAGACAGCGGCTGCTGCGGCGTGTTGCTTCTATTTGCCCGTGCAACACTTGACCACGAGGGGCGCTGCGAGCGCTTCTCTGTCTTTTGTCTTGGCACCGCGAGGTATTAGGCTGGGGAACCATTTCTCCTGGTTATTCCGCCTGCGGGCTGGAGAGTGCATTTTGCCATAAATCTTGGAGGGACCATGAACATGAGCGCGAGGGAGAGACACGCGCGGTGTTGGTGCTCGCGTTCTCGTTGCTACCGTCGCCACGCGGCGCGCCGCGGTGCCACCGCAACCCGTCCTCCCCGCCCTCCCCGCCCTCCGCATCGTCCCCGTCCTCGTTGCCCTCCCCACCCCCCGTCCTCCCAGTTTTCCAATCCTCCCCCTCACCCTCCTGCCATCCACTTCCCCCGCCCTTTCAGTCCTTCCTACACTCCTCGGCCTCTCCTCTATTCCAGCTCTATCCTCCTCCTCGTCGTCCCTGCCCCACCCGTCCTTCTTCCTTCCTTGTCCCCCTCCCGCCCCCCGGCCCAGTTCTCCCCGTCCACCCAGCCCTCCCCGCCGCGGGCTGCCGTCCTCTTTAAGCCAACCCCGTCGGACCTGCCGTCCGTGACGCTTCTTCCCTGCTCCGCAGACGACACTCTCTTCCCTGGTTGGTCAGCAGCTCTATTTTCCACGCGCGGTTTTCGTTGCTTTATGCTCCCGATCCCCTGAGACATTACGCGCCGCCTCCTTTCAAGAGATCATCCAGTCACTTACATCACCATTTGCTCATTTGATCTCTGTGAAGGGCGAAGGGGGGCATGGTGTAAAGAAGAGAATTCTAACCCTTTGTTTGGGTTGACCACTCTCAAAGAAATGATTTGCTTCATCGACCCCTTGACGTTTTCCTTTAAAACGTAGCTCACAAAATAATCACAACACAAAAATTATTAAATAACTTTCTAACAATTAGACAAAGAATTTGAACAAAAATTTAGAAAAAATTAGTTTATTAGGGATTTGTTCTATTATTTTTGTCTATTATAACTTTCAGTTCTACTAATGAAAACATGTGTTTGGATATTTTAAATTTAAAGATAACTTCGTTTACAACTTTTGTAAAAATTGGAGTTGATTATCCGAACTTTTGTCAGTGCATATTCGACTTTCGACCTCAATGGAGCCCTTGATCATCACTGACCCCTTGAAAATTACATCGACGCCCAGGGGAACTGGGAACAATGGCTTAGTGCATCAATTGATGTCACTGACAGCGCCTCTGACTGGGAGGTCCTAGGTTCGAGTCCCTACCGCGGCAGGATTTTCGAGACTTTTCATCTAGGTCGAATTCAGTTGCTGTCTGGAGTAGACTTCTAATGGCCGGCTGCTCTGATCGGTAGTTTTCTGTGGTTTCTCCGATCAACACCAGATAAATGCCAGAGTAGTACCCTAACAAACGGACCACGGGACCGCGCGAGATCTCCTTCTTTTTCCTAATCCTATCCTCACCACTTACACACACTCACATACACACACACACACACACACACACACACACTTACTCTAACATACTTCCACACATGACGGGAGACTGGTCGAGGACTCAGAACATGTCCCGGCTGGGGCGGTGTCCACTGGTGGGAGATACATGGTTGGGGAAAACCTTGCTAGTCGACGGTACGTTGGCGCCGGATCTCGCCAGCCAGTGGTGAAAGATTTCACCGGGTATTCCCGATGAAAAAACATACACTGCACTGCACTTCCGGAAATAATGACCACAGTAATTAACGCGTCCTGAATCTTGATTTTTCATCATTCGCGATACCCTAACTTTTTTTCTCGAATCTTTAAGCTTTTCTTTTGCCGTCGTAATGCAGCTTCCCCTTGTAATATACCCTGCTGTTTTTCTTGAGAGTGTTTTTCTTGATCTTTTTCATTCTCCAATTCGGCCTTACTGTCTCTCTACAGACAAAAACCTATATTTTTCAGGTTTCAAAAACCAATCAAACAGTTATAATTTTAAAAAATATATAGAAATAAAGGTGTTTAATATAATATAATAAATAATATAAAAAATATAGGCGGATGTAATTGAGAGTGTACACGCAAAATAATTTCAATATGTCGTTAAAGGATGATTCAGGGATAATATGACTTTTTTTATATTTTTATATTGTAACCGTTCGTCTACGCGATTCAATGATGTTGCAAAGTTTGAAATCGCGCCGCAACCTGATAATATTGCTTCGGCATATATCAGGCAGAGGGCACTGGGCGAGCTGCCACAGCATAAAATTCACAAATCAATACATTTACCCAATCAGAAATTTTCCTGTTGCGGAAAAGGAAACTGGCTGGAAATGCGAGAAAAATTGTCCATTTTAGTATCAGATGCATGAAAGGTCGTTGTCTGCTTCAGTCCGTTAAGAAGATTCCAAACGCGTATATTTCACAAGAAACTAGTCAAAAGGTGAAATACACTTCAAATTTCCTTTTTCACTATCCTTCAGATATTTTTAAAGAAAGATTATGAAATATTTAGGCACGACAAACCATCATTGATTAAGTGTAAATTGGCTTCATAGTGTACAGAAACTAATTCAAATAACTTCTTCTGAAAGTGCACGAAAACTCATTCAAGTTATGTTTCTTACATCTTTTATTTTCTTATTTTTATTCACTCTTGACTTTTGATGCATTTACTGATTAAAAGTCCTGCATTCTAAACACCAACATTGTACTTGACAACAGTGGAGAGAAGGATTATACTCCACGGTATGGGTTACGAATGGACTCAACATGAAAATATAGCTGCGTTGGAGACACCACGACCTCGCCAGAAGTGCTGCATTGCCCGAGAAGTATCCCCGACATCTATGGAGCGGTGAAGGCGACATAAGACGTAGAATGGAATGCCGTGAGTCCCTTGAACTGCTTAATATTCATTCAAGCATCTAGAGAACGGTAGGTCTAGTTACGGAATTGTATTGAAAATAAATAACTGTAATACCGCGCCGTTACTTTAAAGGGAAGTAGTAACCTGCAACCCCGATCAACTTAAGTGCGAAAGAATAAAATAACCAAGAACTCGCTAACCTAAGACCATACGCTGGACAATCCTGTTTAATGAGCATTTTCCTATTTACTGCTTGGAAAGGATGCTGAAGTTGCATAAAATATTCAACATTTTTTCGCCACTGTTCATGATCTCGAACGACTTCATTTTCGTATATTTGAAATACTTTAAAAGTTAATGTTTCTTTATTTGAAGTACAACTTAAGTATTAAATATTTCATTACAAATTGAAATGTAACAGTAAGTAAAATAAGTTTATTTTCATAAGCAATTTCGTAAATGTTAGCAACAGTTTTTGTAAATATTAAGAAAAGACTTTATTCCGTTTCATGTTTGTAAAGAAGTGGTTCTTACATCTAGCATTTGTTTTGAAAGCGATATTCTCTGTAGGCATTATAGTTTCTATTTTTTTTTTTTTTTTGCCTTTTTAAAATTCTTGAACATTCAATTCTCTAGTTCAATTGCGGTATCCGATCAAGGTTTTTTAAATGAGTTTATCTGAATTTTTACCAAAAAGAAAGCACAAGACTCTTTATATTTCTATTCGAAACGACGAATCCTTTGACCATGTTCACAGTTTTTTCTAACATTAGACTGTGATATTCGCGTGACACTGGGTCCTTTGTGTGAATGGCAAGAGTCGAACATTTACTTTAGTTCGAGTCATCGGTACATGGCAATTGTCGTAGGAGTAAGAGACGTGAGGGTATTATTACCGATTGTTGTAGTACAATCACCAAAAGTTTTCCGCCAATTAGGAAAGATCTTTAAAATTCGCTAAACATCCAAGCACATCATCCAGTCGTAAATTTAATGGGATCTGTGTAACGAATATGGAATTGAGAATATTGGCAATGGTTTCAGAATAAACCCTATATAGTATTTGAGTAACTTCTCGAATGTGCAGATGTGTGGTTCCGTCACTCATAGTTAGACCCCTCCCCGTGCACCAATCGAGACATATGAGGTGTCATTCAACATGTCTCTGTCTCCTAATAGGGAACTGATACACAGTTTCCGGATAAGACTAGAATATTCAGAGAATGTTTGTTAAGCACGCCAAAAATACAGCAGTTTTGGACAGCAGGTAGTCAATTTTGTTAAAATTAGTAAATTAAAAAGAATAACTTCCAGAACCTACGATTGGTAGAATTACCTAAATATTAATACTATTATGAACCTAATACAATAAAGTAAACATGCATATAAACCTCTCCTTGTGCTTCCCTAAACTTTTCCCAATTTGCAACGTCTTAACTTCAACTAAATATACAACAATAGAAGTTCAACATCTGATACATATTTATAAACACATCTAAACAACGAAACAAATTATTTTACTTTGCTGTTAAGAGTATATTAAAGATTACTATTGGGTAAAACTGAAATTTAACACGTTGGCTGCCATGTGAGACTGTATGGTCTCGTACAGACATTCATTTTTTTACGACACCATATAGTAACAAAGAGAAATGTAATATTTTTATTCGAGATCATATGGTCTCATGCATTACCTGGTCTACTTTGTGATAATACACCCACTAGTGTCATTGTAGTGTTAAAAGTAGCAAAGGTTTTGTGGGCTTACATATTTTTGAATATAAAGTATATTCTAAATAATCTAGTGTAAGTATTGGTACTACTTCCGATATTCTAGCATGTGTAGAAGTGTGTCAATTACTGTTTGCACGAAATCATAGTACGCCACAAATACTCTACGGTACGGGTTGTATAGTAAAAATGTGCTTGGTAGTGAATGTGTTAACAGTGAGTATCAAATTTAAACTTTCCACCGCCAAAACGTTGCTTCAGGACCACCGTGTACCGCGACGCCGCTTCGGCCGCAGGCAACACGACCTTTCCCCCACCCCCTCCTCACGCGCGGCTCCCAGCATCCCCAGCGCCTTCGCCCCATCGCCGCCGCCTCCGCCGCCGCCTCCGCCACCGCCCCCACCGTCGCCACCTCCGCCGCCGCCGCAGCCGCCGCCAGTGAATAAAAGATGACGCAAGGCGTTCTCCACTCGTCGCGTTGCCGCGTGGCATGTCTCGCTTTCTTTCTGAGCGGTGTTCCGTCTTTCCAGGTTGCTAGTGGGGGTCATCACATCTACGTTCGTTCCATTTTGCCTTGTTTTAATCTTAATCGTCCTCAACGTGGCATGTGGCGCTTCCTTTCTGAGCGGTGTTCCGTCTTTCCAGGTTGCTAGTGGGGGTCATCACATCCACGTTCGTTCCATTTGAAGTTGTCACTATGTTTCAAGTGATGCATCTCATGACCTTGTTTGGAATACTTACCTCACCCTCAACTGGCATGTCGCGCTTTCTTTCTGTGCGGTGTTCCGTCTTTCCAGGTTGCTAGTGGGGGTCATCATATCCACGTTCGTTCCATTTGAAGTTGTCACTATGTTTCAAGTGATGCATCTCATGACCTTGTTTTGAATACTTAACTCACCCTGAACTGGCATGTCGCGCTTTCTTTCTTAGCGGTGTTCCGTCTTTCCAGGTTGCTAGTGGGGTCATCATATCCACGTTCGTTCCATTTGAAGTTGTCACCATGTTTCAAGTGATGCATCTCATGACCTTGTTTTTAATACTTAACTCACCCTGAACTGGCATGTCGCGCTTTCTTTCTAAACGGTGTTCCGTCTTTCCAGGTTGCTAGTGGGGGTCATCACATCCACGTTCGTTCCATTTGAAGTTGTCACCATGTTTCAAGTGATGCATCTCATGACCTTGTTTTTAATACTTAACTCACCCTGAACTGGCATGTCGCGCTTTCTTTCTAAACGGTGTTCCGTCTTTCCAGGTTGCTAGTGGGGGTCATCACATCCACGTTCGTTCCATTTGAAGTTGTCACCATGTTTCAAGTGATGCATCTCATGACCTTGTTTTTAATACTTAACTCACCCTGAACTGGCATGTCGCGCTTTCTTTCTAAACGGTGTTCCGTCTTTCCAGGTTGCTAGTGGGGGTCATCACATCCACGTTCGTTCCATTTGAAGTTGTCACTATGTTTCAAGTGATGCATCTCATGACCTTGTTTGGAATACTTACCTCACCCTAACTGGTCATACATCCACGTTCGTTCCATTTAAGTTGTCACTATGTTTCAAGTGATGCATCTCATGACCTTGTTTTGAATACTTAACTCACCCTAACTGGCATGTCGCGCTTTCTTCTGAGCGGTGTTCCGTCTTTCCAGGTTGCTAGTGGGGGTCATCACATCCACCTTCGTTCCATTTGAAGTTGTCACTATGTTTCAAGTGATGCATCTCATGACCTTGTTTTGAATACTTAACTCACCCTGAACTGGCATGTCGCGCTTTCTTTCTAAACGGTGTTCCGCCTTTCCAGGTTGCTAGTGGGGGTCATCACATCCACGTTCGTTCCATTTGAAGTTGTCACTATGTTTCAAGTGATGCATCTCATGACCTTGTTTTTAATACTTAACTTGCCTTCCGCGTGGCATGTCGCGCTTTCATTCTGAGCGGTGTTCTGTCTTTCCAGGTTGCTAGCGGGGGTCATCACATCCACGTTCGTTCCATTTGAAGTTGTTGGGTTCTCTTTCCAGGTTGCTAGGGGGGTCATCACATCCACGTTCGTTCCATTTGAAGTTGTCACCATGTTTCAAGTGGTGCATCTCATGACCTTGTTTTGAATACTTAACTCACCCTAACTGGCATGTCGCGCTTTCTTTCTAAACGGTGTTCCGTCTTTCCAGGTTGCTAGTAGGGGTCATCACATCCACGTTGTTCCATTTGATGCTGTCCATATTTTGCAAGTGATGCAATTATGGCCAAGTTTTGGGCAGTTAATCTACTTTGTGTATGTTTACCGGATTTGTCTCAAAGTTATTCTTGTGTATTCTATACATTAAATTAAAAGTAAATAAATCTTACATTAATCTGAATTACTGGAAATATTTGTTTATTGCACTTATTGTCTGGGCTGATTTTGTATTTTCTCCTTCCATAAGAAAAGTAATGGTTTAAGCTCTAAATTGACATGTGGTTTTCTTGACAAAAAATTGCATTTTAACTTCGAATATTTTTTCGTTGAATTTTAAGGTACGGCGGAATTTGATTTTAAAACTAGCACCAAACACTTATAAAACAGTTTATGTAGGAAAACTGAAAATATTACTACTTTAGTAAATTCTTCAAATTACTACACACGAAGTATTAAGTGCAATATTTCAATAGAAATAAAACTATTTCATATGTTTGGTCAAAAAGAAGTAAAAACTCTGTATGACTAATTGGCGAGAAGATTATCTGCGCATGTTTTTTGAGTTTCAGAATCCCATCCCAAAATTTTAACGCTAGTTGAAATATGAATCAAAGTTAAAACAATAATAATAATAATAATAACAATTATTATTATTATTATTATTATTATTAATATTATGGAATTAATGGGAAGTAAAAAAGGTTCCGATCCGTCCCCTGACAATTTTGACAACCGAAATAATACCAAAATCCCTCATCAAACATCTGCAAGAATTGAATATAAAGCATATACTAGGAACAGTACAAAAATCAGTCATTCTAGACACCTGTCACATTGTCAGAAAAAATGTCACTGATGTGCCTGATATGTAGTGTTAGAGGTCCTGGAAACAAATGAAGATCTTGCTCGTTACTTGCTCTGAGCCGTACGAGTGAGCCTAGCCACAATGCCATCTGTGGCAGGTGAATGTTTCCCCCCCTGCGTGGGAGAAATGCATAAGTCATAATAATAATAATAATAATAATAATAATAATAATAATAATAATAATAATAATAATAATAATAATAATAAAGAGAAATTGACCGAAAATTTTTAATTTTAATTTTGTTCCCTTTTTTAAAAATGACTTAATTTTTGCTTTTTTGAAAATATCTGAAAATATTCCGGCATTGAAAATGTGAGTTAACGGATATATAAAGGAGGTGCACAAGTGTTTAATAGTCAGTGAATTTATCTAAACCAGATGAAGATTAATTTTTTAGTTTACTGACTATCGCGAGAATTTCGGAGGAAGTTTTGGAAGTAAACTTCGTGTCGGAAACATTTTGGGAAGCGTACGATATTGAATTGGTACGATATTGAATCCTTTAAGTTGCCGCATCGCGTATGCTTGCTCTTCCGGGCCTACACGTACATTCAATGACCACTTTCTATAAACCTCTCCGGCAAATACTTTCCCTCCCTCCATCTCTATCAGATTTTCGACCCTCGCTAGCTAGGTGCAGTTCAGCCGCAGTCTGGAGGAGAATTCTAGCGGCCGGCTGCTCTGATCGGTAGTTTTCCATAGTTTCTCCGATCATCAGCAGGCGAATGCCGGAGCAGTACCCTACCAAACGGGCCACGAACCGCGCGCGATCTATCCTTCCTCTTCCTTGTCCTATCCTCTCCCCTTACACACACACACTTACACTAACATGCACTACACTACCACACATGCCGGGAGAGTGGTCGGGCGCTGTCCCGACTGGGGCGGTGCCCCCCTGGTGGGAGATACCTGGTTGGGGAAACCTCGCTAATGGACGGTAGGTTGGCGCCGGATCTCGACATCCAGCGGGGGAAGATGACCGCCACCTTCCGATGAAAAAAACATGCACTGTACTTACGGGACTAATGACCATTACCGTTGACGCTCCTAGAAACACCAAATATTCAAAAAAATCAATGCACCCCTCTCTCTGCTGATCCTCTCCCTCCCTCCCCCCTCTCCCAATCTATGGTCGTGAATAACAAGAAAAGCGCCGAACGATTGAGATCAATGAGTGGAGGTGAACGCGGCCGGCGCAGAACACGCTGTTTCACAAGCGGTTGTGACTCCCTTTAGCCGCGACGCGAGAGCGCTCTGCCGGTGCCCCCCCCCCCGCAATTCATCGTTCTCTTGTTTAGATCGCGTTCATTTGCACAGAACAAAGCACTTCGATGTTTTCGACGGTTGGCAGACACGATGCGGAATTTGCTCTTACAAAACTTGTATCGTTTACCGAACACGCTTCTGTGGTGAAAAGTAGAAGCTTGCAACTCTGAATAAAATATTTGGCGGTCCTAATTTAAAATTATATGTGAGGTCTTCTGAAAAATTTTAATAATAATGTGTTACTATTAGCCTACAGTCTGAAAATATAAAATACAGTAAAATAATGATTGTATGTCGGCTCTCGAGGTGCACATACAAACAATCTGTTATTTAAAAAAGGAATAAAGTTTCTAAATATATATTCACTGTTGAGACCGACCAACTACATCTAGTGGCAAATCTTTAATTGGAGATGAGAGAACAAGTTCAATTATTCGAGCTGATAATGCACAGTAGTAATTCTGAGCTAACGAAAGAGATGCAATTTAAAACAAACGGCGTTCTTACCACGTATGCCTTTAGCAATTTTAAATTCGGACCCACGCCTCTGGTAGATCGATTATTAGTCCCTCTTGGAAATTATCAAATCTAAGTGCGGGCACTTTTGACTTCCGCGCCAGAGTTGTATTTTGCCCCCAAATCGCGACAATAAATACTTAAAACATAATTTGGCCAGGGAAGCGCGATCAACTTTTATCACTTGTCGGCCAGATGTCAGCTTGCAATGGTTCGACATAACGTCACTCAAATTGCGAGTAGGACGCAGTAGTATCCAAAAAAAGACAAGAATTCTTAAAATTGTTTTTATTCTAGAAAACAAAAAGAAATCAGCCAAGTAGTCGAATATCCGCAGGAGAGTTCCAAGTCCGTAGCACAAATCGTGCTTTGACTGTGTGCGGCCGACCATGACAGACACCCACCATTTCTAAGAACTTGTAGCGTCTCTTTCCATGCCGTTTGTTGAAAAGTGGAAACACTAAGCGACGGTGTGGCCTTGTTAGGGATTTCCCTCCGAAATTTAGGGATTCTTTTGTCTTTAGTGAATGTTTTAGGGGGGAAATTTATTTGGAGGGTTCTGTTGAGGGGTTTCATTGAGTTTAGTAAATGTTAAATTTAAGAAATCTTATGTTTCTCAGAACAACAATCCACAAAAATAGTTCCTTATTATTACTGCAGTTACATTTATTGAAATACGACTAAGCATAGTAAAATGCTAAGTGCGTGGGTGGCTTGCTTGACAATTGTGAAACTTTCGTACCAACTTCGTCAGTGTTAAAAAAGTTCAACATCCAGAACATGCAGGAGTCACAAAACATTGGCATATTGTTAAATTAATGTCTGAAATAATAATAATTGGAGCAGATTGTATTTTTGCGGACTTGAGTTGATTCTTTGTTTTGTTCTTAAAAAAGATATGTTCCTACCAGATCTGTGATTTTAATTAACACAATATTAAAATTCAATTTTATAACTTTCATAATTTTTAATTTTTTCCTATCCCTTCTTATGATATGTTTCAAAATATATTGAAAAATATATTTATAATTAACTGTTGCAATCTGTTTAGTATTCTTAGAATATTTAATAGTTTGGTTGTTTATTTAAAAATTTAGTGGGTTTTATCGCTTCATGGTTGTAATAAGAGATACATTGAATATTGTTATGGAATGCATCTATTAATTAGTGTATCATCAATGTTATCTCCTAATATCAGTAGTGCGATCTATAATAGTACTATTATTATTATTATTATTGTTGTTGTTGTTCTTTTTTATGATTAAAATCAACATTATACAATGGTGCAATGGTGTGTTTTAGAAGTATTCTAAGAACGTTGTGATTGATTTATCAATGCTTGTATTTTAATTATAAATTTATTGGAATTATTTAATTCCTGTCCACAATTCTACTAATGTCATTGAAACCCCTTATTGAAACTGAGTATGTAAATAGAAGGGGCTATTTATTTGTTGTTTTTTCGAAAGCGCAGGTTTCCATTTAATACCGAAAAATACTCGAATGGTCCTGGTAATATATAGTAAATTGGAATGATTGAAGGCGTTGTCATTGTCAACAATATTATTTATTTTACAAATAGCAGCTTTCGATGGCTTAGCCATCATCATCAGTTTTCTGCTGTCTGGGAGCCACAAACGGACTGCGTGAATATTGTATATTCACGCAGTATTGTATATTGTATATAATATTGTTGACAATGACAACGCCTTCAATCATTCCAATTATGTAAATGTCAACTACACCTCACCACTGAATCAATATATAGTAAAACTTGTTGAAAACAACGAGTGAGGAGATTTTGAAATATTTAAACCACCTGATGGTGGAGGAAAAGCTGAGTACGAGGACGTGCAACCAAGGACGGAGTAAAGATGGCAGATGGAGGCGTTTGCGCAGATTCGTATGGAATACGATGCGCCGTGGAAGCAGGCAGCCACCTCAGTGCGTCACTGCTGCAAGCCTCGTCGTCATGCCAGTATTCCACTGAACATCCGCGTTGAATCTTCATTATGATTGATTGATTAATTGTTAGTGGTTCCGGACGCGTCAACTAATGAGGTCATTATTCCCGTAGGTGTAGTGCATTTTAATTCATCGGGAGGTGGAGGGCTTCTCCCACTGGATGGTGAGATCTACCGTCGACTAACGGGGTTTCCCCACCAGCGGGGCACCGCCCCAGCCGGGACAAGTTCTAAATCCCCGACCGGTCTCCCGGCATGAATGGTAGTGTAGTGCATGTTAGTGTAAGTGTGTGTGTAGGAGGAGAGGATAGGACAAGGAAGAGGAAGGAAACAACGCGCGTGGTCCGTGGCCGGTTTGTTAGGGTACTGCTCGGGCATTCGCCTAGTGTTTATCACAGGAACCACGGAAAACTACCGATCAGGGCAGCCGGCCGCTAGAATTCGGCTCCAGACAGGCTGCATTCGACCTAGCTGAACACTAGTGTCAAAAATCCTGTCACCGTTGGGACTCGAGCCTAGAACCTCCCGGTCAGAGGCGTTGCAGTGACATCAGTTGATGCACTGAGCCACCACTTCCGATGAGGTGCATCGTTTCTCCTCTTGCTATTAGTTCAGTTCGTGCTTTATCAATTGGGTCACGATAGAAGATTAGCTCGTCAACATTTTTGTAACACGGCCTCCTGCCAATGTTTAATAGATCGCTCTTAAATATTGTACTACTAATAGTTTGAATATTATTTAAAAATAAAACCTGTTGTGCTGTAATAGCAAATCAATTCTCGCAATATTTTTGTACCATGTTCAAATGTCAGATTGTTTAACGAAAATCACACTTTGGCGATTTTTAAGCGTTCTTTTCTCTATCCGTTAAAAAATTGGGAACTGTTTGTGATAAACATTTTTTCATGAATTCATTAAAATTAAGCAGAAATTACGCGAAACTTACTCGCATTTATAGAAAAAACTGTACGTGATATTTTCTAAACTTCTAAATATTAGAACACACAATGCTTAAGAAAAAATCCCTTTATCGCTTTATTATGTTACCGTCCCTTGCTACACAGAAGTAAAAATAAAAGAAAAACTTTGAAACTGAGTTTTGAGAAAATAATTGTTTAAAAATTGCCTATATTTCACGCACAATTACTCCAAAACTGTTACCATTTTCTAAAAATTGAACATTCTTTTCTGTCAAGATGTTTTTGAACAACGGATTTCATTCATTCATTGATACTTAAAAAAACTTTATTACCTATAATGTAGTCGTAGGAAGACGACAAAAACATTTGAACGATTGGAATTTTCAAAATTAAAGGATTTCAATTGAAATGCGAACTAATTCCTTCAAGAGTTTGTTACGCTATCCGAGCAAAATGTTTAATTAAAACAAAATCGGATCCATTTTTGAAAAAATTTTGAGATTTTATTTAAAGTCTCTCCAAAATTGGAAATATTCGCTAGTTCTTGAGCTTTGAGTTCGTTGATGGTGGGGAAAATATGTGGGGATGATCAGTGGGGAAAATATCAATATTAGAGAAAATTGTGTTATCGGTTCAGCTGCTAGCGTTGATCACAAACGGACCGATAGACTATTATTGTCAATCGGTTTTTCGGTATAAAGAAACCACAAAATCTGATTTCTGCAAAGTCAGTATTTTTTTTAATCTTTTTTTTTATTTATCTGCATTTAAGAATTCCCGGGTGAGGAATATCTGGTGAGCGGTAAATCTATTACATTTAGGTGAATATTAGTTAATTATCTGGAAAAACAACTACGAAACATTGAAAAGTTGAAAATAATCATTAATTAATGCACCCAAAGATATATAAATATATAGAAATCTAAGAAGACATACGAAATAAAATAAAAAAAAAATTTAAATTAAAAAAAACTAGAAATATAATATGCGTTTAGTTAAAAAAAAATAGAAGTACCAGCAAGGAAAAAAAATAAATGTATGTTTTACAAAATGTACGTCACTATAATAAACAATTTCAAACCAAAAAACAAATGATTGCAAACCTCTCTTTCCATCACAACTCGTCAAGTGAATGAGAATACATTGATTTTCCAGAAAGTGAGAAAAAATAAGTTTGTGTATATACTGACTTCAAACGAAGTACCTTTTGATGTATTTGTTCAGTTTCAGAGAACTACAGATACTTTGATGCAGGTAACATGGCTTTCTCATCTCTGTTCTCATTTTAAAAATGTGAATTCATTGTAGCGAAATACACCACCGCGCAGAATACAAATTCTACGGGTGAATAAACAATCCTTTATTTAACAAAATATGTTAGATCAAGGGGTTCAGACACGTTGCAAAGAACAATTCCATTAGCAATACTTAAAATGAATTATTTGTTTGTCTCTAAGTAATGGAATTATTCCAGTAGACCTGGTGTACTTTCGCTTCCGCACAATTCTGTGTAATAGATACCATTAAGAGGACAGGATAGATAATATTAATGACAATAATCATACAATAATAATAAAATAACAATACTAAAAAAAATAGTGTTGATACAGTAATAGTAATTCAATAATAATGATACTTCAATAATAATACAACATAACGAATAATGATTAATAAGCAAAAGAAATAAAAGCAAGTGTGAATCAAAGCAACAGAAATATTTCATCAATTTTGAGTACTTTATTGCTTATTGTCGTTTTGCACTTCATCTCATCCCTCACCTCACCTCACCTCACCTCCCACCTCACCTCACCTCACCACCTACCACCTCACCCCTCACCTCCTCACCTCACCTCACCTCACCTCACCTCACCTCACCTCACCTCACCTCACCTCACCCACTCACCTCACCTCACCTCACCTCACCCACTCACCTCACCCCTCACCTCCACCATCACCTCACCTCACTCACCCTCACCTCACCTCACCTCACCTCACCTCACCTCACCTCACCTCACCTCACCTCACCTCACCTCACCTCACCTCACCCTCACCTCACCTCACCTCACCTCACCTCACCTCACCTCACCTCACCTCACCTCACCTCACCTCACCTCACCTCACCTCACCTCACCTCACCTCACCTCACCTCACCTCACCCCTCCACCTCACCTCACCTCACCTCACCTCACCTCACCTCCACCTCACCTCACCTCACCTCACCTCACCTCACCTCACCTCACCTCACCTCACCTCACCTCACCTCACCTCACCTCACCTCACCTCACCTCACCTCACCTCACCTCACCTCACCTCCCCTCACCCTCACCTCACCTCACCTCACCTCACCTCACCTCACCTCACCTCACCTCACCTCACCTCACCTCACCTCACCCCTCACCTCACCTCACCTCACCTCACCTCCCTCACCTCACCTCACCTCACCTCACCTCACCTCACCTCACCTCACCTCACCTCACCTCACCTCACCTCACCTCACCTCACCTCACCTCACCTCACCTCACCTCACCTCACCTCACCTCCACCTCACCTCACCTCACCTCACCTCACCTCACCTCACCTCACCTCACCTCACCTCCACCTCACCTCACCTCACCTCACCTCACCTCACTCACCTCACCTCACCTCACCTCACCTCACCTCCCCACCTCACCTCACCTCACCTCACCTCACCTCACCTCACCTCACCTCACCTCACCTCACCTCACCTCACCTCACCCTCACCTCCACCTCACCTCACCTCACCTCACCTCACCTCACCTCACCTCACCTCACCTCACCTCACCTCACCTCACCTCACCTCACCTCACCTCACCTCACCTCACCTCACCTCACCTCACCTCACCTCACCTCACCTCACCTCACCTCACCTCACCTCACCTCACCTCACCTCACCTCACCTCACCTCACCTCACCTCACCTCACCTCACCTCACCTCACCTCACCTCACCTCACCTCACTTCACCTCACCTCATCTCACCTCACCTCACCTCCTCACCTCACCTCACCTCACCCACCTCACCTCACCACCCTCCCTCACCACCTCACCTCACCTCACCACCTCCTACCTCACCTCACCTCACCTCACCCTCACCTCACCTCACCTCACCTCACCTCCCCTCACTCACCTCACCTCCTCACCTCACCTCACCTCACCTCACCTCACCTCACCTCACCTCACCTCACCTCACCTCACCTCACCTCACCTCACCTCACCTCACCTCACCTCACCTCTCTATACACTACACTGAACGTCGTACTCTCCATGCCCTGTCCATTGCACTTCTTTTATATTGCCGATTTCCTTACTAAATATTTCACTGAACCCAAACTATATTGTACTGGACTTACCTACAAGTACATTTCTTATACTAAATAGCAAATACAAACTACATAATATTGTTAATATACACAGAATTATATTCTATCTTTCTAAACATTTTTACAGAGCGAGGAAAGGTTTCACAGACTGTCGAGGGTAAGCTGTTCCAATCCTTTATCGTCTGATTCATAAAAGAGTGTTTCATGACTTCTATCCTCTGCTTCTTTCATTCGATTTTGTAAGGATGATCCCCTCGTTCCTAGTGGAATGAAAAGTTTTTTATCTTGAAAGTGTGCTGAATATAGCTGTTGTGTCGCCGTTTGGCCATACCTCAAATTGAAAAGTCCTTTTTTTTCAAGTATTTAAATTTGCCATGCCACCTGCCACGGCATACATCAATGCGCATCTGTTTATAAAAATACTCTTAAAAATTCTAAGTTAAAAGTTAGATGTCGAGCAGAAAAAACTGATAAAACAGTGGAAGATCTTTGCAAACAGGCAAGAAAGAAGAAGAGAAACATCAAGAAGAAAAGGGAAGAGGAGGATGCAGATTACATCAAAGTCTACAGTAGTTGTTGGTGGGTGTCACGGATTACTTTGCACGCCATTTGATGCAAATTTATTTCCTGCGGGCATAGATGCACTTATCCCCAAAAATACTGAAGATAACATTTCTCAAATATTCTGTCGTACACATCTAAATGTATTCTTGACATTAGATTCATTTTTTATGTAAAATAATCTTTCAAAAAACCAAAAGAAATTATGTTTCCTTTTTTTAGTACACAATGTGGCAAAAAAATCATAATTTGTAAATGAAAAGCGTTAACGCAAGAAAATGATTGTCTACGGTATTGAAAAATCATCAGACAAAACTGCTGTAAAATATCAAAGATATACCTTTCATTGTTCTTGAGAAAAGTGCACCCTAATTTTGAAGATTTAACATTAGGAGAATATGCACTACATACTCGTCTTAAATGCCCCAACCATTTCATTGTCTTTACGAAAATATAATTTGAATTCTATATTATATCAGTTGAGGATTTCTACAAATTCTTGGTTACAATTTAGATCGAAACGTTACTAATTATTTTATGTTTTTGCTTCTTCAAAGAATATAAAACGTTTAAAAAAGTTTGCATGGATGATTTTTATATAGTGCCTTATTACCAAGGAAAAGTTGGAAAATAATTAAAATCTTATCATTCCACGTCAACGGGGAATGAATTCAAGATCAAGGATTTCGATCACAGAGTCTTATCAACAGAAACTGAATAAATAAATGAGTAAATGAGTAAAATAAGTAAATAAGTAAATAATAAATAAAAATAAATAAATAAATAAATAAGTAATAAATAAATGATAAATAAATGCATAAATAAAACATTTTATTGCCTTGGAATACGAAGAATTCGAGCGCTTGAGAATCCCAAGGACTGCGTCGTTTGGAGGTCTCCTCGCCTGGGGTCGTGGGCGCCAAAAAGCGACCTTCCGCCAATGCAAATGCGCCTCCGCCGCGGCCATTGAAGGACAACTCCCGGCGCCCCCGAATATGCATGAGGCAGCCGCTGGCAGCGGGGGCGAAGGCGGTGGAGGCGGCGATGGCGCAAGAGCGTAGAACAAACGAGACGTTGCTTCGCTTCCAACAATCGCGGAAGTTTCGGTTCAGTAGTTAAAATCGAATTGCCAAATGGGATAACAATAATACTGCTCAGTTTCAGTATTCTAAATTTTAGTGTTCCCCTTGTTTTAATATTCCCACAACGTACCAGTTATAAGAAATGATGAAAAAACTGCGTAGGGGGTGGATATCATGTAACAACAAAGAACTAAACAATGTATATGATGTGATCATAAGATTAATATCAATAATATTATTAATATTATATCAATAATAGCATCAAGGCGGCAGGATTTTCGACACTAGCTTTTCAGCTAGGTCGAATTCAGTCGCCGTCTGGAGAAAAATTCTAGTGCCCGGCTGCTCTGATCGGTAGTTTTCCGTGGTTTCTCCGATCAACACCAGGCGAATGCCGGAGCAGTACCCTAACAAACGGGCCACGGACCGCGCGCGATCTTTCCTTCCTCTTCCTTGTCCTATTCTCTCTTCCTACACACACACACTAACATGCACTATATTACTACATATTCCGGGAGACCGGTCGGGAGTTTAGAGCTTGTCCCGGCTGGGGCGGTGCCCCGCTGGTGGGAGAGTCCTGGTTAGGGGGAAACCCCATTAGCCGACGGTAGGTCGGCGCCGGATCTCACCATCCAGCGGAGAAAGATCACCGCCATCTACCGAGGATAAACATGCACTACACTAACGAGAGTAATGAACAAAGCAGTTGACGCGCCCGGAAAAACGAAAAAATCAATCAATCAATCAATTCACGTACATCAAATAACGTACTTTATTCTACCTTGATTTTGAGTAAAGTAAATTAAGGTAAAATGTAATATTTAAAGGTACATAAAAACTATATCCTACAGAAACAACTCCGCGAATTTAACGTTTAAAGCGTAAGGTTACAACAAAAGATACCGTAATTTAAATGTTTCGTGATATTGAGAGTCTGTCTTTGTTTTTTGTATTGGTGGATGGCAATAAGGAAACCAGGGAGAAGGGTCACCCGCAGTAGTTTCAGAGCAATGGCAAGAGCAAAGATGAAGCGAACCCAACTTTTGTGTGAACTGTAATGGCTACGTGACTTAGCACATGATCAGCAGCTGCACCTGGAGACTGTGTCTGGAAATAATGGAGGTAGTTGGCACTCGCAGTGCCATCCGGAAGCAATAACGACTTCTTTGAGCAGGCACACGGCTCTGCCTTTGCATTCGCTAGTGGGATGTTGCAACGCAGAGAAAAATGGTGGAGACGGCGAATGCAAACTGCAGAGGGGAAAGTTCCTCTTCCTTTGTGTATTTCGCTCGTGGCTTCTCTTTGATCCTTCACAAAGTAACCTGGAACAGATTTCGCCCACCCTCAATTTGAAATCCGGGCCAGCTACGTAAAAACGAGCTTCTGTTTCTAAATTAATCCGAAAATGCGAGAGAACATTTGCCGATTGCCGCAGTAAAAGCGCGCCGCCCACCGTCTTATTCTGTTCCGCGACGCCCTTTGTTTTATTTTCTCGGCGTTGAGCGCGGGGGGGGGGTAGCGAGCGAGCGCGCTGGCGAGTGGGAGAGAGGGTAAGGGCGCGGACGGGTGGGGGGCGGGGATTGGACGGGGCGGGCGGGGGTGTGACGGGGAGCGGGAATTCGCGCGGGCAAGCACGCGGTCTGGGTGGGAAGAGCGCAGGGGTGGAAGGGGGGGCGAACGTTGAGGCGGGGGGTGGGGGGGGGGGGAGGGCGGAGGCGAGGCGCGGGAGGGCGCGTGGAGGGCGGAGGCGCGTGGAGGGCGCGTAGGCGATGGGGCGCTGGGAGGGCGCTGGGAGGGCGCGTGGGACGCGGGAGGCGCGGAGGCACGTGGGAGGGCGCGTGGGAGGGCGCTGGGGGGCGGCGTGGAGGGCGCGTGGAGGGCGCGTGGAGGGCGGGAGGGCGCGTGGGAGGCGCTGGGGCGTGGGAGGGCGCGTGGAGGGGCGGAGGCGCGTGGGAGGGCGCTGGAGGGCGGGAGGGCGCTGGGGGAGGGCGTGGGAGGGCGCGTGGGAGGGCGCAGGGGGCGCGTGGAGGCGCGTGGGAGGCGCGTGGAGGGCGCGTGGAGGCGCGGGAGGGCGCGTGGAGGGCGCGGGAGGGCGCGTGGGAGGCGTGGAGGGCGCGTGGAGGCGCGTGGAGGGCGCTGGGAGGCGCGTGGGGCGCTGGAGGGCGCGTGGAGGGCCGGAGGGCGTGGGAGGCGCGGGAGGGCGTGGGGCGCGTGGAGGGCGCGTGGAGGGCGGGAGGGCGCTGGGAGGCGCGGGAGGGCGGGAGGGCTGGAGGGCGTGAGGGCGCGGGAGGGCGGGCGGGAGGCGCTGGGAGGCGCGCTGGGAGGGCGCGTGGGAGGGGGATATATATATATATATATATATATATATATATATATATATATATATATATATATATATATTCACAAAAAAATTGTAAATACTGTACGAGTTTTAAATTCATTGTACATTTACGTATATTTGGTTGAATATTACGTGACACTTTTGAATTTATATATTTTTAAAACTGTTCTCTTCTTCACTCATTTTAAGTATAAAGTTTCATGTTATATTATGACGATGTTTGATTGTTTTTTTTTTGAGATTTAATTCACAACAGTGATTTTTCATCTTCTTTATCTTTTGATTTCACACTATTTTTAAAATTTCCGTACTGTCTAAATGATTACATCGCTTTTCCATCTTATTTACCATTTCAGATATCTGTGAACGGAATAATAAAACGTCCATAAGATGTTTACATATTTTCTTGATGCATGGAATATAAAATTTCAAATATAAAAGCGCTAACACTATTACTGTTTATCGCCATTTTTGGATTATTAATACAAAATATTAAAATAGTCTGCGTAGATTACTTTGTCCTCGTCGTCTACCTTAAGATGCCATGTAGACTAAATGTAGATTACATGTGGAAAACGTGTAGCCGTAAAATCGTAGTCTGCGGCCCAACACTGTTCTTATTTCGCGTGGTCGTCACCGCCGCGCTACTTCTGCTTCCAGACCGCTCCCACCCCCTCCCTCAAGGCACTGACCTTGACCCCACCCCCCGCTTCCTGCTAATGCAGTGAGACAGCTCCTCCTGCCTAGGATTGCCTCTCGTCCCGATTTTAAAGTGATGGTCCCTACTTCATTGTCAATATTCCTTTTCCCGACGAGACGTACTGAATTCATTCCATTTCTACTTGCGTATATCAATAGTTTGCTTTATTCATTTTGTTACTGAGTTTACGGATGTAGTCAAATTCCTTCTATCAGCCAAATACCATTGCAAAAGTTGCCTGCTAATTAAGGACAAATGTCAAAGTGTAACTTCTTAACTTAAAGACTAAGATATTTCTATGTAATATATATATTAATACCATACTCGCAGAATAATGGTCCCAGTGTTTGTATTATTATTAATTTATTATTATCGTTGTTGTTATTATTGATTTTCTTTCTCAGTAGAATCTGAGCATTATCAACCTATTTTTGTATGTCTTAGAATATTCAGCTCTTGTGAGAAGGGAATTCACCCTATTCCATTTTAGCTTATTGCAAAAACATTCAAAAATCTGGCAAGCCTGAAGTGAAACTGTCTATTGTCCAAGAGTTTGCAATTTTATTATTTGTTCCAAATTTCTCAAACCTTTTTAAAATTTGTCTTTCAGAAGAAGTCACTGAAGCATATTAAAAGGAAACGGGGAAAATATCTTTTGGGGGACAAAAAATGTCTGCTGATTGAGCATTGAGTACTCTGCCTGTGCTCGAAATCCACATTCTCAATCGATATGATTTTTGTTATCCGTGAACATGTTACATTTGCGTAATTTATCAGACTGAAATTCGGAGCCTTTTAAACATCTTTCTTGTTGTGTCGGGCGAAAATAACTTAGTCTAGAATGAATAACAAGAAGCCCGTAGTTTCAGCATATACGTATCCATCAGCTAACCACTTTAAGCAGGTTGGTCATATAAGATCTGAAAGATTTTGCGGTAAAATTTCCTTTTACTGACCGCTGGTCTTATTTAAGTTTTTTTGTTCCAATGGTAAATTTTTGAGCGGTTATGCCGGCATAGAGGGAGAGGGTGAGTATTTTCATCTGCTAACAGAATTGATTTATGTATCAATGAACCTTTTGATTTCTTGAGTAAGTATTCTCGAAGTTAAGTAATTTGTTTTTGTGTAGTTCCTGTATGTCACTTATCCCTCTCTCTCTCTCGTAGTCTTCTAGGGAGCACTGACCTTTCTACGCAAGAGTTCGAATGATGCTTTTTGTATTTTGTCATTTTTGTACGAATTAGTATTTGAATATTTAGGTCATAACTATTATTATTATTATTATTATTATTATTATTATTTTTTTTTAAAGCATTTTACCATACATCTTTGACGGTGCTTAGTTTATAAATAATCGATGATGCCAATACATAGTAATACAACTTTGCGTTTTTGGTTCACGAACTTCAATCGAATGAAACCTAATTTCAAGTATGCCCGGTGTGGACAGATGAAACGATCTCAAATCTTCAAAACTCAGTGCAAAACCAGTAGAACCGAGTAAAATTCTCTCAAAAGAGAAGAACATCAAAGGTTTCGATTCAGCCACGAAGATACGCTTTATATGATATCGTTTCACCAGAGAACTGACAGCAGGCGATTTTGTCGAAATTGCCAGGAGAATAATTAACCTTCCTCTTTGAGTTTAGTTGAAAACCGACAGAAATGAGAATCTTGATTTGTGAATTATACACTTAACACAATAATAAGAACAAAGAAATTTAGAACATTAGTAATTTTTTCCTTTAGCCTTTTATCTTCTACATTCCCGCATACTGCATAAGTATAGTATATATAGAGAGAATTATGTAGTGCTGGGGCGAAAATGGCAATTTTTTGGCAAAAAATTCGTATTGTATGTCACGAATGTCCAAGAGGAGGACCATTCTTGTTTCTATATGCAGTACATTACTTTCTTGAACCCGTTCTCTAGTCATTATCGATGCGTTGCGGATCCTTGATAATTAGTTGTCGGCAAAACGTATCTCCGTCCGTCTGTATGTGAACAGCTTTAGCGCAACTCAGTAAGTAGGATTTTAACCAAATTGATATTCCCTGATCGGCGTGGCTGATGTCATTGCACCTTGATTTTGAAATTGATATTTTAAAATTGGGGTTAAATCTACTTTGTATGTAGCTTCAAGGACATTGAATGATAAATGAAATGAGAGAGATTTATAAATTTTGAGTTATAAATCACTACTCACTGTTAACACTGTTAAAAGCTAAGAATGTTTGTGAAAATGTGTTTGAAATGTTTTATATTTACCAAGATCTGTACATTATTGCCGTGGTAGACTATAGTCAGTGTAGTGAGTGTGCGAGTTCTGGTAATGAATGGCCAGTTAAGGATAAGTCTGATACTTGCTGGGAAGAAGAAAGTGTTTCCAACATTTTCGACAATAGCTCTTTAGCTAGATATATGAGTATTCTGATGAAGACACCATTTTAACTTTTTTAATTTAAGCTCGAATTCATAGATTTCTGCAAATTATTATCGTAGGCATTTTCCGATTCCTAGAAAGTTTTCTTTCCTCCTTTTTAAATATTGGTACATACATTAGACGAATTTTGATAGCTGGCGCGCAGTGAATTGTATATTATATAATATTGTATGATTCCAGTTGAATTATGGATTTCCATGACACGTTTTTAACACTCGCATACCAATACCATTTTGGGATTCAAAGAACATCAATGAGGGGTGGGGCTCAACTCAATATAATTAAAGGTAAAATTTGCGTTTATGTATGAATTAATAATATAAGTACTTAGCAGCACACAACAATCATTTTTTTAGAATGATTATATTGAGTTTTTGAGATTAGAGATACAGCAAGGCTACATACAATTTTAATTTTTTGTGATTTGACTTCCGCAAGTATTCTCCAAAGTTCACTTTGTGTGTTAAATGTTTAATAGATGTTAAAACAATGAATTATTGATATTGGATTATTTCTTCAATCCCATCAATGGAATACCAAATGATATTCGCTATTACCACTGAATTTAAAAAGGAATGTATTATTATTCTATGATGTTTAGCATGAAAGTGAGCAGTCATCAGATTCTTCAGAGCTGCAAACGACGCCCCGCCGTCCGCGCGCAGAGGGAGGAAGGGGCGGTGCCCAGCGCATTGTGAACTTGGCCCTCTTGGGCGGCGCGCCGCCGCCGGGGAACGCGACAGAAGGGAGGAAGGCGGGGAGATAAAGAGGCGCAGAGTGACGACGGAGGGTGTAGGGACGAGGGACGGAAAGAATCACGGAAGCAGGCGGTGCCTTCTCGTGTCTGCAGACATCCGTCCCAAAACTTTGCACCTTCCAAGGACAAATCTTCCACTCGGCGCCGTGCGCGCGGCTTGCGGAGTGTAAGGAAACTTCAAAGCAGCAGCCCCTCCCCCCGACCCCACGCCCCGCCGCGGGCTGAGGGCTGCGGTGCGACAAGATGGCGGAGCCACCGCACATGTGCCCAGGGCCTCGGCGACGCGATGGGATGCGAGGCAACGCACATGCGACCGGGTCGACGTCACAATCTGGAGCGACCCCGCCCCCCTGCCCCCCCGCGCCGCGCCCGCGACGCTAATGGACCTAATGCAGAATAATCTGCATAATATTAGCAGGCAGAGCTAATTTCGAGCGGCGCCAAGTTGGTCCAAGTGTTGTTTAGCATCTGGTAAGGTTGCGCTCCTGCGCAGGCGACCTGCGGAGGCGACGGAGATAACATCGGCGAACAAGCTCCCAACTTGGAGTCGAGTTGAATCGACTTGGGCGAGTGGTGGGGGTGGGGGTGGAGGGGGGCGGGGGGGAGCGGTGCCGATCCATCGCGTCTCGCGCAGCCAACTTGCGCGGTGAAGGGCGGCGCTTGGCGTTGCGTCGCGTCTCGCCCTTCGCCCTTCGACCGCCGCCCCCGCCCCCCCACCCCCAATCCTCCCCGCTCACCCACCCCTCTTGCCCGCCTGCCCGTCCCTCGTGGCGGTACTTGCTACGGCCACTTTCGCCGCCTTGCGGCACTCCTAGAGTTTCTTCTTTGAAGACTCAAGGACACCTGGAAGCTACTTCCACTCTTGCAAATACCTCAATAACGGTAATTTCAAGAAAAAGCGAAAGACGAACAACGTAAGAATTAGTGAACTAATTTGTCAAGGAAAGTTTATAACCTTATTTTACTTTCAATCTTAGGTTTTCTACGTAGTCTTTCTTTAATCTGCGAAGCTGCTTACTTAGTTTTACTGTATCCTATTTTAGAGGTTTCTTTTCGCCCTGAATCTCTTTGAACCACAAGAATATCGAAGATTCTTGTTCCAGCAATAAAGTTTCAGATCTTTAACGTCATAATTCTTAGACATATATTTAAATTTTAATATAATATTTTTATGTGCTAATAATGGGTCTTTAAAGGCAGGAACAAGGTCAATAATTTCTAAAATATTCCGTATAAGCTGATTTGAAAGCTGGTTTTCGCATACATCAATTTTATTGAAAACTTTGTTATTAAAACTTGAGAATTCAATATTATGTAATAAAACTAACACGGATCTATATGTAAATGTATATGCTACATTCATTTTATTTAGAATCACTTCCTCACATTAGAAATTATCATTCAACTTCAATATATGTGACTGATACACATTTTAATGTTGGATGAATAGTCATTGCATTATTTCCCCCCTCTTTTCAACAATTGCGTAAATTATCCTAGCTTTTCCTCGTTTGAATGTCTTAGAAAACTATATGAGGAGTTAGCATATTTTTTAAGCAAATATAGCACTAATGTTTCTGATAATTGTGTCTGAGGTATTTGTGTTACAAGTTTAGTTTTAGCAAAATTGCTCATTAAAGCATTGTCAAAACCTGTGGCAGTTCATAGATTTTCCACGACAAATCTCAAAATGTCCGTGAAAAAATTAAATACACTATTATATTTTCACGGATTACGGAAAATGACAAATAAGACCGACTGAAAAACAGAAAGAACTCTCTATAAAAATTACAATTCTGCGTAACAGAAAATCAAAAATCTGTTAGCATCTACGCATAATTTATTAGTTCTTATTAATTGAAAAATGCCCTCAAAACGAACACAATCTATTTAAAAAAAAGTAGATCTTTAAAACACGTCATGTACAATTTTTAAAAAGATTTTTTTGCGTAATTTCTGCTTGATATGCAATTAATAATAAAATCTCCAAAGCGGATCCATATTTTTTAAATTAATTTTCCCCGAAAAAAAGACGTTTAAGAGGATAGCACGGATCTCATTTTAGTCTTTCTCTCTGAATTTTTGGAAATTGCAGGTTGGAATTAATGAGAGAGACAATTGGATTTTTAAGCGTTGGCCCAAATGATTAAGTCAGAGCACTGCCTAATAGTGGAAAGGTGCACGGGTACGTGGATTACGTGGATGGACTTGAGTTTGAGTCTCAGCTGGGAATACATTTTTGCTGGAAAACATTATTTTGCAGGTTAAACTAGGAGTATAATATTGCGGTGTCGTTACAAATAATACGGAAAGCATGTACTGCTAATCACCACTAGATAAATAAACAGATTTACAAACGTAATTCATAGTTGGTATTCCATGCGGTGGTGAAGACACCGCAAATGATTGCTAAATGCTCCCCTCACCATGAACATTCAATGAACTCGAAAATTAAAATTATAAATAATATTAAAATTTAACGAACTGAACGATTAAAATCAAAATTACTTACTTTATTTAATTCGTTACATTTCCTAGATCAAGGTTACTAACCTGCCATGTCATCAAAATATTATACTGAAACTCCCTGTAAAACTTTAATGTTACACAGGAAGAATAAATATTTCAAAAAAAGGACAAAAATAATGCGCACTGGCCGGCAGCTCCCAACGAAAGCAATTGAAATCGAATAAGAGTATACAATAAATTTAAAAAATTGAATGGAGCATTTCTTAAAAGCACTTTCTTTTGAAAATTCTTATCTATACATTTACACAAATCTTCCACTCACAAGGAAAAAATTGTAAATGTCTGTTTCTAAATATTTCTACAATGAACGTAAACAACTTCAAGATACAGATTAAAAATTATTTATTATGTTATATTCAATTCAATTTTATTAGTAATTTGTTTACAGGATTTACTTACAACAATTGTCGAGTATATTCACGGCGCAAATTACTCCTTTAGCTTATAAATAAATTTTGATAGAACAGATAGTTGTCATAAGACAACAAAAATAAATAACACAACAAATACAAATAATACACAAATAATACACGCGAGAAACGGGACAGGATGAACCTATGCTTACCATAATGCGGGCGCTATTAGAAAACTTCACGCGGACAATAGCCCACCAGGTCGAGAATCAGGGACGAGAGATCAATGAGCAAATTACGCGGAAGATAGAAGAGCTGGTCACAAAGATAGATGATCAGACAAGAAGCGTCGACAATAAGTTAGAACAAATCCAACAGTCCATATTGATACAAGTCGGCAGTAAATGTGACGAGCTTCGGCAAGAAGTTGCGGCGCGGGTCGCGGAATGCAGAAATTTAGTAGAAGAACGACACGCGAAGTCGGGAGCCGAATAGATTCCTTGTCGACGGAATTGGAGAGGCAAAACAGGGATCACGGTGTGCAATTAGGCGAAATTCGTAACCAAGTTCAAGAAGTTCGTGAAAGGACGAAACGGGAGTTAGAAGCGTAAACCACCCGAAAATTGAACGAGGTAGAAGAAGAGATCAAGAAGTTAAGAGAGGAAGCTGACGCAAAAGTAGGAGAAGACCCCTGCAGGGGATATTAATATTCCTCCTTCTCTGAAATTCTCAGGACACCCGAACAAAAACCCGAACGCGTTTGTAAAGGCGTTACAAAATTTCTTTATTATGTCAAACGTCCGAGAAGGCCATAAAACTATGCTATTATATCAAGTTATGGAAGGCAACGCGAAAGCATGGCTTAAAACATTAAGTCCGTACCCACGAACGTTCGACAAATTTGTGGCTAGATTTCTTGATCGATATTGGGGGAAAGAGCAGCAGATGAATTTCAAGATTTCATTAATGAGCTCGTACTATCGAACTTCATGTGGTACGATGCGCGATTATGCGGCCCGCAAGATCGCGGCGTTGAAATTATGTTCTCCGCCGGTATTGGACGAAGATATCATTTGCATTCTAACGCGCCATTTCCCGCTTAGCATAAAGAATCTGTTAAGAAGCGTGGATGTTAGAACGGTGGAACGTTTCCAGATGTTATTAGGAAACTACAACCTCACATTTGAGAACGCTAGCAAGAATTCGAAAACAAGTAGTTAGAACCATAGGGGTGAAGATGAGATTGGGAAACCGGCAACACACTGCCAGGCCACTTAGAGCGCTAGTTGAAGGAATATCAAGCAATGATTGGCTAGTGGTTTTCGCTTGTTTTTGTGCGTCATATCCAGCATGCACGCGATTTCCACATGGCGGACGAGTGAACTTTATTGCCGTTGGTTGCGTTCATGCTGTCCTTTAATGTTCTGTGCGTTCATCTGTGTGGCTTGTGTGTTTTGCGTTTTATGAGTGGCTTGTGTAAAATAAAGGCAATCATTGATTTGTTTATGTATTTCTTTGTTTATTCATTTTTACTCTTTCGCTTCTTCCATTACCATATTATTAGATGACTTCCCTCAGTTATGATCTTACTCAAGTACAATATGAAAATTGATAATCTATTAAATTTTAGTAAAATTACAGTAGAATATAGCGTCTTAATATTAAGTAACTTTCACGATGCGCATGAGTTAAATTAATTTTCATACGCTGTAGATAGCTTCGGAAGGCGGGCGGTTTATGAAGATCTTCGCCAGGCCACGTGGAGGGCTGAGAGCGACTTTCGTTTCCGTCATTTAACATTGAGGGTACACTTCTATCCTCTAGTGTTCTGTGGTTCGAACACTAATGCCATTTAGGTAGTAGAAGAAAGCAGTAGGATGGGAAGACAGCGAGGCAACGCTCGCGAGGCCACAGTGAACCGAGGCGACCGGCGGCGCGCCGACCCAAGGTCACCCGTGACAGACCCTGGCACGTGCCGCTCGCAGCGAGGGCGAACGCCAGGACTGGGCAGAAATCGCGGAGCGCCTGCCGCAACAAGATTGGGAAACACCGGGAGTTCGATTTGAGACGGGATCCCAGGTCGAGCTTGAAATATGACGAAAAGGCGATCCCTGTTATTACGAATATGTTAGACGAGACGGAAGAAGGTGTAACAAGGAAAGAGGTCGTAACAAGAGCATCAAAATGTCTTATCAAGGTCAAGTTTGGGCATATAGTGAGTTGAGCGCTGATTGATACTGGATCGGTGAAGTCTGTGATAGCGGAGGAAACATATGAGGAATTAGGGAGGAAAAATTTGGGGGTGTTAGTACTGCCTATGAGTAATACAAGAGTAGTAGATGCATGGGGGAAGAAATCGCATCCTATTACGAAGCAGGTGATTGTTGAGATGAAGATTGGCGGTAGAAGCTATGACGTGATCTGCTTAGTAGTGAAGAGATTGATATATCCTTTTATACTGGGCGTAGATTTTCTGGAAGAGCATGAGGTGGTTGTGAACATAGAAGTGCGGCGAGTTGAGATCAACGGAAAGAGAAAGAAGAAAAGAGCAGAGGTAAGGAAAAAGTAGACGAGAAGAGTTACCGTTGATCAGACGTACACACACACACACACACACACACACACACACACACACACACGCACTCACACACACACACACACACACACACACACACACACACATATATATATATATATATATATATATATATATATATATATATATTGAAACAAACTGTCTGATTTGATTTTTAAATTAAACATCTCCTCTGCCATTCTAATATTAATTCAACGTAATCCGTTCCAAATTTCTAAAAGAATATGGGCGCCAGGAAAAGATTACGTTAATTCAATTATTAAAATTAATCTTCAACTGCTATTTCCATTAAATTAATATCCGGTCAACTGGGTCGATGGGTCTTATAAGAAATAATCGCTATTGACTGCTAATAGCCGATTATTCGATCTGGCATCTGTACAGAGTGGCCGAGGAATCTGAAAAGCAAATATACATTTCTAGCTACTCATTTGCTGGAATTGGCTAAATGAAAATCATCTTTTCTATTCACAGAAACTTGTAAGTTTACTCAATTTTCATTGGTAACAATACGAAACTTTCGGTCATGACCAGTCTCAAACCTTATATTGCAGTACCCGTCTTCGCATGCTCTTGACCGGTGTCGCCGCGTAGAACCATTTTCAATCTTTCCCGGTGTCGATGGCTCCAGGTCCAAATACCATCTCCTTTTCTTCCGTTGTGGCACAAGAACATTCAAGTCACTGATCCTCACCGCCTCATAAGTTGATAAGACTTAATTAATTGTCCTTTTAAAAGTTCCCAATTCTTTCTACGCGTATACTTAAAATATTAATGTTCAGCAAACTATTATCTGCATTAAATACTCCCAGTCCTGTTGCCGACAAATTCACCTAAGTTCACAATTCTAGCTGTTGCACTCAAAATATTTCCAAGTTCCAATTTCCGCACTTTCCATCAATATCCTAAGTCCAACAACCATACGCTCCAAAGTAAATGTTCACAATTCCCAAACTCCCAGCATCAATTGTCTACACACGATCCGCACAGCACCACGGCATAAGTCGGAATGACTCCATATTCTCCTCTTTCAGCCCTTCAAAACTCGGTCCATCTATCTACTGTTTCTTGTCTGAAAAAATTCCATGCCTAGCCAATTCCTCAATTACTTACAAATTCAACTAGCCGCGCCCCAGACTGTCATTGCTTTCTCGGCCAATCCCCAAACAGTTTACTTTATCAACTAGTAGCGCCCCGTGGTTCAAAGCAATGAAGTTTGTTGACCTTGACGACAACTCGTCTACGGTTGCTATGCCGCCATATTTACAAATGTCTATCCTTACAATTCACCCTGTTTACAATAAATGTTACGCAGTACAAGGTCCCACCTATTGTTATGATATATATATATATATATATATATATATATATATATATATATATATATATATATACATACATACATACATATACACACACACTCACACACACTATCGAATAGGAGGAAAGATAGATAGAGATGTACTCAGATTGAGAGAGGGTGATGGGGAGAGTGGGGGAGGGAGAGAAAGGGGAGGGGAGGGGCGAGTAGGACGGGTGGGGTGAGAGGGAGAGGGGGCGGAGGAGAGGGGAAGAGAGAGATATTGATATTCTTCCTTCTTGAACCCCTTATTTACATGATATCGTAGGCTTCCTCGGCCATTGTCATGATCTGGACTGTCCGGGTGACGCCGCATCGAAGGCTGAGATGCCGACGTTTTGACCGACATATCGCGGTCCTCTTGGCGCAGTACAGCCTTGCAGAGGACCGCGACATGTTGGTCGAAACGTCAGCACTTCAGCCTTCGACGCGGCGTCACCCGGACAGCACAGATCACCTTATTTACATAACATTCTCTCTTGCTCACATCTGATTCGCTCACAATCCTTGGTCGAGAGCGCGTCAAATATTTGCTCTTTTGAGTTGGTTTTGATCTTTGGGTCTTTCGAGTTGGTCATTTGAAAAACAGAGTTGTTCTCTCCTCTGTCACGCTTATGTGTGATTTTTTCACAATACATTTGTTCAATGAACTTTTCAAGGAAAAGGAATGATAATGAAATGTGGAAAGAAGAGCGTCGTGAATATTTATGAGAATAATTCTAAGGATGTCGTTTGTAGAAATTGAAAACAAATTTTATTGGAAAATACGTTTTTTAATTCCATAACAAGTACTTATTGAAATTATAATTTAAAATTGCGTTCTTATCATTTCTTCATTAACAGTAAATGAAAATTTAATTATATAACTATATTGTAGTTATATTAGGAAGAATTATAATTGATCAGAAACTACATGTTTAATGTAGAACGCTAAGAAAATTTGTTTAGTATTAAGAAGAAATTTTGTATTAGAATAAACAAGCTGTCTGGAATTAAATAAAAAATTAGAAGTCAATTAAAAGTATTTTTTCATCGCCTCTCTCAAAATATTTGCTTCTTGGTATTGTCATAGGATTTTCAACACAACTTCGAGTAAACACGAGACTTCCCAACGCCAGTAAAAGATCGTCCATGCTTAAGTTTCCCCGAAATCCGAACACAGCGGTTGTTTGAGTGCCCAGAATTTGCGAGGGAAAGAGCAAGGACATTCAATTTTATCTACATCAAAAGACAATAATCATACCTAATTTTACCGTAGTTTATTGACTTTTCGAGGAGCGAATCAATGCATTATGTAAAGCGCCTTTAATAAAAGTTTCTGGAATGGAGCGTTCGATTTTGTTCGGAGAAATAATGTCGCTTGCCTCGGCGCGCGGCAGCAGGTGGGCAGGCCAGAGAGGGGATGGCACTGAGCTCTGGTCGCCGCCCCCGCCATCCCGCCGCCCCCGCCGCCCCGCCGCCTCGCCGCCCCGCCGCCCCGCCGCCCCGCCGCCCCGCCGCCCCCGCCGCCCCGCCGCCCCGCCGCCCCGCCGCCCCGCCGCCCCGACGCCCCGCCGCCCCGCCACCCCGCCGCCCGCCGCCCCGCCGCCCCGCCGCCCCGCCGCCCCACCGCACAGCCGCCACGCCGCCCCGCCGCCATCAGCACCGCCTCTATCACGGCCCCCGCCGCCCCACCGCTCCCGCCGTCCCCGCCGCCACCGCCCCCGCCGCCCCACCGCACCGCCGCCCCGTCGCCTTCGCCGTCCCCACCGCCCCGACGCTCCGCCACCCCGCCGCCCCGCCGCTCCCGTCGCCACCGCAGCCCCCGCCGCCCCCGACTCCACCGCCCCGCCACCTCCGCCTCCCCCGCCGCCACGCCGCCCCGCCGCACAGCGGTTCCGCCTCCAGCACCGCCGCTATCACCGCCGCCCCCGCCCTCTGGCTCCGCCAGAGTGCAGGCGAGGCGGGCGGAAGGTGGTGGGCGGCGCGCTTCGCTAGCGCCTCGGTTATTACAGCCCCACCCCCTGCTCCGCCCCCCGCGGCTCACGGCAGGTGCCTCGGCGAACTTCTCACCCCTCGCGGCGCGCAGCGGGGCGGCACTAAATTTCATGATTTCATTAACTGGCGTGTTATTACCATGTTTGAATTTAACGCCATCGCCGGGCCTACGAAAGGAGCAGATATGAAGAAAAACCGCCGGGAGGCCGACTGAGAGCCGTGAATTACTGCCGTGAGGCGAGGGGATTCCCCTTTCGGCGTCCGCGCTGCGTCGCCGCCTCGCCGCAGGAAGCGCTCCACTCCTCCCAGCTCCTTTCTTTGGTTTCGTGAGGCAACGCGCAATATGGTGGCTCTGGTTTCGCGTCTGCGTGTATCCAGGCCACGCCGTAAGGAACTGAAGAGCTTATTTTCAAAGTAACGTACAACCATTTTCGTGAGTTTTCCTGCCAGATTCAGACGTTTTTTCCTGCCACTGATTTCTTTACGTTAGCTAGGTGGTGCCGTTTGAAGGCACTAAAAACTTGAGTTTTGCATATCCCTCGAGTTGTCCCGATTGATTGATTTTTTCGTGTTTCCGGGCGCGTCAACTGCTTTGGTCATTTGTCCCGTTAGTGTAGTGCACGTTTTTCGCTGGAGATGGCAGTAATCTTCTCCCGCTGGATGGCGAGATCCGGTCCCGACCTACCGTCGGTTAGTGGGGTTTCCCCCTAACCAGGACTCTCCCACCAGCGGGGTACCGCCCCAGCCGGGACAAGCTCTAAGCTCCCGACCGGTCTCCCGGAACATGTGGTAGTGTAGAGCATGTTAGCGTAAGTGTGTGTGTACGAGGAGAGGATAGGACAGAGAAAAGGAAGGACAGATCGCGCGCGGTCCGTGGCCCGTTTCGTAGGGTACTGCTCCGGCATTCGCCTGGTGTTGATCGGAGAAACCACGGAAAACTACCGATCAGAGCAGCCGGCCACTAGAATTCTCCTCCAGACAGCGACTGCATTCGACCTAGCTGAAAAGCTAGGGTGCTGCTGGCGCCGTGGGGAGTGGGAACCTAGGACCTCCCGGTCCGAGGCTCTGCAGCGACATCAGTTGGTGCACTGTGCTACCCGCTCCCTAAAAAGTGCTGGAGATATGGTGTTGACCAGGGAATACCAATGGAGTCGGTGTAGACAGTGTGGTGGTCGATGGAATTTTGAAGGGGGTGAATGATGATTATGAGGCCGATTGGGGGTCAATAGCTGAAAACGAAACTCCACCTGATCAGGGTAATCAAGATTCCATTGATACCAAAGAAGAATATTAAATGAACTCCTTTAACTCTTTTCTTATCTAAAGCAATAAAAAAATATGATAATAAATTAAAAATTTGTTCTCATCTTTCATATCTGTCGTTCATTCTCAGGAATTAGAATGTTTAGAAAACTGAATAAATTATATCTATGTATTCAGAACGATACTCTATTGCGCAAGGAAATACTCTCCACAGCACGTACTGAAGAAATGTACAGGACAGTTCTAAAGAATCACTCAACATTTCGTAACCATTTCATTGTAATGGAGATAAACTCAGGTACTCAAAAGTGGAAGTGTCTTGTTTTACTGAAGGATCGAGATATTTACGAGAACATTGGTGTATGAAATTGTTATGTTGAAGGCCCGTATGTGCAAGTATTTGTCATGTTGTATAGTGTAGAAAAACAAAGAATGCAACAATGAAGCAAACAATTCGTTTAAAACGGTCGATGAAATGAAAAGATTAATGAAGAGCGACGGTGGGGAGTTCTTCTCATGCAAGTGGGTCGATTTTTTCTTTTTCGAGAAAATTGCTCCTAACTAACACCAATGTCGTGAAAACTTGCTAACTAGCACAAAATTAAAAACTCTCCAGTGCTGTTGTTTTCTAACGAGACACGCTGCTCCCTTCTAAACTTTGCAAGAGATAATACTCGACAAGGTGCACAGCAGCAGAATTTACGAGGTACTGCATATTAATGCGTAGGATGGAAATATTTCACTTTTACTCAGTTAACTAGTTCTTGAGAACTAGGTAATAAAATTATTCGTTTTTTTTCCTTGTAGAATCTGACGTAATACTGTTATGTACAAATAAAAAAGGAAAAAACTTCAATACAGCTTAGTAGTGCTGCAATACAGCTTGTATTTACGTATTATATATTAATACGATACATCCCTAGGATACTAAGGGGTTCCTTTTATGAATTTTCTAGTATCTAAAGCTAAATTGCTTCATGGTAGTATTGAAATAATGTGAAGGCCTTAATAGAAGTTTTGACCAATCAACGGGATGGTCAGTAGATTGCCTCGACCGCCGTCTTGAGAGCACTGACTGTTGATCATAGATTAAAACGATAGGTGCCAAAGACCACTGGTGGGATTATGGCTACGGCTACTCCATGAAGTTGAACTTCCAGGAGAATTACTGGTTGGTATTTTACCCCCTTTTCCTTCTCTACTTTAAGAAGAGTTGGCAATGCGTTGTAAAGTAACGTACATGTATTGCATGTGGATTTCTTCTATTGAGGTGTTGATACTGACACTTGTTGAACATGATTTCTACGTGTGTTGTAATTATAAAAACCAGTATTACATGAATATATGTTCCCACCATTACGTCAGCTTTGACGAATATCACAGATTCGTAAATAAATAGATAAGGCAATGGAAAGAATCCAAGCAAACATCAATGCAAACATACTTGCAGAGATCAGGAGGATGGCATTTTTTCTTTATTCGGATGAATTTCTTTTGCAATCTTGTTGGCGTACTAAAAGATGACTTTCCCCAGAATATTATGTCATATCTCTGGCGAGAATATACATTTGCAAAATACACGCAACGATCCGCATAAAGGCTGACAATTTGAAAGAATTCTGAATGCGTACCATAATGAACTTAATTTAGTATTTAATTCTGTTATGTGTACATTCGATTTAAGGTTCGACTGAATTGAGAGACTAAAAAGTTTGTTACCTTAACATCAGCTAATTGCATATTGTTCAGTTTCAATGGAGCATGCGATTGCCGATTTGAAATGCCAAAATGCATTGAAAACATTTTTCTTTCGTTAATTATTAATTTGTTATTACAAAACCAATTTGAAACTTCTCGTACAAATCGTACTATTTATTGTTTCTTTTTTACAAAGAACATTCGCCGGTACGAAGCTTGACTAGTAATGCAGCTATAGAAGTGGGTACCATTTTAAAATTCACAATAAAGTCATTTTATATCCCTTCAAGGCTTTTAATAAATTATGACTTTTAACGTTTGGATTTATTGAAGGTTTCCTTGGTTAATTAGTGATTCCGGGTGCGTGAACATCTTAGGTCATTAGTTCCGTAAGTGTAGTGCATGTTTTTCTCTGGAGATGGCGTTGATCTTCCCCCGCTGGATGGCGAGATCCGGCACCGACCTACCATCCGCTAGCGAGATTTCCCTCTAACCAGGACTCTCCCATCAGCGGGGCACCGCCTCAGCCAGGACAAGCTCTAAACTCCCGACCAGCCTCCCGGAATATGTGGTAGTGTAGTGCATGTTAGTGTGTGTGTAAGGGGAGAGAATAGGACAAGGAAGAGGAAGGACAGATCGCGCGCGGTCCGTGGCCCGTTAGTTAGGGTACTGCTCCGGCATTCGACTGGTTTTCATCGTAGAAACCACGGAAAACTACCGATCAGAGCAGCCGGCCGCTAGAATTCTGCTCCAGACAGTTACTGAATTCGACCTAGCTGAAAAGCTAGTATCGAAAATGCTGCCGCCGTCAGGACTCAAACCTAAGACCTCCCGGTCACAGGCGCTGCAGTGACATCATTTGATGCACTGAGCTACTACTCCCAGTTTGAAAGTTTTCTAATTTTTTTTACGACTTACGCTACGATGTAGCGTGACTGACTTTTCTCCAAGAGCCTCTCGAGATTGCTACGAGTTGAATACAACAGACACACATTTATGAAAGTACATATTTTCACAATCGGTTTACCCTCTCCCTATTAAACATCATCCCATGGCAGTTCCATTACTCTGTATTTGAACACAGCTCCACTGCCGAACGTTTGTTTTGTTCCCAGGTGCATTGAGCTGGCGAATGAAATTTTGTTTGCGTGTGATTTTTTTTCCATAATCAATCCGTAAATTTTAATTCCTTTTTATGTGCGATGCTGAGGGTGAGACGGCACGTGTGTAGTGATATTATAAATATTTTAAGGAGTAAATTGTTATTTTACAGTATTTTGATAAGGAACAAATGATGTGAAATTGGAATCGACTCAAGTGGTTTTGGTGGATTCGTAAGGCAAAATGTCACGCAATGAATGGGGTCGTGGGTCAACGACTTTGTATGTGTTTGTGCAGGTACCTTTTTGTGCTTTTAACTATAAACCTACAAAATGTATTAAGAGTGAAGTTTTGTTTGTTAAAAATTGAGGAATTTGAAGAAACTTTTGTTGTTTTTGTCAAAATTGTGTACATTATTGCAAAGTAATGTATTGCAGAGTAATGTGGTTTCTCCGATCAACACCAGGCGAATGCCGGAGCAGTACCCTACCAATCGGGTCAATGTCCGCGCCCAATCTAACCTTCTCTTCTTCTATCCTCACCCCTTACACACACACTTACACTAACATGGGGAAAACCCCGCTAGCCGACGACAGGTCGGTGCTGGATCTCACCATCTAGCGAAGGAATATCACTGCTACCTCCAGCGGGGAAACATGCATTATACTTACAGGACAAAAGGTCTTAGCCGTTGACGCGCCACTATCAATCAATAGAGATAGATGCTTATTATGACATAGTTGGAAGGAGAGCGCAACTTATGTCCCCTTCACTACTGGGATTTCTGTAGAGAAAATCGCTTGGCTCTACAATCTTGCTGTTGTAGCGCGGTTATTTATTTATCACATGGGTTCGCCGAGGTAAATTTGAGATTATCATTCTACGTGTGTGACGCTTGACGCCCTGTCCGAGAGACGTAGTCGTACACGAATACCAACCACTTCTGTCATCACCTCTGAGCAAGAGATCATGTTGAATGCCAAAGAAGAATTTACTCAGCGGCATGATTTTTAAGAGAATCAACATTTTAACTCATGTACTGTATAAGGGGTTTTCTAGTCAATTTACCTATAGTTGAAGAAGACGTTGGAATGATGCATTGTGTTGTGTATTAATACAAGTGTGTCGTGACGTTTAACGTGTCGAAATTAGATGTTATGTTATGTCTTCATTTGACGTCAAGATAATATTGTGTAGACACGGCCTACAGTAATAAAATCACATGTTCTGATGTCATGGAGATTATCGACTTGAGAAGTACGAATTCATCAACCAGAAAGAAAATATACGTTAAGTCAGAACGAAAAAGTTTAATGAAACACTTCAGTCAGAGTGACGTAATTCTGTGGAGAATTTGTATATAAGGAATTCAATGTCAAATTGGCGGTATATTTGAATGAAGATAGTAATACGAAAAGGCAAATGGACTAGGAAATTCGGGAGAGTCCAAACAGTGAATTGTAAATACGGAATTGGACTTAAAGGGAGGAGTTTTGTTATCTGAAAGGTGAAGAAGATAAACATGGAAATCGTAAGTAAAAATTATGAAATTAACTAAATGATTTAATGTAATTTTCAATTGAAAAGAATATTGTGAAGTTTTTATTATTTTTACGAACAAATGTTTTTTATGTTGAATTTCAAAGGGTTTTGATTTAATATTTCAGTAAGTACACATATAATGGTGTATGGCATAGAATCATCGGCCTTAACAAATGTTTAATGGATATTTTTGTTTTCCCTCATAAAGTAAATTTATTAACGGAAAAGTAAAAACCATCTCAACATGAACATTCAATGTTTTATACTTTTTCTAGGAAACTCATGTTACATCATTCAAAAATTGAATAGTTCGTGGTGTTGTGAATCATGAAGGAAATACAATATTTATTTGATGTGAGTAAGCAACATGTAATATACGTATTGTTACCAATACCAGGATCATTACTCATTTTAAAGTCAAGCATACAATTTATATGAAAAAATTAATGAGTAAATTCGATTATTAAGTTCAATTTTTGACTGTTTGGTACTTTTTTAGATGCGTATTAAACTTGAATGGCTTTACTAAATTCTTTGGGTGTATTTTTAAACTTTTTTGTAACATCCAAATCGATAGATATCTATTTTGCTGAGGTTGATTTTCAGGACGACGTAAGGTAAACCGACGGAGGGTTAAAATTGGCTTTCACCAGAGCACCTTCACTTTATTGCCTGCTTGACTTGTCTGTTCATCTGTTTGCTGTGTTTCAGCTGCATTTCAGCATGTCAGCTGTGTTGCAGCTGCATCTTCTGCGACTACTCAGCTGCTTCCATCGATGAAAAGTAAACCTGAATAGAGCGCTGCACGACATAAATACTTCTTTTAACTCTGTGCCAATCAAACCACTGATTTGGAGAGGTGCAACTTATGTCTTTTGAGGGATGATACTATCATTGGACTCCTGATTCAATGATGTAATGATGACACATGTCTTTCATAAATAATATTCAATGTAGCTACTTTTTCTGCTGTGCGCGGTCAGGGGCTGGACGCGTTGGCGCGCCCTAGGGTCTGGCGGGAAGATAACAAATGCTATGAAACTGAAATTGAGGGCATTTCTCATTGGTCGAGTATCAGCTCTCCCACCGCAGGGCCCCCCCTCCCCACGTCGGGGCCTCACCCCCTCCCTTGTTCCCAGCACACACAGCCTCTCGCGCCCTGATGTTCCCGAAATAGATGCCTTCGGTTATTTCATGTCCCGATTTGATCGATACCCGTTGAGATTTATTAAAAGTCATGTCAAAGCTCTTTCACTGTGGGGATGGGGACGACAGATACGCGAGCGGCGGGGACGCGGGTGGGGGTGGGGTGACATGAGCCCTGGAGCGGCAGCGGGGTGGCACCGCGTGACACCAGTGACAGAAAGGGCGACCCTGGTCGGGTGGAAGTTGTGATAGTTTCGGGCTGGAAAGAATGAGAGAGTACGGTTCCGGATGGAAAGAATGAAAGTGAAGAGGAGTGGTAATACGACTGTTAAAATATAAATAAAATGCCTAGAGCGAAACAATGCCTTATTACCAATCCAATCACTTATCTATTGTTAAAAAAGTATTGATTGGGAATGCCAATAGTGGGACGTAAATTTGAATGAACAAATAATTTTAGTTGGAGACTATGTTTCACGAGTAGTAAATTTGGAATATAACCCCACGATAGTTCAGGTATAATTAAAAAAAAGTATTTAAGTAATATAAACGGTAAAGGAATGAAACTGTACAAGAATATTTAGAGTTTATCAACGGTTGGAACCAGTATAATGAAGAACAAATGAAAAACTGGGTTTTCATTGATTGATTTTTTCGTGTTTCCGGGCGCGTCAACTGCTTTGGTCATTAGTCCAGTTAGTGTAGTGCATGTTTCTTCTCGGGAGATGGCGTTGATCTTCCCCCGATGGATGGCGAGATCCAGTGCCGACCTACCGTCGGCTAGTGGGGCTTCCCCCAACCAGGACTCTCCCACCAGCGGGGCACCGCTCTAGCCGGGACAAGCTCTAAGCTCCCGACCGGTCTCCCGGAATATGTGGTAGTGTAGTGCATGTTAGTGTAAGTGTGTGTGTGTGTAAGGGAAGAGGATGGGACAAGGAGAAAGAAGGACAGATCTCGCGCGGTCCGTGGCCCGTTTCGTAGGGTACTGCTCCGGCATTCGCCTGGTGTGGATCGGAGAAACCACGGAAAACTATTGAAAAACTTGGAATTGTACAGAGTGCACTGACGAGGTACAAGATAACTGATGCTGGAAGGGGAAGGTAAATAATTTCAAATGACCTGAAAGGTGGGAAACGTTAAAACAAAAGGGCACGAACGTGTTGAAAAGACAGGCACAATCATGAAACACGGATGCAAACGCGTGCAACGTGTAGGGGAGGGGGAGGGGGAGAGAGATGACGAACGCATCGCGCACTTGACAAATCGAACCTACAGATAAGGCTCGCGAGGAGCGCACCTCGTCAATAAGCGCAGTCATCCGGATCACGTGACACTTTAAACATTTGAATTCCAAATCATGGCGGAGGAGACGGAAAAAGAGTGCCGTGATATACTCTGTCTTTAATTTCTCGCCCACTACGTACTATCGTAGTCGTGAGAGAATATTATAATTCTGCGGCTGCAGACTAATGATTTTCTCTACAATTGACATTTCCATATTCTGATTCACTCTGAGAATTTGAAACGGATATTTCGATTTTTGGGAGGGGGGTACTTTACTAGAAAGTTATACAATATTTTCTTAAAAAAAGGCTCTAAATATTTTCATAATTTTTTGGCTTGGGTAGAGCAAAGACTCAAAGTTTGCATTAGATGCCCAGGATCTCATAAAAACACAAAAGCAATGAAATAATTTAGATTTTACCGAAAAATTCAAATATCGTTCAGAACATTCCGCAACGCCCAGTTGTGGCTGACGTGTTACAGATGATTGTCCCGGTCAGAATCTGTATTATTATTTTTTTATCTCGTGTCACCACTTAGGAGATAGCTGACGACATGCTTTAGCAAGGTTCTAAAGAAAAAGCCTCCCCGCATTAAGTATTTTCTATTTGCATGTTTCATTACGGAATAACGTTTTTTTCATATCCGTGATGTGACTTACCACATTTTGCATTCGCATTTTTTAATATTTGGTACCTAACCTGTAACGCTCGATTACAAGCTCTCCTTGGAACAATCCAGCATCAGCTCGTGAATTTTGAGTTCGGCGCATAGAAATTTTTTTCAAAAACCGCGTCGCGCCACTCAAGATAAAGAAAAAACCGTGACGTCGCTCTGCTTTTGGGTGAACTATTACTTCCTGCTGCCGCCAGGGCATCTAATAAAAGCGTCAATAGATATCTCGTCTAAGAAAAGCATGTGAATAAAAGTACCAAGAAAGTGACACATACAATTTTTCTTGACATGTTTAGTGTTTGTAACAAGATTCTACGAGTTACAACTATTCGTAGCCTAAATAACTGTTGTACTATTTATTCGAAAATACTACATGCTGGTACTGCTGTGTTCCTGAACACTATTTTTGTAGTATATAATTTAATTGAAAAGTGTATAACATAATACGTTTTGTAAATGATGGTTTTGTCTTCTTACACAGAGAGTGTGCTCCATTTTGGAAAGCCATGTTGAGTAGGTTTGTCCAACAGAAATTTTGGTGTTACAGACCACTAGTATTTTATATTAATGGCCATTTTCGAAATGCTGTCGACTCTAGGAGGTTATGTAAAATAACATTAATTAAAATATTGCTAACACAAATTTCATAATATTGTTGAGTAGCATTTCTTCTGCAGACATTATAATAGTTACAATATTAGCTATTAATCTAAACAAAATTGCGACTGAATATTTTTTCAAAAACTTAATCAATTCCATGAATTCTATTAATCCCCGTAATTTATAGACAGGGCACGTTTACAACGAATAACATTATTAGTCACATTATGTTTTACATTCTCGCCACGGACCAGAGAGAAAGTTATGTAATGTTGTGCGAAAAAACAGCAAATTTTCGGCAGAAAAACTCTTATTACTGGGCGCTACTTACAAAAAAGTGGATAAATCTAGTTGATAAATTCACAGAATATATCCCATATCACGTGGTGTAACCAGAACCCGTGTATTCAAAGTCCTTGATAACAACATTTGAATGACGACAAAACGTCTGTCCGTCTGTCTCTGACTGTCTGTCTCTCTGACAGTCTGTCTCTGTCTGTCTGACTGCCCGTCCGTCTGTCAACAACTCTAGCGGCTAAAGGTCAGCCTACTTTCTCCAAAATTGATATTTCCAAAATTATCTGACTGATGTCATGACCTCTTGAATTTCGAATGAATATATTAATTTTGGGCGGTACTTCACAAGAAGTGCCTCGGACATTTTCAAAATTATAAAGAAATGGATCCATCGTTTTGTATTAAATTTTGTTGTTAGATAGTGTGAATGACGTTTAAGATTGTGATGCAAGTCTTATTTTCGTTGAAACTCATGATTTTTCGAAAATTTCAAAAGTTCAAAATCGTTTCTAAGTTTTCCTTCAACTAAAATATTAAAGATAGTTTTCTTTCCGTAATGAAATCTGTTCCTTAAAGATAGATTTTGAAATAATGTCAGATACAATTTTTCGAAAATTTGAGTCCTTTTCACGTAATTTTGCGTGAAAATTGGGCCGAGAAAATACGTGCCGTTTTAGCACCTCTAGTTTTCTTGTGTACTCAAGAAACGGTAGTATTTGCAGAAATGTTTATCATTTTTGAATTTTTTAACTATCAATTTCATGCGACTCTTTTGTTATAATAAGTATGATAAAACAATATTATTGAGTTGAAATAAATATATATTTTAATCTCATGGGAGTCAGAAAATTTAACAATCTGTTTCATATTTAATATTTACAGATTAAATACATTTCGCGTCTATTAAATATTCGGTACGCCATTAATTAAGCAAATAATCTCTTTCAAAACGGATCAGAGATAAAATTGAAAAAATTGCGAATATTTGATGTTAACACACGACAACACACAACCGCAAAACAATGCAACTGTGAATTTAATTCGCGGAAACAAGCCAGGGTAGTTGAAAAAATTGTGTAATTATCATGAATTGGGGTTAAACACGCTTCACTGGTAGAAAGTGGAAGTGACCTACTCGCTCTCTGCTTGCGTTATTTGTTTTCTGGGCCATTATTTTAAATTTCATTCCGCATTCTCACGTTTCAAACAGTGCGTGTTGTAATGAAAGTAACGATCTCCTATAGTACTCATTTCCTACGCTCAAAAGGATTAAAAATAAAAAACAAACAGTATAACAATTGGAATTTGGAGATATTTGTCTTTTATTACAAGACAACGTAAAAATCGTTTTCCCAAACTTTTGTGTTGCATTATGGAGAAAAAGTAAAATCAAACACTAAGATAACATCAATTAGATAATACAGTGAATCACACCGTAGTTTCAGAGTAATATTAATTATGTTGATTTATTATGTGTTTGTTGAAAACTTTGAATGTTGATGAAATTATCATATTTATTTATAAATGCTGGCATTTGTTTGAGTTTGAATCATTAGTGAGACTTATGAGGTGCAAGACTAACTACATTCCTCAGATCTCAATGTAGAAACGAACGTGATATTAGTTGAAACTTAATCGTCATGCATTATAAAAGATTCCTATTTCTAGTATCCCTAGACACTTTTTGGGGGTTTGATTTGATTTGAAAAAGTTTGATTTCATTAGATACATCTATTTTTCTCCCCTGACCCCTGATATTTAAACTAATGAATCCATTCTTTTCCAGAATTTCCCCTAAACCTACTAGGCTTACTACTTGTAATACTACCTGCCCTTGGCTTAAAAATAATATTCAAGTCAAATATTTAGTTTTATATTTAGACCAAAGACTTATTTGAATTGCACATTCAAATCATCATTGATAAAAACATATCACAAAACCTTCAAATTATTGTCATTAATTAATACAAATTTTAAATTGAGAACTAAATATGGTATTTTCTTATATACATCTTATATTAGGTCTTTCTTTTCAGGTGCTTCCCATTTCGCATAATGCTTCTACTACTAATATTAATAGACTCCAAATAGTTCAAAATAAATTTCCTCCGAAAATATTAAATGCACAACATTTCATCCTAAATAAACTAGTACACAAATAATTTCAAACTGATTTTTTTTTAATTATTTATACTTCATCTCACAAAGAACATGACTAAAAACTTATCTTCCTCACCTGCATCCAACACTTTTACTACAAGACAAAATTATTTTCCAAATTCACGAATACTTTCTCATTTACCTAAGATCATATTTCATCCGCCCTCAGTTAGAGGTGATACAGAAAAACTTTCTTCTTCTAGGTAATTTTCTGACCTCTAAAGACTGAGCTAGCTTTTCGTTTTATCCCCCCACTTTCTAGCTCCCATCTGCTATCCCTTTTAACTTTTTTCTTTACTTTATAGGAAGGGAAAGTATTAAAAATATGCGCCAAGACCTATCAGAGAAAAATCGTATTTTAAGGTATCAGGGAACAAGAAAACGAGTATTTCTGTCGAAAATGCGGCAAGTTTTGAAGTTATATAACTTTCTCTATATTACGTATTATGTTACGTATATACATACATGTACGAGAAAGTAACTAGAGGTGCTACAGAATGGCACAACTTTCTCGAAGTAAAGTTTTCTAATTTACTTGTTTGTGTATTGGTACTGTTCAATTGTGCCCCTCCTTCTTGTCAGCTGCAATCTATCGCTGCCCAAAGTACATTTTTTAAAAATTGTATCAACTTTTCGGTTACCAAATAGCTGTACTGAAATATTACTTTAAGAATATTAAAGAAGCCTAAAACATTGTCCTAAATAGCAATTTTCATTGAAAAATTTGGAGTCGTCTTGAAGAAAATGGAGTTAAGCGTTACTGTAAATGCAAAATTTGAAGCTCTTTTTCACACGAGTTTATTGAGTTTTCGAGAAACTTTATTTAAAGTAATTTGAAGAACTTCCACTCGCAAATACAATAATGTATACAAATTTATTGAAATCAGCATATTAACAACGTGAGAGATATTGAAAAAAGAATATTTAAAAAATAAAAGAATACACCAAAATGAACTTTACGGCATATTAAACAGTGCCATTATCATTATCCGTTTGAAAAGTTTGAAGAAAAAATTTGGAACCATTTTTGAGAAAATTGCGTTTGAGCGTTTCTGAAAATGCGGAATTTTGAGCTCAGACGGACGGACGGACGGACGAACGGGCGGACGGACGGACGGACGGACGTTTTTCTTCCAATTGGTTTTTCAGCATCAAGGACCCACAAAACAGTAATTGTGGTTGCACCACGTATTAGAGGGTTTTTTCTCTTAATTTTGCAACTGATTTTATGCACTATTTCGTTACGAAAGCCCGGCATTGTATTTTTTCCCACCGAAAATCAACCTGTTTTTCGCACAGCCTTACATGACTTTCTCTATACCACGTATATTACTCCGTATATACGTACGTATACGAGAAAGTAAAAAGGACTTGCAAATCACGACGTCAAAGTTGATTAAAGGAAAGCTGACAATGAAGTTAGAAATCCAGGCACTTTTCGCCTTTGAAACTTTGGCAAATGAGATGGACTCGTTATGGCCTGTGCCTCGGAAAGGTTGGCGTGTCTGACGGGGTGGGATATTGAGAGGCGGCGGCGGCGGCGGCGGCGGGGGCGGGGGCGGGGGCGGTGCCGCCCGCGGCGAACCACGTGTTATCGTAGCCGCCTCCGCTTTCGTTTGTTTTTGTGCGGATTTGGCGCCGCCGTCGCTTAATTGGATCTGATTTGGTCACAGAGAAGCGAAGGGCAGGCGGTTTCCTTTTTTTTTTGCAGGGAAAAAAGAGCTGGTTACAACCCCTGCCTTGTGCCTCCTCTGTCACGCTCGTCTTCTGTGTCGAAATTAACTTACGGAATCGTTTTCGACGGGACATATGGACTGCGACCTGCGTTTTCTGTACTGGCAGCCCTATCTGTAAAAAATTTCATTACTGCAATGGTTGGCTCAGTAGCACAGTGACCGACATGCATTCCTGAATACCGGGAGCGGTAGCTCAGTGCATCAACTGATGTCACTGCAGCGCCTCTGACCGGAAGGTCCTAGGTTCCCACTCCCAACGGCGGAAGGATTTTCGACACTAGCGTGTCAGCTAGGTCGAATGCAGTCGCTGTCTGGAGGAGAATTCTAGAGGACGGCTGCTCTGATCGGTAGTTTACCGTGGTTTCTCGGATCAACACCAGGCGAATGCCGGAGCAGTACCCTGCCAAACGGGGCACGGACCGCGCGCGATCTGTCCTTCCTCTTCTCCTATACTCTTCCTTTACACACCCACTTACACTAACATGCACTTTACTACCACATATTCTCGGAGACCGGTCGGGAGCTTAGAGCTTGTCCCGCCTGGGGCGGTGCCCCGCTGGTGGGAGAGTCCTGGTTAGGGGGAAAATCCCACTAGCCGACGGTAGGTCGGCGCCGGATCTCGCTACCCACCTGGGGAAAGTTGGCAACCATCGTCCTCGATAAAAGAATACACTATACTTACGGGAATAACGACCTTAGGAGTTTACGCACCAAGAAGAACTAAGCAATCAATAAATCATGTGTTGTATTTTCGATGACAACTATTGTGTGAAGAAAGAACGTCTTTATGTACTGTTCAAATGCTAAATCTTAATATTCTGGAACATGTTCAAACCAATCGAGGTAACGTTGTACATATAAGAATATTTACGAATTACAATAATTGTGATGTGTATATTTACATTTATATGAGTACAACAAACATAAAATCACGATTTTCTTAAAATTAGTATTACTGATGTTGTGTGAGTAAAAGATGGGTATGTGATTTAAAATGGTAACATTATTCACATAGTTAAAGTAATTTTGTTGTGTGTATACGTACACACTACTTTTTGGGACGGAATCCTCGGTATTCTCTGCTTCTAAGGGGTGCAATCTCTGCATTAATTAATCATCCATTTACGGATGGTTTATCTCCCAGTTATCCTGACCCACTCTGGTTTTGAAGTAGAGTAACTAATGAGGAAATGAATGGGGAGATTGTACGTGGTGGTTCGGAAAATCTCATTCTACCATTCCATAAGCAAACTATTCCATAAATTCGTTCCTGATGTAGGGTTCAAACATGTGAGGTAGCTAAAGAAAGAAACCATTCACGCTTTCAGCCTCACAGGTCGGCTTACTGCTGTAGTTATATTTATTAATTTAAATGTATAAAAAGTTATTAATGTCCAATGATTAGGTAGGATATTAAGTAATGCTCTTTACTTTTCTAAAATAAGTACTTAATTATTGGATCTTTAACCGTTGAGTAGTTATTAAATGTAATATCTTATGTGCCATTTGGACTATTAGTTGCAAGTTACCATTTGCAATGTCTGCCTCCAGATTGACGCTGTGATGTAAATAGAGACGAGCGATAAATCACAGCAAGTTACTTTGTTACAACATGGCTGTCACTGTGGCAGACAGTGACTGCGTTGGATGTATAGGTGACTTCATAACCTTCAAAGGACCTCATCAAATAGCTGGGGGAAACTGACAGACAATCAACATAGCAGCTCTATGAAAATTCGAGAAAAAATTAGATTTTATGTGAAAGGAATGAAAGGAATTTTATGTGATGTGTAAATTGGTGAGTCGCAAATAAATTCCATGTTTCATACAAATACATTTAATTCGACCATTTCTTTGATCTCAGTGCGTTCCTCCAATATTTATATTCGGAACGTTGTCAAAAGAATGTCTTTCAGCCTCATTTTTAAGAAATATTGCTGTTTATAAATTACATTTGTTTACTAAAAATAATTGTAGCTGTTTGTGCGAGAGAATAAATGTAGCATACAATAAAAAATAATACGGGGGAATAAGGAAAACTTAGGGAGCTAAAACAGTACCAACTTTTTTGATTATTACTAAATGTTCAAGTTTTGCAAATTCAAAGACTTCAACCTAAAAGGGATCAAACCCATTATTTCAAACGTCTTATATCCGTGGAAAAAAATTGATTGTTCTTCTATTGAAAAATTATTCTACAAATAAGAAGAACTTCAAGAATAATTTTCCATGACCTATTTTGAAGAGGTGAGGTTTTACAACAGTATTTGTCTCTGGCAAAAATCTTTGTTTAATTTTGTCGGTTTGGAATAAAAACTTTTTGTAATTTTCAAAATATAGAGACTTTTTACAAAATGAGATTAGCGCTATATATTTTACCGTCCCTTGATACATACGAGGAGAAAATTGAAAGAAAATATTTAGAGCGGGTTTCGAGAAAAAATTCTGTAAAAGAATTAACGCTAGTTTCGAAAAATTGAGAGTGACCTTATTTCAAGATCTGTTTTTAAAGAACATATTTAATTAAGAAACAAGATCTATATTTTCAATATTGCAGTTGTAGCAAGATGTCTCCCAAAAATTGCTCTTTTGCAATTTTCGAAAAATCGGGGGTTTCAATGAACATGAAACCTGTACCATTGTCTTACGTGTGTTTACGAAGAGAAAGTTCAATCAAAAAATTAGAAGCGATATTGAGAAAATTTTGAAAATGTTTTTGAGGTTGAATGTAAAGTTCGTTCAGATTGTTCGGGGAATATCAATTTTGAAGAAATTCGGCTGTTCGGTTTAGACGCATGCGTTGACCTCAGTCGGACAGACAGACAGATGAACAGACGTTTTGCTGTCAACAGATTTTTCAGTATCAAGGACCCACAAAACAGATTCTGGCTACATCGCGTATTAGAGAAAGTAATTTTCTAGATATAGAAACATGACTTATTAACTTTTTCGTTACCATTCTTTATATTCTTTACCCGATAATGAGAGTTTGCCTACCAAAAACTTTCCGTTTTCTGGAGCACGATTATAATTCATTCTCTTCTTACTTTCGTAAGGATGAATGGACAGAGAACAGTAGAACAGCTAAGAAGGGAAGAAATTGCTTTAGCGAACCCAAGAGGAGCTTTTTCTGGGCAAAGAAACGCTTATGCCCTGCCGGGTCGGAGCTACCCGCGGAGAGGGGGTAGCACTGATTAAAGCCGGTTGCGAAGTTTCACTGAAATTGAAATTATTTACATTCCACATACTATTTATTGTGAAGTCTTTTACAATATTTGAAATGAAGAGTAAAATAGGAGTGATAAAAACAAATAAACGAGATTGTAATAAAATAATAAACAATTGGCTAAGGGTTCACTTTATATTGCTTACAATTATTCTATAGAACTGGTCGCAGTTGAAATTGAAGTTCATAGTTCTATCACACTTACATTGTCACACTGCGTTGCAGAGTAAACGGTATTATTGGCGCACGTTTTTGTGAGCCCTCGTTTGGCTAGTTGCCAGAGGAGTGGGGAGTTTGGTTATTTTCGCAAAAGAAATTTTATGTAAAATTTGTAGTTCGTTTTCCGATGAAAATTAGTTTCTATTACACAGGAGCATACATTTGGTGTTATCAGATTTTGAATACAACGCTCGTTGCTATTATTTATTCTTAACTCAATTAATACTGGCAAAGGAGTAGGGGTAGGTATTCGGGGACTCAAGAAAACGTGCGCGTACAATACATTGTCCGATGCGGCATGCGTGGACATCAGCAGTGCTCCTCGGGGACGAAGCGGGAATGCAGGCGTCCCATACAGTTCGCCGATTGCGGTCCGCGTATGTAGCACCGCAGCTGGACCACGGAACTGGCCCAATCGTTGTCGTTCGTACCCTGGCTGCAATAGTATGCCTGTGGCAAACAAGGTTCTTTTCCGCAGGTGTCTGAATATGTGAATCCGGACCGCCCACACCGCAATGCACTCCACGCCGAATGCAGATTCATCGCGATCACAGAACGCAATAACACGTTTGCTGGCTGCTTGTCGAAAACAAGGCAGCGCACTTGATTTAACCATAGACGATCTTTAAACACATGGTAGTTATTATCATGACTTCTTCGCTGTCCGGGTGACGCCGCGTAGTGGGCTGAGAGGCCGACGTTTCGCCTGACATGTCGCAGGCTTCATCAGGGCATTCACTAATGTCAGGGCATTGTCAATGCCCAAGACCAGGACCAAGGGCATCGTCAATGCCCTGATAAAGCCTGCGACATGTCAGGCGAAACGTCGGCCTCTCAGCCCACTACGCGGCGTCACCCGGACAGCGAAGAAGAAGTCATCGACTCGAGCCGCGGAAGCCTACGCGTATAGTTATTATCATGATGGCGTAGGTTGTCGTGGTCTTTGGTGGAGTGTCGTAAACGACTACCCGGACCCGGAGTATTTCCGCTCACGTCGTTAGCTTGAAGGTTCAGGCAGTGAGAAGACAATGCTAAACTCCTGGTAGTCCTGAATTTACAATTTATTTTTAACGCTTTTGTATACAAACTAATATTTATCTTCATTCTCTGTTGAGATGACATTGCAGAACGTGTTCACAAGTAGGTATTGGAAAGTAAAATAATCCTCTGGGGAACGTTAATCAACATGGCTGACGCTTAGCATTTCGTGAATAGTCCCAAGAATAAAGAACGATTACATGATTTATTCTGAAATGTAATGATCGCAGCTCGAACTGAAGTGACTCTAGCCTACTCATTAAAAATGCTGGATTCTGCACTGATCGTCGCCTCGCCCGTCTTTTAGTGCGCAAGTGGTAGTTACGTAATGACTATTTATTTATTGATTTATAGTTTAACAGATTAGGTAAAACACAACAGCTTCGTAAACAAAGGCACAGTAGGGGAATGTGCGAGGTTGCAGTTGGGATGGATTGGTGGCGGCGCTAGGTCCAGGGGCGCGCCGTCCCCAAGGGCTCCCGAATTTACGGCCTCTAATTCTGTCCTGACCCTGCGGGCACCCTCCCCTCCCCACCCCTCCCGCGGGCAAGGGCACACGCTGCCCACGGGCACCCCGCCACCGGACGCGCACGCGGGCGAGGTCGGTGGCCCTCGGAACAGACCCTACGCCCAGCCAGGCGGCTGCTTCTCCATCTGCGACTTCGAGCTTTATGACGAAAGGCCGCTGTAGGATTAAAGACCGTTGAAGGACCAAAGGCCGCAGTGTGACTTAAGGCCGCTATGGGACCAAAGACCACTGTAGGACTAAAAGTCATTGTAGAACTAAAGGCCGTTGTATGACCAAAAGCAGTTGTAGAACTAAATGCCCTTGTACGACTAAATGCCTTTGTAGGACTAAAGGTCGTTGTAGGACTAAAGACCATTGAGAACAAAGGCCGCAGTGAGACTTAAGGCCTCTATGGGACTAAAGGCCACTGTAGGACTACAGATCATTGTAGAACTAAAGGCCGTTGTAGACTAAATGTCTTTGTAGGACTAAAGGTCGTTGTATGACAAAAGGCTGTAGTAGAAATAAAGCCGTTGAAGTACTAAAGGCCGCTGTAAGTCTAAAGGCCGTTGTAGGCCAATGGCCGCCGAAATTGCCCGAGCCGGTGAGCCGCAAGGTAGACAAAGGCCGTTGTATGAGCACGTCCCAACGCTTTGTGTCGCTGCAGAGCCAAAGACCGATCCACAATTGCCCGTGAATAGGATCTCCAACGTGAAAACGTGGTCGTCTGAAGGAACAAGAAAGGAAAATGCGTTCGTCCTACAACAAACGCCAAGGGAAGGGGAATAGCATTATGAACAAGCAACCGGGAGAGGTGGCTGAGGGCGTGAACTGATGTTACTGCAGTGCCTTTGACTGGGAGGTCCTAGGTTCGAGTCCTGACATTGGCAGGATTTTCGACACTAGCTTGTTAGCTAGGTCGAGTTCAGTAGCTGTCTGGAGAAGAATTCAAGAGGCCGGATATTCTAGTTTTCCGTTGTTTCAACGCCAGGCGAATGTCAGAGCTATACCTTAACAAACGGGTCACGGACCGCGCGCAATTTTCCCTCCCTCTTTCTTGTTCTATCCTTACCACTTACTAACACTTACTCTTTCATGTACTGCACTTCCACACATGCCGGGAATCCAGCCAGGAGCTTAGAGTTTGACCCGGCTAGGGCGGTGCTCCACCGGTAGGGGATATCTGGGTGAGGAAAACCCCGCTAGCCGACTGTAGGTCGTCGCCGGATCTCACCATTCAGCAGGGGAAGAAAACTGAAGAAAAGCATGCACTATACTTATGGGGCTAATGACCTTAGCCATTGACGCTCCCGCAATCAATAATCAATAAAAAATGAATGAATCAGCAGCGGTAAAACACAGAACTTCATGAAACAGCTGCCGGAATGAATGCTCTTCTAAATGTACGGTTCTGTGCACTCTTTGCTCCGACATCAGTTTACTTATAAGTAATAGATGCTGTCTTGCCTGTGTGCCCTCAATTGTGTTTCTGTCGTTTTTCAGTGTGGTTTCGTTCTCTACTTATCCTTCAATTTCATCTTTCCCACGATTTTCTCGCCTATATCTCGTAACTCATAATTTAAATAAATTTGATCACCTACCCTACGAAATATATTTAAGTTCCATTACTTCTGCCTTGTACTATCTCTTCTCTCTACCTTTTTAATTCTTGTTAATTATTATTCATTTTGTCTTAACTTGTTAAATTTATTGTTTTTATGAAAGTTTCTATTTTCTATTATTTTAATGAAATATATAATGCTATTTTTTGGTAGGAAATTAATTCAAAGTTTTAGTTAAATATATAAATTAGATATCTAAAAACCTGAAAATAGCTGCTGTTATAAACTTCAATCAGTTATCTTTAGCAATCCAATTTTACCAAATTACACTTCAAGATTGTGCCAAGTATTAGCAAAAAATTGTTACGTATTCTACAAATTAAACAGACAATTAAACAACTCCAGCATGATTTGATGATACCCAAATTTGTAATATAAAATGAATGTATTTTAATTAAGAGACTAAAATGTAAAAAATCCGTTTATATAGTTTTATACGAAATGGTTATATTTTGGAAATTCATTACTCTTAATCTTTGGTAATACAGCGCATCTACGAAGAATACCGATAACGCAAAGCTAAGAAAATATTACAAACTGAGCAGTATGGGCGCCGAACCAAGCAGAAAACCTTGCCACTGATATCCTTGAACATGTGCTTGAGCAACGTCCGGTAAAAGGAAAACCAGATCGCAGCGCTGTATCAGCCCCTGTGGTTTCGAATTAACATTAGCCGGTCGTTCCATCGGCGCAATGGCGGATCGCCTAATTTGGCGCGCGGCGTAAAGAGAAGACGTGCACGACGGGCGTGGAGCGCCCTCGTTTGCACTCGATTCAAATTCCGTCAGACGCCGCCAGGGGGAGCGCGGAGGGCCGCTCGACGCAGCAATTTTCCAACGGCCGTCTCTACGCGCGATCTGCTACTGGCGGCCAATTACGTTCGGCGAGAGCCTAGGCTTCGGGTATTCTCGGGTGGAATCGCCGCCGATCGGGAGCTACCAGTCTACGTTGCCGTAACGCATCGCTTGTACTATTTTCGTTCCTTTTGTTGAATTTTATTTGCCCCGCAGGTGGGTGACACCTGGTTGAGGAAAATGCTCGCAATCCGACGTAAGTCTGTGCAGATTCTCGCCAGTCAGCGAGGGAAGATCACCGCTATTTCCGGTGATTAAAATGCACTATACTGTCGATACTAAATGGCCTTAGCAGTAGACGTCCAAGAGTTGGCCTTAGTAGTTGACCGGGTTCACTACTCAACCAAACAATCCAATTATCCGGTGGGCTACTGCAGTAACTACGGCTTCCTAAACAAAACTATACGGGTTTCTTCGCGATTAACATGCCATTCTAAAGCCCGGTATACACGGTACAGCTTTCGTGCAGATTCTCATTCAGTTTCTATACAAAAACTTCAAGATCCCCAACTAGAAGGACAAAAGCCAAAAGTGGCGCACACACGGTCTATACGTATTCTGCACGAATTGTCACAGGCCGCCGCTAGGGGTCTAAAGAGAAACAACCGAATTGCGCCGTCCGAGTACTGTCAGTGGTGGTATTTCTGTGTCTGCGTTCTGGTTAGAATCTTTATTTGGTATTAATTACCCATGAGGGGCATAGAGAATAAAAATAGGAAGTCAAGAATTGGAAAATAGGAAGTTTATCACAATATAACACTTCACACAATCGCACTTTGACACACCTAACCACAAAATCGCATTATCCAATCACCGTTAGTGAATCATTCTGCCGCTAGAGGCGCTTGAATCAAACTGTAGACCTTCTGCTTGCAAAATTATGAACATGTTCATATAGAAAACATGCAGTCTGGACTGCACGTTTTCTGTACGTCCAATCTGCACGAAAACTGCACCGTGTATACCGCACTTAAGATAGTCTTAATGCAATTTTCACCAGGGACCGCAGTCTTAATGCAATTTTCACTAGGTTCAACCTGTCCGTAACATGCGGTAAAGTTTCGGGGGTGACCTGAATGGCACGTGACACCGACGTGACGGAACAGTAGAACGCGACCAAGGGAGCATCGCAGGGCATTGTTTCGGAGCGTTTCACACAGCGCTGTGCGGCGCATGCGCGGAGGAGTGCGCAATTACGGGCGCTTGTGCTGCGCATTGCGACTGTCGACGGCTGCCTTCGCGTTCTGAATACTCTGTTGCTCCTCTTGTCGGCAGAGCGCAGGAGAAACGCTAGACGCTGCGACGAACAAACGCTTCCCGCTCTTCTCCGAGTTCATTGAAAGCGGACCTTCAAGAAATTACGAGGACGGGTTCTGACAAAGCGTAGGAACTATTTGCTACAGGGAGTTAGAAAATACAGAATTTTGAATTTACTGAAGAATTCAATGGAAGATATACGTAAAAGTCAGCTAGCATCGGAGCAAATAGTTAAAATGTATTGTAGTTTTCATAATATTGGCGTGTTCAAAAAATTTGCAGCCAAATTGTTCATGACTACTTTTCTTTCCTCCATTATGTAAATTAGCTGATATTCTACTTGTAGTACGTTTGAAATACTAAAAACTTGAAAAACAATTACTTTATATAACTCTTACAGAAGAACACCAGTTGCAATAAAAACGAAATAAAATGGGTTTGGAAAGCGAAACAAGAAAAAATAGCCTTTTAATTAATTGAAAACCAGTCTTGTCTTTTTCACTTTCTTTGTAATGAATCTGACAGGTCTTAAGAACGTGTCAATCCTGTTAACAGTGTCTCTGGTTACAGTTGACAAGGTTGGAAATTAATTTTTGAAGTTTCTAGGCGAGACAAAAGCAGTTTCTTTTACTTATACTTTGTTGATAGCTACTGGTCGTTATTGACTGGTCTATTTCTCACATACATATTACGACATATACCATAAACGTTATCGCCATTTCCAAGTAAAATAACAAGACGTTTACTCAGTAATCATATTTCTCTCTGTACATCTAGTTTTGTCATCAAATGTTTGTAAACGTTTTTCTCATGACTGATACTTGGATTTTCGTAACGTGGCGGATGATAGTTCCTCAGCTGCGAGGCTGTGTTGCCACACACTCGCGCGGCTAACACGTAGTAAGCACATGTCTGGGGCCACGCACCCAATTGAGAAGAACGTTCGAGAATTAATGAAAAAAGTTACCTTCATAAGGTAGGAGGTTCGCTCACAGTATATTATATTCGACCAAGACGTGTATCCATTCTGTTTATATCCACAGAAGTGAAAAAATATAAAACGTTTATTTTTATTTCAAACGTCGTTTTTTAAATATTGTTTAAGTAATCGCGTTCTTATTTTGTGTAACTTACCGCTCACTGGAGGGAACCAAGACCTTTTGCACCGTTCCTTTTCAAACAGTATTATTCTATTATCACGAATGTAACATGCAAATGTGGTGATATATCATACATAAGACGTACGTGTGAAAATATTCAGGTGTGATTGTGATTATTAGCCAGCACGCCATTGAATATTTGGCGTGTAAATGAAAAGGAGTTTGTGTTCAGCTTTATATCTGATGTTTGTATAAAGTAATTTGGGGGAATCAGTAATTCGTTGTTTAACGTAACACAATTCTATTCATTGTTTAATGAATATAGGCTTTATTGTCATCTTTTTTAACTGTGTGTGTGTGTGTGTGTGAGAGAGAGAGAGAGAGAGAGAGAGAGAGACAGAGAGACAGATAGACAGACAGACAGACAGACAGATAGGCAGACAGAGGAAAAGATATTTGTCATCTGTTGTATGAAACTTCTTTCTGTTGAACCCACATTATTGTTGTTTCAACTGGAAAAAGAAGGACTCGAAGGAAGAAGAACATCATAATGTATTAATTTCAAGATTGATAGTCTAGAAAAAAGGTACTACCCTCATAAAATGATATTTTCAGTATCTGTTAATGGTGCCAAATACAATATTAAAGAATATTAAAGGATTGTAATAGTTTAGTTTTTAGTTTTTTTGTGCTTAAAAATGAAAGAAAACAGAATACAATGGTGTTGAAAGTTATTGTTCTAGTAAAAAGTTAGAAAGAATCTTATCAAGAACTGGTACTTAATTTTTAACTAGAGAAACTCTGTCTCAATAGACCAATTAACCAGTTAGAAATCTGTATATATTAGTGTATTACTTCAGGAAGGACCAACTTTTATTCAATTTCTGTAATATTCTTACAACACATTTTGTAAGTAATATAAAACCTAAAAACTAAAAGGTAGGTCTATAGTTCTTTATTTTATGAGATATAGGTATTCAATATATATATATATATATATATATATATATATATATATATATATATATATATATATATATAGTAGAATTTGAAGTAAGTATTTCAAATACAAGTATTTAAATACTGTATTTAAATATTTGTATTTGAAATATTTGTTTTAAATACATTTTATATTTGAAAAACTGTACTTTTGAGTTTTTTGAACGTGCATTTTAAAAATGTATCTAAATACATCTCTAAAATCCATGTCAAAAAAACTCAAAATAGAGTTATTCAAATATAAAATGGATTTAAAACAAGTATATCAAATACAAGTATTTAAATACTGCCCAACCCTGCTTATCACAATAACAATTATTGATTTAGAAGAAAGTAATGATATATTAAGAGGATCGTTAAAAAAGGCGACTGTTCACGCTTTGTAAAGAGACCCGTATAAATCTAATATCATGCCCAACAATGGCGCCTCTTGTAGCGTCAGCGGTTAATCCGGCAATCCGCGCACCCCGTTGCGCGTTTGTTGGATCTCGCAACATTTTTCGCCATCTCCCAGTAGATGGCGGGGTGGTCGGAGTTGCATTCGCCGCTCGCAGCTCGGAGCAATATGCAATATGCATGGAAATGCAAATGAAATTTTAAGTCGGGTCCACAATTACAGACGGGATGAGCCAGGTCGTACCTTCCCTAGATCCGAACATTTCACAGGATGCCTCCAAAGCTTTTTATGCTGTGTTGCTTTATTTCTTGCTGAAAAAGAAAATGTTAGGCTGTATTATCGTACTGAGATTTTGGTAAATTGTCACCATTATTTAACGCATACTAGACTTTCAAAATCCGGCTATTCATTTCAGAAGTAATTGTGGTCTTAACAAAACACTACAGTATGAATAGACCCATGCTAAATACGACAATGTTAGTGTTGACAAATTTTGTAATTCTAGCGTGGACTACTAGTATTTGTGAGTAGTGTGTAGTAAATTCGTACTTATTAAAAAAATTACCGGATAGATTTGCACGCAATGGTTTATCAAATACCAATTGTGACGTTTGTTCATCAATGAATAATGGAGTGAACTGTTTGGAAAGATAATGTCGCACACACAGCTGAAACTCTGAGAGAGTTTACTAGGTCGGTTTGAATGTAATGTAGGTTACGAAATCATTCGTACAAAACACATTCACACAACGTACATACATACTTACAGATAATGCGATTAAGATGAAAGGACATTTTTCCACAATTGTTGCTTTCACGGCTCCTGCAAGAGAACACAAATGACACTTTACAAAGATGGTATTGCTTTCGAAGTTTGACCAATCGAAGTGGCACACTAGAAGATCTAGCGGAGCTTCAGTGAACCCAGACACGGGAAAGACGTCGTTGACAAGCCCAGCGGAACGACTTCGAATGTCGGTACCGGCGTTTTCAATTCTTATTCATTAGTATTAAACTTCTTGTGCGTAAAAGTGCACCGGGAAAAGTGACTCAGTGCATCAACTGATGTAACTGCAGTGCGTTTGACCGGGAAGTACTAGGTTCGAGTCCCGACAATGACAGGATTTTCGACACCAGCTTGTCAGCTAGGTCGAATTCAGTCGCTGTCTGGAGGAGAATTCTAGAGGCCAGCTGCTCTGATCAGTAGTTTACCGTGGTTTCTCCTATCAACAGGCGAATGCCAATGCCAAATTCCAAATTCTGCGATCAACACCAAGGCTTTCTCTTCGTTGTATCCCCTCCCCTATACACACACACACACACACACTAATATGCCCTACACTACCACACATGCTGGGAGACCGGTCGGGAGGTTAGAGTTGGCCGGGTTGAGGCAGTGCCCCTCTGGTGGGAGATACCTGGTTGGAGAAAACCCCGCTAGCCGACGGTAGGTCGACGCCGGATCTCGACATCCAGCGAGGCAAGATCACTCCCTCCCGAGGGGGTAATATGTACCGGACTAATGACCTCAGTAGTCGACGCGTCTGGAATCACTTACAACCAACCAACCGTAAAACTGTACCCTTAATGCGCTGTACTCCCATCCATGCGCTGTACAACCATCCGCTGCGCCCTTTACATTCCGGTTGCAGAAAGAAGCAATGAAAACGCAAGAAACGGAGTCCATGCCATTTTTGCTTATTTAAAATCACAACTTAGAAAAATTTCCGCCTTTAAACATGAGTCATGTAAGAAATATGCTGAGAATGAATTTGAAAAAATTTTAACCTTTAGCGATAATTAATAGAATAGAGAATATTTTGTAATTCATTAACATGTCAATTTTTGCATTGAATGTCGTTTGAATCAAAATTTAAAGAATAGGTAATATTATAAATGTTCCGCAAGAAGAAGAATTGCTCCTCTCTCTCTAAACTGTAGCGGAGCGTATTAAAGGGATCAATTCCTGGGTTTTGGGAGGAGCGGACGCCTGTCGGCTTGGCGCCCGAGCGACACGACGGCTGCGGGGGAGGGGTGGGCAACATTCGAACGCGATGCGAAATGACGGCGCTTGGCGTTCGGCGGACGAGGGGTTTGCGGCGGCAGAAGAACAGGGGCGTGGGCAGGGCGGGGGCAGGGGCCGGGCGGGGCCGGTTGGGAGCGTAGCGGGGACGTGTCGGGGACGTGTCGGGGACGTGTCGGGGACGTGTCGGGGACGTGTCGGGGACGTGTCGGGGACGTGTCGGGGACGTGTCGGGGACGTGTCGGGGACGTGGCGGGGACGTGGCGGGGACGTGGCGGGGACGTGGCGGGGACGTGGCGGGGACGTGGCGGGGACGTGGCGGGGACGTGGCGGGGACGTGGCGGGGACGTGGCGGGGACGTGTCGGGGGGGGGGCGGGGGCGTGGCGAGGTGTGGCAGTGAACTGGCGACGGCGGGGACGGGCGGGGACGGGGCGGGGACGGGGCGGGGACGAGGCGGAGACTGGCCGGGGCGGGGACGGAAGGCGGGGAAGTGGCGGGGGAGTCAGAGCTTACACGTCCAGGCAAGGGTCGGCGGGGCCCTGCTAATGGCGGCGGAGAATAAATCCATTAGAATGGGGCGGGACTAATGAAATGCCTGCGGCGACGGCTCGTCGCGTGGAGCTGTTGGGCGACGAGGGCGCTGCCTGGTGGAGAACGTTTCGTCGCCAACGCGCTCTGCCGGACGCTGGTGAAGGGCGCTCGGGCCGGAGACAGCTGCAGCTCGCAAGTGAAGAGTGATGCTGAATATTAAATTGTCGTCCTCTACTTGCTACAGTTGATCTCCGACTTGAGAGAACGATTTTACGGAAGTAAAAAGTAGACGTTATTTGTTTCTCAACAATCTGCTTATTTTTTTAACTCATTATTTGTTCTTTGACACAAAACGTCTTTCTAAAGCCATAGTTTAGAAATTCGATTTTTGTACTTTTAAAATTCGTTCTGTTGATCTGTGAAACAGCTTCTAAATTTCTCAAGCCGTTTAAAATTTGCGAGTGTTCACGATGTAAAATCAATTAAATAACACATGCATATTACATTATAAACTTCAAATACAAAAATAAAATAAATCCTGTTGTAAGATAAGAAACTATCTACTAGATTCTCTTCTTACACAGAAAAATTATTTTAATTTTGTCTCATATTATATTAGTAAATCATTCTCACCCAGAATCGTGAACATACGCGATACACACTTCTTCTTCTTCTTCTTCTTCTTCTTCTTCTTCTTCTTCTTTCTTCTTCTTCTTCTTCTTCTTCTTCTCCTCCTTCTCTTCCTAGCCTTTCTTTCTCCTCCTTCTACTTAAAGCTTCTTATTTTCTTCTTATCTTTCTCATTGTACTCCTTCTTCAAAAATCGTTGGCAGTTTACGCGTGTAAGGATAAATTACAGAGTTGTGGTTGATTAAATGTAGGACGCTCTCAGATAACATCGAGAAATGTTATAAAAGTGTGAGCATATCACACAATTGTGATAATACTAGAAACCTGTGTGGACACACCTCTTGTTCTTGCTTGCCCCTGTTATAAATTCAAGGCTTTAGTTTACGCGTATTCAGCACTAGTTTGTAGATATGTATGTGAATAAAATGACCCATAAAAATGTGTCAAACGTGAGAAGCCCAGATCATAAGTAAAAGATAAAAATAATTCGCTCGCTGGTTTGGTCACGATTTATTGTTAAAATGTATTGCAAGGATGATGGCAAGAAACAACTTCTCCAAACTCTTACTACTACTCAATCAATGTTGTTTATGATAGCTTGATGATACTTGGAAGAGTTTGCCTAAACACAGAAGTCACCTTTAAGTTTTAGGGATAACGATAGCAGTTCTGCGACTTGAGTGGCAAAAATTTAAAATATTGGCATTGCCGTCTCGCTACACATTTTAATTCAATTTGTCGGCTACATACATTTATAATCTGGTTTCATTATTATATTCAAAAGACGCTTTTCGATCAGCAAATTAAGGAAGAATTGAATAATTTGTTACAGAATGTTCGCAATTTCCTCCGAAATCACCTCATACATGACTCATGATATACAAAAGAAAATGTTATTTCGTCTTCTTCTCAAATCTCTCCAACATACTTAATGATGTTAACATGTATTTGGAATGCACAACATACGGCATACAACACAAATAGCTGAAAACTCCTACAACACAGAAAATATAGCATTCGACATGTGTACCGTGGACAATCCTATGAACGGACAATTGGATGGACTTTTGGATTAAAATTTTATGTACTAAAGGTTTCCGGTTGAAACTTGGATCGCAGGTTAAAATGAATGGTCTATATTTAGACTGTCATCTACCTCATTGTTAAACCAATGTGAAATCTGTCGCTTTTCCTTTTGTTCTCTGGTTGCGGTCATCACTGCCATTGTAAAAACAACGTCGAGACGGGCTTTGTTTGTTTCACGGAAAATATATTGTCTATTTTTCAATAGCATCTCTTCGTTATCAAATCGAGAGTTGCGTTTCATTAAAATCTTCAGAAAAGAATACATCTCTTCGAAGAGTTGTCCGGTCTAATGAATTTTTTTCGTGCTCTGTAGAGGAAGATTCAATATCATTTTTTGCCGCAAAGTTTGGGAAATTCCAATAATTTTTATCACTGTTTTGAAATGGGGAGGAAGCCACTGCTAAGGAAACGATTTCATGTTGGAAGTTATCTAAAGTTTTACTTTAACTTGCGGAACAAAATGAGATGTTGGTAAATTTATTCAGTTGCATAATTGCTCTGATGAAACTTGCTCGTTTCAAACACGACGTCCAAAAATTGTGGCGCCTAGCGTGGCTACGCAAAAGGGTGAGGGGTTGGGGAAAGAGGAGGGAAAGGGAAAGGGATGGGGAAGGGGAAGGGAGAGGGGGAGGGGTAAGGTTCTCTCCGCGCTCCCGGGCTGCCAGTCGCTGCAGGGCTCCCAACTTCGCAGCTACTTCACCAAGGCCGAACCGCACAATTACTCTTAATAACACTCCTTAATCTTTTGGTTGCAAAGAGGTCATGTAGGCGTTCGTAACTGTAGTTGTTTCTCAAGAGTTGGCAACAGATTACTCTTCCCGCCGCGTTCTATATCGGCGAGGCTTAGCAACGCTTCTTCGCCAAGAGTTAGTGAAAGCAGATGCCAACTTTGCCTATATCGGAAAACCACCGCACCATCTTCCGTGTTCGAAACACAGATACACAGTTAAGGTATCCCAGACGAACATTCCTTGAAGGATAATCTTAAAGTGTTTGAGAGTCTTTAAGAGTCTTAAAATTGGTCATATTTTTTATGAATCTAGAATCAAATAGAAAAATTGATTGTATTACTTGACATGCAGTAAATACATGGTTTCCAGAAATTCAGAAATTTAACGATGGAAAGCTATTAGTTTTTATTGGTTAGTTTGCTCACTGTTTCCTTGATGATGGAACATTATTTGTATTACCGACAGTATTTAGCATATTTTTATTTGTCTTCCTGACTCATTATTCGTTAAGCCAAGATAGGAGATCCAGTTTAAATTTGCTTCAGAACAAATACTTCGAATCGTTGCTTCTCAGACTCGGCTAAAGAAGGCTTGCCAATTTTTGCAAGAAGGCTTGCCAATTTTTTTTTTAAATATAAAGGTATGCATATCACTTAAATACGTATGCCCAATTTTGTTGTAACCTTTCCTTCCTCTACCTTGTCCTATCCTCACCCCTTGTACCCACGAACAGTAAAATGCACTACACTACCTTTGAGGAAAAACCTTGCTAGCCGACGCTAGGTCGGCGCTGGATCTCATCATCTAGCGAGGGAAGATCACTGCACCCCCTCCGAGAAAAAATACGACCTATTTATTTATTTATTTGTTTATTTTACGTAAAAAAGCAGTTAAAACTGCGTATGACGTGCTATGGGGAAAAGTGAATTGTGTGCACATTTTCAAAATCTGTGATCCCTACACTAAGTCATATACTGCTTGAATTTTGGAAAAAAAACACACCTACTCTTACGAGCTAGTGACCTTAGTACTAGATGCGCCCCGAATCACTCAGGCAATCAATCAGTCAATCAAAAATAGTTTCCTTTTCCGACGCTAGTTGCGCTGCGAAGCTCGTAGCCTGTTACCAGGAGACCTTGACATCACAGATCTACAACTGACGGAGACCGCGATAGAAGATCAGGGAGGGTCGGGTGGAGATCGGGGCTGGGTGGTGGTGAGAGGGGAGTGGGGCCAGAGCAGGAGGGGCTGAGGGCGTGGCGGGGGAGTCCCGTAAGCGTTGAGAGCACAGTGCCATGAGAGCTGGCGAGATTTCAATACGCGTGTCGCGGTGAGAGTGGTGAGATGTTCCAGCACAGCGGGGTGAGATCAGAGGTGGTGAGTGGGAAATGAGTTGTTTATTGGAACTATAAGCGCCTTCTAAAAGTCCTTTCAGTTTCCCATAGGACATCTTTTTGTAGATGTTCTGTTACTGGAGTTAGTTGTTCATCAGTGTGCTTCTCAGATTACTTCATTGTTTTCATCGTTGTTTCTCTTCGTCCTGCATGGTTTGGCGAGATTTTTAGCAATTACCATTGCACTATTTGGAGGAGACACATTCGATGCATCACGCGATGTCTGTGATAATGGCTTTAATTGGTTTCAATTGCATTTCTCAATAATATCGTCTACTAACTTCTGCTTGTAAGAAATATGCATACTCTATTATTATAAATCTTCATCATGTTCCTACATAATATGCTTAGGTTAAACAAGAGTAGCTGAGGCTTCTACATACCTTTTTAGCGAAATACCATTACCGTCAACTATTCCACTCGTAAAATTAAAACCAGCCGTGTTTAACTGTACATACAAAATGCCATAATCAGGCCGGTGTATCTAAAAAAGTTTATCTCTATTTCTATCCTATTTGTCTTATCGACCCTCCCTACTGGCCAATAATAAGCTGCGACTCATCTATTTTAGAAGGCGGTATGTATGGATTGCTGTGTTGATGTGAGTATGTGAACCGCGTATGTAATATAACATAACATCTTTGATTTTAACTTTCTTATAGTTATTTTCAATATTTGACGTATTTTGGAACAGTGATGGACGTAATTTCATTCGTAGTATTGTCCTATTAAATATCACTCGTGCTTTCGAAATTCTCTGATAAAACTCCATCCCGCTTTACGAATTGAGAATTTACGATTATTTGCACAACATTTATTGTATTACCTTTGATAATAATTCCTTTGCAGTTATCAGAGTACATTATAGTTTAAACAGCTTTGTTATAACTTGGGCAACCTTGAGTGGGCCTGCTTCTGCAGTTAGAGGTTATTGCAGCAGTTGACGATTCGTTGGTTCCCATTTTTAAACGTTCGTAGTCTTCGGTGGGGAATTTGAAGGAAAATAAATGTTAAGTGAAGTCGTAGGCTTCCGCGGCCAGATTCATGAAGTTCATCTTGGCTATCCGGGTGACGCTGCGTTGAAGGCAGAATTGCCTTCTTCAGGCCTGAAGAAGATCGCGAAAAAGATGATCGAAACATGAACAATTCTGCCTTCAACGCGGCGTCACCCGGACAGCCAAGATGAAAATAAATGTTATTTCTTGCACTTGCGACTTGATCGTAAAGTAAACTATCCAGCAGAATACATGTTCACTTTGAACACACTTTTCTAGTAACATCGCCACTCAGACGGAGCGCTCGGAACGCAGGATGTTGCCTCCGCCGCAGACGAGGCAAGGCTGACGTCTTCTGTAACATTCTTAAAGACAAACCTCAATTCTAGCCGGCCCGGGGCCGAGATTGTTAAGGCAATAGTGTGGTAGGGATTTTGGACCGAAGGGCCGCTGGTTCGAGTCCCTCCTCACGTACGGTGCTATTTGTGTTCGTCCTTTCACCCCTTATCATCACCATTCGTTTCATCTTCATGGTTACCATAAGGTCAACTCCAATAGTGGTCGCTATTGACCTGGATGTTGAAGCGACCTTAGATACCCCCTCAAAAAATATCAATTCTACTACTAATGGACAGAAAATTTGAAAAAGCGTGGAAAATATATTTTTGGCGTCAATAGGTATAAGCTGTGACAAGGGTGGGGAAATACCGAAAAGAAAGCCTAGACTAAAGACACTAGAAAACTAATTAGTGCGAGAAAGTCTGTGCCTTTCTGTTAAACCACTATTTTTTATGGAACAGTGTATTAATCTTTACCGTATGGAATAGGTGTACATAACAATTCTTTGAATTTTTCCTTCAATTTTTATTATGATTTTTTTTCTTCAAATAAATCATTATGACGTTCGTCGAGAAGTGTGACTACAGTATGAAGATTGAAACAGATAACAGGAAATTTTAAAAGCAAGAATTGCTTTTGTGCAAACCCCTTGCTTATCAGAATTCTGAAGTCGACAGAGAATTGCTGCTGACTCGGCAGGAAAGAAGCCAAAACTCCTTAATTTAGAACTGTGATTTTGTGATTAAACATATCTTCTTTATAGTATAAAACAAGTCAAAAACGATTTTGCACTTAAAATCACAGATTGTTTGTATAAATTTTAGAAATTATACCCAGCTGGTAAAGATTTGGTGCGTAGGCTCATCGATGTAAGGGATAGTTTTACGAAACGTAAATGTACTGAGTGCTCCACGTTTTTTGTTGCTTTGTTAATTTTAACTGGGATGCATGAAATGCGTTTGGGGAATTTATTATTATGAAGGTGTTTGAAGGTATTAATACAAATGGTATGAAACAACAGTTTGACTTGCGCAAGTAATTATCCGAAAGTAAGTAACTCAAATTGTAGTAAATTTTGAAGATAAATCGTTAGTTCGATATCACCGTTTAACTTAGTAAGTTATTCGTATGAAATGTTAACCTAAATGTGATAAGTGACTATCAAAATAAGCAAAGGGTGCAAATAGTGAGTAATTACAGGTTCCACATTTAAATGATGAGAAAAGATTATTGTTAAAATTGGTATTCAACAATTGACATTTCCGTTTACAGAAATTTGGAAAAAGGTTTAAATACATTTTGATTAAAAATTTTACATTTAATATTTACATCATACATCGGAATAATAATTAAGTACATTTAATTTAGACATTGTTGGCAGAAAAGGGGAATATATTAAAAAAGAATAATCGTCAAGAGACAGGATTGTCTACGCTGTAAAGAGTAAACAGCCAATAAAGTGTTTTAGAACCAGGCATAGTGAAAAGATGGACAATGTTTAGTCGTATCCTGACGTTTGTTTAAAAAATATTATTACTTCTTGTTCGGCATTTCTACCATTCAAGAGCGTTTATACATGATTTAATTACTATGGAATGAACTATCCTCAAATCTAAATGTCAGTACAATAAAAATAAAGAGCTTGGCAATTATGTTTTGTGTGTGTGTGTGTGTGTGTGTGTGTGTGGTGAGAGAGAGAGAGAGAGAGAGAGAGAGAGAGAGAGAGAGAGAGAGGAGATTATATTTTCTGATATTTAAGGAGGACTTTAAAATGTATCCTGACGTGAGACGTTTCCATCAACAAATGATTTAAACAACATTAATACACAGCGACAGAACTACATCGCGAAATGCGAAGGTCCATTATTAAAACGCTCTGTTGAGAGGTGACGAACGGCGCGCCCCCCTCCGTTGCATCGACCTCTGCAAGGAGCAGCGCGGACGCGATGGCGGCCCGTGACGAGGTATTAATAAATCCCGCTTGGCGGCGCCGCCGTCGCCCTGTGACCCCCGAAGATGAACGACACATCCCCAGTGATTTACCGCGACCGGAAACACGCAGCCGCGACCTCACCGTCCTCGGCCCCGCCCCGCCTCAACACCGCCTTTCTCCGCTCCTCCCCGCCCTACCCTCGACCCCCCCCCACATTCTCCCCGCCGCCTCGCCTCGCTCCCCGCCCCTTCGTGATGCTACGATCCTCGCTTCTCAGCACGGCCCCGCCGCAGTCTTTACCCTCCCCGCCGCCTTCCTACGCTTCTCCCCGCTCTACCACCTCCCTCTGAGCTCCCTTTCTCCCACATCCACCCCATCCCCCGCCAAGATACGCCCCGCCATCTCGCCTCACCCCTCCCCTCCACGCCACCTTTCTCCGCTCCTCCCCACCCTACCCCCCTCTCTCTGCGCTTCCTGCCTCTCCCTTCCGCCCCATCCCCCGCCAGGCTACGCCCCGGCCTCTCTCCCCCTCTCCCCCCCCCCCCCTTCCCTCCCACCCCGCCCCCCTTCCCCTTCCCCGCTCCTCCTCGCCTCCCCGCCCTGCCCTCTCCCCCTTCCCCTGCTTCTCCCCGCCCCACCCCTCCCCTCTACGTCCGCTATCAGCTCCGCCCCCGCCGCGCCGCGCCGCCGGAGCTTAACAGCGACGCTGACCGACGCGCGGCGCCGCCCGGGAAGATTGCGCCCGGAAGCAGGGGGAAGGGAGGGGAAGTGATGGGAAGCGATGCACACGCCGCTCGCATGCATCCTCTGCGCATGACACTCTGGGCCTCTCCCGCGCGGTGCAGTCTAGGATGCGACGCGCAGGAATTGAGGAGAGTGTGTATTCAGTCAAAGATTTTTTCCGGGCTGAAGGGCCGTGGCCCATTGGAAAACATATTTCCAGACGTTTCGTCCGCAACAACTATGTTTTCCAATGGACCACGGCCCTTCAGCCCGGAAAAAATCTTTGACTACAACTCCGGCCGTGAAAGCCTACATTGTTTTATTAGTGTGTATTCAGTTTCCGGGCACGTCAACTACTTCATTCGAGATTGTCTGGAAAGTATCTCATTGTTGAACTGTTTGACGGCGTGGAACTTGTTCATTACAGGACTATTCTGTCGAAAGCGTCGTTTAATGAATTTTCTTTGACTGCAATGTTACCATCTTTTCACTATGAAACTGCTGCTCACGAAGAACCATGAGCCCCTGCATTATATTGAATGTTCGGGAATGTTGGTTAACCTATTAAATATCTCGGTTGTTAACGCATACAGAGATTTTACTTGTTGCACAAGGCCCATCTTCCACGTCAACGTCAAGCCACAAAACAAAGGTTCCATGTGAAAGTATTTTGAATTGCCTTTCAGTACAATGCAATTCAATTTCAATTGAAAACATGCACTTACCCATTGATATCTTATTTGGAATTGTTTATATTAATCGTAATTAAATAATATATTAAAGAACTATATGACGGAACTTTCCACTCATTTAGCAAAAGAGCGGGAGATGCGCATTTTTTGAGACACTCCTTACCCCTCTTGCATTTCAGCACTTACAAAGTTTCCTATTTTTTTTCACAAATCTATCTTTTAATTTGAAAGAAAACGTCAAAATTCGCGTCTCTTGCTTCTTCTAATCGAACGGATTTCCATTATACCCAAATTATCTTCCATTTCATGATCCATTACATCAATAAAACCTGAGATTGTCGTTACAATTAAACAAAACACAAGAACAACGATCAATAAGTATGTGGACATGCTAACAGAAACGAATGATCGAGTGATAACTACACTACATTTCATGTCTCCTGAATCGTCATGAAGAGGTCGACTTTCTTGCCTTAAGATGTAAATTATACTTTTTTTCACGTGGCGTCTCAAGGTTACCTACAGAAAAGAGGGAGAGGGAAGGCACTCTCCAAAAGTGAAAGCTGTAGTGACGTTGCAGTTCCCTATTGCAGTCTACCTCCGCCACGTCTCTCGCGCACGACCTTAAGACGCCACATTAAAGTCCCGAAATTATGCATTTTCATGAATGTCGTGAGTGTTGCAATGTTTCTCTCCCACTGGAACTTGAAATCCGGTGATGACTTACGCATCAATTGAGTGCTTCCCCACCAGGAGCGATGGCAACTGATGTCACTGCAGCGCCTCTGACCGGGAGGTCCTAGATTCGAGTCCTGACGGCGGCAGGATTTTCGACACTAGTATTTCAGCTAGGTCGAATTCAGGGGAGAATTCTAGCAGCTGGCTGCTCGGATCGGTAGTTTTCGTGGTGTCTCCGATCAATACCAGGCGAATGCCGGAGCAGTACCCTACCAAACGGGCCACGGACCGCGCGCGATCTTTCCTTCGTCTTCCTTGTCTTACCCTCTCCCCTTACACACACACACACACACACACACTAACATGCTCTACACTACCACATGTTCCGGGACACCGGTCGAGAGCTTTGAGATTGTCCCGGCTGGGGCGGTGCCCCGCTGGTGGGAGAGTCCTGGTTAAGGGGAAACCCCACTAGCCGACGGTAGGTCGACGCCGGATCTCGCCATCCAGCGGGGGAAGACCACCGCCATCTCCCGAGAAACAAACATGCAGTACACTAACGGGACTAATGACCAAAGCATTTGACGCGCCCGGAAACACGAAAAAACCAAACCAATAATTCCGCGAATCCCCCCAGCGATACACCGGCACAGCCCCTCTCGACAAAATCTAAGATCTCAACTATCTTGAGGATAATTGGAGCCATATTCCTCTCCCAAAACAATATTTTTTCCTAATTTTACTCTATTTATTCCAAACATTTCCATCGACAGATCTCACTCTATCCATAGCAGAATTCCCATTATGCATATTCTGGTACACTTTTACGCTAACAGTTAAAAAGTTACTACTTCAAAAATGTTCATAGTGCCAGGGCAAAAGTCGCCCCTGAAGTATTTTCTGGATCCACCACTCTCTCTTGCAATGTGCAGAAGTAAGGGGAGAGGAGGGGGCGACGGTGAGGATAGGAGGATTCCGCGAAGACCGTGGTCTATTTATTAGGGGACTTGTCAGCGGCGGATCTCGAGCTCAGAACATCCCGGCCGGAGGCGCTCCAGCGGTGACGGATGTCGTCGAAACTGGTACATATTTTCTTCAACAATTTAAACCATGTACACGGAGTAGTCACCTCCGAAATAGGAACAAATCACCCCCGCTCTCTCGCCTAAGAAACAGACTCTCATTTCACATTTTCCTTACAAACCTCTCTGACATTAGATAAGGTAAGAACATTTCTTGATTTGAACAGTTTGTCCCATCGTATTTCCTTTCTAACCCCTGTAGTCGCTCTCTAACACAATTTCCTCACAATAACCTTGGTTGCGGCTATAACCTAATTGAATCACTATCAGGGAGGTGTCAAGAAGTTACCCCCTTCACACTTTGCTGGTACAAACTTGCCAAGTCAGTCAACTGAAGAGCTTCATGGCTGAACGCTGTATTGTCTGTAAATAAAAAAAATGAAAATAAAAACCAGATATTGTCACTAAACCTCGCAGCCATTGAAGTTGGAATTGGTCCCTTCAAGACCACGAGTTGGAAGAAGAAGGGGGACATTGTCATCCAAATGGGAACTATAAGTTTTCGTTCTGAATCTTCCGTTTGGGTGACAGTGCCTACCTTACCTTGCCGTCCGTGACCTTAAAAGGACACTACACATAAATTGGAGAATATAAACTGCCTATCGATCGGCGATTGTGTTCTTGACACTTAATGCTTGCACGATGTGATTAAGTAGCAAAACCTTCCTGACTTTTGGACAAGTGTCTGGGCACCATATTCTGATACTCTACGGAAAATAATGAAAGGATTCATTTAGAATTTGAGAATAACAAGTAAGTAGCAAGTAGTAACTCGAAGCCGTAATATTCAACTATTGAAATAAAATACACAATTGAATTCCAGGAAAGTTCGACTGTTAACCTAATGAAAAGTTTAATAACGTGTTTAAATTGTCATGACTTACTTGAAACACATATTTAAATCAAACCAGTATGACTAAATTGCTGATATACTAACGTTACAATTAGAATATAAAATTTGATATGCCGGACTAAATCTAAGAAAACATTAGTTATGAAAACGCCTTTCGTAAGGGGGTTATTAAATGTTCACAACCAATGAAAAAAAGTCGAAAATAAGAAGGAACAATTAGGAGCACTTAGTATTAGCAGGGATTCCATTATGACACAATGCTTCCCGGTGTAATTAACTGATGCGTTCTCAAGAAGACCCTGAATAATACCTGATTGCCCCTAATCCCGTCGGATCGCAGTTCGCTCCGTTGCTTCGAACCGTCCCACGGCCTCCAGATGAAAACGCCAGAGGAGCCTCTAACTCGGAGAGTGGCAGCGCTGGTGGAGCGCTCTGGGGGCGACGGGCAGAGTCTGCCGCGGGGCCAATTGGAAAAGTTGGTGGACACTTAGCGCCCGTCACGCTCGCGCTGCCCTTCGCGCTGCCCTTCGCCCTGGCGGCGGCGGAGGTGGAGGGGGCGGCGATGGCTGAGGTGGCGCTGGCGGTGGCGGAGGCGGAGGGGGGGGCGGCGGAGGCGGAGGCAGAGCGGTGGTAGAGACTGAGGCGGGGGCGGAGGCGGCGGTGGCGTAGAGGTAGAGGTGGGGGGGGGGGGGGGGGGGGGGGGCGGTCCGGAAAATGGGAGCGAAGGCCAAAAGTCATCAGATCGAGAGCGTTCGGTCCGCCCTCCATCTGGATTTGTAGGAGGAGTAGTAGTGTGGCAAGTTATATTACTTTCTAGGGTGACTCTCGCATCCCAGCCTCCGTTTCTCCCTACCGGTGCAGTCTTCATTACTCAATCTTCTTTTCACCATTCCCTCTTCTACACCTTCCTCCATGTAAGTCTAGGTCTTCCTCTTCTTCCACGGGCAACTGGTTGCAGTAGATTTGTTAAGGAACTTATTGTCTGCATTTAAGTTATTGAGAGAATTTGTCTGATTTAAAATTACATGATACGTGAACACGTTTATCCGTGAATACGAGTATATTGTAATTAGCGTTTCGCAGCGAACAAACTTTGAGTTTGACCCAACAATTCCTTTTAACTGCACACTTTCCTTTAATTTCTTTTGTAAAGAAGTGACTCAGTCATTCTTTAAGAATCCGAAAATAATCATCCGGTCTACCCCAAATGTAGCAATAATTATTATTGCTATGTGTAGTTGTTCTCATTCAAAATTCTAAACTCTCTAGTGAGTGTAATAGTATCAAGTGCTCTGATTTCGATAGCATATGCCCATATTTTCTTGCTTTGATTTGTTTTCCAATTTGTTATGTGTTTTTTAATTATCTTAGCTCAGATTGATATTACTTTTTCTTTCTTGTCCTTACATCGTAAGAAGAGAAAGCGTTGTAATCGTGTACTAGTAAATGGCGGATTTTCGACAAAAAATATATTCTTGGTGGACATTCGTTACGAGATTGGATAAATCTTATTCTTATTCATAGCAAATTACTTCCTCAAATACGTTACATAATCAGAATCGATGTTTTGTGGGTCCTTGATATAGCAAAAGTCTATCTGCTCTTTTCCGTCTCTTGTTGTCCGTCTATCATTCTGTCCGTTTATCCGTCAGTCTATTTGTAGTCATTGCTAGCTCCTAAACCGTTTAGCAAATTTTCTCCAAACTAATATTCCGAGATCGATGTAAAAACTCTCGGGTTTCAAACCCTACGAGTTTGTAATGGATACTGTTAAAACGTATTTTTAAAGGTACTCATAAAATATTAAGAGTACATCACATAAGATAAAAATAACAACATAGGATATAACACAGATGATGTCATAAAAATTTGCAAATTAGATATTAGCATGACACATTCACAAGAAGGCAAATATCAAATCACTAAATAAGAATCGTCGATAACTAGACTTCTGGACTAAGACAGTCTGTATTGAAACTATATTAAAATATCAATATTTAATATAATCTGATCCACGCTGTGAATGGCAACCCCACTAGCCGACGGTAGGTCGACGCCGGATCTCGCCATCCAGCAGGGGAAGATCACTGCCATCTCCGGAGAAAAAACATGCACTACACGAACGGGACTAATGACCAAAGCAGTTGACGCGCCCGGAAACACGAAAAAATCAATCAATCAATTCTGATATTTCTTGATGCTAAAATATGTTGAAGTTAAGGTACTACATCAATTATTAAACAATTTATACTGTTCACGTAAATATTCGCGAATTTCCCAGGGGGACAACCCTACCCGAGACTTCTTTCGTTCACAAAAACTGAACGTTCTATCTGTCGAACTATTGCAATGACTAGCTATTTTTACACGTGCTCGCGACGGTGACTAACAATCTTGTGATGTGCTATCAACGGCGACCAAATGTCTTCTGGCAACATTGTGACTGATGCAACCTGTAACAAACATAAACCTTAGTTTGTTTGTTCCTGAAATTATTGTTAGTAGTTTTGTTATGCGGTGTAACTCTGTCGCCTATGCATTTATTAAAATCTGTCACCTTCTTGAATGTTGTGAGTTGACGCTTCCAGAAAATAAAAAAAAATCTCTAAATGTCTACGTCCCAAACCACAGCAAAGTTTATTTTTAACTATGTTTATTTTGTAGTAGAAAACTCCAAAATCCCATATTTATTGTTTATTTCGGCCTCCAACTAAGTCCTACTATTTACATAAAAATATTTGCATCTAGGTCTTGAAGGTCCAAGGTGGCTATCCAATGTTCTGTTTGTATATATAACATACTACACTTTTACTTTCGCCTCCCGGGTACCAATACTTCTAAACTTTCGCCTCCCGGGTACCAATACTTCAAAAAGACTCACTATTCCTTACTATTATAATCAATATTTCCCTTAAAATATTCGGGTAGTATGTCTCAATACCGTAATCAGAACTAAGACTTAAAAGTTAATACTCGTACTTTACATTAAGATAAGTAGGAATTTAAAAAAGGTTACTTCACTAGATGAGAATAACCAAGTTCCACTTGATTTCCACCATACTAACCAAGTTCCACTTGATTTCCACCATACTAAACATGGATACCATATTCTCTGTTTGTAAATATGTAATGTTTTGGTTTATTTCCAATTCCGAGTTCTAACGTCATCAACGTCTTATTGTCTCGATTACATTGTGCAGAAATTTCAATTGAGATATTTTGTTTATCTCAATATATTGTTTGCTTCACTTAAATGGACACTAGGGACAATTACGACAGGTCATATTGACATAACCCCAGTTGTTACCAACTCACAGAGGTAGTTTTAAGAATAGTTATCAAAACGTACATTGCTAGAAAAAATATGGAAATAGCAGTAAATAAAAATTTTAAATTATTAATATTAAATTAATTTTGTCATTTTATGTATATTTGCCAAGTAAACTCTTTAAAATGCACTTTAACTCCAAAAAGTTTCACATGTAGGATTTTTTTATGTCAACAGTGTTCCAGATAGGAATTTGTTAATGTTTTTTATTTTTATTTGCTAAATATAAAGAAAATAGCAAGTATTAAAAATATAAGTAGAAACTACTACAAAGATTATAATATTTTAATTTAGATTTAACCAATCCAAACAGGATGCTAAATATTAACTACATTTTCATGAGTTGTATGCAATAATTCACAAAAGATTAACGAAGAATCTTAAGCACCTAATTTAAAATAGTCTGACACCGATTTCTGTGTACATTGTTTACTTGTTCAATATATACTGAATATTTTGTCAGGTTTGCTCACAAACATATCATCTACAAACTCACAGAAGGCAGATTTTTCTCATAGGAAATCAGCAAAATTTCTGGTAGCAATTAGCAGGCTATCTGTTCCGCTCGCAACCCAATCAAGTTGGAAAATGAATCGTAATTATGACCAATAGTTTCGACCGCAATCTGCCAGTTCCACAACCCCTTCCGCTCTCCGTGCTGATTGCAACCGGAGCGGGACAATGGATGAGTGGGCACGGGAGGGGCAGGCCGATGAAGATCTTTAATAAATCCGTCGAGAAAGCGAATCTAATTTAGGCCAATCGCTTCTCCTCCCTTAGCCTCAACATGTAAACCAATAACCTCTGCTCCAAAGCGGTGAAAGTGATGGAAGGAGCTGCGGCAGAAGCTTCAATAGAGTGTTTGCTTTGCGAGGGTTATGTGTTACTGGTCGTTTGGTTGTAATATAAAAGATATGGAAATAAAAATTCCAAGAAAAGCGCAATTTACAACACACGTGAATGAGTGTCCGGAATCATGTAGGTATTTCTCTCACAGATTGTGGGTTGAATATAAGATACAGAATACAGAATAGCGGTTAATGACTTATTGTCAGTATCATCAGTGTATTAAGATGATTGCCTCTGTTACTATGTTGACCCATGACTCACTATAAAATAACTAGACCTATGAATGAATGAATCAATGAATTAATGATTTAGAAACGTCTTCGTATCTCACTGCCACTCTGGAGGGTATGGGTTGCGAGATCAATGTCAACGTTCTCTAAACATCAATGACCTTACATAATCGATGTATTTAATGTCGCTCTTTTTAAGCTGATGTTTTTGAACGTCGATGTTTTTATGTGGTTGGTATCATATGTTTTTTATAAAAATGCTTTCTCATGATGAAAATCTATAATAATTTTCAGATATCCATAAATTGCACATTATTCAGACCAAAGGAAACAAGAGTGAATATAACTAAAATCAAGTTTTCGTCGATAAATTAGGCTTTTATTCCCTAAGAGTTATCCAAACAGGCAATTACATTTTTGTTTCTTGTTCTGATATTTTTGACCTAGTATTGTCAGTTATATCTGAATTAAAAACCAATAAACGACCAGTTCCAAATTTAATTTCCATCACGTGGATAAAAATAATTGTTAATCCAGTTCAAAGATCATCGATGTTTAAAACCATGAGGTTTGGCGGTAATGCTTTATTAACACATATGTTTTAATTTTGAGCCTCGATGTTTAGAAACAATGTTTTGGTAGCGATGTAGCATCGCTAGGTGCGGAGCGTCGTCTAGGGCTGCTGATTGATTGATTTGATTGATTACTAGTGATTACAGGCGCGTACATGGGTAAAGTCAGTGTCCCGTAAGTGTGGGGCATGTTTCTGCGCGGGAGGTGGCGGTGATGTCCCGATGGATGATGAGAACCTGCGTTGACCTGCAGTCCGCTAGCGGGTTTTCTCCAACCAGGTATCTCCCACCAGCGAGGTACCGACCCAACTGGATCAAGCTCTAAGCTCCCGACTGGTCTCTCGACATGTGGGGTAGAGTAGTGCATGAAAGTGTGAGTGAGTGTACTTAAGGGTTGGGACAGTACAATGAATGGGAAGGAAATATCGCGCGTGGTCCGTGACCCGTTTGGTAGGGTACCGCTCTGATATTCTCCTGATACTCGTCGGAGAGACGGAAAAGTACCGATAAGAGCAAACGGTTGCTATAATTCTCCTCCAGACAGCGACCGAACTCGACCTAGCAATCTGCCTAGTGTGGAAAATCCTGCCACCGTCGGGAGTGGTACAGCACCTCCCGGGTAGAGGGACTGCGGTGGCATCAGTTGATGCCCTGAGCTACCTCTTTCAATTAGTTAGTTAATGCCTTATTTTACGTGGCGAGACTCGGGCCATCAGGCCCACTCTTCCGTCTAACCACGCAAATTTCGCTACGCTCCTTTCACCACCTAGCGGAGAAAGGAGGTATTATCTTGGGCGACGAAACAGGTGGAACTCAATTTTGCTCAGAGGCTTCATTTAGGCTTGAGAATATTTTACATGCAGTAAATCTACTACATGGGACAGCCGGCTTTACTTCCCCTCCGAAGGAAGGCGTAAGAAGGATTTTTCGCCCTTAAAAATCCACGGCTTCGATCGGGTTTGAACAACAGTCCGATACGCTAACCGTTACACCACCGAATCCGCACCAATCCCAGTGGGTGTTGGGAACAGCAGAGACGGAGCGGGTGTGGAAGCAAGAAAAGCAATTGCAGAGGGGTGGACCGAGTAGAGAAGGAAGATGAAACCGAGAGCTTCTGAAAGGGTGGTGGGATTGCCTTAAACGGAACGGAGAGCATAAAAAGCCCCGAAAAATTATCGAAATTGTGGGCGGCGGAGGTGGCGCTCTTTGCGGGAGGTGTGAGTTTATGGAAGCGGCCCGCCAGGGACAGGGTTTGTTGGTCGGGCGCCGCCGCCATAGGCTCGTTAGCGAAGCCGCCTTAATAAGCTCGGCGATAAATTAGGCGCTAGTCCGGCCAGCGGCTGGGCGTCTTTCCAGCGTCCCCCAGCTAACTTTGCGTCTAATTCAGCACTGATTATAAAATCGATGTGCCAAATCTTTCGCGGGAGGGTTCTCTTCAAAGATTATGTGCGTTTGGCTTTGAAGCACGAGTATCGTTTGAATGGCTATAAGATAGTTATTTGTACTCAACAGCCCGCCATGGGTTTACCTCACATATTACTTATCACTTGTATAGTTTTAAATAGGGACTTAATTTTCCAAATATTTAATTTTGATGGAGAAACTTTACAAGGCTTCTTGAAGTTTGTATAGTTGACTTTGAGTATTAATATTTCATTTAATTTTGAAGTCATTAACTTGTATTTTAACGCCTGGGTAATATTTGTTCAGTTATAACATATTTTGGTGGTCACTGATGGTTTCTTCAGTTATTTTTGAACGGATATCCATGTCTTTTGGGCGAATATCAAGAGTTTTATTCCAATGAACTTCATAATATTGTCAGCAGCGTTGTTGCAAGTCCTGCGATCAAGGAGAATTAGAAATAAACAGGCAAACACCTACCACATATGAAAATAACATATTAAAGTTTTGAATCGGAATAAACCATTACAACGATACTTAATCTCAGATAGTGGTAACAGGAATTTTGCCCAAAATAATTTCTATAATTTTCTTTTCAATACTTTATGTAAACATGAAGCATTTATTTTTGTATTAGAATAGGAACGTTTTCGAAAAAAAAGTGTTGAATACATTTCTTTGAGCAATATGTTAATAGCTTTATAGAATTTCCAGGAAATGAAAATGTGCTAATGAATATTTTCGCCGCATTTTCCCGACCCCAACCCTGTCCATTCTTTGCGAATGCTAAATGAAACAAAGCGAGCGAGGAATTTCGACCTGTGCGACAAATAGGCTCTCGCGGGGCGTTGAAGAGGCGTCGTGCCAGAAGTTAGCATCGGCAGTAGATCACCATTACGAAACAACTTGTAGCAAAGGCCTTTTGGCTTAAAGAGGATGGCGCCACTCTCCTAACTTTTTTTTATATTTTCCCTTGCGGTATAATTTTAAACTTTCACTCGGTGTATAACGTTTAACTTTTCTATTATACACGAAAACTCGCGTGCAAGTTGCTTGCGCCGGGCTGAATGGTGAGCGATATCAGGCGGCTTTGAGGGTGCACCTATTAACCGCCTGGGAGGGCGAGGGAGCGATGGGCGGGGGCGGGGAGGGCGCCCGCGGGCGTGGGCGGTTGGGCGGTCCTTTGCAGGCCGCGCCACCCGCGGAAATTAAGCGCTAGGCAGCCGAAAACGCGGCACATTAGCATATCTAATTCTCGATTTGGCGGCGTGGGAGTTGGTTGGTGGCCAATGCCCTTCCCCGCCCCACCCACTCCGTCCCACGGATCTCCTCTCTCCTTCCCTCCCCTCTATCTCCTCCCTCCTCCTCCATCTCTCTCCTCCCCTCTCACTCTTTTCCCATCCCCTCCTTCTTTTCTCCCTCGTTCCCCTCTTCTCCCACCGTCTCTAAACCCTCCCCTACCTTCCCTTCCTCTAAATCCTCCCTTACTCCTCTACCTACCCTTCCCTCCTCCCCCCACCTCCCTAACTCTTTTTTTCTCTCCTACCCCCCGCCCCCCCCCCCCCCCCCCGCCCCTCCCTGCGTGCGATTGCGCGGCGGCGGCTTTCTTGTTTTCGTCGGACGCCGCGTCGATTGCGAAATTAAAACTTCAATTTTAATGGCGGCGCAAAGAAAGGAGGTGGCCGGTTTAATTTCTCCGCCGAGGAAAGGCCGGGGCGCGGCGCGGCGGCGGGGGCGGCGGGGGCGGCGGCGGAAGTTTGGGCAACAACGCGCGGGAGGGCGCGCCAATAGAGGCAGACGAAGGCGAGCAATTAGGGGAAGAGGGATACAGACGTGGAAATTCGCGGGGAAAGACGCGAAAATGAATAAGTTAATACAGTATGAAAAGAAACGAAGATATCTCAAAACAAAATGAAGTTTAAAAAATAGAACTGCGATTGTAATAAATAATGAAGATTGGATCTAGTACGAAAAAGTTACGAAAATATATCATGTTTTTAAGTAAGATGTCAGAAATGCTAGAATGTAAATAGAGTAATTTGTAAGTTGGAAAACAAACTGAAGAAACATATGAAATGAAGATGAGGATGGATAATGTACTTGGCGTAATAATGGAAGGGGAAGAAATAACCAGTAGAAATAATTTAATGCCAGCAGTATAGATTAAAACAAAGCCATTTATTCTGCCATATGTCATTCATAGCTGTAGTAAATAATGGAGGCCAAAGGTTTGACCCTTATGGGACACCAAAAGTGAGAGTAAAAGGTAAAGTTCGATGCGTGGTTCACGACATTCACAAGTTTACTCAAGCATGACCTCATCAAAGATAATTAGTTGAATGTCTAAGAGATGTAGCTCCATAATGATATCATTGTTGAGGATACCCAAAGCTGTGGAAAAGTCACTATAAAAGTCAGCAATGTGGCTGTATTTTCTGAAATATCTCAACCGATTGATTTGCTATATTGTACAAAAATTATTTTTCCAAAAAATTAATCTAACATAATAAGAAGGGTGAAATACACTACAGCTGGATGGACAGAGTTTAATCTCTAGTCTCAAATGTGTTTTAAAAAGTTTTAACAGCTTTAGTTTTGAAAAAAAATTATTCTCGTATTGTACCACAGAGTACTGCATTTTAATAACCACTAGATGTCATCAAATTAATCAATATAACAATTTCTAGCAAGAATTCTTTCATGCTCTCTGGGAATACAACTTGGCCCAAGATCGTTGTCGTCCATCATAATGTAGTTGTTAAACAGTGACGCGGTAACGAGACCACAAATTTCAAAACGAGAGGAGGAAGCAGATAACCGTCATTACCTCTCTTCAAATCGCCCTTCTCGGGCAGTTATTTTCGCGTGTGTTTAACTTTCTAAAGGCGTTTAAAAGTACGCTGTGAACCTCGCGAGCACTTTAAACGCTATTAATTAGTAGGTTACAAACGACATCGAACAAAATCGAAAATGGTAAAACCGACAGCAGATCTATCAGCTGCTGAACAAAACAAAACGAAAGAAACGAAATAGTGACACCTCGAACAATGGAAGATACTTTTGTCAGTGTAAATGATAAAAGATAGATTTAGTGGATTTTCGATTGAATTGATGGAGAACGTAGTTAATTTTAAATTATATAATGAAACAAAATTGAGGTAAACGAGCATTTTTGCAATACAACTGGAACAGGTATGTTTCGAACTTTCTGCGAAGCTTAATCTGAGAACGAGACCACACGACTGTGGATGTTAGAAGAACTGAATACCCTACAAAAAATTAATTAATTCTTATGATATAAAAATATTGTGTCGTAAATACATGAAGCGTTTTTGGATAATTGTTCAAATACGATTACGTTCACGAAGATTTATGTTGATGTTCCTTTATAAAAATGAAATCGTAAAATAGGGGGTATGTTTCTCTGCTAGAAAAGGGTATTAGGCTCTGTATTACAACTAAAAACGCGAATGCACCTTAGAACAAGGAGTTTGTTGATTGGTTGATTAATTAATTTTTCCGGGCTTGTTAACTGCTAAGGGGATTTAGTCTGGTAATTGTAGTACATGTTTTTCTCAGAAGATGGCGGTTATTTCCCCCGGTGGATGGTGAGATCCGGCGTCAACCTACTCTGCTTTACGGGATTATTTCCCATTATGACCAGTTATCTCCCACTAACAGAACACCGCCCCAGTCGGGACAAGCTCTAAGCTTCAGACTGCTCTCCCAACATGCTTGGTATAAGATGCACTACACTACCACACATACCGGGAGACCGGTCAGGAGCTTAGAGCTTGTCCCGGCTGGGTTGGTGCCCCGCTGGTGGGAGAGTCCTGGTTGGGAAATCCTAAAGCCGACGGTAGGTCGGCGCCGGATCTCGCCAACCACGTGGGAAGATCACCACCGTCTTGCTAGAAAAAACATGCACTACACTAACGGAGCTAATGACCAAATCAGGTTGACGCGCCCGGAAACACGAAAAAATCAATAAATCAATCAAACATGCGCTGTAGTGTAGTGCATGTAAGTGTAAATGTGTGTATGAGCTAAGGATAGTCCAAGGAAGAAAAAAGGAAGATCAGGCGCCGCCCGTGGTCCATTTGTTAGAGAACCTCTCTGGCATTTGTCTGGTGTTGATCGGAGAAACCACGGTAAACTACCGTTCAAAGCATCCGGTTGCTAGAATTCGCCCCCAGACTACTGAACTGTACCTAGCTTTCTAGCTAGTGTCGAAACTCCTGCCACCGTTGGAACTCCAATGTCCTATGAACTCCCGGTCGGAGGCATCAATTGATGCCCCGTATCCTCTATACCGGTCAAAGAGTTTAATGAGTGCGGAAAAGTCCACGAGGAACGGAGGCTGGAAAGGGAGGAAAGCGAAAGCGAGAAATGCCGCACGAGGAACTGGGAAAATGTAGCGGTGAAGCGTAATTAGGAGAAAGAACGAAACTTAGCTGGGAGAGGCAGGAGATTGCTCCTGACAAGCGAAAAACGTCTTGGGGGATACCCCCTGCATGCCTGCGAAGTTTCTTCTCCAGAAGGCGCATTACTCGTAAGTCGTAATTAGCGAATTCTTATCAATCAGTATACCGTGTTTGTTGCACTCGTTCTCAAGGGTGCAACATTAATTGCTACGCTATTTCACTCCTTAGATCTGTTTCATATGAAACCGAGTTCTATTGTAAGATTTAAGAGAAAAATAACGAGTTAGAGTAAATTAATAATTAACGTTTGTACGGTGGTGAGGTTTCAGACAAAATTCTCATAAATGTTACAGAGCTGACTCGATAATTAGATAAGAACAATCAAATATTAATTAGATACAAAAACGGTATTTTACAGAAATTTCCAAACATAAAATTACCAACTATGCACTTAATTTAAAAACGGATTTTTTCTTTAATCTCTACAATAAACGACTCCCCTACAACAGTTTTAAATCCTCGTGCACCTTTATTTCAAAGGTTGTACTTAAGTATTTCCTTTTCTGATTGGTTTTCCTAAGAATAATATTACAATTAAATCTACAGTAAAGCTTCTTAATACGTTATGTTTTTTGGTCTTACGTTCAGAGAATTCAAGGAATCACTCTAATCAGAGAATATTATGTATTGTAGATTCTAAAACAACATTTACATAAAACAACGCCTATTTTAAAAAAACGTCTGCCCTTGCGCTTTGTTGGATTGTCTTTGAAAAAAAGCAATTTATTTATTTACTAATATCTTGAACTAAAATGGGTAGATTCTGGGTATAATTGGAATTATATGTTTGACTTTTTTCTTCTTTTGCCTAACGGGTAAGAATAACAGATTGGTAAAGTAATGACACTCACACGGATTATATTACAAGTTTTGGTAGCTTTATTTCAAAATTCAGTGTTCATCAAAAATGCGACTCACGCCATTTCTTGAAGCGTCTTTTGCTTTACCCGAGAAAAACACTTAAGGAAAAAATTTGGAACCATCTTTGAGAAAGTTTATAAAATGTTGTTATGACTTCGTGTAAGATTCCTCCAAAAATCAAAATATCGTTTCAAATTCAGAAATCCGCGACAGATAGAGCGGAGAATATTAATTTTGCTAAAAATCGTGTATACGGTTTAGCCTCTAGAGTTGTTCTCGGACAGAAGTTTTGTCGTCATCCAATTTTTTGGTACCAAGGACTCGATTCTGATTACACATCGTATTAGAGAAAGTCATTTACAATGTAGAAAAACAAGATTGATTCACTTTTGCGTGTCCAGAACCCAGCAAGAAGATTTTTCTGTAGAAAATTCGCAGTCTTTTCCCGCAATATTACAATATTACTATTTTCTCTGTACTGTAAAAGCAGCATGCGAAAAAGCAAAATGCTGCTGTGGTGTTAGTGAAAGTGGGGGTCGTGGAAGAGCAATATTGCTGTTTATAAACGGCGCACGTGAATACCATAGTTTCTTTTTCCTCATAGCTTCATTCTTCAGCTGTGTCTTAAGCAGTGGTGACATCAGGTATGAGAAATTCCGACTTAACATAATCAGATACTGGCAATTTTTAGTGAAATTCAAAACAATTTCATTGTTTTTCTATTTTTTCTGTATTCCTAGGTATCTAACAAAATCATTGTCAAGAGCTGCTTAGTTTTCCGTCAGACGTAACTTTTAGAAGACATTTCTTTTTCTGTGCGGACTGACTAGATGCTTTCTCAGAATTGAGAAATATCCCGTAGGAAAATTGATTCATATCGCCAGAGCCTGCATTTCACCCCAGCGTCAAGACACGCGTGTTTGCCTTATAACCCTCTCGCTCCTGAGGCAAGACGACGCGCTTGAATTCCTGTCGCGTTTCAGCCGCGCGTCGTTCATGTTTTGTCTTCTGTCGCCACTCCCTTCGCCGCCTTCTTCGTAACCTCCCTCAATCTGCCACAAAGGCTCCCGTGCAGCGTGCAGGGGCGGGGCGGCGTGGGGGCGGCATGGGGCGGCGTGGGGCGGCGCGGGGGCGGCGCGGGGCGGCGCGGGGCGGCGCGGGGGCGGCGCGGGGGGGGCGCGGGGGCGGGGCGGGGGCGGCGCGGGGGCGGCGCGGGGGCGGCGCGGGGCGGCGCGGGGGCGGCGCGGGGCGGCGCGGGGCGGCGCGGGGCGGCGCGGGGCGGCGCGGGGCGGCGCGGGGGCGGCGCGGGGGCGGCGCGGGGCGGCGCGGGGGCGGCGCGGGGCGGCGCGGGGCGGCGCGGGGCGGCGCGGGGCGGCGCGGGGCGGCGCGGGGCGGCGCAGGGGCGGCGCGGGGCGGCGCAGGGGCGGCGCGGGGCGGTGCGGGGTGGAGCTGTACCCTGCTCTTTTATCGCGTGTCGTAGTGCCGAGTGCGGCCGCGCTTTCCCGCTCTTTCCTCGCAGCAGCCCCCAGCGCTTTCCGCCTTTGAGAACACGGCCTCATATCCTCGCCGCTCCACGAAATATTGGTGGTAGTAGTTCCAATAGACACACTGGCGTGGGGTGGCTCAGGGCAACAATTGATGTCACTGCAGTGCCTCTGACCTAGGATTCCTCTCCCGACGGCGGCAGGATATTCGACACCAGGTACATAGCCGTCCGGTCGAATTCAGTCGCTGTCTGGAGGCGAATTCTAGCCGTCGCCTGCTCTGATCGGTAGTATTCCATGGTTTTTGTGATCGACACGAGCTGACCGGGGGAGATAGCTCAGGTTATCAGCTATTGTAACTGTAGTTCCTCTGACTGGGTGGTCCTAGGCTCGAGTCCCGACGGTGGCAGGATTTTCAACTCTAGCTTGTCAGCTAGATCGAATTCAGTTGCTGTTTAGAGGAGAATTCTAGCGGCCGGTTGCTCTGATTGGGAGTTTTCCGTGGTTTCTACGATCAACATCAGATGAATACAAAAGCAGTGCCCTATTAACGGGTCATGGCGATCTTTCCTTCCCCCTCCTTGTTGTATACTCCTTACACCAACGTGCAGTACACTACCACCCTTGCAGGGAGTCCGGTCGAGAGCTTAGAACTTTTCTCGGCTGGGGCGGTACCCTACTGGAGGGAGATACCTGATTGCAGGAAACCCACCTAACTCCTCATCCAGCCGGGGAAGATCATCGCCACATCCCGAGGAAATCATGCACTACACTAACGGGACTTATGACCTTAGTAGTAGACGCGCCCGAAATCACTGACAACCAACCATCAACACCAGCCGAGTACCGGAGCAGTACTCTATCAAACGCGCCACGGACTGTGCACGATTGTCCCATATCTTATTCTCACACTATACTTATACACACACACACACACACACACACACTACCACACATGTTGGGAAACCTTTTACTAATTAGCTATTCACAAATTATCCATTTTGGCTTTAGCCGAATTATAAATGCTGTTTAAATAAATACCATATAGTGTTTCTTTATGCATTGGTGGGTCTGAATAAAAGTTACCTCTCGTGTGTTTTTTTGTTGTTGATGTTTTTTTGCATGTAAAGCCAATAAAAGTCTAAGGCAATGTAGTAATATATCATCAATCAAGTGTTCTGCTTCTATCACTTTGTACATTTCAGTCGTCACAGCGTTCTGTTTTGGGCTGCTTCCTAACTAAAAGCAAACTTCACTTAATTTAAAGTTGCAATTAACATTAATATTTAGATGCGTCTTTTACACAAATCATTCATAGTTTTATAAGCAAAGTGCAATTCAGCACGTCTCCGTGAAATTCTCTTTCTTTAGAGACCCTTTATCACGATTGGTTGCCTGTGAAAGCCCCAAAGGTGTGTGTGTGTGTGTGTGTGTGATATATATATATATTTATTACTGAAATAATATAGGGGGCGAACAATACATAAGACGAATATTGTTCTTGTTATACCGGTCATGTTTGAGCCCAGTAGAGTCATAAATGCATACTACACGATAATTTTTCACTAACTTAATCGTTTGTATTAATTCCGGAAATGTATTTTCCCAAAACCATTGAAATTAGCTTCGTATACCATGACGTAGAAAAAGTGTACACATGAACCTCTCTAATTTTAACGTCAATAAATTTTCCTTAGACTGAGTTCCTACGATGGTCATCGGCTATCCAAACTGAGGATTTATTTTATTATTAGTATATTTCGTGTACTTCATGTCAATAACAATGCTTTAACAAAGCCGAGATCATTTTTAATAATAATAATAATAATAATAATAATAATAATAATAATAATAATAATAATAATAATTTCACATTACTAATAATATACGGCCTTATTGAGCTGGATGACTGTTTCAAAGATTGCTCATGATTACAGAAATATTAAATCAGTACAGATATCTCACAGGGACACGCACGAATAAGGTGACGTTTAAGTAATGTTTTGAGGTATTTATTATCAGCTGATTTTGTAACAGGGAGATTTTAAAATGCTGTCAAAAATTTAATCACATTTACTTATCCTCCTGACGTTGCCTGCCTCCCTGTTTCCCTCTTCCCCCTGTCCTTCGTGTTCGTTCTCATGCGATCATCCCCGCCCCGCCTCACTCCACCCGCTCCCCCTTCGCCTCCCCTCCCTGCTCATCTTGCTCCTCCCAGCCCTCCCAACACCTCCCAGCCCCCAAACCGGCCCCGGTCCCACCCAAGTCCCGTCCCCACCCCGCCCCATCCCTGCCCGCCCGCGGCCCTGCCTCCCGCCCGCCCCCAGTCCCGCCCCAGCCCTGCCCCCAGCCCCCAATCCCCCAACCTCGCCCCGTGCCCCCAAGCCCCGCCCCAGCCCCGCCCCAGCCCCGCCCCAGCCCCGCCCCTAGCCCTCCCCCGCCCCGCCCCAGCCCCGCCCCAGCCCGCCCCAGCCAGGCCCCAACCCGCCCACATCCTGGCCCCCAGCACTCCACCCCAACACCAACCCTTTCCCCGCCCCGCCCAGCTCGTCCCCAGCAGCACCTCGCCCTGCGCTTCTGCTGGCGCCCCAGCGCACCGCGAGGGCTCCGTGATATTCGTCTGCAGATATTGCACCGCTGGGATATCACGCGATGCCGTTCGTGGGCTGCATTAAAAAGGGAGCTGGCGCGGGCGAGGGCGAGGGCGCGGGCGAGATAGGAGCAGAGGCTGGCGGCGCGCGGCGGGCCACACGTGATAAGACCCAGCGCCCACCTCCTCCTGCCGCTTAGGAATTCAATTATTGGAAATGGGGAGCCACTGATCAAAATGTAGTAGCTCCGTTAACAGCTTACAGCAGGAAGGTGTTCACTCAAAATGTTAACAGTCGCGTAGCATTAGGGTCAACGGCGTCTATCTTGGTTTAGTGAAATGGATTCTGTTTGATCCTTTACGGCCTTTATTATTAGAACTTTTCCTAACACCAAAGGGACAATTTCGTCTCTCGATGTTTCTTCGCACATTTAATGTCTATGTGTATAATTGTAAACACACACACATTAACACACACATACACTTGTGTAATTTTAATAAAAATTAATACTGTAAAACGTTGCAGTTCATTTAGCACTCTCCCTACAGGAACTTTGAAGCAAACATTTGGAGCCGTTTTTGAGATATAGTTTTAAAAATATTTTTTTAATATTGTTCACATTTCACTCAAAATTTCACGAAAACGCTAATTCTTTCAATCATTAATTAAATAACTAATTTCGAAGAACACATTATATTTGAAAAAATATTTATCTTCCATGTTGTAGTTTTAGGCAGCCACCAAAAGAACTATTGACATTTTTACAATTTGAGAGTTAATGAAAATCGCACCTATGCTACATTTACGTCTGTATTTCACTCTATTCTGTGAAGAAATGGGAAACAAATTGGAGAGAGAACTTCAGAAAATTTTTGAAAATGTCCCAGGGACTTCTAACAAAGTACCTTCAAAATTTCAAGAATTCTTTTCAAAATCAGTGCTTTGAGTCGGGCCAAAGTGAACAGGGAATATTGTTTTTCTTTTTGCAAATACTGAACAAATGCTTTTTTCTTCTAGTGTTATTCACACATAGACGAATGTGAGAACAGTCAGAAGGACGGACGTCTAAAAAAACACATTTTGTCTCTATCAGGGGGCCCCAGTTTGTACATTTTCGATAAAATCTCAATATCTATTTTGAGCCGCTTTACATAACGTTATCTGTATTACGTGCATTACTACTTACATACGTACGTATTGTGAAAGTAAAATAGAAGGCAGAATAAGCTTTCTTAAAGTATTTTAGTAACTTAATTTTTTTGAATTATTATTTTATCATCTATGTAAGTGAATGTTTATGTCGAGTTTCTAAAGTTTTCAATTTTCTTTAGTTTCTATTTTTTAAACGTTTTAAAGTTGTAATTCGTTCGTATAAAAAGTATTTTAAATAACAAACGCATACAGAGGACACAAAAATCGAAATATCTCGTCGATAAAAAGGGTATGCCAGTGGCATTATCTTATGAAACCCTCAGAGTGATGAAGTTGTAGATGTAATCAGCAGTCCACCTTTACCTTGTTAATTGATTCTGAGATTTCCCTGAAACGACACTGGCTCCCACCGGCTGATCAGAATTTTCAGCAGTTGGAAAATTGCGGAATATAAAACGACTTTTCAAGGCGAAGACGTTTCTGTTTTCCCTCTTTTGACTTCTGCTTGAAAGGTATTCTCAGAAAGTAATTTCTGCGGGATTCTTTGTTTTGATTACTTTCCTTCCAATTTCTTACTAATGGCGGCTTCTCCTTGGGGTGAAGAAACCAACGGAAGACTTCAAAGCGAGTGACCCCCTGCTTCCGCCGCGGATCGTAGTGAGAAATGCAACGCTGTGCCCCCAAAGGGGCTACGAATCTCTCAAAATTCCAAACGAAATCAAGAGCAACAAACCAGAGAATTGTGAACTCGATTGCAATTTTGTGAATCTTGTCATTCAATTTTTAACATACATTTTGCTACTTTTAGTGACTATATTACTATTGTTAGTCAGTATATTAGTACTTTTGCTAATGATTTAATCATATTGTTGTGGCATAATCTATTAATTAAATTTTGTCAATATTTTATTGGCTGTTACAATGTTGTCCAATGTAATACTCGTTACCCGAGCAGGGCTAAGGTTGGAAACACTTTTACGGTCGCCACTAAGGGTATCATTTGTAACATCGTAACATTTGTAGACGAGGTTTCAGAAGAGTCTCACCACTAAATTGACCATGCAATCGCTTCAAAATATTTAATGGTTTCAAATTTTCATTCGCCAAAAACGAACAGTAATGCGTTGCGCAATTGAACACGTGTACGTCTTGTTCATTCATTGTAACAAAAACAACAATATGGACTCCAGAAACGCCGGAACGTTGATTCAGAATAAACACCACTACCAGCTGTGGACATCTGCCACATAACGGACGGCAGAAAAATACCACGTTCATTACAAAAGTCTCGTTCACATTTGATCCACTTTCGTATTTTAAAGTAACGTAATGTACCTCGAATTTCAGCTTTAACTATTTTATTGATGAAATATTGTGTGAAGTAAATTAAATATTATACATAGTATTTTTATATCTTATTTCTACTCAATTAAATGTAACTATTTCCTTGCAGCATAAAAATTGCTGCTGATCAAAGGCACACACACAGAATAAACATATATTGCTCGAGGGTACACTTATTTTTTCTTTTAAACAACATAGTAAACTGGTTTGCAAAATTTCTCTCAAATGGGAAGTACAAAGCAGAAAAAACTGACATTTCACACGTAAAGACCGAACAGAAAACAAAATTGCTTCACTATCACGAAATCTGCGCTGACTTTCTCTTTCCCTACGTCTAGTTAATATACGTTTGGGTCTTTTGTACCGCGTGAACAACGATTGGGAAAGCGACATAACCTCTGAACAACTTCACTACTTTAGTAAAACCGAGCACAACCTACTATCGAAATGTTCACTACAAAATACACCACGGAAACAAATACATGCAAACACACTCAGTACCAAGATGCAGTTGTTACCCCTCAAGCACATCTTTGCTAACAACGCGGCATCATGCGTCGAGGCTTGGATCAACGGATATTCTCATATCTATCTGTAATTGAAACAGATAGCATTTGAAAGGGAACAATTGACAAATGATAAGCTTATTATTAAAGAGTGATTTATTTAAGTCATTTACACAGTAAATGCTGATGAAAGAACATAATATCTGATAACACATCTAGGGACGACATTCTTTCATTCAAAGGAAAAAGAAATACAACACTGCAATATTTCACCTAGAAAAAACCTATAACCAACATCGAAGAATCAAATCTAGCTTCCCAAAAGATAAATTTACACCACCCTATAGAGAAATGCATGAATTCCCAAACTTACTATCTGTAACGTTTTCTTCCTGTAATTGTCCTGTTCTCCAATACATTCTCACTTACAATAAATATATTGATTATGGATGTGTCCAGTGGGAATATCCTCACTTTCCTGTTTGAAATACTAAGTAATATTTGTAATAAGTTGCAATTTTGTTCATTCTTGTAAAGCCCTTACTTCGCTGTATAAGAAAATAAAATTAAAAAAACAAAAATCCATTTAATAGGAGCTCGACACGAAGCCTTGGCAAAATACCTTCTTTTTTAAATATTTGTAGATAAGATCACTGGAGAAAATATCTATAGATGGGTCTCTAAATGGGGCGGGGACAACAGGTATCATTATTCCCTTCGCTGTCCTCTGTCTCTGCCGCAGCACAGACGCCACGCGCCGCCGCCCCCGCCGCCCTCCCCCGCCGCCCCCCCTGCCCCCCCCACCACCCGCCACCCACCCCCCTTCCCCCCGCCCCCCTCGTCCCCGCCTCCCCGCACCCCCACCATCCCCATCACCCCCGCCCCACGCCGTCCCCGCCGCTCCCGCCGCCGCCGCCGCCACCGCTGCCACCGCCGCCACCGCCGCCACCGCCGCCACCGCCGCCACCGCCGCCACCACCTCCGCCACCGCCACCACCGCCGCCACCGCCGCCGCCACCGCCGCCGCCGCCGCCGCCACTGCCACCGCCGCCACCGCCGCCACCGCCGCCACCGCCGCCACCGCCGCCAGCACCTCCGCCACCGCCACCACCTCCGCCACCGCCGCCGCCGCCACCGCCGCCGCCGCCACCGCCGCCGCCGCCGCCGCCACTGCCACCGCCGCCACCGCCGCCACCGCCGCCAGCACCTCCGCCACCGCCACCACCTCCGCCACCGCCGCCGCCGGCACCGCCGCCGCCGCCGCCGCCCCTGGCGCCACCGCCGCCACCAGCGCCGCCGCCACCGCCGCCACCGCCGCCGCCGCCACCGCCGCCGCTCGCCACCTGCCGGCGCCGCAGCAGAGCCGCGTGGCGGGCGGTCGCGCTACCTTTAATTACCGCGACGTGGGGCTTAATGCGGCCGGCGGCCGTCACTTGAAAATCCCATTGAGAGCAGCCCCGCTCAATTAAGTAGTTTCCGGCCGACGAGCACGTAGTAATCTCGCAGCCGCCCCGCCCCGCCCTTTCTCTGGCCAAGAGGACCTGAAGGCCGCGCTCACGAGCCCGTCCCTCCCCGCCTGCCCCTGCAGCGGCTACCTGCTGCTCACGTTTGCACAATTGACTCCGTTCCTCGCCGTGCCAATGCCCTTCTCCCTGACCATCCCTGCGCTCTTCACCCTGTCTATTCCCCTTCAAACTTTTTCTGTCTCTTTGAGTCTTTCTGACATTCCTAATTCCTTCCGTTTACGTTCATTGATTGATTAATTGTTTTCGGGCACGTCAACTGTCACGGTCATTAATTCCATCAGTGCAAGGAATGTTTTATCTCAGAAGGGAGCGCTGATTCCTTCCCGGCTAAGGCTGAGATCCGTCAACAACCTATATGTCGGGTTGCTGGAAATACCTTCCCGAGGAATTTCTTCCCACCTTTCTAGTCGGGGCAGGTTCTAAGCTCTAGACTAACCACTCGACACGTTGGATAGAGTGTCGAGTCGTCGGATGTTTCGTCGGACGACGAAATAAAGAACCTCCCGTTTAGATTTGCAGCAGACACCACGATATTTTTTGTCTCAGAGCTAACTCGGCTTGTTCTTATAAATAGACGTTCCCACTGGGCATAGTCAATTATTTTTGTCTCTCCTCTTTCCTCTCCGCCCCCTGTTATTTCGTAATCTTTCCAGTAACTCCGTCTGTTTTATTCTGTTGACTCTTTTCCCATTCATCTCTCTCTTTAAACTTCAAACGTTCTGTTTTTTTTCCGGTTTCATTTTTTATTTCTATGATATTTATTTTCCTATCCCTGAATTATGTCCTTTCATTTCCTCACTTTTGTCACTACTTTGCAAATTATTGTTTGTTTTTTTGACATTATTTCCCCTTGTCTTCACTCGCAGTTTATCTCCTCCCTCTGCATATTTGGCTAGACTATCATCTTTGGCCAACACGTATTATCATCGCTTCTCCCGCTGTTTCCCTTTCCTCTTTCTGGCCGTCGATGCCTCACTCATTCCCGTTTGCCCTTGCCCCATCCTGCTTTAAAATTTGCTGCGATATCTGAGCAGAACCTTGTATCTGTAGCATCGTTTACAGATCTGATCTAGAATGCGAGTCCGATGGTTATAGATTTTCGATACTAGTTAAGTAGCTGGGCCGAATTCAACCAATGTCTGGAAGAAAATAGATTTTACTACATGGGAGTTTTTGTTTTGTTTTTCTCCCTTTCACAATTCAAAATTTAAGTACTATATGAATTAGTGTAGGGATCACAGAATTTGAAAATGTGCACACTCATTCCCACACTTTTCCCCACAGCACGTCATACGCAGTTTTAATTTTTTTGACGTAAAATAAATAAATAAATAAATAAATAAGTAAATAAATAAAAATTCTAGTGGCCGGCAGTTCTAATCAGTAATATTCTGCCGCTTCTTCTATCAATACTCAGCGAACGCTGATGTATATCCGTAATGGTCCTGAATATTTTCCTGTGTGTCCCATTACACACACACATTCTTACACCTCCATCACAATCTATCAGAGCCGCTTATGTTGGGATCCTATTCGGGGGCATAGGGCTGGTATCGGCAGGGTGCATACTCAATGGGCGTAGATACATGAAGAGGGGAAACTCAGCAAGCCGTCTTGTCAGTCAGTTCTGATTGATTGTTACTAGTTCCGTGCGTCACAACTGCTGAGGTCATTAGTCCCGTTAGTGTAGTGCATGTTTTTTCATCGGGAGGAGGCAGTAATCTTACCCCTCTTAATGGCGAGATCCGTCGGCTAGCTGGGTTTCTTCAACCAAATATCTCCGATCAGCGGGACACCACCACAACCAGGACCAGTTCTAAGCTCCTGACCGGTCTCCCGGCGTGTGTAGTGCATGTTAGTGTAAGAGTAAGTAAGGAGCGAGGATAGGACAAGGAAAAGGAAGGAAATCTTGCGCGCGGTCCGTGACCCGTTTGGTAGGGTACTACTCCGGCATTCGTCTAGTATTGACGGTGAAACCACAGTAAACTACCGATCAGAGCAGCCGGCCGCTGGAATTCTCTACCAGAAAGCGACTTCATTTGACCTAGCTGACATGCTAATGCCGAATATCCAGCGTCTACCGGGTCTCGAACCTGGGACCACCTAGTCAGAGGCACTGCAGTGACATCAGCTGATGCCCTGAACCACCTCTTCCGGTCGGTCGATTTTGGACGTCACGTTCCAGCGGGACCAGGAACACAACCATTTACGGCTATATCATGCACTACACTCACGGGACCCCAATAATTCACACGCCAGGAATCAATATTCCGTCACATCCTCTCTCACTCATTCGTTTCAACCTCCTTCTCCCCCACCTTCATCCTGGACCGTGGCTTGCGGTCGCCCGGGGTTCACCTGACGCCGTCCAGGGGGCGGGGAAAGCGCGGTGTCCGGCAGTCGCCCCTTCGCCCCCTCCCCTCCCCTTCCCCCCCTTTCGTGGCGCGCCTTGGGCCACCGCGCCGCCGCGGCCCGTCCAAAGGCTCAACGAGGGACAGCGCACTGCGGTTTAATCCGTTTCAACTAACCTCCGTGGCATTCACATCCACGGCGGCTGCTCCCTCATCCGGAAGATGAGACGGAAGTTGTGCCTGTGTGTATGTGGGAAGTAAATGTCTAACAAGGTGAAATGAATGATGTCAAATGTGATGAAATGAACATGATGAATGATATGAAACATGCGTAACATGACAAAAGTCTCAAGCCTTTAAATGCATGCGAGTCATTTCACGTAAATCACATTCACAGAACATCACAATTTTGTATGACATGCCTAACATTACTTAACATTTTAATTTTTTTACGTATATGATAACAGTCACAAGCCTTTAACTTCATGTGAGTCAAATCACGGTCACAGAACACAAATTTTTAACGGCTAGAAATCTTTTTAGTTCTAGATCTCAAAATAGGTGACACGTATTCTTTTTATCTCAAGCCACTTGTTTCACGAATAGTATCAATATTTTTTGGGGGAAGAATCCTATACGTGCTAATATTTAAACATTTTCCCGGATATATCTTTACAAACAGAAAAATACAACTGCACTTTAGTTAAACCTAAAAATTTGTACTTTCGTATTATGTCAATATAATTTTCGTAAAAATAGTATTTAATAAAAAAAAAATACTTATGTATTTCTACACCAATATTTCTATTATCCAAATTTCACAATGGGCGTAAAAATAACACCTAAAAGAATAGTTGACCGCATCACCTAGGCCGCTCGGCTGAGTAACTGCACCCATCAAGGGGCTTCAGTTTTACAACGGCGTCCAAACGTAAATCCAGCCTGAAACATACGTCATGTCATGAAACACAGAACCAAGCACACGGTCGCCGGTGGAAGAGTTCTGACGAAACTCTACTCTTGAGCAGTGGTGTCTCCTCACTGTGGACCTCGGGCGTTGGCAGTGAAGGAAAGTGTTAACCCCACACTACTCTTTTCACTTACATGTTTAGAATAAAATTGAATTATATAAACAAAATTATTAATTAAGATAATACATAGTTTCACTGCTTTTTGAAGAAATTAAAAGGGAAGTGAGAATTCAATTTAAAAATTCAGTGATGATTGAATTTCTCGAAGTGGGAGTGAGTAAATATATATTTTTATTTAAAAAATCAGTGATGATTAAATTAATCGAAAACTAAAAATATTACAAACAGTATATTGACGGTAAATCAATTCCCCTGATTTTTTTAGAGAAAAATGCATTTCGTTATCGTGAACTGTTTGCAAATTACTCGGGTGGTGGCCCATAGTTAATGAGACACTCGTTTTATGAATTAAAAAACCTACACCAACTACGGTATTAGTATTAAAAATTAATTTGCAAAATTATTCCATTCATTTTTTAAAAAAATGAAGTTCATCCTATTCGAAGAGAAACGCAGCACTTAGCAGCAGCTGGCATGGAGAAGTAGTTTTCATCATATTCTATCAACATATTGCACCAATGGAAAATGCATGACAAAGGATGCCCATTTTAATTTGTCTTCCTTTTGCTGTGCAAATGACAGAATCATTATTCATTTTCCTTGCGGTTCACTGTCAATAATCGTTGATACAAATCGTATATCTCTCATAGATGCCATACGTTTAGTACTATTTCCAAAAATATAATAATTACATAACAGGCGAACCTATTAATAAAATATTCTCTTATTCATCGAGGTCCAACTTTCATCCTCGGATCGAATTTTGCAAGGGTGACAATCACATCGCCGCCCAACAGATCATTACACTCAAAGGAACATTTATTTCAATAGAAACCCAACCACACGCGAATGTTGTGTGAGGCTGTAATCTGTCATCGCGGAATAATGCACCAAACATTTAATACTTTACATCTGTCGCCCATAAAATCACGCCATTATCACGAGATCGCATTGTGCGCGACAGAATAAATACCTACATTTCAATTGGCGGCGCTTTGATCACGTGCCAAGATGAGTGGGCGCGACCGCGGGCGCTCCCCCTTTTGTTTGTCGGTAATTAATATTCCGAGGGAGGAGTTCAGATTCCGAGCGCTGTATTAATTTGATACGGCGCCAATACGCGCGATTCGGGACGGGAACGCGCGCGCCGACGCTCGCTGCCTCTCGGATGGTCGACGCTGCGATTCTTGCTCCATGGCATTTGATGGATTTATTGTTGTCTGCGGGCACGTCAATGGCAACTCGTTTATCCCGAAAATGTAGTCCATATGCTATTATGGCAGGTGACCTCCCCCATCGATGATCATATCCGGAGCTGACCTACTCGTCTGTTAAATATGTGGGAGGTCTCACTATGTGGCAGGTGTCCTCCTCACTCGATGATCAGACCCGGAGACGACCTACTCGACTAGCCTCTCTCCCAAGTAGAGCACCGCCTGAAACTCCCGAGTAGTTTCCCAACGTGTTGGTAGTTTTAAGTTTCAGATCTGACTAAAATAACGCTCATTTGTAGGATCTAAAGGGTGGTCGACGCTGCGATTCTTGCTCCATGGGATTTGATGGATTTATTGGTGTCCCCGGGAACCTCACCGGGCATAGTCGTTTGTCCCGAAAATGTAGTGCATGTTATGCTGCTGTATGTGGCAGGTTTTTTCTCTCCTCTCCATGATCAGACCCGGAGCCGACCTACTCGTCTGCTAACGGGTAGAGCACCGCCTTAAACTCCCGAGTAGTTTCCCAACGTGTTGATAGTTCCATAAGTTTCAGATCTGACTAAAATAACGCTCATTTGTAGGATCTAAAGGGTGGTCGACGCTGCGATTCTTGCTCCATGGGATTTGATGGATTTATTGGTGTCCCCGGGAACCTCACCGGGCATAGTCGTTTGTCCCGAAAATGTAGTGCATGTTATGCTGCTGTATGTGGTAGGTTTTTTCTCCCCTCTCGATGATCAGATCCGGAGCCGACCTACTCGACTGCTAACTGGTATCTCTCTCAAGTAGAGCACCGCCTTAAACTCCCGAGTAGTGTCTCAACGTGTGGTACCTAGGAGGTTCCGTAAGTTTCAGGCCTGACTAAAATAACGCTCATCTATAGGAGAAACTTGTGAGCCGTATACAGACTTACCTTTAGTAGTTGTAATGCTGTAAGTTTGCAGCCGATATCTGACTCAGTTTTGTAGAGAGAGGTACTTCAGTTGGGTGCAGTGTATCAAATCTCAAGGGCTTTAACTTCTTCACGACAACAAACCTGTGCTTACTACTAAGATTACAAAGATTGTTGTGAAGAACTATGCCTTTAAGGAGTTGGATCATTCACACTACAGTCCAGATTAGGCACCCTACCACGTCTACTATTTATCAAAACTGAAAAAAAAACTTTGGGAAGAAGAAAGTCAGACGATAGTGTGGTGAAAGAGGAAGTTTTTGACCATTTTGTGAACAAAAATTCGAAGTATTTGTTTTCAGATGCCTAGAAATGTTAATATAAGATGTGAAAAATGGTTCAGAGTAAAGAATGATTAAGTTGAAAAGTTACACATATTTTTCTTTGTATCAAAAATAGAATTTAGTGAGGCCAGAAACTCATGAAACCTACCAGGTAGTGTGAATGCAAGTGTAAGTGTGTGTACGTAAGGGATGAGGATATCACAAGAAGAGAAAAGAAATATCGCGCGCGGTTAATGGAACGTTTGTTAGGGTACTGCTTCGGCATTTCCTGGTGTATATCAGAGAAACTACTGAAAACCACCGATCAGTGCAACCTTTAAGACATAGGCAATACCGCGTTCTAACCTTTCGAATTCTTGTATTCACCCCAAATGGTCTCTCCAGCACATCAAAGCTGCGGAAAAGAGACCTACGGCTGAGGAAAAACCCTGAAGGGCGAAAAGCCTGCCGTCAGAAGGCGAGTACATGCTAATCTATTAGACATTTTTATACTATTTATTTATTATGAAGATCATGGCTGTCCGGCTGACGCCGCGTTGAAAGTAGAATTGCCGACGTTTCGATCATATCTACCTTCAACGCGGCGTCACCCGGACAGCCAAGAGTTTCATGATTCTGACCGCGGAAGCCTACGACTTTATTTATTTCTGGACGCGGGCGTCACGCATTCTCCTTGCAGAGAAGAAATCTCTTCATAGTGAGTTTATACTCAATAATCCTGGAAGAATGTTTAAAGCTTCAAGGAAAAAGAGGTTTCTCTAGTCGACGAAAGAATTTTACCTGTATAAATTTTAATCTTACCACAAAATTGTGTGTATATAACCAATTTAGCATATTTTTCCACGATTTTAATTAATTACAATGTTCTTGAAACATTGATAGCCATATAACGAATTTCAACAGAACGTTGAAAACATATCATATATCAAAATGAATTTGTTTACAATGGTATGCATAAAAAACAATATCACTGCAGTTGGAATCTCTGCAAAAGTGGACAGGAGTACTTTTGACCAAGAATGAATCATTATGTAGTTGAAATTCAAAACATTACCCCAAAAAATATTTTTCTTCACATATACGATATTTATAAAGTTGGATATTAATTGCTTACAGGGATGAATGCATTAAGTTAGCAAAAGATATCAAATTACTGAAAAAATTATTTATTCACAGCAGAATTTTACAGTGTGCACCATAGACAAACAATTTCCAATTTATCCAGATGTACCAATGACGTGCCAAGGTACCAAAATCCCACACATGTCCAAAACCACAAGCACCGAAGCCAAAATGTTGAGAAGAAACGTCCGATGTACAGTTCCGAACTCGTCACTTGAGACACAATAGCTTTGTGCTCTACGTCTGTCACTCGCCCGTATAACTCCAACTAGCCCTGGCATGCGGAACCTGACCTCAGAGTAATTGAATCGAGAGTGCAGCGCTTCTCCGGTTATCTCCGGCTCAACCGACGAAGGCAAAAGCGGAATCGGAGGTCCGGTGCCACTCATTTACACGGCTAGGCCCGCTCAATTTACTGCGCCAATCAGAATGTGCTTACGTATCTATTGCCTACCGGTCTTAGCTTGATATATGACGCGTAGGGAATAAAATGCCAAACAATTTAGATGTAGAGTTTGTGTGCTTCAGTTTTCCATTTTACATATTTTATAATAATAATAATAATAATAATAATAATAATAATAATAATAATAATAATAATAATAATAATAATAATAATAATAATAATAATAATAATAATTTGTTTAGTACGGTAATGGTACAGCACATGTCATGAATAACAAGTTAAATTACATACTCTTACTTCACATTACTAATTGTTATTTTATGACACATAGTAATACATAGCCACAATGCTAGAAATCATATCCTGAAGAAGTGAGATAATGCATGGGCATGCGTAGGAGTCAATATTCCGGGCGACGACGCTCTACAGGCAACCAGAACCATATCGTTGATTGATTAATTGATTTTCTCGTGTTTCCGGGCCCGTCAACTGCTTTGGTCATTAGTCCCGTTAGTGTTATGCATGTTTTTCTCGGGAGATGGCGGTGATATTTCCCACTGGATGGCGAGATCCGGCACCAACCTACCGTCGGCTAGTGGAGTTTCCCTAACCAGGACTCTCCCACCAGCGGGGCACCGCCCCAGCCGGAACGAGCTCCCAAACTCCGACCGGTCTCCCGGGATATGTGGTAGTGTAGTGCATGTTAGTGTAAGTGTGTGTGTGTAAGGGGAGAGGTTAGGACAAGGAAGAGGAAGGAAAGATCGCGCGCGGTCCGTGGCCCATTTGGTAGGGTACTGCTCCGGCATTCGCCTGGTGTTGATCGGAGAAACCACGGAAAACTACCGATCAGAGCAGCCAGCCGCTAGAATTCTCCTCGAGACAGCGACTGAATTCGACCTAGCTGAAAGCCAGTGTCGAGAATCCTGCCGCCTCAGACTCGAACCTAGGACCTTCCGGTCAGAGCCGCTGCTGTGACATCAGTTGATGCACTGAGCTACCGCTACCGGTCAGAACCACGTCGTCCCAGAAAGATTTTTCCTCATACTACATTGAATGAGTTGACCAGAAATTACTGCCAATTATATAACCCTGTCACATTACGAGCATATCAGCATCTTGTTCAAGGAAATACACGACATAGAAAAATGTGAGATATTTGAATTTCGCGGTCAAGAACCAATCGGAGGTCACCCGGAGGCTCCGATTGAAAAGGTTGGAAAGAATTGAAGGGAAATCTATCACCCAGTTGTCAACACTAACTCCGACTGCCCGTCTTCTCGAGGCGGGGCTGCTTTTCACCCCCTCCGGGCTGCGGGCTCGCCAACTATACTTGGGTTTATCTAACGTGGCGGCTGACGGAGTATCCCTACCTTGTCAAGTATATACTTGGGTTTTTCTAACGTGGCAGCTGAGAATAGTATGTCCAAGATGGAATTCGGCACGAATTTTTGAGTCATTCTCAATCTTGTGAAGTATATACTTGGGTTTTTCTAACGTGGCAGCTGAGGGTAGTATCTCCAAGATGGAATTTGGCACGACTTTTTGAGTCATTCCCAGTCCCGCCGCGAGATGTCGGATGATAGCGATCGCGTCAAGCAGTGGTGCAGATCAAGCGACTTCAGCGGCAGGTCTGAGAATGATTCTAAAAGTCCTGCCGAATTCCATCTTGGAGATACCATCCTCAGCCGCCACGTTCGAAAAACCCGTTTAGTTGTGACGTCAGGCGGGGGTCGAACCCGTTTGCGCCTGGAGCGTAACGGTTGCTTCGGCTCCACCTGGGGCGACCTCTCATGGGTGGCGACCGCATGGTGTAGCGAATCGGGCTGTTATACCCAAGTTCGTGGGTTCACACCTGATCGAAGTCCTGGATTTTTAAGTGCGAAAAAATCCTTCGGAGGGGAAGTAAAGCCGGCTGTCCCATGTTAGTACATTTACTGCATGTAAAAGATCCTCAAGCCTAAATGAGGCCCCTGAGCTAAATGTTTCGTCGCCCAAGTAATACCTTCGTTCATCCCTAGAAGGTGAAAGGAGCGTAACGACATTTGCGTGGTCAGACGGAAGAGCAGGCCTCATGGCCTGAGTCTCGTCACACAAAATAAGGCATTCATTTCTCGGAGAGCAGGCCTCATGGCCTGAGTCTCGTCACACAAAATAAGGCATTCATTTCTCGGGTAACGCGGAGCATTTGAGTTTGATATTAACACTAGGTTGCAATACACACACTGCGGAGAAGTTATTACAAAATAAATGTGTTTATTTCCCAATCTGATATTTGGTTAAGTCACAATAATAAGTAAATTTTAATTAATGAAATCTTCAAGGAGCTTCAAAGTAGTGTGCGTAAGTATAAAATATTTTTCCTGCACACGGCACACATACATATTTGCGCATGCAGAAGTTTCTGGATTTGTTCTGGCCTTTATTTCCTATCTGGCAGACCAGCTTGCGTATATCGCTACTCTGAAGAGTAATGATTACTAGGAGAAGATTTTGCTTTCTTTTTGTTACGTAGGTAGATGCTAGATCTGATAATTTGAATATATGATCTCGGCGAGATATTTTCTCTGTATATATTCTCTGTCGATGGCCGCCTTATTCAGAATATTGAAAAACACATGCTTTGACCACAATTCAGCCCTGACTTTCACAGTAAACAAGAGCTCCATTTGATCAACTATGTCAAAGAAATATTTCGTTTCATTATAAAATTACACAGCCACTGGAAGTTTCTTGAAGGTATTTTCATCAATAGTTCCAGCGCAATGCAAAGTTCTAAGAATCACGTTTTTATTTACTTTTCTCTGAGAGAATGTCAAAGACGTTAGACAGAAAACCTAATTCCCGTCAAAATAACCGGTAGACATCCTTTTAGTAGTATTTCTAAATATCGTATTACATTTTCAGTTTACATGTCTATTTTTGTTTAAATGTGCAAAATATGATTAAATGTTAAAAGTCACAAAGCGCTGAACTCGCCTTTAGAAACCACATATATTATTGAGAATTTTAGATAAAAAGTAAGTCACCAGACGGGTGCCATCCTCCTAGTATTAAAAAAATAAAATATCTCTTCAATAAAAATTGTAAATTTGATTGCACTACATGATCTTTCACCTAAACGCCTCAAGAAAGTGCGGTCAATGTTATTAGTGAGAAGAATCTTTACTCAAAACCCCGGCAAAACCCCATGTATGGCAGGTATCTAATAGATGATTGAGATAAATAAATGCCCGACAAATGCCGGGTTTCTCAAGCTAGAGTACACTAACAAAAAGAGTATATCACCGTTGAGATACTCTTATAAATCGTCTTATAAATATCTGTAGTTTTTCTGCGCCTTGGGAGCGAGAGGGAAGAAATAGCCAAAGAAGAATCGAAGAGAGCAGCTCTAGAAACATACGCAATTCTTTTTCTTTTCTTCGAGATCTTCCTCAACATTTCCTTGCACAGCATGTTCCCATTTCTACAAGATAAGTGTTGCTTTTCCCCTCCTCTCCATTTTTTTCTTGATCGGACTGTTCACAAACATTCTCTATCGTAAAACAAAAAAAAGAAATATGTAAAATAATTTAACATAACAATATATAATTATGTTGAAATGAAATTAAAATTGTAATTAGCTGCCGTCATTACGTAAATTTTATAATAATTTATTATAATTGTAAAAAATATATTATTATTTCTAAAATAATGGCACAAATGAAATTAATTTATTTATTGGTCTCGAAATATTCCTATTTGGAAAAACTAATTTTAAAATCAATATAGTGAGTTATTTGAGTCAAATGCCGATGGATACAACCTCTTTATACTTTCCTTGCGAGATTTCCGAGCAATCTGAACAAGAAACACAAGGCAGCTCTGCAGAAGTCCAATCGATGGCGCTCAAAGACCGCAGTAAATATCGCATAGACAGGGATTCATTCTGCTCCAACATAAGCACAGGCAATAAAACTCCCCCCAAGAGCCAGATCCCAGTCCTTTTCGTTAAGTACACAACGCTTTTATGGCTTCTGCTTGGACTACGTACGCCGAGAGTCAAGGCATGAGGAACGTTTTATGCCTCCGTCTGGACTCGAAATGAGGACGTTGGAGTTCAAGACCACTTCTCGGCAATGCAACCCATATTGCTATTCGTTTGATATTCGGCGATTCCTAGACAAACTTCCTAAACAAAGTGCGAACTGTCAATTCACGGCACCACGCAATCTATTAATGTATTAGACCAGGAAGTTGTGGGACATATACTGGGAGTTTCGATTTCAGAAGAGCATGTGTAGCTTCGGACTCTTGCTTGCTCGAAATCTTTCCTGCTTAATTTAATTATTTTCTTAATTCAATTTATTTATTCGTTGATACAATCAGTATCTACCGCACAGGTCCCACGCAAACGTTCTGGACAATAACGTCCACTGTTGGTGGTTCGAGCGACAGGGCCGACAAACTTGCCGCACTGCAATATGTCACTGTTTGGCTCACGTTCACCAATAGTTTGAAAAAGAACCGGGGGAGCGTTCTACTTTTTCTGGGTTGTGCTGTGCGACTGCAGAATAATTCAAAAGCTTCCTACAAACATATACTGACATACATTCTATATATAAACTTGATATCTCGGTCATTTGCAAAAACTATTTAATTAAAATTATTCACAACTGCAAAAGTTTATAAGCATTGCTACCCTTCATTACCATCTGCATTACGTTTCTTAACTTTTATGTTATTTGAACATTTCCTGACAGTATGCAATATCAGAGATACATTAATCAGCAGTTAACCCATCAATTACTGACACGTGTAATTCAGTTACCCTAGCGCCTACTTTATCATAATTTATTATTTATTATTTTTTTACTATTTATGTATAATTTGTATTCATTCCTCTCTGAAAAAATGTTATTACAGAAAACAAGTTTTCTGGCACGTAGTATAATTACGACTTTCACTTATACTTGCTTAACAGTGGTGTTTTCGCAATGTGATCTCATATTATGTTAAAGACAGGATCTTATAACCGATCTGTTGTGCACTTGTCTTCGAAAACATAATAATAATATCCACATTGTTAAAATCATTGAATCTCATATATAATTTAAATGCCTTTGTACATTAATAGAATGGTAATGGTGCATAATAATTGAAAGGTCAAAAAGTTAAGTAAGTAATTAAAGGGTGATGATAGGTCAAGGAAGAAGAAGGGAAGATCGTGCGTGGAACGTGGCCCTTTGATTAGACACTGCTCCGGCATTCACTTAGTGTTTATCGGAAAAATCATGGAAAACAACCGACTAGAGCAGCCGGTCGCTAGAATTCTCCTCCAGAGAGCGGTTGATAACCTAGCTATGTAATTAGTGTCGAAAATCCTGTCACCGTCGGGACTCTTATTACAGCAATCAAGGTTTCGGGCACGTAATTTATTACGACTTGAATTTATAGTTGCTTAATTCTCTTGATGTATTTTCGTAATGAGGTCTCATATTATATTAAAGAAAGGAGATTATAACCGATTTGTTGTGCACTCACCAACGAATATATAATAATAATAATAATAATAATAATAATAATAATAACATAAATATAAATATAAATATAAATATAAATATAAATATAAATATAAATATAAATATAAATATAAATATAAATATAAATATAAATATAAATATAAATATAAATATAAATATAAATATAAATATAAATATAAATATAAATATAAATATAAATATAAATATAAATATAAATATAAATATAAATATAAATATAAATATAAATATAAATATAAATATAATAATGTCAACATTGTTGAAAGTGTTGAATCTCAAATTAATGTTTATTGGGATTAACTACAACAATGAACCCTACGACCTCCCTGAGCCACGTGCGCCGGTAGACGTGCGGTGGGGGCCGTGTCGCGCGAGCAGCCACGGGAGGCCGTGGAAGCGAGCAGCCAATGATTTATCGCCGTGCGCTCATTGTCCTTCCTCTCATTAATCCGTTTCCAGTTCTTCTTGCGCCCGGCGCCGCGCACCTGTCGCTTCTCGAGGCGCCCCGCCCCTCCCCGCCCATGCGCTTCCATATATCACGCGCATTAAGGCGTCGCGACGCCTCACTCTCGTCACAATGGCGCGTTGTTTTTGCGTCCGCCTCTCTCTTAGGCGTAATGAGGCGGCGACGCTTTGGCGCCCACCGGTGGGCCTCAAGCTCCGCCAGTCACACAAAACACGGCTCCTCATCTCCTAAAAAATAGGTAAAAATTGCCCTACAGGGCAGTTAAAATTATTCATTGAACTCAATTTTTCAATATTATGTCTTTCTTTAGCGTTCTGCATTTACTTGTCTTGGAAGATACCTCGTAGAATTCAAATACTGTACAGAATATCTTAGAATAAATGTCACAATCTTCTACTGTAAGTGTACGGATCATAGATTGTTAATGAACGTATAGGGAGAAATGTAATTCAATATTATGGTTTTCTCTCTATTTGGTAGGTAAAACATCACGTGTTTCATAGTTTACGTTCTGACGCTGTCAAAGATATGTATTTGCCAGTCATAAATGCATAATGAGTTGAATAACACTCACAGACACATGCTGTGTGTGTAAGTTTGATATGAAATTTTACACCATCTTTTCATTGACAAAAAGTAATTATCTTCGACCTCATACAGGTTTAAGAAGTTTCTAACATTTAACATTTAATTTAAGACTGCTTGAAATTGTTAAAAATTTTATCAGATTTTATTTTGGAAAGGAGAAGAATATATGCTTTCGATCTCTGTATGCTTGTTCCTTGCCTCCAAAATTAATCAATAGTATTTAAATACTGATTTTACTCCAAAATTAAACAATGTTTTGCTGTATTTGAATAGACTGAATTAAATATGGATATTGTAATACAACACTAAAACAAAAGGATATGACAGAGTAGCTCAACCCACACCAACCAGTCACACCGGAATCGATAGCTAACCAGGAGCCAGCCCGCAAACCATCGGCCAATTACAAGCTAGCGATCGAAAGTTCCACCGCCGCGCCCCCTCCTAGAGACTATACTCATACCTACGAGACTAATGACCTTAGCACTTGACGCGCTCTGAATCATTGATAAATCAATCAATCATGTCATGTTTCTTTCCTTTAAACTCTGGGTCCTGAATATCCAGCCCCACAACTCTTTAGCAAACGAAATGTTGAAGACCGGAAAGAAATCCCGGAGAAGTCCACCTTCTCGCTTTCGTGATCCCAGGGGTCGCTTCGCCTCACAGCGCCCTGCCCCACCGTCAGGCCTCTCCGTCCGCGTCACGTCGCAGGGCAATGTCTCCCCTCACCCCCCCCACGATCGCGGCCACTGGCGCGCCGGTCGTCGCTGGGGCGTCGGCTCAGCTCTCCACGCCAGGAGCCCCGGGCACATGGGACGGACGGTCTCTCACAGCTGTTGGAAACGAAGTTTCTCTCTACGACCATTTAATAAACAGGAAGCGAAGGCTCACTGCTTCAACTGATGTCACTGCGGTGTCTCTGGCCAGGAGGTTCTGGGTTCGAGTCCCGACAGTGGCAGGATTTTCGACATTAGCTTGTCAGCTAGGTCGAATCCAGTCGCTGTCTGGAGGAGAATTCTAGCGGCGGCTTCTCTGTCGGTATTTTTCCGTGTTTTTCCGATCAACCCCAAGCGAAAGCCAGACAGTACCCTACCAAACGGGACATGGACCGCGCGCGATCATTCCTTCCTCTTCGTCGTCCTATCCTCTCCCCTTACACACACACACACACACACTAACATGCACTAACATGCACTATACTACCACATATTCCGGGAGACCGGTCGATGAGCTTAGAGCTTGTCCCGGCTGGAGCAGTGCCCCGCTGGTGGGAGAGTTCTGGTTCGGGAAACCCCACTAGTCGACGGTAGGTCGGCACCGGATCTCGCCATCCATCGGGGAAGATCACCCATCTACCGAGAAGAAACACGCACCACTTACGGTACTAATGACCAAAGCAGTTGACGCGCCGGAAACACGAAGGAATCAATCAATTAGTCGGATAAAGGCGGAGGATTTGGTCTCAAACACAACGTCCCTGACAATGAATTGAAGACCCAAATCCCCACCCAAGATTGCAAAGTGATACCCTGCACTAACGTTTGTTTTTCGTTTTATGTATCAATCTATTCCTAAGACGCTTCTCAATCTTATGGTGGAAGTTTCTGTTTGAAAATGTTAAACAGAATTCGAAAACTACTGAATTTCGACTTGAACTCTAAAGCTTGATGCAAGTTCTTAAGCTTATAGACAATCAATTGGGATTCCAGATCAATACTGGATATCTCCATTAAAATTTATTCCGAAAACAACTATTGCTCTATAAGTTTAAGACACAAAATTAGAGAACTTTACGTGGGGTTATCGTTCAAATATTTATATTTAGTGAATAATTTCGTTTCTTAAAAATGTTCATGGAGATGCGTTCGTTAGTTTACATTGATTTGATTGACTGTTAGTGACTCCTACACATTCACTAACCTGCACTACTCTCCCACTCATCACGGACCACCGGTCGGGAGCTTAAAGCTTGTTCCAGTTGGGGTGATGTCCCGCTGATGGGAGATACCTGGATGAGTAAAACCCCGCTAGCCGACGGAAGGTCGGCGCCGGATATCGCCAGCTAGCGGGGAAAGATCGCCGTCAACTCACGATGAAAAAAATGCACCATACGTACGGGACTAATGACCTTAGTAGTTGACGCGCTTGTAATCACAAACAATCAATCAATCATCATCTTGTGGCCAGTTTTCTCTGATCCCAGCTTCCCTCTTCGTCACCAGAGAGCACGTAGCTCGACTGCGTCCTTGTTTCGTTCATCGGGCGATTCGGAAAGAGTTAACATTTTCTAAAATTTCTATTCACAAGTAGCGCAAATACATGTTCACGCATCAGTTCACAGAAAACCTTTAACACAGGTGAACAAGGGAAAAAAATCAACATTTTATATGTTAAGTCAGCAGGGTATGAAGAGAGTTGTGATAGTTTCATGATTGGTTTTCACAATTTTAAGTGTGGTTTTCAATGTTGCTAGTCCTAAAAGAACATGCAAATGTTTCTTCAAAACAGACAAAAGCGCTTAAGATATAATCGATCCATGCAATATTAAGCAGACCACGCTAAATGTAGAAGTCTAACCTTACACCGAGGAGAAAAAATGAACGGGATGCAGGCGGGCTATGCCCTTTGAGAAGATAAGTAAACGGTTTAGGAAAAGTTGGCCGTGGGGGTTTTCGGGAGCTTGGAGCTTGTCTGGGCTGAAGCGGTGCCTCACTGATGAGAGATACCTGGTTGGGGAAACCCTACTAGCCGAACCGGTAGCGGTAGCTCAGTGCATCAACTGATGTCACTGCAGCGCCTCTGACCGGGAGATCCTAGGTTCCACTCCCCACGGCGGAAGGATTTCTGACACTAGCTTTTCTGCTATGTCGAATTCAGTCGCTGTCTGAGGGAATTCTAGCGGCCGGCTGCTCTGATCGGTAGTTTTCCGTGGTTTCTCCGATCAACACCAGGCGAATGCCGGAGCGGTACCCTACAAACTGGCCACGGACCGAGCGCGATCTTTCCTTCCTCTGCCTTGTCCTATCCTCTCTCCCTTACACACACACACACACACACACACTTACACTCACTTACACTAACATGCACCACACCCTCACATATTCCGGGAGAGCGGTCGGGAGTTTAGAGCTTGTCCCGGCTGGGGTGGTGCCCCGCTGGTGAGAGACCCCTCGTTTGAGGAAACCCCACTAGCCGACGGTAGGTCGGCACCGGATCTCGCCATCTAGCGGGGCAAGAACACCGCCACCTCCCGAGAAAAAACGTGCAGTATTGCTCGCGCAAGTTTCCTTGATACACGAACTTCCTAGTCATCACCCAGCGCTGGATAGCATGGCTCGGTCAGATAGTTAGTGACACGGAACGGCTCGTAATTTACAATGCTGCCAACAACCGCCTCGTACTTTTAAAACAATTGGCGCATTTCTCGTGGGACGCTTTGGCGCGTTAAGTTCATGCCCACAGTTGGTACGCTCTTTTAAGCTGTGATGTAGCTAGAGACCACCTCCTCTACCGTACCCTCTGCTGTGGAATATCAAGAAAACTTGCACGAGTAGTGCACTTACTAGACTAATAACTTCAGTAGTTGACGCGCCCGGAATCACTAACAACCAGACAATCATTCGCCGTGGGATGTAATCGGTATACGCCCCATGTGTATTTTGGACGTTCTAAATTCTCTGTTCTTTGGAGCGACTGTCCTTTTCTCACCCCGTCCGCCGCCTCGCAGCATCGTTAACAGACTTTATGCGAGAGGAATAGGCGCGGCCGCTATGTCACAATTTCTCCTAATTCGGCATTTCCGCGCAACGCGCACACTTTTAACGAACTAATGAAAGTGAAACGATGGAATTCGTAAAGTGGCGGCCTTCCGCAAAGAGCCACATGCTCATTTCGTTACACACACACGGCGCAGGTTTAATGCAATTCGACACTCGAGGGGGCTTTGGCGCGGACTTCCAAAGCGACCTTTTCTAACCCTACTCGCCTCTCTGAACCGCCGCCCCTTTCCCGCACTCCCGCTGCCCCAGACTGCCCCCGACATTTGTTACCTCGGCTAAACTACTTTTTCCTCAACTTTAACCGGCTGGGGCGGTGCTCCATTGGTGGGAGAGTCCTGGTTAGGGAGCTATCCGACGGTAGGTCAGCGCCGGATCTCGCCATCCAGCAGGACAAGATCACCGCCATTTTCCCAGGAAAAATATGCACTATGTCTAATGACCTAAGCTGTCAACACGCCTGGAATCTCTAAATAAACAACCAACTAATCATCAAGTTTAACGTACGAGATGGTTTAGTTTGTAGTTCACAGACTTGCGGTGTTTTCCCTGAGTAAAACCTGTACCTTATACACACACACACACACACACACACACACACACACACACACACTCACACACACACACACACACACACACAATATATATATATATATATATATATATATATATATATATATATATATATTAATTTGTTGTAATGATCATTAATATAATTTTTCATGATACATCATATTGAAATTCATACCCAAAATGCGTCGTTTATTTATAACAAAATACTTTGGCCTATGTGGTGGCCGAAATTGTTAAGGCACTAGTGTTGTAGCGATCTTGGACCCACAGATCGTGGGTTCGAGTTCCACCTTGTGCGTGACTGTATTCGTGTTCGTGCTTTCACGTCCTTATCGTCACCACATCGTTTCATCCTCACAGTTAACCCCAATAGTGGTCCCTAATGACCTATACATTGATGCGACCTTAAATAAGCAAAAAGTACTCTGTTCATATTCAAAAATGTATTTAGAGACGGGGAGATTTGTTTACAAAACCACCATCATCATGCTAAGTACTACAATGAAGCATTGCATTACATTAAAAGTTCCTCGTTTATCTAATATATTTACTTTCTCGCATATTACATACGTAGTATAGGGAAAAAATATAATTCTGCAGACGCAGAATTATATAACGCTCAGGCTATATTCATCTGCATCTTTTCACTGGATCCGTAGTGTAGAAATGAAAGAAATAGAGCTGATGTTAGTCTAAATTAAATATTTATAAAGTGGAACGTGCAGATGGGTGTGTTGTTTTCTGCTTATCGAGTGTCCTGCTTTTACTTCTTTCCCTTATCGAGTATCCTCCCTTTTACATGAACATGGTCCGATGCAACCCTGCATCGGACGTACCTTAGTAGACTCTCAGGTCAGGCGTAGTACAACGGGTATTCCCCTTGGCTTCTATGTCTGTTCAGTGGTTTAAATCCCTCACTCGATAATAAAGATATGGTGTGCAAAGAGGGCATGCGGGAAGATTTTATGACTTTTCCGTTTCTTTTGCTTCCAGTACTTCATTAAACGCCATCTCTTGTTTTAGATTCACCGTTATTTTATTCATCAAATCATTCAGTCGCTCAGGAATGAACTAAAATTTGCGTTGGTTAATCATAAGTAGGGATCAGATTTTGATGATCTAAAACATCGTCAAAAATGATCAATAAAAGGATTTTAAAATGATTTTAAAATGCCCTAGAAGCAAAGAAAAATGACGTAAAAAATGTGATCAAAACCAATTTCGGATGGACATATCAAAATGTGGAATTTGATCCTGATGTAATCGACGCTTCTTCCATTCGTTCAAGTGAACTCAGCACGAAAACTTTTGGTGAAGGCTGTTCTTTACGGGGACATTTCTGTCTTTAGTTAACTCGAAATCACCCCAAACCGACAATTACGGTGATAGATAAATGTCACAGTTACTTTAGATTGCATAATCACAACAGCTGACATTACACTTTCTAAGTGAAGAAATCGAAAATACTACTCAGGAATTCTGTGAAGAACATTTCTGGCATCTCGAAAACATTATTTTTAGGAAGTACCATTAAAATTATATTAAAATCGATTAAATCAGCGAAAAATGTTTTAAAAGTGACGGAAAAGAGTAAAAATATTATTAGTCGAAATGTATTAAAAATGAATCAAAATACCTACAAAAATGGCTAATTTCCTTTTATAACTATTATATATATATATATATATATATATATATATATATATATATATATATATATATATATATAAATATATATAACATAAAATTAATTTCTGCACTAAACGGCTTTGTTCTAAAGTCAAAAGAAAAAAATTGCATTTCATTAAAATCCACCACGTAATCGTAAGTTAAAATTTATCTCTTCTCACTCTTTACTACTTACATCTATCGTACCGATCCCTCTTATCATTTTCTTCTCTGATTTCCAACCCACTGATTTCATCATTATACTATGAGTTTATAATAATTAGAGAGAGAGAGAGAGTGTGGGAGAGACAGTGTGAGAGGGTGTGAGGGAGAGGGTGTGAGGGAGAGAGTGTGAGGGAGAGAGTGTGAGGGAGAGGGTGTGAGGGGAGAGTGTGTGAGGGGAGATAGTGTGTGTGAGGGAGAGAGAGTGTGTGTGTGAGAGAGAGATAGAGAGTGATTGTGAGCGTGAGTGGCAATGGAAAAGCGTCATTGGGGAAAGCGAGCTAGCGGCCCAGCATTGAACGCCCCTTTCGTAGTGGAAACGACGTCAGCAGTTGCGGCGGGCACTCGTGACTAATGATCTATCAGAGGGCTGTCTGCGTTGGGGACTCATTTCGCCATCGCGTTCGCGCCGCAGCCCCGCTAATCCCTCTGTAGTCATAAACCTCAAATGCCCAGAAACTAGAGTAATGCGATCAATGAAAATTCACGGGTTTGTTAACGAATATTAAAAGAGAGAATCCATTTCCCAGATTAATTTGTCAATACATGTTGGAAGCGATAAAATTTTCGGTGCATTGATTTCAAAAGTTTCAACTTGCGGGACCTTTCCGCAATATAAACGACCAAAACATTCACTTCCGTTAAAATATGAACAACGCGATGCGATACAGAACAAAGAAGAATGAAATAAGTGGGGAATGACCCGGCGTGACAGGGCTAGTGCGCAGCGTATCCCATATTGCACAGAAATGGCGCCCAATCCTCTTCACATTACGGGGCGTCGACACATTAGGCGCTTCTATTCAGTCGCGCAGCCATCGACCGCCAGAGCTCGCATACATCACTTCAAAAACGTCCGCGTATCGAATTATCATATCGATGGCGTATCAGATGAGGTGCGCGATATCGCCATGACGTGCGGTTGGGTGAAATGCGGGACGCTGGACGCGGGAAGCGAGGGGATACAGCCACTGGGCATTCACGGACAAGCATGTCAGCGGTGGCATTTACCAATATGTCTGTAGCTTAATATTAAGTGCGCTTCGGTTCAATATATTCCTAGGCACAACTACGATTTCAGATTTCTAGAGTAGATTGGTTTAGTGGTGAGTTGTAGTTGACATTTACATAATTGAAGAAACTACTATAATACAAAAAGATCTAACTCTCCGCCCCCTTCTTTCTTTCATTCTTTTCGTATCTTTAATTCTTCTCCTTTCATTTCTTAAAATGTTTTTTAAATTATGTAACTATGTTAAGTCTAATTTTGTATTTTTCTTTTATCAGAAAACTGATGATGATGGCTAAGCCATCGAAAGCTGCTCTTATTGAAATAAATACTATTGTTGACAATGACAACGCCTTCAATCATTTCAATTTCTAGAGTAGATTCAAATATATCTTTTAATATGTATTGTTAGCAGAATGTTTTGAAGTTGCAGAGCTAGGTTCTTGGAGACCTTGGCGCAGAATTTACAAATAAATCTTACAATTGCATTTGTCTGTTAAATCAGATTACGTAAATTTTATTTCGATGCATATCCATATTTTAAAAAAAAGATTTAACCGTTTAACCACTAAAGAAAACATGCTCCATTTTGTGTCATTAGGATTTCCATTTCAGAACACCTATTCTGAGAATGAAACTCATGAAATTTCCGTTCATATATTATGAACAAACTAATTTGCATTGCTTGTGTTTCACATGATGTATTTGTTCTACAGTATTCCCAATTCTACTTCATGTATATATTGATTCACAGTATACATGATCATTTTATCACATTATATGAAATCTATCTATATTGTGATTCATAATACACATGATACATGATGGAGAGTTTTGTAGAACAAATACATCATATAAAACGCAAGCAGTGCAAATCGGACAAATCGCTTGGTTGAATTGCCAATTTGCAGAAATGAGGAAATATTGAAAAGGTGACTTGTCCGTTTGCCAAAACATAAGTTCTTCTGTTGTTTTTCCATAGAATTTTATTTCCAGAAAAAAACGTGACATGTCTTAAATACATTAAGTAGTACTCAATTCGTTGAGTTATACACTGTGATGAAAGTGCAATATTTATGCTTCATTCTTCATTTTTATTGTAAAAGAGTGAGGTGGACATGTCACGGTTTGAATGTTTGCTCCTCAAATATGTGGACGCTCAATGAAGGCATTGTCACTCACTCACTGTCCCGCCAGGACATTTTTACTTCCTTGCGTACTACATACGTAGTATAGGGAAATGTATGTAATGCTGCAGAAAAATGACGAGTTTTGGGCAAAAAATTCATATTGTAGCTTCCCGATATCATAAGTGGATAATTCTTATTCCCTTGAAAAAAAATTCCCAGATATGTTCTACCAAACAAAAGATATTTGAATTATGATTGAATTTTTTAAAAATATTGAATAGTATTTCTTGTTTGTTTCTTTTTAGATTTGCCTAGTATAAACATGTTTGCAAAGGGGCAGGAGTGTTTGGATGGCGAATTCTTCCTTTTGTGTTGTGTTTTTTTTTTCTTTTCAGTACCTTTCGTAGAAGGCTTCAGCTATTAAATTAAAGTGAAATATGGTTCACGTTATAACCGCTGCACGAGTGATAAGCGCCGGAAACAGCTTGGATTACAATAGTAACCATGCGACCACTCGCGATTCGGTTTCTGATCAACGCGAACATCATGAACATCCTTGCAATCAATGCTATGAGTGTTTACAGAAAGTGGAGAAAAGTGTATTAGGTGGGCATTTGTAGCGGATCCCGCTTTTTCCCTTACGAAATCATGAATGAAAATGACGATCCTGAAAAAATTTGCTAACAGCAATAAGAACACTCGTGGGACTTCTGCTGGGAAACCGATAAGGGGCCGACAAGTGACAGACAAGGGGCCGACAAGGGGCCGACAAGGGGCCGACAAGGGGCCGACAAGGGGCCGACAAGGGGCCGACAAGGGGCCGACAAGGGGCCGACAAGGGGCCGACAAGGGGCCGACAAGGGGCCGACAAGGGGTCCGCGGGGACGCCAAAGGGCAACGTAGGACGTTGTTTATTCTGTGGACTTTAAAGATACAAAAGCACTCGACAGTACTGCGTAGATTGTGTCCAGTGGGTGTGCCCAGAACGCATTAAAAGAATGTGGGTTAATGTTCATCTGTCGGTGGCAATGAATCTCGTTCAGAATGCAAGCTCCAAATGTTTAAGCAGTACAGTCAAACTGCTTTACGACGTATATCAAGTGCACAAAGCATATAGAGCACAAGACTTTGCAAAAACAAACATCTAGGCGCATATATTTGGGTATATTTATTTAAAGGCTTAATGCATGCAATATTGTGTAGTATTTCGAAGAATTTACAAAAAAAAAAAAATTATATTACCAGTTAAAAACGATGATTCTTTTCGTAAAATATTATTAACAAATTTTTTAAAAAATAAATTAAAATAGTAATCCACGCGAACACTCGCTTTTCAGTTCTGAGGGCGACCACTGAAGGATTAAGTTATTTGCTGTATTTAGCAATAATGTGAAACTACAAACAACATTTCTCACTTTCGGACGAAATTTCTTTTAACTTACCAAAATATTCGTCTTTTGAACCTCTTAATCTGAACAAGGAGTTAATGCAATTATTGTTTTTAATTAAAAAAAAGGAAGTATTACTTTTAATAGATAATTTCATACCTTTAGCAGAGGTGTATTAAAATATATACATTTGGGAAAATAGCCATCAACTGACTTCTCCAAAACAGCCAAGTATCCAGTGATGTACCGCCATTCCAGAGCAATTTGTTCCTTTTAATTCTCACGCCAGTTCCTCTGGGCACAGTGCCCGCGAACTTAGGTACGCTAGTTACCTTCACTGCGACCTGCCTGCTTTAGGACAAAACATCTGTCTGTCTGTCTGTCTGTCTGTCTGTCTGTCGGTCCCTCCGTCGGCCCGTCTGGCTGTCTGTGAACACGCTAGCGGCCAAACTGTAAACAGAATTTGCAAATAAAAGTATCCAAAGTTTTTAATGACAATCTTTTATTTCAGCAATTCCACAACGTTTCGTAACTAGTTTTGTTACATCATCAGGTGCTTAGTGAGGGAACTACTATCCCATTGAATTACCTCTGCAATAGAACCATCGAGGAAACATTACGAAAGTAACTCACTCAGTTGATATTACATAACATACTAAGTTATGTAACTATGATTTGCGACCATACGTGGGTAACTGTCCCATTACACTACCACACATCCCAGGAGACCGGTCGGGCGCTTAGAGCTTTGCCCCAAATGGGGCGGTGCACCGCTGATGGGAGAGTTCTGGTTGAAGAAAACTCGGCTAGCCGACGGTAGGTCAGCGCCGGATCTCGCCATCCAGTGGAGAAAAAACACCGCCAACTCCCGATGAATATACAGGCACTACACTTACAGAACTAATGATCTCTGTAATTGACACACTCGGAATCACTAGCAACCAATCAAAAATCAGTCAAATGACTCATTTCTCACTCTCCGGCGTCCCGCGCCGTCGCCCGTCCGCCTGTCGCCCGTCCGCCTGTCCGCCGTCCGCCGTCGCGTCGCCGTCGCCTGTCGCCCGTCCGCCCTGTCCGCCCGTCCGCCCGTCCGCCCGTCCGCCCGTCCGTGCCGTCGCCGTCTGCCGTCGCTCGCCGTCGCCGTCGCCCGTCCGCCCGTCGCCCGTCGCCCGTCCGCCCGTCCGCCCGTCCCGTCTCCGTCCGCCCGTCCGCCCGTCCGCCTCGTCGCCCGTCCGCCCGTCCGCCCGTCCGCCGTCCGCCCGTCCGCCGTCCGCCCGTCCGCCCGTCCTCGCCGTCCGCCCGTCCGCCCGTCCGCCCGCGCCGTCCGCCCGTTGTAACGTTTCAACTTCCTTGGCGGATTTGCACAAGGTTAACATGATATTTAAACAAATATTGAAACTGATTGTTAAATGTTACGATAGTAACAGAAAGTGTTGATATGATATGAAATGTTGTTGACAGAGATTGAGAGACAAAAAAGATGTTGATACAAAATTGGAATTAGGAATTGTACGAATCGTATGTATCCTTTGAAATGTTAAATAAATTGTTCTTTTTAAAAAAGAATCTATCTCCTGTGTTACCTGGAAGTGAAGAACGTCATACAACATAATAAACAATATGATAAAGATACAACATAATAAAGTGATGTTGTATGGATATATAAATTTGTAACGGCCAGTTATTAAGGCAAGGTAACGTGGACGTTACAACGTCCGCCCGTCCGCCCGTCCGCCCGTCCGCCCTCGGTCCGCCCGTCCGCCCGTCCGCCCGTCCGCCCGTCCGCCCGTCCGCCCGTCCGCCCGTCCGCCCGGCGGCTGCCCGCCCGCCCGCGCTCACTAGCCCACGGACAAAGCAGCCGCGGACCTGCGGTCGCGTAATGCGCCCGTTGCAGCGGTTGCCGCGTGAGCGAGTGCGGGAGGGCGAGCGGGCGCGGGGCGAGAGCACACGGGAAGGATTAGCAGCGGGGGTTGTAGGTATCGAGAGGTATTCCATCCTCCGCCTCGTAAAACTCTTCATTTTGTTTCCTCAAGTAGTGGACATTTGCAGAAAACTTTTCAAATACCTCTAAGGTAATCTCAAAAGTAAGGTCCCGTTTTTAGACATAACATGAAACGATGATGTAATGATGGGTATTTATTCACGAGTGTGATGTTACGACATGAATGTAAAACGAGTGAGTATCGTAATCTTCACATGAGTGCATTAATACCCATTACATCGTGTTTCACATCGTAATTTTTCTACGACTTTTATAAGTTCAACTTTTACATTGAATAGTTTCGTGGCATTTGACATGTAGGATTCAGCCAAGGCCACCTAGCAGAAAGATCCCTACCCTACCCTCGAATGCTGCCGCAGGTGGCTGTGGTTACCAGTCCGCCTGGGAGGGAGTACTGCGCTAGTCAAATAGGATCAAAGTGAAATTATTGTCCAATTTATTTTAAATAATATTCCACCAAAAAGAACTAATAACGAAATAAATTAAAAATCACGAGCATAATATAATACTAAATTTTTAATGTACATAATCGAACAAAACATTTGCTATAACAATTCTCAATGATTAATTGTAAATACTTGATTTGTAAACTTCTCTGTGATTGGTCAAGAACCTGTATCATAATGAAATCTGTATCGTAATGAGTATAATTATGCAAGTAGTTTCATCAAATAATGGCATTATAAAATGGGAATAGGAAAATAAATGTTTATTTTCAGTCAACTTACATACATTTTTAAGCTTAAACTTTTATACTACTACATTACTACGAAATCGCCATTTCTGTCAATGCATTTTGTAGACACTGGAGCAATTTTTGTATGACCATGTCATATCAGCTCGCTACTATGTCCTTGTGGATGCGTTGAACCTCATCTTTCACCTCATCGTTGCCGAAGCGCATCCAGCCAAATGTTGTTTCACCTTAGGAAACACATGGTGGTCACTGGGTACCAAGTCCGGACTACAGAGAGGATGAGTGATGATGTTTTATTTAACTATAGCAGAAGAGCAATGATTTGACGGGCGACGTGGGGACGAACATTGCTGTGGAGAGTGCTTAGACTTTTGCTCAACATCCCTCTTTTCCGGATATTTACCCTTCAGTGGTCGCGCTCAGAATTGGAACGCGAGTGGTCGCGTGAACTGCAATTATAATCGATTTAAAAACCGGGAGCGGTAGCTCAGTCCTCATGTCCAGTCAACTGATGTCACTGCAGCGCCTCTGACCGGGAGATCCTAGGTTCCCACTCCCACGGCGACAGAATTTTCGACACTACCTTTTCAGCTAGGTCGAATTCAGTCGCTGTCTGGAGGAGAATTCTAGTGGCCGGCTGCTCTGATAGGTAGTTTTACTTGGTTTTTCTGATCAACACCAGGCGAATGCCGGAGCAGTATCCTAACGAACGGGCCATATCCTACGGGCAGTATCGTAACGAACGGTCAGTATCCTAACGAGCTTGGCCCGACTGGAGCGGTGTCCCGCTGGTGGATAGTCCTGGTTAGGTAAACCCAACTAGCCGACGGTAGGTGGGTGCCGGATCTCGCCATCCAGCGAGGGAAGATCATCGCCATCTCCCGCGAAAAAACATGCACTACACTAACGGGACTAATGACCAAAGCAGTTGACGCGCCTGGAAACACGAAAAACAAATCAAATCGATTTTTAAAAATCGTATTAACAATATTTAAAAGTATATCGTCTTTTGGTAAAATATGGACAAGTAATGCTATTTAAAACACTGGACATTTACAAAATACTAAATAATTTATTAGAACGTGGACATATTACCAATTCTAGGAAATGCTACACAAAACGCATGGATTATTATGCCGTTAAACAAATATAGTCAAATTCATGCGCATAGATATTTGTTTTTGAAAATTCTTGTGTTCAATACGTGTTGTCTACTTGTCGTAATTTTCATTACGATGATTAAATAAAGCATTTTGACAGAATTGTTTAAACATCTGGAGCCTCTAGTCTCAGTGCGTTTCAATGTATGATTAAATAAACGATCCAACGTTACCCTTTGAGGACTCCGCTGAACGCTCGGCCCCTTCGCGGATTCCCAGCAGAAGCCTTCCGCGTGTTCTTATCGCTGCCGTCTCAGGTTTTCTCTCGATTTCCTTTTTCATTTCTGGTTTCATAAGGACAAAGGAAGATCCTTTAGAAATACCCGCCTGGTCAACTTTTCTCTACTGTAGTACTACTAGTATTACACGAATGAAATTTGAATTTAAGAAACCGGTTTATAAATACCCGTTATGTAAGGTAATCTGATAGGTTTACGTATTTTCAGTGATTCAAGGAAGTTAGGTTGTATGTTTTTACATATATAAAACCTGCTTGTTTATACTCAACAAGTAACGTTTAATATAACACAAAAATGAATAAATAGAAATTATTCGTTACGAAAACAAGAAATACGTGCGTGCATTTAATTTTGCTCCTTTCAAACTGTTTGCAATTTCTTGAATTGTAATATATTTTCCTAACATATAGCTTCAGTCCTTAGAAAAGTGTTCAAACTATTTATAACGATATTTTCCATTTATACCAGTTCCCTGAAGTACCTTGTCGAATAATATATTCTATTTCTTTCTCTGTTCACTCATCAATCACTTTGTCTGTTCGTTCCTCTGTTCTCTCATTACCAAATCTTTCCCATATTTCTTTTAGTTCACAACTTTTTGAATGTGACGACGGAAAACCACGTTTTATTGCACACAATTGGTATCAAAACATAGTTAATAAAATAGTTAAAGAAAACGGATATTTTTTGTGAATAACTACTCTGATTTTTTTAATGTAATTTCTACATCAACAACCGGCTTATGTGGCTAAGGTCTTCAAGTGGTGTCACCGCAGTGCCTCTAACCGGGAAGTCCTAGGTTTGAGTCCTGTCCCTTTCTTCTGTTCTTACCCCTTACATACACATACACACACACACACACACATACACTTACATACAATACATTATCACACATGCCAGGAGACTAGGAGAGGCTTGGAATTTGTCCCCGCTGGAGCGGTTCTTCGTTGGCGGGTGATTCCTGGTTGGGAGAAAGCCCGCCAGCTGACGTGTGCGTCAGCGCTCGGTCAGAGGAAAACCTCCGTCACCTCCTGTGGAAAACACATACACCACACTTAAGGAACTAATAACCACAGCAGTTGAAACTCCAGAAATTGTTACTAAATCAATCTACATCAACGTGTTTCTGGCTACACCTGAAAAATTAATTTACTTTCATTTGCTACCGTTTTCTTATTCTTGACTTTGCACTATATTTCTCATTATAACTTAGATAACAATTTCTTTCATGGGGATGAAAGAGTGAATCGTAGTCTTTTCTGATTGAGAATTGCTTTGCATCTTACCTCCCGTCTCATTCGCTCCAATTCCCTTGTTCCCCCTCCTCCCTATTAGCTCACTCTCCCCCCCCCCGGCGAGCAAGTTCATCATCGCTCTCCCCTGCCCCCCCCCGCTGCGGTGGCGCGGGCCGCAGACAATGTGCGGCAGACAATGCGCAGGTGAAGCGCCTCCACCGCCCACCGCAGCGGCGGCGGCGAGTGCAGCTAATATCGTAACGGAGCGTCCCTATAAATTACGGTCCGCGCGCCTGCGGTCGCGCCCTGGTCCCACCCCGCCGCCCCGCCGCCGCCGCGCCCCGCCGCCCCCGCCGCCCCGCCGCCCCGCCGCCCCGCCCCCCGCCCCCGCCGCCCCGCCGCCCCGCCGCCCCGCCGCCCGCCGCCCCGCCCCCCGCCGCCCGCCGCCCCTGCCGCCCCCGCCCCTGCCCCTGCCGCCCCGCCGCCCCGCCGCCCCCTGCCGCCCCTGCCCCGCCGCCCGCCCCTCCCGCCCCCGCCGCCCTGCCCCCCGCGCCCCGCCGCCCCGCCGCCCCCTGCCCCCGCCGCCCCGCCGCCCCCGCCGCCCCGCCCGCCCCTCGCCGCCCTCGCCGCCCCGCCGCCCCAGCCGCCCAGCCGCCCCACCGCCCAGCCGGCCCGCCCCGCCGCCCGCTGCCGCCCCGCCACCCCGCCGCCCACACCCCCACCCCTTCGCCCCCGCCGCTCCCGACGCCCCGACGCCCTCGCCATCCTCGCCGCCCCCGCCCTCGCCGCCCTCGCTGGCTCATCTGGCCCTGCCGTCCCCGTCGCCACCACCATCTCAAGCTCCCCTTGCCACCCCTGCCGCACTTGCCACCACCATCTACTCCTTCACACAATAAATTTCTATTGCTGCATTTCGTGTAATAATTCCAATTGGTGTTAGTACAGTGGGTTATGTCCTTCTCCGTCTCTAATTCTCCCTTTAATGGAGAGATCGTTTTCATTTGTGACTCTCATCACCGACAGGCGACATTTTGAGAACACCATTTTGAAACAATTGAAGGCTAGAGAACACGTATCTTCTCAGCACGCGAACTTGTGCGGTCTTTTTTCGGCAGAATCCGCCCCATACATTCCCCATTCCCCATGTCAGTTAACTAGAAACATTTCTACTGTTTTATGGTTTACAGCGCCATTTGCTCAGGGAGCTGAACTAATTTATTTGTTATTAAGAGTACACCAAGTGGCATTTATAATGTTGAATTACTCTTGAGATGGCCCAATAAAAGCGATTAAAATCCTCCTTATTCTAGAGTTCTATTGTCTCATTGATTCACAGACTTCTCACCGAGGCAAGAGTGCTTGCGCAAAAACGCAACAAGAATCTAACTCCAAATCTTTGACGTTCCTTTGGAATGACTTGTGCATTCTTTAGTTATCACTGCGGAGAATGTGTATAAAGACGTACACACTTGAACAGTTATGTATGGCAACAAAGTAAATTTCAATTTAGATGTAGTCTATAAAAATCTTTATAAACTTCAACTAAACGCATTCATGTTTCGAGGGCGTTTAAAGATGGCAATCTCAAAAGAGTTATACTTTTACTTCTCGCTTTACCACGCACTTCGAAGTAAAAGGGAAAGTAATGTAATTCTGCGGTGAAAATTGGCGATTTAATACAGAAATCTCGTATTGCCGGACTCTGGTTATTAATGTGTAGATAATTCTTGTCCCTATGTGTAGCTATGTTTTGTTTGACTTCGATACCAAAAAATCGATTGACGAATTAGTCTGTCTGTGTGTCTGTCTGTGTGCTATGGTTCCAATTGTTTTAAAAAATTTCCAATTTAAATACTGTGTACGATTCTTTCTTCTGGATATCTCTTAATTTTCAAAAATTGCAAAAGTTTAATATTTTCTGCGTCGTCTTTCAACTACAATATAGAAGCTAGAGATTTTTTGTTAAATAAAACTGCTGTTCATACATAAATTCTTGAAATAAGATTCTACCTGTAAGATTTTTAAAATAAGATCAGGTATATCTTTCGCAATCCCGAGTAGTTTTTATTTAACTTCGTGTGAAATATAGGGAATTTTTAAGTATTATTTCAAGAAAGATTGCAAATGTTTTCATTAATTTTTCTCTTTACAATACTTTCTCTTTTTACAAAGCCAAGCGAGAAAGTAAAAATTAGTTCTATAAAAGTGGTATGTACATTTTGTTCAAAGAAATACAGTATTCAAGAATTGTCTGCTTGAAGATAATACGATTTATAAACATTCTCAAAAAAAAACTACAAATGCTTTCTTCATTTTCCACAGACAAAGAACGCTTAAAATGATGCAGGTGTCAGTTTTGTTGAATTCTTTGAAGTTTGGAAAAATGGTTAAGTTAGAAATAATGGGAGAAAGTATGTGCTGTTGTAATACCTCTGTAGGCAGAAAAATAGCTAATAGATTAATTTCTGATAATAAAGAGCATCCGAAATAGAACTGCTTTTGATTAGATACTACCTTATAAATTCGTAGAGTGAGCAATATTAATCCTAGGAATGCGCATTCATATCTAACTGATCATATTGATGATGATAGTAATATATATTTTCCTCTATTCGAGGAAAGCAAACTCTCAGTTGAAATTGAAAGGCATTGATAACAAGCCACGAGCGGAGGAAGTAGAGAAAGAATACAGAGAGAACTATTCATCTCTTATGAAATGTGTTATAACTATTCACAATAATTCATGCACACGAAGCACTCATAATGACGTGTTCACTGGTTTACAACTATCTCACAACTGGCGTAGTTCTCATGAATGTGTGCTATTCTAGATGACGTTTGTACATGTGTACATATGACTGAACTTAACCAAGACTAGCAACGCTCACATTTGAGTTAATTATTTTGTTACATAGTATTCATAATACTCTAGGAGATGTTTCTTGACAATGGAGTGGACGAAAAACGATTACAAATATCCAAAAGAATTAGAATAACAAAACACTGTGGGTGCTGGAGAAATTTCAAATACATATTTGTAAAACCAGATAAAATGTGCATTAAGTAAGTATACCGATTGGTACTCGAGAGACCAAAGTCATGTTAACCAGTGTCACCACATTTTTGCATTACGTGTGGAAATTACTTACATTAAAAGCTAGGGTAGGTTGGTAAAAAAATTACTTGTCAATAGATATACGTTAATCATGATCGACAACCAGACAAGCAGATTTTTCAATTCTTTCAATAGGAATAGGGAGGCATCGAATAATGAAGGACAAAGCTTATATTACTTCTTGTATAATACTTTTCTCATATATATTGGAAGATTTTAATTCTTTTTTAAATTTTAACCCAGTCATGATGCCTTCTCACTTAAATGGTTACATCTGTATTACAATTAATGATTATTTCCGTTCTCCAAAAAATCTCAAATTAAAATAATTTCTTCTTATTTAAATTTTACCAAAGCATAACTCACTACATTCCGTGCTCTACCGAAAATAGAATACTCTAGTATGTTGGGCTACACCGTCATCCATAAAAGAATGAAATAAAACACTCCGCCCCAAAGTGCGGCCACTGAAAGGCAGCCGCCAAATAAACCAGATCCACTAGAGCAGCAGCGTTGAGGAAGGCGCATTCAAAGCCGGCACTCGGGCGCGCCGCGAGGGGGGGGGGGCTCTGAAAGAGAGCGGCGGTGGCGGTGGGCGTGGCGGTGGGCGGGCACTGCGGGCGGCGGGCAGGCTGCCTCCCGCGGGGCGGTGCCTTGCAAATTTCATGTCCTCCAGGTAGCAGTTAAAAGAATCGAACTGTCGCGCGCTCGCCGCCACGTGAATGTTTCAGGCGCTCCCTTCCCCTCCCCCACCCCACTTGCGCACTTTACTCGGTTTCCGGCGGCCCTCGCCGGTTCTTATTCCTTTGCGTTCGCTTCGTTGCTCTCTCTTCTGTTCCGTAATGCGCCCGACTATTTCGTGATTCCTGGCGTGTCAACTATGTTGGTTGGTTGTTAGTGTTCCGGGCGCGTGAACTACTGAGGTTTTAATCCCGTAAGTGTAGTGTAAGCTTTTTCTTCTCGGGGGTGGCGGTGATCTTCCCCCGCTGGTTGGCGAGATCCGGCGCTGACCTACCGTCGGCGAGAGGGGATTCCCCCTAACCAGGACTCTCCCACCAGCGGGGCGCCACTTCAGTCGGGATAGCATTAAGCTCAAGACCGGTTTTCCGGAATATATGGTAGTCTAGTGCATGTTCGTGTAAGGTGTGTGTGTGTGTGTGTAAGGGGAGAGGATAGGACAAGCAAGAGGAAAGAAAGATCGGTTTTTAGGGTACTGCTCTGGCATTCGCCTGGTGGTGATCGGAGAAACCACGGAAAAGTATCGATCAGAGCAGCCGGCCGCTAGAATTCTCCCCCAGACAGTGACTCAATTCGACGTACCTGACAAGACAGTGTCGAAAACTCTGTCGCCATGGGGACTCGAACCCAGGACCTCCAGGACAGAGGGACTGCAGTAACATCAGTTGATTCTCTGAGCCATCGCTCCCGTTATCATTCGTTGGTTCCCTTAAGTGTTGTACCTCGGAAGGTAGCATTGTTCTTCATCCACTGGAGCGGGAGATCGGCCGTCAACCCACACGTCGATTTGATGGCGTTTCCTCGAGGTTTCTCCGCCAGCGGAGCACCACATCAACCGGCTCAAGCCCCACATAGTCGTAGTGTAGTGATGTACGGTGAGTGTAGTGCAGTAGCAATAGTGTAGTGTAGGTGCTGCAGTGCATATTCGCGCACTGCACAAAACACGCACTACACTTACTGGACTATTAACCTTACCAAATAACGCACCCGGGATCAGTAATGAATCAACAGACAAAAAAAATCTTGCATTTTTTCGCCTCGTCAGGTTTACAATGTCTGTATCTCTTTTCTCACTCTTCCGCCTACTTTTCTTTCTCACCCGCTACCCGCTACACTCGTCATCCGCAAAGGATCCTTTGCCGATTTTCAGCTGTTCCCTCTCATTATTCGTAACAGGAAAAAGGTATCTCCCTTTCTTCGTAAGAAGAGAAATTTGTATAATCGTGTGCTGGAAAACGGGAGTTTTCGACCGAAAATCTCTTATTGCCGTGTCCTTGTAACGAAACAGTTGATAAGACTTGTTTTATTTATAGTAAAATACTTCCTCTAACACGCGGTGTAGCTAGAATCCATCTTTTGTGGACCGTAAAGGGAAAAATCGAACGATGTCAAAACTTCTTTCATGCCCCGTCCGTCCATCGTTGTGTGGTCAACCCTAGCGCCTAAACCATTGATTCTCTACCTGGGGGCGAACCTCCATAGGAAACAAGTCTAGGCGGCCGCGGGTGCCATCGAGCCGTGCTATACCCGAACATTCCGAGGACTTGGCGCGCTAGAAATAAGATAAGAATTTCATTCGAGTTGCCTTGTTGCATTGTGTGATTTGTGACTTAAGACATCGTTCTGGATGAACTAAGCAATGAAACGCAAATAGAACAATGATGATATTAAATATGGATTTATTTGTGTGCTTAAGGATGGCATCAATCATCTTAGGTGTGTTATTTGCTATGCAGTATTGAGCAATATTCCCCGATCGATATGAACGCACTCTCATTTCGAGAGTTTTACCGAATATTTTGATTTTTCTGTGTACGTTAAATAAGCACAGTTTCAAACTTTTCTCGCATTTTCAAAAAACACCAATATTTGTGTTGAAATTTTTATCTCGGATAGCGTAAAAGACGTTGAAGAGAATGGTGCAGGTCTCATGTTCGTTGAAATACCAAATTCATTTTGTTAAATTGTAAAAGTGAAATTTTCTGGGTGTCCTCCTACAGCTATAATATTAAAGATAAAGATTTTGTTTTGAAATACAATCTGTATGGAAAATATAAATCTTGAAATAAGATCGTGTGCAATTTTTCCAGTAATTTCCAGTCATTATACACGTAATATACGTAATTTTAATTTTCTTAAAGAAATTTTCTTTAAAACAGCACCAATGTAATAGAAATGTATCAAGAGACGATAGAAGATATGGTGCTAGTCGCTTGTGAGGCAAACTGCATCGTAGTGCTATTGCGAGTTATCTCGGAGGACCTGAGTTCGAATGTCGCTGCATAAAAATATCTGTTGTTCTTAGACTATCTCAATTCTTCATTTACTTTCCATCTCCGTCCCAACGCATTCTCTCTCTTTCACCCTTAGCGGGGGCTTTACTCCACCCGCCCTTGTCCTTTCGTGTCATCCCAGTGCCTCCCTCTCGCACAATCGCCGAGGCTCCTCCCGCACCTCTTTGCCTGCGCCCGCGCCGCCTGCGGATTGGAGGCGCCGCCCGTAAATCTCGGGCGCTGCGGCCATTGGGATGGACGAGCGGGGGCGGCGGGGGCGGCGGGCGCGGCGGGGGCGGCGGGGCGGCGGGGCGGCGGGGCGGCGAGGGCGGCGGGGCGGCGGGGCGGCGGGGCGGCGGGGCGGCGGGGCGGCGGGGGCGGCGGGGCGGCGGGGCGGCGGGGCGGCGGGGCGGCGGGGCGGCGGGGCGGCGGGGCGGCGGGGCGGCGTGGCGAAACGGGCGGCGGGGCGTCGGGAGCAGCGAGGGCGACGTGGATGGGAGGATTTGGGCGGCGGGGCGACGTGGGTGGGGGCGTGAGGCGTTGGGGCGGCGGGGCGGCGGGGCGGCGGGGGCGGCGGGGCGGCGGGGCGGCGGGGCGGCGGGGCGGCGGGGCGGCGGGGCGGGCGGTGGGGCGGCGGGGCGGGCGGTGGGGCGGCGGGGCGGGCGGTAGGGCGGCGGGGCGGCGGGGCGGCGGGGCGGCGGGGGCGGCGGGGCGGCGAGGGCGGCGAGGGCGGCGAGGGCGGCGAGGCGGCGGGCAGCGGGGCGGGGCGGGCGGTGGGGCGGCGGGGCGGGCGGTAGGGCGGCGGGCGCGGCGGGGCGGCGGGGCGGCGGGGCGGCGGGGCGGCGGGGCGGCGGGGCGGCGGGGCGACGGGGCGGAAGGAAAGTGGCGGGAGGAGGTGAAATGGCGGGGTGGAGGGTGTCCGATGGAAGAAGGACGGAATGAGAAACCTTCGCGAAGGAAAAGGGCCGTGAGGTATCGTGCGAGTGCGTCGCGAGAGGAGTGATAGGTAGGGTGACGGGGTGGAGAGGTCTGCGCGAGGGCGGGGGAGAGGGCGGGGCGGGGCGGGTTTTTGTACGAGTTAACAGCGCTAATTACGGGCGCGGGGCAGCACGCGCGCGCCGAGTGTTTGGAAGTTCTCGGGTTCCGGCGGCGGCCGCCCCGCCCCCGCGCCCGCGCCCTCATTGGAGGGGGGCGAGGGGGGGCCAGGATCCGGCGCCACCGGATGCGGACGTGACGTTGCTTTGCTTTGCTGGCGCCGGACTTCGCTCACTTGCTTTAGGTTTTGTCGTTTCTCTCTTTCCCCTAGCTCTTCTCGGGTGCACGGAAGACTAACGTGCACGGTTTACCTCGGGTATTATAGCAAATGTTGTTATTACATGCGCATTTAATACTATTTTACTAAAAGAACTTGGAGTGCTAAAACAGCACATGTTTTCTGCATTATTTTTAATTTTTAATTTTTAATTTAATTTTATAATTTAATTTTCAAAAATCAAGGCGCTCAACAAAAATGAGACCTGTGCCTTTGTTTCAAGCGATCCTTGTTCTATTTGCGGAATAAATTGAAGAAATATATGGATTGGTTTCCGAGGAGAGGTTTTTTAATTAACATTAACTTGAAGCAAAAATTTTGCGAACATATCAATTTTTTTTCAAAAAAATGTGCTTGATTGTGCTCAAAGATCTAAGATTTAAAACAGATTTTGTTGAATACAAAAAATCTATTTTCAAATTTGTAATTTTTAAATGTTCATTTCTTACATTTTCACCGTTTCTCAGAATAAATGTTAAAAAGTTCTAGGGGAAGAAGAACGGTCAAAATGATACTTGTTGCCAATAAACATATAGAGGGAAATTAAATAATTGAGTTATATATAGTATTTCCATGTGGCATTTATTCCTAGTTTGTAGGGAACCTCGTGCGCTCTTGTTCGTTCAACAGACACATAAATTCCCTTGACATCAGAACGTCCATCCCCCAAACATCGATATATCAATAATTGCCTAAAATTCAGTGGAAAATTCCACATGAATAAATGCATACAACTCCATTATATTTAATTTCCCATTATATTTTTATTTGCAAAAAATATATCATTTTCGATCTCTCGACAAATATTTTAACATTTATTTTGAGACACAATGTATAAAGAATTCACATTTGATAAATTGAATGTAAAATAATAGTACGTGAAAAACTATTTTGACATTGGTTTGGTAAAAGCTGAAACTTTATATCTTTTACATTGATTCACTCATCAGAAAGTGATAAAACGGTTAACTATTTTGTACAGAAAGCGCCGTTTCAGTTGCCTGGAACAATCCATCAGATAAAATATTTAATGTAATTGTTCAACGTTAATGCCTACTATTCTTTGCACCAAAATACAATAGTAGTGCTAACTTCATTTATTTAACGCACAAATATTCTTTGTTCAACATACTTCTTTAGTTTTAAGCAAGGACATAAAACTTTTTAAAACCTGCCCATCCATTTGGAACGATATATATTTCAAATGTAATTTTTTTATTACACAATTCGTAATAAATAATTTTATCAAAATTAATCAACTTTCAGATAGTTGCACAACCACCTGTTACTATATTAGCATTAATATGTAATATTTGGTTTTGAAGGAATATTAATTCGGACATTTACTCGGTTGTCAAGACCAGAATTAGAATATTATTGTAAAAATCACCACGAAATTTTCTGATAAGTAATTTTAGGTTCTGGACAAGATGACAATTATTCACATAATTAGTATTATTGATATTATTAATTATTAGTATTGATAGATTGGAGTAAATGTGAACAGACAGTCCTGGAAAAGCACATTTTCACTTCTCGCAACTAACAAATTCTGCCCACTCTGAACTCAAATTTTCTTAATATTTTCCCTTCAATGTATTTACAGTCACATTTCCAAACATACCCAGCTATTTATATACGCACTTCCCGCGAGTCCGGATTTTGTCGCACATCAAATTTGCCGAGAATCGCAGAGCTCCCGTCACTTGAATTCCATGTGTCGTACCAGCGCACTCGACGCGGCGAGCGAGAAGCGAGAGTGGGCGTGGCTCTTCGAGGAAGACTCTCGCTCCGGCCGCGAGAGCGCTCTCTGTCTCGCACTCGACTCCCTGCCACGCGGTACTCCCTTTTCTTTTGACTCCCGATCCCATCACGAAGTCCGTATTAAATAAAATAAATCATATCTTTCACAATACTTTAATGACTCCAATCGTTCATCTGAAGCATATCGCGATTTATATTCATTTATTTTGGTAGCTATTCCTTTTGTTATTCTTCTCTTCTTCTACTTTTCTTCCTTCTTCTTCTTCTTCTTCTTCTCATTGTTATTATTATTATTATTATTATTATTACTATTATTATTATTCTACCACCGAATTTCATATACTCATTTACTTACCACAATTTTCGGCATATGCAACTATTTTCTCTTTTCTTGTCCTTTCCGTTCACGTGTGTCCTATCTTGTTTCTTGGCCATTTTGCTCTCTTAAGATTATCCTCTTCTCAACCTGCATCATACCTCAATTGAGATTTCTGACTTGCCTTCTTTCCTGCGCCCTCCATGTCACTTTCCCAACTACCCCAAACCCTTTTCCGCCCCATCTCATCGCGTCGTGCCCCGCCGCTGCGACCATCTGCTGCATAGACACTTCTTGGAATTACCGCTCCCACAAATTACTGCTCTAAATACATTTTTCATGCTCGGAGACCCGGATAAAAATGATTACAATAAAATAACAATACATAAGGGTCATTTAGGAAAGTGCAGCCGGAAATAGCTTCCGCTAAGTCGTAAAGGTGACGGCGTGAATGTTTCATAGGGACATTTTGGCCGGGACATTTTTAAAAGCTCTTCGGGCGACGGCGCAGCTCGGCGGTGTATATAATTGTATTGTGGGGTCGGAGGGCGCGGCAGGGGTTGGGGTCGAGCGGAGGAATGACGAGAGCTGAGTTCTGGAAGGTGAACGCGGGGAGAGATGAAGGGAGGCGGGGTGGGAGAGGTGTGGCGGAGCGGAGCGTGGCGAGGCGGAATGTGGCGAGGCGGGAGGAAGCGGGGTAGGTGGGGCGAGGTGGGAAAAGGCGGGTTTGGCGGGGTGAGGCGGGGTTTGGCAAGGCGGGAGAGCTGAGGAAGAGCGAGGTGGCACGGAGTGTGGCGAGGCGAGGCGAGACGGAGCGTGGCAAGGCGGAAAGGGGTGAGGCGGGACGAGGTTGGGGTAGGCGTGACGAGGTAGGGCGAGGTGGGTTTGGCGGGGTGATGGGAGGTTTGGCGGGGCGGGGAGAGGTGAGGCAGGGCGAGAGGGGCGGGGCGAGAGGGGCGGGGCGAGAGGGGCGGGGCGAGAGGGCGTGGGCGAGAGGGGCGGGGCGAGAGGGCGGGGCGAGAGGGGCGGGGCGAGAGGGGGAGAGGTGCGGGGCGAGGGGCGGGGCGAGAGGGGCGGGGCGAGAGGGGCGGGGCGAGGGGTGGGGCGTGGCGAGAGGGGAGGGAGCGGGAATAGCGTTAGGGAGTGAGTGGCTGTTAAGGGGAGGGCCGCGGAGGAGTCGCGGTGCCGTGCAATATTTAGCGCAGCGCCGCTCGGGGCGTGGGGTGGTGGGCGGCGGGGCGGCGTCGCGGGGCCCTCGAGGCTTCTCCGCTGGCGCATTGCGCGAATCTGCGCGCGCACCTCGCGCCCCGCGCCACCACCTCCTCTTTGCATTCCACATCAACGACGCGTCGGTTGTTTTTTTTTTTAAATCCTTGCTTTAGATTGAAAAAAACACATATTATTACATCTAACTTTCCTTATTGGTCTAGTGTAGAAAACAGGTTAGTTTCCGTTCGTCCATCTGTAGTTGTCATTCAAGAGTTCTTTAGAATAAGTCTCAAAAACAGTTTCCAAATTTTGTAAATAGTGGTTTCTAATTTTTTGATTACCTTTGTCCTTGGATAGCGTAAAAGAATGATGCAGATCTCAGATTCGTTTAATTGTTCGTTTTTGGAAAAATTTCCGAAATTCAAATTTTTTCGGTGTCTTTGAGCAACTACAATATTGAAAATAAATATTTTTTTTTAATAACGAAATCATTTTTATGAATAGATCTTATAATATAATAATGTACAATTTATCAAATGTAGGAGTAGTTTTTAGACATAGTAGTAGAAGAATAGTTTTTTTCGCATTGGAAACACTCTTGCAGGTTCATGTAGTAGTGCAATATTCTAGAGCTGTAACAAAATATGTATTGTTTAACATGACTAGTTTTCGTTAAAATGTTTCCTCTGATAGAGGAAAGTACGCGTAAAAATGAAGGTCACATTTTTGTTAATGGCGCGAAATTTTCGAAAATTGTAACATTTAAATATTTTGACATCTTCCAACAGCTTCAATATTAAGGATAGAAATTATGTTCTTAATGAATTCAGTTCAGTACAAATATATCTTGAAATAATGTCTTCGAATTATCGAAATTGTGAGTAGTTCTTGGGAAATTTAACGTGTAGCAGACAATTTCTATACAATTGAAACAATTGTCATCTCCAAAACGACCCCTATTTTTCTCTTTTAATTTTTTCTCATATTCAGCAAAGAGCGGGAAAGGAAGAGCTGCTGATCTTATCTTCAGCAAAAAGAGCAAAAATTTAACATTGGAGTACGACATTAATGATAGACAGTCATTTTCTCACACTATTTCGTAAGAAGAAGTGTTGAAATCGTGCGCTGGACAACGGAGTATTTTCTGCAAGAAACTCTTATTGTAAGACTCTGATAATAAAAATGGATACATTATATTCCTATATGTAGAAGTTACTTCCTCTAACACATTGTGTAGCCATAATCTACATTTTATGGGTCCTCGATACCGAAAGATCGATTGACAGCAGAACGTCCGTCTGTGTGTCCTTTTACACAATATCTCATTATAAATGTTTCAAACATCTAGATGGAATGTAAATGATCACCGTGTGCGTATGAAATTATAGGAGAGTATTTTATTCTACGAAGTTGCACATATGACGTAATCCTCTGATAGTCAGGGAAGCTCTTATGTTCAGGTTTCGACGCATTCTGTTCTGAGGTGGAAAAGGAGATTTTATGTACCTGCAGAACCTCTGCATAGGGGGTTGCCTAGTAGCCAAGGGCATTGACATCGTTTATGTTATATGAAAATTTCTACTAGATGTTCTTAAGCAAAGCATAATCATTTTGGACCTCCATAAAGATTGGCCCATTAAAACTGAACGTTTGTAACATTTTTCTGAGACACCTGTTCGTAATTTTTTATACAGTTGTGTGGCGTACCTGTGAACCTATTTCGCTTAGTTCTGTGTTAGAAGTATTGAATCAGGCTGTGTTTGTGCGCTAACGCTGCATAACTTTGTGTCTTGCACCGGGAATAATCGCCGCTCATTCAACATGCATGGAGAACGAAGCAATTGAGGATATTACTCGATGCTCAAATTTGACACATAGTGTGCTCGCAATGTCATACCATTCGACCACACACAACATCTACACCTTAAAGGATTTCAAAGGAGTCCGAATATGACGCGTTCTTGGTCCAAGTGCCTCAAGTCTCTGGCTACCCGGGCCGGACTCAAATGAAAGGAAGAGGATTGAAAGGCAATGATTGAGTGATTGATTGATTAGATGGCCGCTAGGAGAGCTCCAGATGTCACTACATCCAAGCAAAAAGGCATCTGCGAGATGGGATTCGAACCCTCGGTTCTACAATTTGAAACTGAGAACGCGCCTCCAAAGCGATTTGGGGTTCACACATTGGCCACACCGGGAGCGGTAGCTTAGTGCATCAACTGATGTCATTGCTGCGCCTCTGATCGGGAGGTCCTAGGTTCCAGTTCCGACGGTGGCAGGATTTTCGACACTAGCTTTTCAGCTAGGTCGAATTCACTTGCTGTCTCTAGGAGAATTCTAGCGACCGGCTGCTCTGATTGGTAGTTGTCCGTAGTTTCTCCGATTAACACCAGGCGAATGCCGGAGCAGTACCCTAACAAACGGGCCAATGACCACCTGCAATCTTTCCTTCCTCTTCCTTGTCCTATCCTCTCCTCTTACACACACACACTTACACTAACATGCACGTCACTATCACATATTCCGGGAGACCGGTCGGGAGCTTAAAGCTTGTCCGTGCTGGGACGGTGCCCCGCTGGTGGGAGAGTCCTGGTTTGGGGGAAACCCCGCCAGCCGACGGTAGGTCGGCGCCGGATCTCACCATCCAGCGGGGGAAGATCACCGTCATCTCCCGAGGAAAAACATACACTGCACTTACGGGACTAAAGACCTAAGCTGTTAGCGCGAACAGAATCACCAACAACCAACCGGATCGGTCATTTAATTTAGTGCTTTGTTCTATTTGTAAAAACTGTTGAAAACGTACAGTCCATTTTGATAAAATCTTATGCAGATACCACATTGGGAAAAGTGTCACGATATTATTCGAAATCACACGTTAACTAATACTTTTAAGATATATACATAAAAATATGTTCTTCTTTAATGAAAAATAAGATTTTTTGTTAAATGTAGCCACTAAACGTTGTGAGAAACAAATTGACAATTTCAAACATTTGATTGTCAGAAAAAAATGTTTGACCTTCTGAGTCATGGACACCACGATTACAGTTTTCTACGTATTCCAAATTACGGGATAATTGAAAGTTCTTAGAATGCTTTACATCCAATTCTCAGAAAAGATTCACAACGTCCAGTGAATATTCTGGTCTGTTTCAAATGACATCTGCATTAGCAATTATTTTCTTTTCAATGTGATTGTTAATCCTTTACAGAGAATTTATCATACGAGTAATTGTTTCATTGATTAAATACGGAATATTATAGCTCATACAGTGGTTTATAATTCCAAATTCCCTTTCGAGGAATTAACGCGATAAGAGAAATTAAACATATGGCAACAAATCATATTTCTATATCATTCTAAACAGCGATGTCACACCAAACATCCATGTGCTATTATCTAGCAAGTTATATTTTATATCATTTGGCCAGTAATTTTCATCGGATTTAAACGCACATAAATCTATTAAATTAATATTTTATAATGAAAAACGTATCACTTTCGGAGGCTGCATGTACTTTTGTATATGCGAGTAATTAGAATGTTTTCTAGGGCTGACCTGAATTACATTGCTGGTTTTCAAAAACAGAAACATTTGTTTACATATGGAAACGGGTTTGAAGACGTCATCTTCAAGTAGTTTGCAGTAAAAACATCACTCGCATGTTTTCTGAATCAGCGAGTAAGTTACCAAATTTGTACAAACTCTGTTTAAAACAATAAAGAACGTGTGAAAATTAGATATATTTGTGTTACAAACACATGCCAAATCTCTTTCATAGACTCAAAAAAATTAATTAACCATTAAAAATAAATTTATTTTGATATCTTATACATGCTAACTTATCTCTTCAAAAGAAAGAAATTATCGTCTACAATAATAATAGAACGAATTATCATGGAGTTACAATACGCCGTGTATCCCGTGTAAAATGTTTGAAAACAATATATTTAATCTGCAATTGATGGGCAAGTGATTTCCGAACACACATTCCAGTTTGAATGTTTCCATTAAAAGTTATATTCACAGCGAATTCCTGAAACTCGGTTCTACCTTCCCGGAATATATTTGATGTCCGTCAACAAACCAGCACAAGCTTGTGTAACGTCTGTTGCAAGCAGGCCATTGTTTCTGTCACTCCCAATGCCACAACTAGGCAATTTTGGGCTCAGAGCAATGCTGAACCACCCCTAAAAAATGAATATTTTGAAAGTTGTATCAAGAAACTACATGAAATATTTTATTTCTACAAATAACAAAAAGTAGCCTATCCGTGCGAAAACTCTCGCATGTGAAACTTCAACATCTTCTCTATCCTTTCATTTCCATATTAAGATGGAAAGTTTTTAATGAAACGCATTTATTTGTTTCCGCCGATGAATAGCAGAGATCCAATTTTTCCTAAGGCTATGGTGAAAATGAAACATGGAAACACGTGACAGCGGCATATGCTCAATGGTTGCGAGTGATGTGTCGCATCCTCAAGATTTTCGGCTCCTTTTAATACTTTTCACAAAATAAATTTCACAATAATAATAATAATAATAAAAAAGGATCAACAGGAATTTTCAACCATTAATAATAATAATAATAATAATAATAATAATAATAATAATAATAATAATAATAATAATAATAATTATAAATGAAGGGAGTTTCCGAACCATTTGAGATCCAAACTGGACTGCGACAGGGTGACGGACTTTCGCCGTTGCTTTTTAATATCCTTCTCGAGAAAATTATCAGGACTTGGGAAAAAGATATCGCGATATATGGATCCAAGCTTATTTACGCAGTTGTTTACGATAATCAGTTTCATTAAAAAAAACGTCAGTCATATAAATAATGAAGTCTAAATTTCTCTACCATTGGTATTTAGTTTTCTAAGTAACGAAGATAAAATTTCTCATAGAGAAGTATTCCAAAATGTTTTAAATTCCGTTAGAAATCTTAGCACTCAGATAATATTACCAAGTCAAGTAATGTGTGGTTTTCAGAAGTCTATAACAGCATACCGGGCTGTGAACAAAAGGATACAGACAGAAGGATTACAATAACAATATATTGACACTGAAAACCGCCAGATTAAAAAAACATGATTTTAGACTTGCTTTTATGCCCGTTGAAGACGTACCGGGCTAAATTACAAAAATGTAAATTTTTGACTTGTCGCTCACGTCGGTTATATTTACATTAGAGACAAATTCTTCACATTACAGTATTTATTAGTAAATGTACTTTCAATAATTTTCTATAAAGTTTTTCGAAAACTCAACAGTTTTCTTTTAAAATGAGCTCAAAATTCTGCATTTTTGAGAAGTGCTCAAGCGCCATTTTCTCAAAACTGGCTTTAAATTTTTTCGTCAAATTATTCCAATGGATAGTGCTAATTGCATTGTTTCATGTGACGTAAAGTTAATTTTGGTATATTCTTTTGTTTTTTTAAATTAAACAAATGTATTTTTTTGAAAAGTCTCTCTCGCCGCTAATACTCACATTTCTATTGATTTGTTTACATTATTACATTTGTGATTGGATGTGCTTTAAATGACTTCAAATTAAGTTTTGCGAAAACCCGATAGATTCCTGTGAGAAAGAGCTTCAAATGTCGCATTTACAGTAATGCTTAATCGCCATTTTCTTCAAAGCAGCTTCAAATTTTTCAATGAAAATTTCTGTTTAGGACGAGGTTTTACTCTTCTTTAATATTCTTGAAATATTATTTCAGTTGCACTATTAGGAAAGCAAAAAGTTGAGAAAATTTCAAAAAGAAAAAAGTTCTTTGGGTGACGATAGGAAGAACCTGGCCAGAGAATGGGGCAAGACCTTAAAGCCAGACCACATCAAGGAAATTTAAAAAAATTGTACAAGAAAGTCAGTGCCATTCTGAGGCATGTCGAGTTTTACTTTTTCCTTACATCGTTAATCTTTACATTAGTGGTGATTTGTTCACAATATTATGTTGACGAGTACATGTGCTTTAAATAATGCCATATAAATTTTCTCGACAACTCAACAGTTTTCTGTAAAAATCAGCTCAAATTTTCCCATTTTGAGAAACGCTCAAATTTTATTTTCCCAAAAATGGCTTTAATTTTGTCTTTAAACTCTTCCAACGGGTAATGCTTATGTCACTGTTTAATATGACGTCAAGTTCGTTTTGAGGTATTCTTCTGTTTTTCAAAAATTACACAAATTTACTTTCTAAAACCTCTCATGCCGTTAATTTACACTTTTCCATCGATTTGTATACATTATTGCATTAGTCAATGTTTTTCAAATGAATTGAATTGAAGTTTTTCGAAAACTCAATAGCTTCTGTTAAAAAGAGCTTCAAATTTCGCATTTACTTTAACGCATAATCGCCATTTTCTTAAAAATCTCTAAACTTTTCAATGAAAATGGTAAAGTAATATTTCGGTTCTACTAATAGGCAACCGAAAAGTTGCGAAAATTTCAAAATAAAATAATTTTGGGCGGCGGGCGATAGATGGCAAGAGAATTTGGCAAGACCAGTCCACACTACGGGAATTAGAAAACTTTACTACGAGAAAGTCTGTGCCATTCTGTAGCACCACTAGTTTAGTATCTTGAAAAGTATTTTCGGAATTTCACTTTCGGAAAAAAATAATTATGAAAAACGACTTTCAGAAAACTTCGGATTCGGGAACTTAATTTCGAAATATTGATTGGAAATCATGACTTCTATCATATAAAGAATGGTGTAAAATATTGCATAATAAAACCTGCAAATTAGATTACGGTATTGACAAGTCCCTTCAGAGATGCCTGAGAAATTTAGATAGTAACAGTGTCTTTCTAGTTTTAATTGGAAGTCGTTTTGTGTTTTCTAATATATTCGCTAATCATTTAATTTTGCCAAACTGCAAGATATAATTATACGTGTACTATACCTTGTACATGAGTATACTGTATCCGTTTACCGTATACCGGATCAATATAAGTGGTACACGTGTAAGAGATTTTGTAATAAATGTGATTATTATATTGGAAAACACTCTATTCATGTTTTTTTTTTTATTGGTAACCTGTACAATACACAATAATGATTATTTTTCTTGTGGACTAGTTCTTTAGAATTAATGTATATTTTTGTCTGTTAATTTGAAATACCAAAATAAGGGGCGGCAAAATTTTCCTCCGCCTCAGGTGGCAGACACCCATGTTTAAACAATAAGTGTATTGTTCATGTTTCAATCCACTTTTCTGTATTATAGTTTTATTTATTATTGTCAGAGTAGAAAATACAAAACTAGCTATTCTCAAAGAATGTACAGTACTACTCACGCAACTTTTCTTGAACGATGACCTTGCTTCCCCCTTCCTTGAGCTATAAACAGTTGAAGGCAAGAGCTCGCTACGAGGACTGATGACAACATTCCAAGCATTAAAACTTCGTGGGCGCGAAACAGAAGCTAGTCAAAGCTAGTTGCTTTCGTAGTCGAGAACTTCTGTTGAACTTAATTTCCATGATCTAAAGAAATACCTTAGGCAGATCCAGGTCCTTCAAGGGAGGTATCGAAAACTCGTATCTAGTGTCCTTGCTGTTGCCTACCCAGATAGAGGGCCTGGGTGCACACGTAGCAGGTTTGACTTTGATTTTCCAGAGGTTGCCATTACTGTAAATACTCTAATGGCCGACTTTGTAACTAATACCCCCAATTCGACCGTATTTCTTCAATCTATCGTTCAAGAAAAGTTGCGCAAGTAGTAGATACGTAGATCATAATATGGAATACATAAACATATAATACTCTGTCGATTAGATACCGTAATTTATCTTGTTTCATGTAAAACTCTGATCGCATCCTCATAATCACTGAGCAGGAGGCGACAGTAACATGTGGTCCGTTTCGGTCGTAGTCCCTTCTTCAATTGGGTCCACAGATCTTGTAGAAACAGGAAGTGAACGGTTGCTTTACACTACACGCATAACAAACAATCTTAATGGGTATCAAGCAACTATCAATGCTTCAAGCTGCTGCAAGAGCGAATCTTGAATTTATGATTACGCACATGAACCTCATCAATCGGCGTAAATTACGGTGTACACAGAAAACATACATATAAGTTGGAAAAAGCTAATCCTCCTAAGCGTGATGTCACAAACACAGACTGTTTACAACGCCAACACCTTTTACAGGTGGTATTGAACAGTATTGATTTCGTCGGACCAAGAAAAATTTAATAAGATGTCTAATAATACGTCATTCTGTAGATTTGGGTATGGGAAACGTTTCTTTGAGACATTTGGTTTCAAAATTCCAAGTTTAAAGGCCCTAGAACGCTTCGTTAAAGAGTTATTTAACTATATAGATTTTTACAACGGGGACGAGTGTTGCAGGTTGCATTTGGCGTGAACATTTAGATACGTTTCTTTAAACAAATCCTACATGCACAAGTCAAAGTGCAATTCGTCACGTCTCCTGAATTTATCTTTCTTTAGAGACCTCATTTATAAAGATTAGTTACGTGTGAGAGCCGCAAAGGCATCTTCACCACTGAAATAATAAATGAGATGATATAATTTAAGTAAAAGTATAGTGATCGAATTATACAATTTCCACGGTTAACTTAAAACGCAAAAAATTGTTGTTTAGTTAGTGAAAAAAATTTATATCCACATAAAAAATCCCTAAGTCTCTTCAATCCAGTACATTCCTGTTTGGAAATTAAACGTGAGTTCTGCTGGATGAAGACTATAAATAAAGGAAAAGGTCGAGAGTTATGAAGTTCGAGATCCAAGAAAAAAATTTGATGAAGAAAGTCGTATATTGCTGAGAATTTCCCATTAATTACCTGTTTGTAACATTGCTACAACCATTTTGAAGAAAAACAACCAATTAAATGGTGCTCAATGCAAACAAACATTCAGATACGTCACACTCCCGGAGTACGATTATTCTGTTGTAAATTTGAGAAAACAAGTGTCCCTCAAACGCAGCCTGAGATGCAAAAAGAGGGCCAAGGGTGACGTCACACTCCCGGGTGTAATCTTGAATAGGATGAAAATCGCTTAACTATCAAAACATTGTTTCTCGCCGGCATTCGTGCTCCACTTCCCGCAGTCGAGAGGCCACTGGTTTGCGTATGGCTGAACGCAAATGCGGGGACAAATCGGAGCGGCAGCGGTGGTGGCGGTAGCGCTGGTGTTGGTGGTGTTGGTGATGTTGGTGGCGATGGTGGTGTTGGTGGTGGTGGTGGCGGTGGTCGAAGTGGCGGTGGAGGTGGCGGCGGAGGTGGCGGTTGCGGCGGTGGTAGCGGAGGCACCGGAGGTGGAGGAGCCGGCGGTGGCGGAGGCGGTGGGGCGGCGGAGGCGGTGGGGGTGGCGGAGGCGGCGGCGGAGACGGTAAGGGCGGTGGGGTCGGCGGGAGCGGCGGAGGCGGCGAAGGCGGTGGAGAGGCGGTGGAAGCGGAAGGTGGGGAGGCGGGAGGTGACGGAGGTGGCGGAGGTGGGGAGGCCGGTAGGCGGGAGGTGACGGAGGTGACGGAGGTGGCGGAGGCGGGAGTCGGGAGGCTGGGAGGCTGGGAGGCTGGGAGGCGGGGAGGCGGGGAGGCGGGAAGGTGGGGAGGCGGGGAGGCGGGGAGGCGGGGAGGCGGGGAGACGACGGAGGCGGCGGTGGCGGTGGCGGTGGTGGTGGCGAGGGCGTCGGGGAAGGTGGCGGGGGCGGGATCGATCGGACGGTGAGAGGCTCCGGGGCGGCTCCCGGAACAGCTCCGGGATGAGGTCTCCAGGCGACTCCGGGAACGTGAAAGGCCAGTCTCAGGTCGCGCTTTGTGGCAATAGGGCGTGGGTGGTGCGGTTTGATTTGAAAGTCGAACTCCAGGAAGTACTCTGCAATGAATACGCGTAACGCCCCTTTACGTCACGGTGGGTGCTCGCGCACCGCGATCGATGACCACAATACTTAGATATTGAATGTTTGTTTTATAAAACTCAAGAAAAAATCATCTTAACGGTCTTTTTGAATACGCAAAGAGCTTTTAGTTTTCTTTAGAGGAGAGGATATTTCCCTATATAAGAAATATGACTATAGTTTACGAGGAATGCAATTCACGGAATTTGGTCCGAGTTAGCAACAACAATTAATACATGAGTTTGCTGACGTTTCGGAAATATTATTTCCAACCTCAGAGCTTACCAAATACCTAGTGAAATTTTACAATTTCTCAATAAATCTTATGTCCAGGTTCCTACCAAACTCCACATGGAGGTTACATTCTGTAACAAATCAGACTCGGGCCAAGGCTATTATATATTTTTTTAACGTGGCATCCGAGGGTAGTATCTCCAAGATGGAATATAGCACGACATTTTGCGACTTTCTCGGTCCTAATCGATGTCGTATGATCGCGACCAGTGCTGCAGATGAAGTGACACTAGCGGCACGACCGAGAAAGACGCGAAAAGCCGTGCAATATTCCATCTTGGTGATACTACTCTCAGTTGGCTTGTTAGAAAAAACGAAGTATAGTTTACGCAACAAGCAGAGGTTTATATGCATTGCTTCTCCTCTCTGCCTTTCTCGACCAATATTCCGAATTCAGTAATCGGATTTGAATCTTCCGAACGGTCATTTCACCGAATGCCAAAATTCCTCAATAGAATTTCCAGAGTTCGTTATCGCCAAACTAAACCTCTCAACGTCTGTATTCCCGCATTGTAATGCTTTGTAAGAAATGGTCGTCAATGTAGAACGGCACTTGATATACTGCATGTGGCGCCAACGACTGGCGTGGGTGTAATAACTAGAAGTATAGCGTAAAGTCGCGCGAATCGTGCTTATGAACGCTCTTACAGCGGCTGGTCGGAAGTCACACTCACTTCGGCAAATTACCTCGCTTAGCGCCTTGCACAGCACAGAATTGTATAAGCACTAAATAGTAAATGAATTCCACAATGCTTTAAGGGATGATTTTTATTTAACAGGGTTCGGGAAAGACCTTGAGGCAAAAGACAAGGAAAACACACTATTTATCGTAACCCAAAATAACAATTTACGTGATATGTCTTGTAGCAGTTTTATTCGTTATTTAAAATCTAAACTCATAAACGTCAACCAAAACCATGAAAATGTTAACATTCAATAAATTATTTTCGTTATGAATCTTTTTTCACTTCCCTTATCAACAGGTTTGGTCATATAATGAGCACTGTATTTTTTAAACTGTAAGGGGAACTGTAGGGAAAACCCGTAAGGACAACACAAACATACGTAATCATGAATGTCCGAGGTGCCCGCATGCGAGCCCGCGACCATCGAGCTGAAGCTGCTATGGCCCTTAAGCCTTAACGACCGAAAGAGAAATGACAAACAGTCAATTACTTCAGTTGTTTTTTGATACTATTTTAATTAAAATAAATAAATGTTTTTTCATTCTGTTTACATTAATACATTCTTTCAGTTTTCGTTATTAACCCGGGAGAGGTCGCATATGTTAGGCATCTGAATGCGGTCGCTGTGGGTCAGGATGACCCGCAAATTTCCTAGAACTTTTAGTCGAGATTTTTTTCAATTAATTTTATTTTCTGATGTAGGCGTGATATTACATAACATTATGTACTAAAATAAATTATTGTCACAATTTATAGTGGTTTAGTTTTGTTTTTAATAATAAAACAAAACACATACTGATTATTCGTACTCTTTCTGTGCGTGACTCAAAACTGAAATATAAATTAAAGAACAAGCAACAAGGAAAATGTTTTAGAACGGATTCTAAGAAACAATTAAATGTACTTCCCAAATATACTATCAGTTTCATTTAAACACTTTTCAGACAATCGTCACAGGTGAGTTTTCCGTGCTTTCCGCAGACTGGTGTTTCACATAGTGGGCAGTAGTTAGAAGTCTTGTTGCCAGTCCTAGGACACTTTCCACATCTCTTCCTTTTTCTAGAACTTCCCTGATCTTCATTTGAATTGTGACGACACGCAACAGGTTCCTTGAATAGTTTAATTAGTTCAATGTTGTCATTTTTTTTAGTTTTCTGTTGAGCCCTGGTGTACTCAAACAAGTCTCGACATATGATTTCACCAGAAGTGTAGCTACTTCCTTCAAATACTATCTCATTATCCCCGGCTTCCTTTCTTTGGTATTACATGCAGACACGATTAATGCATTTATTGCGCCTATATTTAAGATATTGTAGAACACTGTCAAGGGCCATCTGTTGCTTTTTCTGGCAACGGAATAACTACTCGACATTCCGTCGACGGTGTCCACTCCGCCCTTCGTTGCATTGTAGAACGTTAGAGCTTCTGGTTTCCATATCTCTCGTATAGGAGCAAACTTGTCAAGTGCCATTCTCACTTGACGATCTCTTTTGTCATCAAAGCGCAACATTCTCAACAAAAATCTGAACCTCTGTTGACTCATGGCGATGCGAAAAATAGGGACTCCTGTTCCATCATCACTCCACAACTCTTCAGTATTCAAGTGCGATGACTTCAACACACCGCCAAAATACAAAAGCCCGATAAGAGCTTTGATCTCCACCAAATCAGTTTTATTTGCATCTCTTTCACGAGAGTAATTACTTTGTACTGTTTCAATGTAAACGTTAGTGTAATCCACTATCTTCAGAAGAACAGCATCCGGAAAGAAGCACTGCCACGCCTCCAGCGGCGTGTTGACCTTCTTCGCGTCACCCTTTGCAACCTGGAAGATGAGTAACAATGTTATCTCTTCTCGTGCGCAACGACTGGCATGGTTCGGCCATCTTCCATTTATAGGCGTCCTTTCCTATTAAGCAACCCCTGTCAACTAAGGGAATGTCATCATCTGAAGTCGTGTAATCTGTATTTTCATCACCGCTGTCACTTTCTTCCGTCTCGGTATCGGGGTTTTCATTTTTTTGGATTCTTCTTCGCACACGTTACTTCCAAGATCACTCTCGTCACCGCCTAAAGTATCGTCACTGTCTGATGATATCTCCTCCAAAAGGCGACGTATTCTATCCACCTCCTTTTCATTCATTGTGAAGACCAAACGCTTCACACTAGTACTATCACACACATCAAACAGAGAAAAACGTTGAAATATACGGAGCAACGTTAGCGGTCGCGGTGGGTCCCAGTGACCCGCAACGACGTTTCCCTACTGGCCTGTAGAAGCAATCTGAGAAACGACCACGCAATTATGGAGGAGAAAAGGAGATAAGAAGCTACAGTGATCGGCACGTCTCTATCGCAATCGATGACAGACAGGCAGAGAAGAAAATACCAGCCGCGGGTCACGCTGACCCGCGCCACCGGTCCCGGGTTAATATTCGACATGAATGTTTTCGGGAAATTGAATTGACTCAAAAATACGGGATATTGCTATTCGTGAAATTGTGCGTTTGGGATTTTTTAATTCGGGATTTTATACAAAAATACAGACATTCTTGATAAATGTTCTTCACTCTTGCAACTGAAAGGTAACATCATCAACAGCGATAGACAATACGAAAAAAGCATTCTAAACTTCGAACTTTTTGCTCATCCGACCCAATATCTGAGGAAAGATGGATTGTAAATTTTAAAAATCTAGGCATTTGAGAAAGTGATTCTTTTTTGCAATTTTTGAAAAATCAGGGAAGTTCACGAAAATGAGACATGCATCATTATTTTAAAAGTCCTTTGCACTATTCAACAACAAAGTTTAACCGAAATATTTTGACATCAATTTTGAAATTCTAATACGAAATATTTTTTGATCCGAGGGGTTTCAGGTAAAGTGTCCCAAAATTAAAATATATCTTTCAAATTTCCAGGATCCGCGCCATCAGTCAGACTGATTACGGAATATCAGTTTTGGAGAAAATCGGCTTAACCGTTTATGCTCTAGCGTTGTGCATGGACAAACAGCCGGATAGACAGACGTTTTGGCGTCAGTCGATTTTTCGACATGACGGAACCACAGATCGTGTATTCTGAAGATACGGCGTGTTAGAGGATTTTTTATATTTATCAACAGGATGTAGCCACTTTTTCGTTAGCAGGGTCCGGCAATTGTTTTTTTGTGCAAAAATTTGCCGTTTTCCCGCGCACGATTACAATACTTTCTCTTCTTTCATTTGAAAGTACGAAAAAGTAAAAAGTTGTACTCCTACAACAGCACATATTTACTCGCATTATATTTGACTTTCACAATTTTCGAAAATTCAAATATTGAATCGAAAATGTGACCTGCACCATTTATTTAAGTATCCTTTGTTATATCCATGTAAAAACATTAAAGAAAGGACCTGACTTTCTTGAGCATTTCTTTATAACTTTCTGAACTGTAAGCAGAAACTATGAGCAAACTAATCGATTTTTTTAATAGTATAAATCCTCATTTAAAAGTCTAATATGTTAGAACAAATTCTATTTAGAACAAAAATTTCAATCGTATTATACTTTTGCTATGCTAATTTTTTTGCAATTTTCAAAGATACAGAGAGTTCGTCGAAAATGAGACCAGCACCACAATTTTTACCTTTGGCTACATACGCGGGAAAAAGTTGAAGAATAATTTGGAATCGTTTTGAGAAAATATTTTTACTTGAATAGTGGTGTGTTCGCTGAATATATTAAATTACTAGTAATGCATCAGAAATGTATTGACAAGAAAACAACTTTTTAAACAACCTCGTATGCTCAGCTATATTACTTTCTCATAGACAACTGCTGTTGTGCCGACTTTTATGACATTTCTTTAGAGACAATTCCATTTTATCTCTCTGTAATACCGAACTTTTTTTTTGCAATCTGTAATTCTATTAGTTTGTAAACAACACTAGTTCCTAAACTGCAAACAGGACTTTCACCATTATGCTCCCAAATTAATCTGTGTTTAAGGTTATTGGCATTTGAAATTAAAGCATATATTAATTGGTGGCATTTTATAAGCCCTTCAAAATTTTCTCAAAAATGGCTCCCTTTCTTTTGCTCAAAGTGAGCAATGGACATAAAAACGAGGTCAGGATAACATTGAAGTTTATGCTATAATGTTTAAATTCTTGGAATCTCCTCAGCCAACTGACGTTTTTGGAAGGAAGATTTTTTCTAAATGAAATATGTTCGACAAAATTAAATCTATTAATAACATATAAGAGCATTTAAAAAAAATAGTAGCAGTTTTCACGTAACGATAAGTGAAATAAAAACATTGAAAAAATCCGAGACCACGAATTTCTGGAAAATAACTTCAAATTATTGGCTCTAAAGTTTTTTTTAAAATATGGCATAGGTCCTATTTTCGTTAAGAATTTTCGAATTTAAAAAAAATGCAATTGCAGTGCACATGCAAATTCAACTTTGAAGACATAACTAGAATTATAATATTACGAATAATATGTGAAAGTACGTAGAATAATGTTGTAGCACCACTAGTTTTTTGTTTTGTAACCTTTTTAATTCACCTCACTTTAAAACTGGTCACAAATGACCAACTATCAATTAACATATAGTGATTCGTAGGTTAAAATATAATTTACATATGCAAGCAATAGCGACTTACATATTTAAATTTTAAATAATTGCATCAAGTAGTTTTTTAAACTGATATAGGAATCCAGAAGGCTTAGTTCCTTTTAACCTTCTTAACTGGTTTTGATTATCCAGAAGTTTAATGACTTCTGCATCAACATATTCTTATTGTTACATTTCATATTTGCTAGCGTATCTTCTGATTTCAATAGAGACAGAGTGTCCCAAGGTTACGGTGTAGGTCATTGATTCTAATGTATCACAGTGCACTTACCATGCTTTCTGTGATTTATTTTGAACGGTCTCGATATATTTTATATTGCTTTCTTTGGCAAAACTCCAGAGTTGCATTCACAGAGCCAAACTGGTTAAAATTTGGTTGTAAATCAAAATTGTTTTTTCATGCACAGCCGAGAAGTTCGAACCAGCAGCCAAAACAATCTGGATATATTTCTAATTCACTGCGTTATTTTTCTTTTTCACGTGTACCTGCCACCGCACCTTTACATCTAGTGACATATCTACGTATTTCGAAGTGTTTACAAAATATACTTGAAAATCATTTGACATTAGGGGAGGGGGAACTTACGATTCTCTGGTTTGTGTGAGCAGAGTGTGACTCATTCAGTTGATCTTCCAATTTCTTCGCCAATATGGAATCTCATCACACTCATTTTTGCATCACTCGTGTACAGTAAGTAAAGAACAGGTCCCAGTACTCTCTCCTGGGGTCCACTTGCTCTTATCTTATTCAGCTCTGAATGTTCTTCGCCTACTGTGACCCAGAACAATCATGATAACAGTTCCACATACTGCCTAGCTAATAGTTTATTTAGTTTCTAAACGGATCCGTCATCTAGGGTAGATTGGCACGTAGGTGCTGGGGTTGGATGGCGCGTGTGCGTGGGCGGGGCGTGGGCGGGGCTTGGAGGATGCATGGGCGGGGCATGGGCGGTTGGGGGGGGGGTTGGGCGGGGAAGGGGCGTTTGCGGGGCGCGTGCAGTAAGTGAGCGGGGCGTTAGCGGATTTGCAAGGTGCGTGTGCGGGGCGTGTGCAGTGAGTGGGAGGGATGTGAGCAGGGCATGTGCGTGATCATGTGCGGGACGTGTACAGGGCGTGTACGGGCGTGTGCGGGGCGTGTGTGGGGCATGTGCGGGGCGTGTACGGGGCGTGTGCGGGGTGTGTACTGGCGTTTTTTCGGGTTTTCGTGAGAGAGGATGAGCTGGAGGGCGGGAGCAGGGAAGAGGGCCGGGTACGTGGATGTGGGCGAGGGCGTGAGCGGGGGCGAGGGCGGGGGCGTGTCCCGCCTGCCTTTGCGCCTGGCGCCGCCGCTGCGCTGCGCCCGGGGCGGTCGCCGCCGCCTGCCCGCCGGGCCGGTGAAGCACGCGTGCGGCGGCGCGGCCGTGGGATTGCGGCCCGCACAGGCACGCGCCGCCGTGAGCCGCCGGCGCCGCCCCCTCCCCTCCGCCGTCGCCGCTGCGCTCTAATCTCGCCTCGCTGCACCGCAAGCCCCGGCGAGGCGAGGCGAGGCGCGGCGTGGGGCCGGCCAGGTGCTGGCAAACAGGCGACACGCGCGGCGCGCACAGCGCTTCCGCGGCCTCCTAGCGGCCACGCCCCCCTCCGCCACGCCCCTCGGCTCCAGAAATAAACATGGGAGAACACAACGTTTAGTTATTTTGTAGGAAATTATCCCCTCCGTCGTCTCGAGATTTAATGACAAAAATCACTTTTACCTCATATTTTTATCTATTTATTTAACTCGGAGAGCTCGCAATGATCTGTGAGATCCAAGCCCGGAATTTTAAGTTCCTGAATTACTGCGATGCATTAGTCATCTTATATTTAATATATATCTTCATTGTATTTTCCTAAGAACACCTGGCCTTCTATTTTCATCCTTTCGCTGAATCATTGCCCGTGAGTCTGTTGAAACTTGATGACTGCGCTGCGCGATATCTGTCTGATACGTTGCGCACCAGTGCTTTTTGAACTTCTGGCCTGGGCGGTACGCATCATGGTACGTTATCACAGTACTTTATTTGCAGCCGTGTCTATAGCAAGAGCATATTCAGAAAATGTAATAATTTGTCTTATCTAAGATCAACTGCCAAAATTTCTTCCCAAACAGAAAGATGTGCAGGGAGACGTCTGTAGAGAAATGAAAAAATGCGAACCTTGTAAAATGACAAAGAGACAGTCTTTCTAAATATTTTTGTGAAAAATGTAAAATATTTTATTGTTTAGTACATGTGAAAATCATTTGTGGGTATTGTATTTAATATCATATAATAAGATAAATATGTTTACTGATTCTTGCATGTACTTTCTTAATTTTTACCTTCCTCAACATAAGTATTCATACAATGTTTATGTAGTGTAGAATTCATTCACAATTGCTTTGGGAACATGTACAAGTTAAATAAAATACGAATTTCAGTAACTAGAGCTTCAGATAGTTCGCATTCATAAAACGTTGCAGCTTTATCTGAGACATACATTGCTGGCGCGAATCTACCTATTGCAGGCACTTCCGAGTTAATTGATAATTATTGCTTTATATAATTGCATATGTTGTTACTACGCCTCTTTCCGTTGCTCATTCCTTAGTGCGCTCGCTATCCACGGCACAATCCCAGGTTCGATTCCCGGCCGAGACAAATTATACATGTGCGCTTTCCTTACAAATGTTCTAGCATCTATTGCTGTTTGACGATGAGAAAGCCCACCCTACTAAGGTTATGAAGACCAGTTTATACGGTGAAGGGATTTCTTCGTGCTAACCACGCAAACTTCTTATCCCGTGGTTGAGAGGCTGGCTCACCGCTCGTTGGTCAAGACCCGTAGGGAACTGTCGAGTCAAAGAACAGGAACAGCTGGTACTACATGGTTAGAACGAAGGTTTAATCCATTATATTGCCTACATTCTGACGCCTTTTAACCTTCCAAATTGTCATATTCTCCACAAATGGTCTCTCCATCGCAGAAAAAAGACTTCTCCACTGAGGTACAGCTAAGGATAAACGGCTGAAGGGGGTAAGGCTGCTGTCAGAAGACAAGAACTTAATCAAATACTATGATGGGAGGAATCAAGCACTATGATGAGAATAACAACGAATCAACATATGTATAATTTTACCACCTCGTATAATCGTACCTTAAAATAAAATTTGTAATGCTGTAGCAAAACACGCCATTTTTCGTTCAAAAAGGTATACAGAAAATGTGGTGTGCCCAGAAAATGTGGATGATTCTTTGCTCCTGTTGATCGGAATTATTTTCTCTAATACATTATGTAGTCAGAATCAACGTTTTGTACGCCCTTGTTATCGTAAATTTGGATTACAACAAAACATAAATCCCTCCATTTCTTTGTATCTCACTCGCTCTATTAATAACACTAGCCCATACACAGTTGAAACAATTTTTCCAAATTTGATATTCCTCACTCCTTCTCACGGATATCTCTGCCCTTGAATTTAGAAGAGCCATAAGAACTATAGGAAATTTTACATTAGCCCCAAGGACACTTTCAAAATTTTCTTAAAAATGGTACTATTTTGGGGGATTAAAATTTTTAATCAGTCATTTTGCATCAGACAAATTTTCGCTGTTACCTCTGAACATTCAATACTTACAAAACAACGATCTTTTATCACTTCCACCAACATTTTTAAGGATAGAAACGTTCGTCTCAATGAAAAAATTATCATCTATAAGTTTTTGAAACGTGCGTAGTTTTTGAGTTAATTGTGTCAAATAAAATAAATTTTAAAAAAATATTTAAAAAAGTTCCAAATTCGTGAATTAATTTGATGAGAAAATTAACGCTTTTAAAAATTTCACTTTCATCTCTGAATTTTCAAAATTGGTAATGATTTTTTGGGTCCCCGCCATCAAGTACATTAGAAAATTAATAGAATTTTTGTCTTCAGATCTGTTCCTTTGTATTTCTCTCTTTAAATAATGTCATGAGAATTTTTTTAGCACTATGAATAATTTTCACGTAATTTTGAAAGAAATATAATAAGATATATATCAAAATCGGCTCCAAAGTTTTTCTTAATATCTTAATCACATAAAGTTCTGGAAATTTAAAAAAGCTGGTTCAATTTTTCCTTTTTTTAACTTAAGTCTACGACTGGCAAGGCCACATTTACAAGAGACGGAGTCTTCAGTACTCAATATACCAATTAGTGGCCACACGAAAACCCGCACGCGGCCTCGTCGCCACCTGTTTACTTGGAAAACAAACCTCTGGGCCGCCATTCCGAGCGATCAGATACTTGGACTGTATCATCTCTACCTCGATTCATCTCCACACACTCTACACTCAGGCCTTGCATTCTCTTGGAACTCCTAGAAAATGGGTCTTTAGCTCCACACAAGGGGATGAGGATTCAACACGACAGTGCACCGGCTCACTACCGTCATAATGTTTGCACTCACCTCAACGCGTACTTCCCGGTTCGTTGCATTAGCCCGTCGTCCAGCAAACACGTTCTCTCGACCTGTCGCCCGTGGATTGGATCTTATTAGGCTACGTCAAGCACCTGGAGTAATATCCTAGCGGCCGGCTGCTCTGATCGGTAGGTTTCCGTGGTTTCTCCGATCAACACCAGGCGAATGCCGGAGCAGTATGTTAACAAAGGGGCCACGGACCGCGAGCGATCTGTCCTATCCTCTTCCCTTGCACACACACTTACACTAACATAAACTACACTACCACATATTCCAAGAGATCGGTCAGGAGCTTACAGCTTGACCCGGCTGGGGTGGTGCCCCGCTGGTGGGGGAGTCCTGGTTCGGGGGAAACCCCACTAGCCGACGGTGGGTCGGCGTCGGATCTCACCATCCAGCAGGGTAAGATCACCGCCATCTCCCGAGAAAAAAACATGAAGTACACTAATGAGACTAATGACCAAAGCAGTTGACGCGCCCGGAAACACGAAAAAAACAATCAATTCAATTTTCAATAAATATTACGTACGGTTTAGTCGCTTGTAATGTTCACAACCTGACAGATGAAAGGACGGACGGAGGTTGTGAAAAAAACACTTTTTTCAGTATCGGGAGACACCAAAACGTGTATTTCCGTTGAAATCCCGAAATTGATTTTCCGCAGCATTACATAACTTTCTCCATACTACGTATATTAATCCCGTATATGTATGTATATTTTTCTTGAAAAACAATTATTTCTTTCAACTCTCTCATTTCCTTTTTTAGTCACTTCTTTTTAAATTTTGTGTAGTATTTTTTACAAAGACATAATGCTTTTATGTAAAGCATACTTTATCTCACCTCAGCATTTCTGAAAAACACGTGGTTAATATCTCCCCCTTTTAATAAAAAACATCAGTGGAAGTGTATTGAGAAAATATAAGACTATGAATATAATAATAATAATAATAATAATAATAATAATAATAATAATAATAATTCGAGTATAAGTACGAGTATATTTATCTTGGTTAAATACTTAAGAGAGAATTGATTCCTCTTACTTTTTTCAACGTTTTCTCACACAGTATCATTTTCATTTAAACAAAATATCGCAACTCGAGATGACATTTAGTGATATACCCAATCGATAGTTCTACGGGCGGCTCAGCCACCGCATGAAACTTGATATTCGCTCCGCGGCGCATCTCCGTTGCCATTTTCGGAGTCATCTATCGCGGCGCACTAAAATAACAGACATCGGAGGGCGACATCGGGACTATTTCGGAAATTGATCCGCCGCGAAGTGGAGGCGCAGAGGAAACAGATCGGCGCATTTGCACGCGCTGCCGCTGCCAGCGGCCTCGCAGGTGCCCTTCCGGCGGAGGCGCCCCGCGAGACATGCAGAAAGGGGAAAATTCGATATACGAAGAAGGGCGACTCAAAAATACGAAATGCGGAAGAAGAGGGAAAGGAAGACGACAACAACGATAAAACTTTGTAGCTGGTTGAATTTTAATGAATGAGACACGAATGACTAGAAGAGCTCTATTCTTAAGAAATGGACAGGAAAAATAAATAATGTGAAAAAGGAATTTGCAAAAAAAATTATGTAGAGAATTAAATAACTAACAAAATATGAAGGACTGTTTGTTCTTTACTTTAACATTTGGGGAGTTATTTATAAATAAATATAACTTGAGAATCGAATGAATGCCAGGCGATTCGCGAGAAATGGAGAAAGAGGAAAATTCGATATACGAAGAATGGTGACTCAAAAATACAAAATGCGGAAGTGGAAATAGAACAAGAAGGAAGGAAGACGACAACAAAGATAAAGCTTTGTAGCTGGTTGAATTTTAATGAATGAGAAACGAATCAGTCAAATGACTACAAGAGCTCTATTCTTAAGACATGGACAGGAAAAATAAATAATGTGAAAAAGGAAAAAATTTACAAAAAAATATGTAGAGAATTAAATAACTAATAAATACGAAGCACTGTTTGTTCTGTACATGAACGTTTGGGGAGTTATTTATAAATAAATATAACTTGAGAATCGAATGAATGCCAGGCGATTCGCGAGAAATGGAGAAAGAGGAAAATTCGATATACGAAGAATGGTGACTCAAAAATACAAAATGCGGAAGTTGGAAAGAGAACTGCAGGGAACGAAAGTTGACAACAGTAATGATGAGCGGACGGATGTTAATGAAATGTCATATTTTCTTTTTGCTTTACAACAATGCCGTTATTGTAGAAATTAATTTTATATTATGATAAAATCAAATGTGCCATTTTGTAGTTTGCCAAGTTTGAAAACATTTGCTATTATTGGCACAGAGTTCTTTAGTGTCAACTGCGGTCTATCTATTGCCATTTCTAAAGATCATTAATCTGAGGATGTCAAAATAACAGAAAGGAGTTTTCTGACAGTAAGCAAATGTGAGCAAACTACATCTGAACATTTAACAGAACGACAGACAGGCAACCACACGTAGGAAGGAAACAGAAATATTGTGTAAAAAGAACCAACTTTGAAGACATTCAAAACAAAGAAACTCTTACCTCCTTCTTCCCTGAGCGTCTCACATTTTCGGTCGGGAGGGAGGGGGTTGGAACGTGCAGTGACGCAACGCATAGCAGCTTCTGCAAATGGCCGCTTCGGTTTCAACAGCGCTGGCATCGATCAGACCCAAGAGTCTCTAGACACGGAGAATAGCGCAATCTTTTGCGCCGTCCATTCCCCCATTTCGTCTCCAGTCGATAGGGGAATTCAAACTGTGTAAGTTGCCAGCCAATAATCAAGACTTACGATGACTAAAGTTTAACGAAAGGTATCTCAAAATTTGACAGTTTTGAGATAATCAGCCGAAAGATAATATTTTCTACAGACTTATAGTTACACATATCAAGCACATTTGCACATTTGTCATTATGGAATAAATTTTTCGTATTTTTACTAAGTTAAAATGGAATTATTTTGAAGAAAAAAATGGTTTTAAATAATCTTTAATGAAGTGCTTCGTATCTACTGCGAGTTTCCTCTAGTTTTGATGCGGGTTTTGCCAGACTCAATACGAGTGGGAATTGACTCGGCATTCATTTTGGACAAGAAATCAAGTTTCAAGGGTAACTAAAAGTTTTATCTACTTTCTTGATCATAAAATGAAATTATTCTGAAAGATAGTTGTATAATAACGTGTGTTATATCACTTTAAATAGGTGGGTAAGATTAGGAACCCTCAGGAAAATTGAGCGTAGAAAGTAAGGGAATAGTACCGTCAAGACGGACCACTTGTACCATGGGGTACTTGAACGCACGAGAAAAAAATGTTTTCTGCGGTTGAAGCCACGGAATATGTTTGTCCTATCAGAGGTATACTAGCGTACCCGTTCGAGAATTCTCGCATGTTAAACCCCACCCTCTTCCCTATCTTTCCATTTCCATATTAAGCCTGTACTATATATTTTTCTTCAAAACCCTCTTATCCTCCGTCATTTGTTGTATATAGTAGTTGAAACGGAGGATTTAGCCAAGGTCACCAAACAAACAATTCCCTAACCCAAACCCTCGCATGCTCCAGCATAGGGCTGTGGTTGCCAGGCCGTTTGCGACGGAGTACTGCGCTAGTCAAATAGGATCAAAGTGAAACTATGATCCAATTTATTTTAAAAACTATTACACGAACAAAATAACGAATAATAAAAGAAATTAAAACTGACAAGCATAACATAAAATCAGACGGAATTTTAGTGTATACAAAAACATTTACTAGCACGATTCTCAATAATAAATTAGGTGTCAATACTTGGTTTGTAACTTTCTCTGGGATTGTTCCAGAACATGTATCATAATAAAATGTATCATAATGAGTATAATTATGCAACTTTTTGCAGCCATCAAATGACAGCATTATAGAATGGGAGTAGAAAAACAACATTTATCAAGAAACGTTGTTACATTCTTTTGAAGAAGCGCTTAATCATTCAGTGTAGAATCCTCCTTCGCTGCTACATATCTTGAAGCCCGTTCTCTAAAAGCCGTTTTCTTCAGCTGCCCGAAGAGGGATTCTCAGGAAGTATTTCTGTCAGGCGACGATGTAGGTCAGATTGGGAGACGGCATTTCCCGCCCACGGCTGCTCTGGCCTCTCCTTTTCCAACGCGGTTGGCTTTGCGATGTCACCCTCCGAGAAACGAGTTGTTGAGGTCAGAAATCAAGGCAGCGATATAGAGAGCTATTAAGAAAATCCGCAATGGCAGATGAATGCACGTACAACTTTTGGGGTTAAGAAAACAGATATAAATCATCCATATTTTTCTTAAGCGTTTGAAGGAAAAGATAGAATTGAATAAAGAAAAATCGTCATTTCACATGTCAGAATATCGCCTTAACACTTCTAATACAATCGTTGGATTGCTGATAAAGTTGAGAGAGGCTACTCCAGAATGCAGAATGTTAGGAAACATGGAATCAAATATGTTATAATGACAGTCAGGAAAAAAATGTTTTTTAAAAATTGACCGCGTCAATTTTATGACACGAGTAGTTTGATTCAAGATAATATAATGGCATGTAGATTTTCTCCATTCTGAATGCATCACGTGCTTTTTAAATTATATGAGATATCTTGTTTAAAACGCCACAAATTAAATCATTACCGTATTTACTTTCATTTAAAGTTAAATAATCTATAACATTTTAAAATATAATTAAATATACTTAAACATCAAAAATATTGGTTGTAACAGATCAACAAGCCCATTAACCGGATCAGAAAAGCTTTCTTTCATAATTACCCTTCTTATCTTGGTAATAGAAAAGATACACGCACTTTGTTTACCAATCCAAACTCTCGCATAGAAATCGATTAACAAAAAAAAAAAAAAATTCCGTGCTCTATCTAACGAGTGCCCTCTTCATATTCCACATTTTATTGTTGTGTTCCATTATAAACAATATTTATGAAAAGTATTCATTGTCTTATACTTTGCCTGAAATATTTAAGAACCAAATATCCGTGCCGAACATATTTAAATTTTTTTAAAAGAAATTAAACTTCTAAGTAAATCGCTAATAAAAAACACATTAATGGGAACTAATATAGCTGAAAGTGACAAACAATGTACGTATTTGTATTACAATGTTTCTATTTTGTCGGTTTTTTTGTTGATAAAAATATAATAAAGATATTAAATAATCTAAACATACTTCAATGAAAACATAAAATTAAATTAGAAATTATGTTGAAAACTCCATTTATTCACGCAGACAACAAATTCCCTCTTGTTTGATGTAAACTACAACGCACGCTGCAGATATGCAGCTGCATTGAAAATACGCCACCGAGGAGCCTCGAACCCCAAACCCTCCCGGTCTAAACTGCTGCAGAGGATACACACGTTGCCGCTGAGCCATCGCATTGGGGATCCTTCCGCGGGAGGGCGCAGCGCAGCGCTAGAGTCGTCGTGCGAGGGCTCCGGCGACGGCGGCGGATTTGGCACTTGGCTCGGCCCCAAGCGACGCCGGCGCCCCCCCCCCCCCCCGACGCCGCCCCGCCCACCCACCCGCGCCGCCGCCCTCACCGCCCCGCTGGCCCCTCCCTCCCCCGCCCCCCCCACGACCCCCCCCCCCCCCCCCCCACCGCCCCCAACGCCCCACCGCCCCACCGCCCCACCGCCCCCACCACCCCACCACCCCACCCCGTCGACCTCTGCCGCCCCGCCATCTCCCGCCCGCACCGCCCGCTCCTTCCTGACCGTCCCCAACGCCCCTGCCTTCCTTGTCGCCCCGCTGCCTCAGCCTACCCCGTCGCCTCCGCCGCACACGCCGCCCCAGCCTCACCAGCCGCCCCCGCCGCCACCACCACCGCCACAGCCGCCGGGGGCGGGCGCTGGGGGCGGCGCCCAGGGCTGCCTTGGGGCCTGCGTGCGCGAACAGGGAAGCGGCCGGCGGCGGCAAAGGGGCGGATATTATCGGGGCGGGCGCAAAAGACGAACCGGAAGCCATTCAATTTCCCACAAGTCCACAGTCGGCGCCAGATAGTGATCTGCTTCCTCTGGGGCCCTGGCCGCCGCCCGGCGCGCGAGAGGGCGCTGCAGCGAGGAACCCTGGGGAACGCCCGCGTGTTTTCTTACGTTTTATTGCAGTTTAGGAACTGCTAAAAGTTTCTTCTGCGCTGCACTCGGGTAATAGTGCTCCGTCGCAGCTCGCGTATATTTGGATTGGCGTTTTCGCCACTTGGACAACTGTTTGGTCCATTGCTCCTACTCTTTTTGTGAAAAAGATCGTACTGGGACGATAACGCTCCATTTCTGCAGTCAATTTTGTTGTAAATGCAAACTGTCACGTTTTTGTTTGTCATGATTTGAAAGAGAAAGACAACCAGCTATTGTAATCCAATCTATTTTATTTTGTCACTGCATAGTGCGGTCCTTTTTTGTAATGAAACGTGAGCTCACTGTAAAGATAAATTTACATGGGATTGCGAAATTCAAATATAATTCATTACACTGAATAATAAATTAAATAATACATTTGTCATATAACATATGACCTGTATTCATACAGACGTGTGACACTTTGCATCTGTGTTGAAACTTCTGTATTATGATACTCTGAAAATATACGAATTATATGCATTTTTAAAAGAATATTTAAATTTCATGTTCAACCAACCACCAAAAAATAAATTTTAATATTTGGAAATTCCGCGTGAAATCGGCAGAAAAAACCATGACCCTCTCCGATTGGTCAACACATTTTTGATTTGTTCAATGTGATGTAAAAATGCTGGAAGCATCATATTTACTGAATATGGCTGACCTTTGACCTTGTTTTTATTTATTCCCAAAATTATTAAATTTCGTGAATTACGTGAAAATCCATTCTAATAGAAGAAAAAATGTTTCTCCTAATAGTAAATAGTTTAAAGAAAATGTTCTTTGCATTGAGACTCATATTGTTAGCATTTTATTCCAACGTTATTACTCCTGAATTGAAAAGAGCATATTTTTCAAGTCCAAATTCCCAAATTGCGTAATCTTTGGTTTTCAAGTTTGTTGAAAATTTTATTGATTTTAAAAACTACGTATTTTCTCGAAAAAAATAAGAATTCGCGCGTGAAACTGGAAATTTAAAAAGTTAAGGGTGTGTAATATACAAATTGATTTTTTAAAAAAATCCATTGTTTAAGTAGTGTATATATTTTTCACAAAGCGTAAGAATCTGCATCTGTAGATCATTTATTGATTATTAGTTGATATAACAATATTGCTAATCATAATTCTGTAAAAGTTACCTAAATTTAAAGTTGTTATTGTTTGTAAATTAAAAATTGTTGATGTTAATGTCTACATTTGTGGACTCATAATGCATTGTGTCTACCGACGTTTCAAAGTATATTGCGGTTATTGTAGATTAATTTGTAAAATCAAATATCTTTTGAAGTCTTTGGCGAACAAATATTATTTGAATGTATAATATTTAGCCACTGTTAATTTAGACAACCAAGAATGTTGTTTGGCTATTTTTAAGAAAAACGTTGATGATTTTCCTAAAATTTTCATAACTTTTTTGTTGAACTTTACTCTGCGGTTGTGTGTATACCTATTTTGCTTCTAGCTATTTTATGCTGCATTTTAAAGCAACTAAGAGACATTCTCGTTTGTCTAAAATAATAGGGACTAAATATTATATATTTAAAGATCTAAGCGATAATTATGAAATAGAAATAAACAAATATTATTCCAACATATGATAAATTCTTTAATTTTAAACTGACTTTTAAAGTACATTTTCATTCTCTTTAAGCCAGGTGATACGTTTATATGTTTGGACACAAAATCACGTCAATATATCTTGTTTGTCTGGTGTAGAGTTTATTTTCTATGTTTACCTACGAGTGACCAAAATCGCCCGAGGTAAAGCACAAAAAGATGATAGGGTGAACGGCGAACACATAACGCACCCAAAACACACAAAAAATCTGATCGACAACACAAACTGTGTAAAAAAAATTAATTTGCCATAGCACGTTCTTCGCAATCTGCTTCATATTAAGTGGATTGGAAGTATTTACATACTACATACATATTAGACATTTTACATAACGTTGGTGAACCTGATGTAATTTTTAAATCAAAACTTTGAGAGATTCAACAGGCTATTTTGATTTTGTAGGGTACTTTACCTCAAGCCACAAAAATATTTTCAATTTTTATCAATAATTCTACCAATTTTTTTTATTAAACTTTGTTCTCGGAGATCCTAAAGAACACTTAAGAAAATGGCGTCTGTCTCATTTCCCTGAAATTCCATATTTTTCGAAAATTACAAAAGTGCAATTTCTTAGAGGGGTCTTCTTACAGCTATGATATTGAAGCCAGCGATTTTGTCCTTAATGTAATCTGTCTAAAATAAATCAAAAGAAAAAAGATCTTGTTCAATTTTTCAAATATACGAGAAGTGTTCTCGTAATTTTTCACGAATAAGGGCAGTTTTTTTAAATTTCTTAACACATTTCCCCCAATTCATAACAATCTCTGTACTATGTGTATACGTACGTATATGAGAAAGTAAACATATTCGACCATAAAAACCAAAGACGATACTGTAGTGAGTGTGACGAATGATTGAAGTCAGCGGCACTAACCAATTATTGCAATTTTTTTCTAACAAGTGACCACACATTTTGGTTTTCTTCTCTCAACTTGTTCACAGTGGGTGGCTGAGTGAGGGCGTAACTATTTCGTACTTCCGGGCGGGTCAATTACTTTTTTCATTTGTTTTGTGTGTGTTATTCATGTTGTAGGTAGATGGCGACGGTGTTCCTCCCACCTGGAGCCCTACACGTCGGTTTGGGGAGGCTATCTTTTCTCTTTGTACCCCATGCCCCAAAGCGAGGTACCACCCAGTCGTTGATTAACTGTTAATTGATTGATTTTTTCGTGTTTCCGGGCACGTCAACTTCTTTGGTCATTAGTCCCGTTAGTGTAGTGCATGTTTTTTCTCGGGAGATGGCGGTGTCTTCCGCCTAACTGTTAATTGATTGATTCAGTCAGGGCAAGCTCTATGCTCCGACCGGTCTCCCGAAATATGTGGAAGTGTAGTGCATGTTAGTGTAAGTGTGTGTGTGTAAGAGGAAAGGATAGGACAAGGAAGCGGAAGGACAGATCGCGCGCGGTCCGTGGCCCGTTTGGTAGGGTACTGCTCCGGCATTCGCCTGGTGTTGATCGGAGAAACCACGTAAAACTACCGATCAGAGCATCCAGCTGCTAGAATTCTCCTCCAGACAGCGACTGTATTCGACCCAGCTGAAAAGCTAGTGTCGAAAATGCTGCCGCCGTGTGGAGTGGGAACCTAGGACCTCCCGGTCAGAGGCGCTGCAGTGACATCAGTTGATGCACTGAGCTACCGCACCCAATCCACCGAGCCGTGAGAAACTTCACATTCGCAATATGTGTGGTCGTGTAGGTCATGTAACTGCAGTGTATGTGTATGTATGAGAAAAATCGAAGCCACGGATGATGAAAGGAAGAGTGAGGGCATTCCGTGAACCGATTCTTTCAGTACAGCTCGAACGTTTTCTTGACACATCACAAAAACTACGGAGACCACTTGGATTCTCCTCCAGCTAGAGATTGGATTCGACCCAGCTACGTAACTAATGTTGAAAATCAACCGCCACTGTCCAGATTTGAACTCTAGGACTCCCTAGTGAGAAACGCTGCCGTAGTAGCGGTTGTTGGCTCCTATTGATTGATTCCAAGCGCGTCGACTGCCAAGGCCATTTGTCCCGTAAACGTAGTGAATGCTTGTGTCGCGAAAGATAGCCGTGATCTGCAACTGGATGGCGAAATTCCGGTCCGACCTACACGACTAGTGGAGTTTTCTCCAAAGAAATATCTCCTACCAATGGGGCAACGCCCCAGTCGGAAAATACTCGAGACTCTCGACTGGCTTCCCGGCTTGTGTGGTCGTGCTGTTGGTGTTAATTTAAGTGTGTAATTAATGGGTGAGGATAGGTCAAGGACGAGGAGGAAAGATCGCGCGAGGTCCGTGACCTCACCCGACCTCGTCCCGGCCCCCTCGCCCTCACTCTCACCCTCGCCTTTGCTCACGCCCACGCTCCCGCCCCCGCCCTCCCATCCCCGACCCGCCCCCATCCCAGCCCACGTCGCCGTTTGATTGATTCTCGTCCAAACCTTTGTTATTGATTTCGGAAGCGTCAACTACTGAGATCATTAATCCCGTATGTGTTGTGCATTTTTTCATCGGGAGGTGGTGGTGTTCCCATACTGGATGGCGAGATCCGTCGGTTAGCGGGGTTTTCTCCAACCAGGGATTTCCCATCAGCGGGGCACCGCCCCTGCCAGAACAAGCTCTAAGCATCCGACCTGTTTCCGACATTTGTGGTAGTGCAGTGCATGTTAGTGTAGGTGTGTAAGTGGTGAGTGTAAGACAAGGAAGAGGAAGAAAAGATCGCGCGCGGTCCGTGATTCGTTTGTTAGGGTACTACTCCGGCATTCGGCTATTGTTGATCAGGAAAACGGGAAACTGCCGTTCAGATCAGCCGCCTTTCTCCTGAGTTGGTGTCGACACCCGGGACTTGAACTGTAGGACTCCGTGGAGCGACGTGCTTTCGCGGAAGCGGTTGTTGCCATCAAGTTCACCCCGTCCGGACGAATAAAATCAAGATATTCTAAAGACCTACTACATCCTCCGTAATTAGCTGTAAAGCAGGTTCCAACATTTATAAATTAAATACTCATGTCCTAATTCAAATTGTGTGCATTTTTTCGAAGGACCCTTCCTGGGTATCCTTAGCCGTTATTGTGTTATTGTAAATATTAGTCTTCTAACATTGTTCATACATGACGAAATGTAATTACAACAAAATTGTATATTATGTATCATCAAACCCTTGAAAGACATAATAATGTCCAACAAGGAAATAAATAAATAAAAACCGTCCGGCGGCCTCGCCCAGACAGCGCTCCATCCCGCTTTAACATATCCACCGGCTGTTTTGCCGTAATTAGCAGCTCGCTCCCAGCGAGCGCCCGGGCTCGGCGGCCACAGGGGGGGGGATCCGTCGAGGGACGGGGCGGGGCGGGGGCGGGGACGGGGAAGATGTTATCCTTGCCCCGTTTGGATAACATTCACTGAGGATTTATCAGCAACCGTCATCCTTGCGCACCGGGAACATTAAAAGTTGGATGATGGAAACCAGACAGATTTCCAAAACTTTGTTTTATACGTTTTATTGAAGAATGTTTTGAATTAAAAGAACATTTTAACAATAAACTGGATTTTATTTACGTACTTAGTTTATCTGTATATTATATATATATATATATATATATATATATATATATATATAACTAATCTAGTGAGAAAGAATACTTGTAGCAGAAATGGAACAAGAAAATAAATCATTATTACACTGATAAAATACAAAAAGTAGATAAAAATTGTAATAAAATTTCAACTTAATAAGTGATTCATAAATGTCTAATCCTGCTTGAGTATTTCCTGAACAATGTTTGCATGAGACGTGTCCGTCTGTATACTTTATCGAAATAAGTTTTTTTGCACAAAATATTACGCACAGTTGTTTTTTTTTTTTGTTATTTAAGGTCGCATCAACTTCTAGGTCATTAGCGACCACTATTGGAGCTAACATTATGATAACTGTGAAGATGAAACGATATGGTGAAGATAAGGGGTAAAAGGACGAACACAAATACAACCATGCCCGAGGCGGGACTCGAACCCGCTATCCTTCGATCCGAGATCGTTACGATTCTACTGACTTAGTAACTTCGGCCACCGGATCCGCTAACGCCCAGAGTTGTTTTGTTGTTCGTCGTTATTACACATTTATGGGGAGAGCCATGGACCGTCAAGTTCTCCAGATACTTCATATTACCCTCGGAATTTTGATAAAAGTCAAATCAAATCTTTTGAAAGCGAGGTAGTTTTTTTTCTTTTGTACTACATGTGGTTCTCAATTTTTTGAAACGCCAAATTTGTGGAAGTTTTCTACAGGAGGAACGATTGAATGGACTATTGGCTTAAATACACTTCTGAATTTATTCCACCTGTATCGCGATCTCGATTACATTGTGACATTGGCCATTGACTTGCCTTTTGCGCAGTTGAAAATAACTTACATTTTTTGTCTATTGTGCCCACACTGCGCTTTATTCTTTTGCAGTTGAATATGAGTGTACTTGGTGGCAGATTTTTTAAATTATTAACATGTTTAACTTCAAATGAAAATAAGTTTTCGAGCGTTAAATCGTGGTATTTTGGGTTTTCAAAATTTAAAAATTTGTAATAAAAACATTATTATAACATTAGTGTCCTCGCTTCATTCTATTTGTAATAGCATTTTTAAGAAGAAAATTAAAATTATTTTTGAGAAAAGTTTGGAGAAGAAAAACTACAGAATTTTACGAAAGAACACACTTTGTAAGTTTTGACACTTTGTCATCAGGGAAGATACGCACAAAAATATTTCGTTCGTCAAAACCTTGCAAGATTGTTTATATATATATATATATATATATATATATATATATATATATATATATATATATATTATGTGACATACCGATATGTCACATGAATATAATCTATCATTTATTTGTAGATTTTATGGTGGAACATGTATTAGCAAATCTCATGTGAGCACGGGCTTAGCAACGACCGTGAATAAACAATGTAGTTCTTGTTTTTTGTAAATGCCTTAAGAGGTGGCTTGATGCCGAAAGTAAAAATTTGGGATTGGGCGAAGAAGTTTAGACGATCGAAAGGTCAGCTACACCAAAATATAACGAACGTATGGATTGGCTGGGTGAGAGAAGGACGGTCAAATGTTATGAAAAAAAGGAAGGTAGTTTAATACGAAGTCTTCGAGGGGTGAATCATGCAGGAAGATTTCATTCTGACCGGCATCGCGCTTCTGAGCTGATCGTAGGTTCGTGAGAGGAACGAATATAATACAGATAGTCAGAATCGGGTTATCAGTGAAATTTTAAGGACAGTGAATGATATTGCAGATATTTTCATGTGGAAGTAATATTGATGTATAAATTGGAACTTTGTCGGGAGTGGTAATCGAGTTCGGGACTATGTCATAGGACGTAATCGGGACTGATAATTTTGATTGGAGGGGCAAGATTGGACTTTGGACTACGGCAAGCTCGCAAGATATTTCGACTGAGAAGTCTACGAGGGACATCAACGAAGAATCAGAAGAGGATTTCTTGGGACTTTGGACTACGGCAAGCTCGCAAGATATTTCGACTGAGAAGTCTACGAGGGACATCAACGAAGAATAGATAAGTTAACCGCGGTATAAAATTTTGTTCTTTAGAAAAGAAAGTGATCTTTCATTTAGTCAATCCAAACAGAAATGAACTAGGAATAGAATCATTCTATTTCAGATTCCCAGCTGCGCTGTATAGTCGGCGGATCCTATAATCCATTATAAAGGTAATAAGGATTATAATATATCGTGACCCATTGACCCAGCAAGCCGGACGCTAAGATCTTTGGCAGATATTAATGTAGAGAAAATTTTGTATATCTCAATATATAGTCGGCGGATCCTATAATCCATTATAAAGGTGATTTGCATGAAATATCATTTCGCGTTGAGTGATTAAAGTCTGCTTTTATTCGAATAGAAATTTATTTGTTACTAATCCACATTTTTATGTATTTCATGAAATATTAACTTTGATAACATTTGTGGAAATCTCGAGTGATCGCTCCGTGTATTTTACGCTTAAAAGTGCCGATCTCCCGTTTTACTGCCATAACCATTTCCTGGACCAGTGCTACCATCCTCACTAGTTGGTCATTATGCCTCCTCTCTCTCTCTCTCTCTCTCTCTCTCTTTGCTCTAGTTTATCTCCAGCTTCCGCGGAGTAATGACGGCAGTGGGGACATTTATTTGAATTCCGACAGGGGACGACATTGTTAATCCTCGCTTGTTTCAAACATACTGTATACAGAAGCACTTTTGATCAAACAAGGTCGGCTTATATCTGTCCCTCAGTACCTAGAGATAATTAATATTTTATGGTAAAAGAAGACAATTTATAATTAAAACTTCACGTTTTAATTTGAAATATATTATATATTTTTTCAATATATATTATATTCTTTGATTATAATCGATAATAAAGAAATGAATTATTCACTTCTATATTTTCAATGCCAACGATCTCAATGAAAAAGTTTACAGTGTGCAATATAAATGAGAAATGTGAGGAAATAGTAATTATTGAAGGGCTCAAGCACTAATACATCTCCAAATATCCGAATTTTGAGAAGTTAATCTTTATTTTACATTTTATTCATTTCATTTCATAAGTTTTAGTTAATAAAATAAATGAAAATAAATAAGATTTGTTCCTTCAACTCCGAACCAAGCTGGCAGTTGCATTTGAATGCGAGTGAAGGAGAAATGTTCAGGGACTGCGAGCGGATGTGTTGCGATTGCATCCCGTGGTGGAATTTCTCTAACTCTTTTACCTGCCTCCTATAACTCGATTGCAACACGTTCGGATTTCTCCGTGAATACGAGTAAGACCTTCCCCAGAAATCTGTACATCTAATACCACCTTTCCCTTTTCATATGATTGACATTCGGACTCATTGTATAAGATACACTTTCATCTGCTTTTAAGAAACATATGCAGGTCTGTTAGTGAACTGCCAAGTTGCCAGTTTTCAACTGCCGATTGAAAAACGATATTTTGAAACTTCGTAGAAACAAAACTTAAACCTTGCTATCGCCTGCAACATCTTTCCAAGTTTATTTAACATACTTCGTTTCGAAGTTTCTGCACTGTTCAACTGTGTTCGAGGTTTTCCCTACGCCGGTAGTAATATCGATTCGCGTTACTCATGAATGGAAACTTACCTATATTGTATTCTCGTTCCCGTTCCCGAAATACCGGCCGGGATGCAATCGCGCTGTATCTTTTCAGGTAGTCCGAAGTAAAAGGGGATTAAATAGGAAGCGGTGGGAGGGGAAAATGACCATGGGATATCATCGGGCTACTCAGGCGAAAGTTGGTAGTCTGCGTAATGGCTACGGATATCCTCCGTCCCCTCATGACATCCCGGCGCCGAAGGAAAGAATTCCATGACGCCTTGGCACTGAGGACCGCGAGTATATTTGCGGCGGCGATGGTGTAGCGGTTAGCGTATCTGCTGTATCCAAGTTTGCGTGTTCAAACCCGATCGAAGCCGTGGATTTTTAAGGGCGAAAAGATCCGTCGTACGCCTTCCATCGGAGGGGAAGTAAAGCCGGCTGTCCCATGTTAGTACATTTACTGCATGTAAAAGATCTTCAAGCCTAAATGATGCATCTGAGCTAAATTCAAATTGCCTCTTTCGTCGCCCAAGTAATACCTTCTTTCTCCATGATTGGTAGAGAGTGTAACGAAATTTGCGTGGTCAGACGGAAGAGCAGGCCTCATGGCCTGAGTCTCACCACGTAAAATAAGGCAAATTCAATTCAATTCAATATATATGTAAAGAACATGTTGCCTCAAGACGGCAATCCCAGTTGAAGGTGTGATATTCAGTTGTTTTGTTTTACAGAACTCGTATGAATCCTTTACCACTATGAAAGCTTACTTCATAATCTATTAAGCGTGTATTAATAGGGCTAAACAACTGCCATTGCTAAAACCAATAACAACGAGAATTACATGAGATCATTGGTAATAATTGGATAAGTAGAAGTACGTGGGATCGTCGATTCAAGTCCTGCGTAGACAGGCGTGCTCAGCCGTGCGTTGTCACTTGACTGGCTTACCCGCCGTTCATGCCCCATCTTGTCCTGTAATGCATGAGCTGTCCGTATAGTGTGGGAGCTTGCTTGTGAATCTCGTATCTGTATCGGTCAGTCACCTTGATCCCTAAGTTGTGTTTCTGGCATTAGATACATTTTAGAACCTGATGTTCAACCTGTGTACACCCTAATCCTCCTTTCATTCCTTCCTTTGTCAAATACCTGCATATATAATCTGTGACATGGTTGATGTAAATGCTCCTTATACACAGAATAACTACACAAGCGCAGGGATAGGTCAACTGGCTACCTTCTGTAGAGTTATAGAGGTACATAACCGAGATGGTCTACAATGGCTACCGACTACAGTCCAAAATGACCCGACGTTCAGGGATCACGAGGGAGCTCGTTAATAGAAAGTGCTACCAGGAGAGGGGTAACTGTGAACTGTAAAGTGTGGCCAGGAGAAGTGTGTAACTGAACAAGGGTGCCATGCGAGATCCTGGTATTCCTTATGCGCCGCTAGATGGCATTCGACAGATCGGATGGTAGATCCCAACGAAAAGAATGGAAAATATATGTCTTATGAGTCACGAACTCAATTCTCTTTTTATCTCAAAAGTTCATTTTCTGAGTTCTGTTAGTATTGCAGCAGACACACGATTTCCTTCATTTTCCGTCATTACTGTTATGTAAGTACTTCAAAAAAATAAGCGAATTCTAACATATGAGCTTTTTTTGGAAATTTCGCGATAACGTGAATTTTATGACATTGAAAACCAGCATTTCTAATTGTAAATGTTACGTAAAAAAAAAAAAAAAAATTTTTTTTTAAAAAACATGAAATTTTTTTTAAACCAGCAACAAAGAATTAAACTAATTTTAAATTATATTGTACGTGGAAAATAAATTTAAAAAGTTGTGCACAAGCGTCATTCTTGTTTACAAAGAATTGATTTCAGTAAATTAATCATCGGACCACTACTCGTAAAAAATAAAAAAGCAACAAACATTAAAAGAGCGTAAATAAGACGACGAGTGAAGGGTAGGACAAAGAGGGAGAGAAGGGGCGCACAGAATGAGAAGACGTTTCTCTGAGAGCAATTTACTGTCGCAGGGGAGCGTGTCGTAATGTACGCGGATCGCAAGTCTGGCGTCGCTTGTACTCTGAGCGCTAGGACAGTAGCCCTCGCCTTCACCCCGCCACCCCCCCTGCCATCTCCAGCCTCATCCCATACCCGCCCGCCCCTCTCCAGCCCCTCACCAGCCCCGTCCCACTCACGCCCCGCCCCACTCACGCCTCGCCCATGCCTCGCACACGCCCGCACACGCCCGCACACGCCCCGCACACGCCCCGCACACGCCCGCACACGCCCGCACACGCCCGCACACGTCCGCACACGCCCGCCCATTTCCGCCCACTTCCGCCCACTCCCGCCTACTCCCCAAGCCCCTCCCACGCCTCGCCCACGCTCCTGCCTCTTCTCCAGCGGCCCGTGCATTAGCCGACGAGGATGGGGACGGGACGCGGCAGCGGAGAAGCAGGGCATGGGCGGGGAAGTGGGAGATGTTGGGCCATGGGCATGGGGGTGTGAGGTGGCGAAAGCCAGGGGTGAGAGGAGGGGGCGAGCAGGGCAAGGGCGGGCGGACAAGCGCGGGGGCGGTCGGGGGGGGGGGCGAGTCGGGTTGGGGAGGGGAAGTGGAGACGGGGAGGTGCAGCGCGAGGCCAAGCGACGCGTGTTAATCCAGCGGAGCAGGTTTCACGGCGACTCCTCCGTGTTATCCGCCGTGTAATTCCGACCGAGCCCCTCCCCCTCCCTCCTCCTTCCACTTTCCCCGTGCAAGTGACAAGGGCGGGCGCAGGTGCGGGCGCTGAAGGCTGCCGTAATAAGTGAATTAGAAGGAGAAATAACGGGGGGTGAAGCCTGGACAGATGGCTCTCTGCATCAACTGATGTCTCGCCACTGCCATTAACCGGGTGGTCCTAGGTTCGAGTCCCGACAGTGACAAGATTATCGGTACTATCTTGTCACTAGGTCGAAGTCAGTCGCTGTCTGGATGAGAATTCCAGTGGCCGGCTGCTCTGATCGGCAGTTTTCCGTCGTTTCTCCGATCAACGCCAGGCGAATGTCGGAGCAGTACTCTAACAAACAGGCCACGGACCGCGCGCGATCTTTCCGTCCTCTGCCTTGTCCTAGCCTTACCCCTTGTATACACTTACACTAACATGTACTACACCACCACACTTGCTGGGAGACCGATCAGGAACTTAGAGATTGTTCCAGCTGAGGCGGTCCCCCGCTGTTGAGAGAGACCTGGCTAGGGGAAGCCCCGCTAGCGTACGGCAGATCAGCGCCTTTACTGGTATTTAACAAATCCCTTCATTTCTCACAAAATTATGCAAAAATTACTCATATTTTTGAAATCGTTACGTGCCTTTATTTCAATATGCTTTTAAACAACAATATGTCTGTATTCAATGCTTTTAAGACACCATCGTATCAAAATAGCATGTAAAATAATTAAAAATATGTATAATCGTTACCAGGTCAAGGTCAGTTACATAGTTAAAGAAAGATAGCAGAAATTACGATAAAAATCCAAAATGTTCGTGTCATGTACTTGTTCAACTCCCTGAAAAAATGATCTGCTGAACAGGCAAGAAATAAAAAAACTAAAAAATGCAGTAAAATATATTTTGCAATAGTGTAAGTTTCGAACAATAAGGCATCATAGTGGCAATGAGACCAACGTCATTTTTTACTTTCTCGTCCTTTCGTGGTAAGAAGAGTAAGTATTGTAATCGTGACAGAAAACGGCGAATTTTCGGCAGAAAAAACTCATATTCCAGGACCCTGTTAATGATAGATCACATTCCTGTATACAGGTGATTCAGTCATCATTGCTAATAAATAATATATAAACAAAAATAAATAATGTATTATCTATAATTTATTATTTATAGCAGCTTTGAGTAGAGGTTTACTTTAAACATAATTATTAACGACAATAAACGTATCTTACCACACTAACGAAACCAAAATATTGTGATGAACGTTCACATCTCACCACCCTTCTGCTCTTTCGGTTCCGTCATAATAGTGGGAATCGATTCCCACTTTGTAATGATGATTTTTTATGCTCGCTATTGTTAGGATTGGGCAGAATGAAAGAACAAAATACGTATTTTAAATACATTTTGTATTTGAAAAACTGTATTTATGAGTTTTTTGAACATGTATTTTTAAGATATATTTAAATACATAAAATGTGTGTTTAAAATATTAAATACTTAAAATACTTTAATGAAAATAAAATACGTGATTCTTATTTTTGTTTTCATTACAAAGTTCGTGAAACAATTAAATAGATATTCCTAATGTTTTGTTTACTTTTGTAGATTTTTTGTCTCATTATATTAAAAATACATATGTAGTATATTAATTATTGTTCAGAAATTTCTATGGATGTCAATCACTAACTTCTTGAAATCGAAGAAATCGAAAATTATAATATATTGTTTCAATAAAAAGGATATAATACAATTTTATTTGCAGTATTTAGAGTACTTCAAGAATTGTAAATACGTACGTATTTTACAAATGAAAACCGAATGTATTTTGAGTATTATTTAAATACTTATTTACAAATTATTTGGGGGAAGTATTTAAATATTAATTTTACAGTGTTTTGGCGTACCCTATCTAGTGTCCATTGCTTAATTTAAAACAAAAATCTCTAGTTTCTGTGCGCGTCATCGCTTTCCTTCCTGTGGCGCTGCGATCGCGTAGAATCGAGAAAAATCGAGTTGAGATCTCGTCTTCTTCAGCCGAGAAGATCAGCCTCGCGCCAGTTCCTGCCAGCGCAGTGTTGGTGAGTGGTCGTCCTAGGCCACGATTCAGGTGAGTTGGATGAACACTCAAATTGCGCGGTTTTCGAAAACGTTTTCTCGAGCTTCAAAATTCTGCCTCCTCTCTTTTACCACGAGTAGTAGACTTTTTAAAAAGAGAGAGCATCGAGAGGTTGTGGCAGCAGGTTGTGGGAGAGCATCGAGAACAATTCTAAAACAAATGTTCTCGTGAGAAAATCCTTCCCATCGGCACACGATTAAATTAAATCGGAATCTCGTTTGCTGATGGAAATGATTAAAATTATTACTTTTGAATAAAATAACTAAGTTGCTACTCTTATGTCTAGCTAATCTAGAGCACATCGACTCTTGCTTGGATATATAGCTTGTAGAAAGTAACGAGGATTTTTTTTTGGCAGTTCAGAAAGACTAGAATCTAAAAAGGCAACGATAAGGCTAAAAACATTTTGAGTTCGTTTTGCTGAAACCACTACTTCTACAAATAGTCATAAATTAGAAGTTGGTGCAAAGGAGTTCATGATAATTTTACAAAAGAAAATGGCCAATGATCTACCCTTTTGTGTTCCATGTACCTGCCTATTAATCCATACGCTGTGCATCAGATTACTCGCATGCATTTTATTTTCATATTTCGATATTTTATGTAACTGCTATAATAATCTCCTTAAAAATTTATTTTTCTAATTTATATTGATTTACTAAGGGAAGTTGATACTTAAATTTCTTTGAACCAATATCAAAATGAATTTTATTTCATTCTGTACGCTTCGTTCTGCAACATGTACTTGTACTAGTGCAAGGTCCTTTATACATTTTCCAAGCGAAAACCTTGTTTGTATCAGCATATATTTCAGATCTTGTTTAAAATGTTAGACATCTTTTCCTTATAATTAACTTAATTCTGGAAATATAAGAAAGTCGCATAAAAAAGCCGGGCGAAGATCTGGTATAAACTGTTCTTCTGTTTACAATATTTCAAGAAAATAAATATTTTTAAGTGTATTTTCAGTAATCACTGGATTTATTTCTAGTCAGTTGCCAAAAATTTGCTCTCGTTACCGACGAAATTTCAGCGATATCTGGAAATAAATTACAAACTTTCATTATAATTCGGACGTGTTTAAAATTTTGAAAGAAAAATTGATATTCAAACACCGGTTCTAATGTCATGTAAATGTTCTAATGTACTTGTATTTGTCGTTTCTCCTTTATTTTTTGTCGCAGCTGTTCATAAAGCTTTCTCAGTTTGTAGTTGAGAAACTATTACATTCTACAATGACAGGGGATTGCTGCGATATTTTCACTTGATTGTTTCTTCGTTTGAATGAACAAATAAATGCTTATGCGAGGACAAGGCTTCTTACTGCCTGGCACAGCCTGCCCTTGAACATTTGCAAATTAGTAAGAGGAAATGACTACCGTAACTGTGCCCCGCCATTTTGTTCTTTGACCGTGAACGTCACGGAAGTCTATAGATACTTTTAAAAGTTATCTGAGGTATTAGTTTGTTTTTTTTACTGAAAAACTTTAATTGATCACTTTTTACTCATACAATGGTGTTGAAAATTAAGGTTAAATAAAATGTTTAATTTCTAACGAAATTTGCCCTGACATTTTTATGCAGATTCTCTGATTAATGTTCTGGTAAGGAAAATACTACAGGAAGTTTGTAAACTAAGACCTTGAGAAAATTTTGTGCTGCTATTTCTGAAATTCATAATTTCTGAATCTCTAGTAGTATTCTTTTCCTCTGTCAATTTTTTCCAATTTGTGCGTATACCTAGTGGTCTATAGAAACATTAACCCTTCTGAAAACTGCATTGTGACTATCGTTTGAGCAATTGTTACGTCATTCTAATGACTTGCACTTTGTTTCAGGACTTCCAGAAGCTTGATATCTGGAATAATGGTAAAATACGAAAAATGTGGAATCTGGAGTAATTCAGTGAACAGATGATCAGAGTACAAATAACAAATGCCTCTCCTAGGGCTGGCTCACCATCACTAAGCTCACACTGCTCTCTGCTGGCGGTTTGCGGGTACGTACGATATCACCAGCACGCGACTAGAATCCTAGCGCGTTTCTAGCTTGCCATACTTGTACGACTCGCAACTTTTCTTGAACGATGACCTTGCTTCCCCGTCCCTTGCGCAATGAACAGTTGAAGGCAAAAGCTCGCAGCAAGCGCTGATGAGAATATTCCAAACATTAAAATTTTTCTGGCGCGAAACGCAAGATAGTCAAAGCTAGTTGCTTTAAAATTCGAGAACTTCTGTTAAGCTTTATTACAATTATCTAAAGAAAGCTATCTATGGCACTATCTAAAGAAGAGGCAGGTTCAGGTCCTTCAAGGGAGGCTCTAAAACTCCTATCTAGTGTCCCTGCTGTTGCCTACCCATAGGGATGACCTGGCCGCACACATAGGTTGTTTGACTTAGATTTTCCAAAGGTTGGCATTACTCTAAATACTCCAGTAGCATATGTACACGTAAGCTTCCGCGGCTTGCGTTGATGACCTTGGCTGTACGGGTGACGCCCCGAAGTGGGCTGAGAGGCCGACGTTTCGCCTGACATGCCGCAGTCTCCCTCAGGGTATTGACATCGCGAACACCCGGCCGGACAATATATAACACCCGTCGCACAACATCGCGATGTCAAGACCCTGAGGAAGCCTGCGACATGTCAGGCGAAACGTCGGCCTCTCAGCCCACTACGCGGCGTCACCCGGACAGCCAAGAAGTACTCCAGTAGCAGACTTTGTAACTAATAACCTCACTCCGCTCGCATTTCTGCAATCCATTGTTCAAGAAAAATTGGGCGAGTAGTACTTCTATGAAGATTAACCTCGCGCGGCAACACAGAGGAAAATACCAGTCCCTCCGGCTTACGGAATGAGCCTCCGTTTCGCGAAAATCAAATCTTTTTGTATTCTCTTAAGATTCATTCCATGACATCTTTGTCGTTTATTATGAGTTTGAAAGAAAATTAACATTATTGAACAAGGATAATTGTAAGGTAGATAACGCTTTAGCCCAGTGAAACATTACTTTCTGGTAGTATTAGCAACTTCGGGCTTTCTCACATGAAATTAATTCGATTAATGCCGTGTTCATTAGAAAGCGTGATTTTTTTTTCAAGTTGGTGGGTACTCTTAATTGCCATTGTAGAAAGAGAATATGTCGGATACACTTCACTGCAATGAAACTTAATTTTCTGGCAGTAGCAACCTTGCGCATTTTCACATTCAATTTCACTTGGTTTTCTATTGTACTCGACGTAACGTTTAGAACATGGTGGTAATGGCAGTGAAACTGTAGGGGGCGTTTACAGAGGGTTAGACAATTGTATTCTGTCCTTGCCGCAACGAGCACGTCCAGTGTTAAAACTGCGGCGGGCCAGCAAATAATTTGGAAGTGGAATCGTAGCTTGTAGGTCGGAAACTGAACGAGGCAGAATAAGCTTTCTTATTCCGTGAATCAATGTTATGTATAATTGTTGGCATGGGCCGTCTACTGACCCTAAATACAAATTTTTCAAATTATTCATTGAAATTGTGGGCTCACGAAAACAACTCTCCCGTTCGGGAACTGGTTAATTTTTCAATAATAATTTGCTGTGGCAAAATTTTCACACAAACTATTTCAATGAAACGCAGTCATGTTCCTCTTTTCCGGCACGATAACATAAATTTTTGTGTCCACATTCATTAACTTTGAGAACTTAGAAAGTACTGAACTGTGTAACAATATTTACAATTATTGAATCTTAATCTACTGAATTTTCGGCAAACATTTATATACAAAAGACGTAATAAATAAAGATTTATTGAACGTCAAAAACAGAACTGTGTGATGTACTTACTATAGAGAGAATTGTATGCACATTTTCTTTAATTCTGGGATCCTATCTAACCCATCTAAAAGTAACTGTATTTCCCACTGAACTCGATAATACGTACATATATTGTTAACTTTATTACATTAGGTTTATTTATTCTTCGCAGCATTCCCAAACATTTGATGTACTGCACTAACAAATTCTAATAAGATTATCAGCTGCCATCATGCACTGGACGTTATTGGAGAAAATATCAAAATTCACGTTTTTCCACGACGCAAATCGTCGTTCCCGCGGAGTTGGTGCAGCCTTGACTAATGCGGGAGAAAGTACGCAGAGGGTACAAGCGCCCCTGCAGGCAAGAGTTCCAATTCAGGGCAGCGAAACGCTAAGCTAATGGCATTGCCCTTGACGCGTGCTCAAGGCCATGAGCCCCAGCGCCTTCCCTTGCGGTTTCTACTTCTTCGACTTTCAGAAACAGACGCCCGATGTGGTGGCGATGCCTGCGGCATGCAAGTATAGTTAATATTGTTTGCTAACCTTTTATTATTTTTGATACAGACACATCAATTTATGACGAATCAGTCGATTGCGTTCGTAGTACGCTCCGGTTAAGTCATTTTGACTACTTGTGATTATCATTTTCGTTCGATAATCACAGCCTTAGAGACCGGTCAAAGATGCCTTGCAGAATACGTCGCATTGGAAGTAGGTCCTCATGATGAAGCTAGGTTTTTTTCAAAAAGCGTTTTTTAAATGAAATCTAAGTACAACATAAGACATATTAAAAAGTAAAATTTAATTTAAATCGGAGAACTCTACAATTGTAACTTTTAATTGATAGATAATTTGACCTAAATATAATCAATTTAATTGTTTATTGATCGCATAAAAATAGGTTGCACTAAGTTTGATCAATCCCTAGTAACTGACGATTAAAAAAAATAAATCCATTAATTTAGTAGGAGACAAGATTTCACAAAATAAACGGTTTTCCCGCCCAGCGATTCGTCACTTTACCGATAAGTAGATATCCTAGCGAACAATGCAGCCCAGCACGAGTCGTTTGCGGCAGCAAGGATTGTCCATGGCGTTAGCGAAAACAGCGTGGTCAAAACTGATAAAATTCTTTAGTTTCAGTAACTTCCAGTACGCGACGGCAGCTAATTTTTTCCCAAAACACACAAATAATGAATATTTCAATAGGACAAAAATCAGATTGGATCTCGACCTGAATCGGTTCAAAGGTCCCTTGTTAGTGTTTCAACTTCATCAACCTTTGGATTGCGTCGTCTTTTTGCTCGCGTGCCAGTCTCTTTCCTTTTCAGACTTTGTATTCGTGCCCATCCCTCCGCTCAACAGTCGAAACAATGAACTAAAACGTGCCTGCTAGCTCTCGGGAAAGGGAAATTAGAATTTTGGTTTCGTTGAAACCTCGAGGTTAGCAGAGAGTAGGCTGGATGTAATGTATTACTGCAAAATATATTCATTTAGCGATCAAACTGGAATCCAGGTAGTAGTTTGCCTTGATTTTATTTCTTATAAAAATGTCGGTGTTCATTGTCTGCAACCCCTAGGAAAATAATTGCCCAACGCAAACATAAAATTTGTCTATGTATGGAGAAGAGTAGTGAGAGTACTTGAAAAGGTTAAATGACAAAAAAATGCATTATGTAATTATCAAGAAATAATTTCATAATTTTTTGAATCCCAACTATTAAACATTTAATCACTTAAAGTATTTAGTCTAATTATTACTTTCGAGCAAGAAAAGATTAGAATTAAATGTAAATTTAAAGATTTTTTTTTCTTTACTATTTTGGGAGCTCCGGTGTAGGTTTTAGTTTCCGTTCAATCGTCTTTCCTACCAAGTGGTGAATATAATTTGATAACAAAATGACAGTAGTTTATCTAAAACTTACCACAAACATTTAGCCCAAATATACTATATACTTTTGACAATAAAATTCGTAGATCCTAGACTTCATACATGTTGTACAGATCGTGAAGCTCCCAGACCACATAGTAGTCGAGGTCATTTGAAAGAATTTTGTTACTTCCAATACTTGTGTTGGTGTGGTTTTTACCCTGATTCAATCATCTTGCATAAGAATCCATTACCCGACAGACTATGGACACTATAAATATATTAACACTGCTCAGGGATAATGTAATTAAGATTGTAGAATGTTACATTTGTTGTATAAAACGTTGCCGATATAAAATCAGGGATATCAATTTCTCTTATTCTAGATATTTTGAAATGACAATAAGTTTGTAATATAGTATTATAAACTTTTTGAGGGTTGTTCAGAGTGAAATGCAGATTTCGTGTGAAATTAAGATTTGAAAACAATTCAAATTAAATTAGAACTGATTAATTTTCAAAATATAAATATTTTGCAAGATATTTTTAATATTTTCAAAACAGTTGTGACTATTCTTATGACAACACTTTACGCTGTTACATATTCAGCCTTCATGTCAAGCTCTGCATGTAGGTTTGCCAGTTATTATATAAATTTAATCTTCTACGTACATTTCAGCTGGTAACAACATTGCTTTATGAACGAAAAGTGAAAGGAGTTGCTGTCCGCATATTTGATTGGCGTTAATTTTTTATATCAGGTGCGTGTTCTCTGCTTGAATCATTTGTACTGAAGCTTCAGATATGTATGCGTAGGTCGTGGAACCAAGTGACTGAGAAAACTCTAGACACTGAAACATTGTTAAGGCATCTCAATTCTTCCCAGAACGTAGTATTCATCTGATGGTTAGCATTGAATCTTCTTTTGCATAATAGTGTATTAAATGGTATCATAATCGGACCAAACTTTACTCAAGCTTCGAAGTTAAAAAAGCTATTTTTACGAAATTAAACCACAAAAATTACCTTCGGAAAAACAGCCATTAATATTGGGAAATTAACTAAAAATTGATTACGCAATTTTGATAGTGTCTACTAGTGTACTTACATAAAAGTTAGTCTGACGTGCTGAATATTTAGGTTAGATGCGAATTTTCAAAAACGCACTAATGATGACAAAAGACGTCAGAATAATCATGCGATGAATATGTTTTTGTGAAGAGCACTGGTAAAAAAAGAATAAGTGTGTCAATGGGCTTAACTCCTCCTCCCGACCCTCAGTCAACGAAACCTTCAGAATTATATTTTTACTAATTTTATATAGTAATGAGTCATTCAATATCTCAAAAAGATGCGTTAGAAACGAGTAAAAATCAATGAATAAAATTGTTGAATCAGCAAAAATGAAAATACCTTTATAAGAAAACGTAGCAAGCCGCACACCTATAGCTCATCGAAAACTCGCAATTGTGCCACTGTAAAAGAGATAGGGATTGAACTAGACAATTCAGTTCTTGAGATAGTATTTCTTAACGAAAAATGCTATTTATTTAATTCGTAAAATGAGATTAATTTTACGAAGTATTTTAAAACAAACAAATAATAATAAAAATATTTGCATAGACTTCTGGCAGCTTTGTTAATCACGTAGTCAAAAACGTCTGTAGCTCGCCATCAAATTCGATACGCATAAGAGGCAACTGAGATACAAAAGCAAAGAGTTTTAAGAGGCAATGTCGTCCTTGGGTTTGGGTTGCCGTTCATAATGCTTCCATGGTAAGTACAGTCCTTCATGTAAACCATGAAAAGGATAAGAGGCGTAATTTTCTAAGAATGTTATTTTAGAAAGTTCGAAAAATATTGATTAGTAATAACAGGAAGGGTATTAACCAAAACAGCTTAATTGACGAAAAGAGATAATTTAGATCTTATGATCCGACTAAAACTGTTCCAAGTGGTGATCTGAAGAAGTTAATTTAAGACACATTTATGTAGATAATTGTAGATCTTCGTATGGAATAGCAAATATACTTCCCATTTCTGTAATATTATTAACGTATTGGAGACGGTTAGAAGGAAAGTAAATTTGTATATACTTTAGTTATCGTTAGTCAATAAATGACTTTTCTAAATACACGGAACTTCAAACGGCTAGAACGCCAGGGAAGGTAATTTCTTTCGCCTTCCGAAAACCATGAAGAAAAGATTCCTCATTCGTGGCTTCGGGAGTATAGAACGCCCTTCTTTATATAGATTCTTTTTTGTATTTTAATTATGCTTGTACAATTGTATTTGTCTCTTTGAAAACTTTGGAATGCTTGTAAAAAAATACTTTAGTTATATTGGGTTTGTGTCGACCTCGAATACTGTGTAAGGGTTCGAGATATTGAGATGAAATTCTCACTAAACGATTTAGGAGACATAGAGCTCATCAGTTGTGTTCTTTCTGATAGTATTTATTTTAAATATATTGGACTAAATGTTTTAAGCGGAACATTACACCTTTTTAAACGATTAGATAAAACTTAGAGCCCCATAAATATTACATACGTTGATATTTGCTGAATAATCATAAACAGCAAGTTTTAAAATCTGAAGTTAGCAGGTTCAGAATTTAACGATGCGGCTGGATTTACAAAGGTCAATGGTCTCTAACGTTCGTCGATTCAAATCGCCGCGTATTAAGATTTCTATCGCGTGTTGTTACCTCTAAACGACAATCGACAAAGCAGTACAATAGTACATTATGAAACGATGATGTAATGATGGGTATTAATAAAAGTGATATTACGATACGAGCAAGGTACGAGCGAGTATTGTAAACTTCACACGAGTGTATTAATACCCATTACATCGAGTTTCATACAGAACTTTTTCTAAGACTTAAAAACCTTTATAAATGAAACTTTTACGTTGAATCGTTTCCTGGCAATCGACATGCAGGATTCAGCCAAGGCCACCAAGCAGTCAGCTACCCTACCTGCCGCAGGGGGCTTTGATGTACCAGCCCGCCTGCGAGAGAGTACAAAAGTTGCGGTTATAATTCCGAAGTCAACCTTTTCCATTTTCTCTTATTTCTGGAGGCGCCAACTCATCCTCTGATTCACTATACATTTCGAACTAAAGAGTTGGCCGTTTTTTAAGGACAAACACACTGCAGCAACACATAACACATAAGAACTTGTGTTCTGAAATAAACGTCAAATGTTCTCTTCCACTACCACTGCGCTAGTCAAATATGATCAAAGTAAAATTACAACAGATTTATTTGAAATAATATTCCACATAAACATTCTGATAAAATAAATTAACATGCATAATATTAAATGCAATATTAATGTACACAATCGATCAAAACATTTTCAAGAACGATTCTCAATTATTATTGAAGTGTCAATACTTCGTTTGTAAACTTCTGTGATTGGTCAAGAACCTGTATCATAATGAAATCTGTATCGTAATGACTGAGTATCGTTATGCAACTGGTTGCAGCCAACAAATGACAGCGTTATAAAATGGGAGTAGAGAAAAGTATAAACGAGGCATGGTAGAAATCGCGAAAGATGAATTTGTGAGAGTCAAGTATTTGTCCTTAAGAAGGACATAAAGAGAGCAGAGCAGAGATAGTATCACAGCGGCACTTAGTTCGTGGACTGTTGACGTAGAAACATTTATAACTTACGATCTATTTTTGTTATGAACTACATAATTTCAGTAAGTTATTTCGTTTCGGTTTAAGGCAAGTTCAGGAGACCATACTAGAGAAAATTGAGTAGTAAAATTTAGAAAAATGTATAATGTATATCTCTATTTCTGAAAAAGTTGCATATAAATTGAATTTGCTCTTGCCCTTTAATATCGTATTCACAGTAAATCAGAGGAAAGCATTTCAGCACTTTTGCATTTGTTTTTTTCGGAAACAAACCGAAGCCATTTAAAGCAGAAAAACGTGCTAGCCGGGGGAACAATTTAAATGACGCAAAATTTCAAAAAAACAGTGACATAGTGTATTGGGCAAGACTTGCACCATTATAGATGTATATAGCACTATAGATGTACTGTAGATAAGTACGACGCCTTTTAAAAATCGAAGGTGCTTTCAGCAGTATAACACACGAAGCTGTTATGAGAATACAACGATTATTCCATGTTACTTCCATTGACTCTTTCGGTCGAAATCTGAACTCGGTATCTTGAATATTTGCAACAGACCTTCGCTGGGCGTCGGAGGGATGTTCGTTGGAAAAGAAATTGACCAAGGTCGCTGCCCAGCTGTGCACCTTGCGGCTTGGAGGTCGCGGATTAGTCCGGCGTTGCGACGAGAAAGGAGTCCCGGCTTTTCCTACGGTGTAATTCGGTTTTGTTCCCTTAATTATTCATCAAATAAGTTTGGAGTATTGATGAATTTTTCTTCTCAAGGCCAATTGTTCATGTCAAGTATTTGAATTAAAATGGAAGTTGATCCAATATCATTGAAATAAAAAATATATCAAAAAGTTTATAACTAAAACTGTTGATCCCCCTTATTGCGAGTCAGTTTGATGAAAAATGCATCTCAATATCGCTTCATTGTCGCTTATGCCATCAACAGCCTAATTAAGAAAATGTATGAAAGCTGCTCCTGCCGTGCGGGTCTATCTAAAACTTCGCTAATGCCGCTTCCCAGACAAGTCTGTTACTAATTGTTGTACTTTCGCTCCGCTTACGGCGCCTTTCCACTTTGCATCTGGAGTATTTAAATCACCAGTAATAACTAGAAGATGACTATTAGTGTTTTCTATTTTCTCAAAATGGCTTTTAAAATCACGTAACTTTCATTCGAGGCCGAGCAATAATTTCTAATACATTTCCTGAATCACTTCTTTCTATTCCCATGATCTCAAATTCAGTACTAACCCAATTTCCTCTATCTATTACATCCTTAACACATATATCAGTCTACCTATCTAGGTACCAGGTTATCGTAATCCTCTCGGAGCTCCTATGAACACGTCCTCTCTCCACAGCTGACCGGAAATAACTGATTTGGCTTCTTAAATAATTTAAAGTGACTTCACGTATTGATTTAAAATGACTTCACGTATTGATTTAAAATGACTTCACGTATTGATTTAAAATGACTTCACGTATTGATTTAAAATAACTTCACGTATTGATTTAAAATAACTTCACGTATTGATTTAAAATAACTTCACGTATTAATACATGTGCACTATGATGTGTGTGGAGTCGAAGGGCTGCTTCTGTGTTGGTAGGCCAGGTCAATCCTTCCGAGCGTGTAACAAAAGTTGTGTGTGTGTGTGCAAAGGGTTAAACCATAACGTGCTGTCTGTGTTCGCAGGCCAGGGTAATTATACCGAGCGTGGGCGGCGGCGGGCACGCGCAAGAATGACCTTACGCCCCCTCAAGAGCCCTTCTGCCAAAGGTCTGCGGTCTGTCCGTCGCAACTCAACGCCGGACGCCTGTAGTGGGTGGTCCACCCGCCTATCGAGTCTGTGCAGCACTGGACCTCCCCCCCAGCGCTGGAGAGAGCGAGGTTAGGGCGGGGCCGCCCCTCCCACTCCTATCCGATGCTCCCCACCCCCCGGTGCCCCCCTGTGGGGTGCGGGCTCCGGCTACGCCAGGAGGCGGGGAACGACACAGCGGGCGAGGGCCCAGGCAACAACGAATGCAGGGCCGCGCTGATTAGGAATTTGAATGTAATAGTTAGTATGCCATCAGCAATATTAAGTATTTTCATAAGTAACTTTTTGCTTTTAGAATGCCTTCGGCAATAATCAGTAATAACAGTAATAGAGTAACTAAAGCCTAGATTTTGTTCGCCTTAAGCGATGTTTGGAGTAAAGCAGTTTAATATCAATAGTATGCCTTCTGCATTGTTCAGTGTTTTCTTAATGTTAATATATTGTTTCAAGAGTACAGTACAGTATTGATATGACGAAATGTGCTAATAAAATAGGACATCGAGCAGAGCTGCACTTTAGTTTCTTGCTTCTTTTTTCTATTCTTTTCTCGTTTTCTTATCCTCTTAATCTATTTTTGTTTTGGTTGGTTTTTGGCGAATTTTTATTTGTTCACTAATGCGAGTTTTCCCAAAGACCCACCCTAATCGCAAAGGAGTCGAGTCCGGAGTCGTTCGTTTCACCTCGAAATCATGAGCGGGTGGGGGGATCTGGATCTCGGTCTTTGCGCTCCTGACCTTCCCCTGCCGTTGCCTTTGTCTTTGTCACTGTCGTCGTCGGTACAGGTGACCTGAATAGGAGACCGCGTTATAAATCTCCTGTCATTCAGGATATGGATAAGGGCAGCTATGTTCGAAGTCCTTACTAAGTTCATATGTTAGGGAAGTATTGCATTGTTTAGTGATGTTGATGTATGGCAGGTGGCGTGCATGCGTTGTTACCTCCTCGTCCGCCTATCACACCAAAGAAGGGTGGGTGCCTCCTGTGTGTATGCCCTCTGGCTCCGCCCCTTAGCATAAAAGGGTAGTCGCTAAGAAACGTGTTGTGCCCACGAGTTTAGAGGGACTCTGCACTTTCCTATAGAGAAGATAACTTCCAAGTAATTCAATGTTGAAGTATTAAAATGTAACATTTTATAATACATGTTTTTATTTCACATAAAGTAGTAACATTTAAAGTTCAATAATGTGAATAAATATTTCAGATAATTTACATTTTGATAAGATGTTAAAGATTTTATTACAAGTAAGTTAGTATTAAATTAAAAGTGATGTGATAAGTTCAAAGTATTATTAGTATTTTAAATTGCATTTTTAATTTCTTATAATGCAACAGTAACTTCTAGTAAATACTCTGTGGGAAGTGTAGAGAATCCTCCCAGTTTGCCTTATTTGGCCACTTTTGGCCACATCATTGTTGATACACTTGGTTTTCCTACGTCAAAATCCGGATTTCTAGAGAAGGTATGATAAGCTACAATAAAAATAGCTTTATACAAAAAAACCTCAACGCCAATTAATGTTAATACAAAATTATATCTGCTCTCCTTAATACCCCAAAACCAAACACGACGATATATCGAAAACCTATTGAAACAAACATCCAACGATTATTATTAAGCGCCTCGAATAGAACCACAACTAAAATAAAAAACCACCTGAAACTAGCATCGAATGCAAAATATACTAGGTCTACGGACGAAACAGGAACAGTCGTACATCGAAAATCACGCTCACAAAAGCATGAAACTCAGGTTTGTTAGTCTTGCTCGCCATTTCTCATGGCGCAACGTTGTTTGGAGCACAACGGAAAGATATCTTTCCTAAATGTTGATAGCGGGAAGTTCTTTCCACTTCGTAACACATCGCAAACTCTTCTACTCGCGAATCGTAGAGGTTTGTCTTTCTGAACACTTCGCGTCGCATTCGCAAATTCTTCTTCGGCGAATTGTCGCCCAACGGATTTCATCATGGATTTCATCGACCAGCCACCATCGCCTAGTTACCCCGGCTCCATCCGCTTCACAACTTATAGGAGTACACGACACTTCGAACGATAGTTATGGGCGTTCGTCTTCTCTAGGAAAACGCCTAGTGGAGGTGACCGCCCAGGGCACAGCACGAGGTAGTACAGGGTGGGAGTCGATTAACCGCGACTACCGCGATCCTCACTTCTCGATCAGAAGTAAGTATATTTCTAAATACGAATGGTTTCTGAGAGAACAGGTGCCGCATACAGAGGTATGAACTTCTTTTATCCACACTGTTGAGTGTAGGGCACAGCTTGAAACAAATGTATTCATAAAGTTAAACTCTTGTTTGAATTGACAGAGCCAATTTATCACCTTCGAGTGATAAATACTTTTTATCTACTTTGCTCCGGAGGGTGACGCAGCGTAAGATAGTTTTACGCAATCTAACATAGTTTTGAATTTCACTGTAAATTAGATTAAAATTTTTAAATCCGAAAATGATTTTTTTTAAATTCCGAAAATGAATTTCTATTGTCTTCTGTAATACGTTATAGAGATTGCGTGATGAATATCATTATAGATAAAACCACTCATCTGACTTCCCTTAAAGTAGGTCAGTGACAATTTTTCCCGGTAGAGGTTACCGCATTGACGAAAGATTGTTAAACTTTGCAACTAATGCAAAATTCAATAATCGACGTAATTGTCTTAAATATCAACAGTGGTGCATAAAAGGATACTTGTATCTCTGTATGTGGCGCCAGATCTAACAAATATTTTTTCAGTTTCAGATAAACATTTTTCTACAAAATCCATAAAAGGAAGTCATCTATCGTACGTAAGGTAGGTTTATGGTGCATGAAAATAAATCTTTAAATTATAACTGAGATTTTATTATGCAACAATGTTACTACTACTTTGGAGATATTTCCCCTAAGGGTTTTTCCAGAATTTTCTTAATATATCTAACCACTAATAAGTTTACATTTAAAGTATGTAAATTTGTTTCTGCTGCAAAGGTTTTGGAAATGTGATGCAGACTAATTGCCAAACTATATTTTGCAGTTTACTGCGATAATTTAGACTACTTAATCAGTTTGAATATTATTTATTGAAACCCTTTTTTTCATTTTTCCTTTTTGACGAAATACTTCAATGATTGAATTCACTTTCGAAATTTTAGGAAAAACCCTATAGTACTATTTTTATTGTTTCCTTCATTCTGGCATCCATAAACTCGCATGTAGTTAATATTTCCAATTTTTGTGAATTAGCTTATTAAATTTTGAAATATTTGTAAATATTGAAAGCAGAAAAGCTAATTAATCTAACCTAACTTTCTTTTACAGGATAAATTTTCACTTTTCAAACAACTTTGAATATCATAAATCAAGAAATCATCGAAGGAGTCCTGAAATAGTTTCAATAGAAGGATCATACAGATATATAAAGATCATAAAAATATATTTATATATGATATAAGGATCATAAAGATATATTGATCTAGACAAATAAGTTGTTTGATACTGAATGGTAAGATTAGTGATGACGCCTACGGTTCAATGTAATACTAATTAGTAGTAAAAACTAAATTCGTAAACAAACTAAAGTGTAGGAACTATTAAGCGCTTGGAAAGTTAATAAAATTAACCTTTGGGGCGTCACACGCCATTCCGGTAATCTGGTCGCATGAGGATGGTTGACATTCTTAAAGTTTCTCTTCGTGAAAACTAATGTTCCACTTGCGTACATAACGTGTTTGCAAGACGTAGGATATGCATATATACTAGGTAATTTTAATTAAATTTCAAAGTGTAAACACCAGTGATATATTAACCAGCTTCTACTAAACTTGGATTTTTCGGCAGTAAAAACTGAACTATGTTCACCAACCTGTCTTAGTTTCTTTCAAAAACTTTTGAATTTGCGGTATAACTGACGACGTATAGTGTGACCAAGCGAAGGCAGTTTCCGTTCGTAGAAATGAATGTTAATCGACACTGTTTAGGATATATGGGTAATTTTCTTTTCTTAATTCTGTTCCCGTCATTAGAAACATTTTATTGAACGTCATACGACTCCGAAGGGTTAAGATTTGATACCATAAATTTAATTTGCTACCCATTTACGTCACAGGGTTCATTTTTTGCTCTTTACAATGTCTTACACTCTCAAAACGATTCAATTTTAAGGAGAAGTGGGAATATTCACGAAAAGAGCAAGGAAAATTTCGTTACTTCGTCCTTCCAAGGAATGGAAAAGGCCTTAATTTATACATAATTACAAATGTTCTAATAAATAAATAAATCAATAAATAAATAAATAAATAAATAAATAAATAAATAAATAAATAAATAAATAAATAAATAATAAATAAATAAATAATAAATAAATAATAAATAAATAAATAAATAAATAATAAATAAATAAATAAATAATAAATAAATAAATAATAAATAAATAAATAATAAATAAATAATAATAAATAAATAAATAAATAAATAAATAAATAAATAAATAAATAAAGTAAAGTAAATTAAGAATCGAATCGATTACCAAAGAAATCTTACGACGATAGCAATTGCAAAGGGACAACTTAAAAAAAAGTTATGGAATTCATTTTATTCAGAAAAACAGAAAAAAATGTTACACGGCTGTATACTCCCAATGTAAATTCCAATGCGTTCAGTAACAAAGAATCAAATGATTAACGAACAAACAATTAATAATAAAATACAGAAGAAAAACGAAAATTCAAATATTGTAGAAGGATCGAAAAGGCTACAAGAAATATCGAGGCAAGATGAAAGACCTCCATAGTCACTCAACGTATGAAATTAAGGTAAAAAGGTCACACGACACTAATGAATGGTTACTGCCGGACCGGAAAAAATAAGTACTAACAAGTACAGAAGAGATGAAGTAACAAGCAGATGTTCTCAGAATGAAACAGAATGCAAAAAGGAGAAAAGTCGTATTAGTGCGCAGCAAGACCAGAAGCATCTCGTGTAATGTACTAGTGATAAGCAAAATAGTGTTGGGGACTATAGTGAAAAAATATCGTATGCAGATTTAAATATGTGAACATTTTAAATATATTTTAGATACTAAGTTATCCTTCTTTTCTTCCCTTTTCTTTCTCTACATAGTTCTCAAAAGGTTTGGCCATCCGTTGTACTCAGTTTCTGAATTCAGAGCTCTCACCCAGGCTACAGCGTCGTCTCCAGTTGCTGACTAAAGTTCACCTTGGCTAAAATTCGAATTTAAAACCTCGTCAGTGGTTGAAAAGGAGAACTGGCTACTAGTTCACCGGGTGAAGCATTAAACAAGCAAAAAGTCTCGAATAAGAAATTGCTTGCGGGTAGGGGAAATCACTGAGTGGGGGAACGAAAACGTACTTCAGAAAAATTTGCATAATAATTGAAGTAAAAGTTTAAGTATTTAAAAACAAATATATGTTTAATAATTAAATTTTATGTAAGTTTTTGTCAATATATTCTCAGTTTGTAAAGTGTGGGAACTTAATACATTTTGAACACCTGTGTTTGCGATCATTTCAGCTGACACAGAAAGCCATGTTCTTGTATTAGAAACTAGTACTGGTGCGTAAGTTGACGTATGGGCAGATCTGTTTGAGAAAGGTTTCGTTTTTGCAAAGCGATTATACAAGAGAGTTTTGAATTCTTTGGTTAACGTGAGATAAGCGTTGAAAGACGAAACGATCACAAAGTTTAAAATGTTTCAATAATAAGCCTATAACAATGAAACCAGAACTCTTCGTAAATACGAGACACAAACTACGCTGAGGTCCGTCGTTGAAATCCCCCGCCCACTGTGGTTCAGAACTGTAAAGACATTTACAGCAGACGGTAGTGTATGTGTCATCTGTGAATCTTTATTCTGTCGACCCTATCCGCCGCTTAAACGGGCACGTCATCCAGGTGCGATCACCATAGGGCTCACAGCCCCCTCCTTTCTTGGGACCGCATACACTTATGCTTCGGGTATTCGTTATGCCTTAAGACGTGTGTCCCAAGAGCCACTGTCTACCTATATTAGCGAAATAGGGGACTTATATCTAGGAAGCACCAGAGGTGAAGCGAAATTACCGCAACTGGGTGATACTGGTCCTCTCGCTGGTACGGTGTGCAGATCGGTGCAAGAGCATGATGCGACGGTTACTAGTCATAAATAGTATTCTTGTACACCGGACAGGCCATGCCGTGGGTCGACTTAGCCTTTGCAGATGAAGTGATGGTCGGCGACGCGCAGTGTTAAACTGACTTTCTCGTTGCATATGCAGAGGACGGTCAGTTGCAATCAGAGCGATTTAGTCCTTTTGAGACACTCGGAGGCCAATCAACCGACGTGGTTTGGGCGACGGTCGGTTGCGTGATGTGGGATTCACTCGTCGACGCAATTTGCGCGACGGTCGGTTGCGTGATGTGGGATTCACTCGTCGACGCAATTTGCGCGACGGTCGGTTGCGTGATGTGGGATTCACTCATCGACGCAATTTGCGCGACGGTCGGTTGCGTGATGTGGGATTCACTCGTCGACGCAATTTGCGCGACGGTCGGTTGCGTGATGTGGGATTCACTCTCGACGCAATTTGGCGACGGCCGTGTCCTCATATGAAGGTCAAATATCCCCTCTCAGGGTGCCTCAACTCTCCGTTGCATCTGTGAACAGGACTTCAGGTGCAATGATAAGGGTTGCTAGTTACTTTGCGTAATATTACCAAACTTTGCACTTGTAACTTGGAACCCCAGAATTAAACATGGGACAAGTATGTTCGCTGAAACTTCTGAGTCGTCCGTCATAAGAAAGCAAGTACATTAGTACTAAGAGCACTAGTTCATACAGGAGTTAAAAGGCCCTGAAGGTCAGTCTCGGTTGTGAGATTCGCTCGCCTATCGCCTTTCAGCGAAAAAAATTGTATGTAACTCGCTTGACCGCACAGGATTAGTAGTCACCCTGTGTTCCGGACATGGAAAAGTATATTGCTTTGCATGTGCATGTGATTAGCATATTGTGATGTATTCGTTTCCTTCAAGCATTCTTTTATATTTAGTAGTAAGTAATCTAAATTACTTTTTTTAAACCGTAGTTAGCTATCAATTGGAATGTATCTGACGAATTTTAGCTTTCTCTTATATTTTGTAGTAAGTAGTCTAATCTACTAAACTTCGCCTGATGCAAATTAGTACAATAGGTTCCTGTAATTGATAAATTCAACTGGTAAAAAGGCCAAATGTCGTTGAAAAATTAATTCGTAGACGCGATCTTCAGTCAATTAGTTTATTTAATTTTGAAGCTGAAAAAATGATGGCTTTATGCGTGAGTCGCAATATACTTAGATACAATGTGGTTACTGAACTTAAGAATATTTGACAGGACTCGACAGACTTTTAAAATTAAATAGTTATTCTGCTTTTATGCTTTTTTCTTATACACCTTTGTGTATTTATCAATTTTAAAACTTGTGCCTAATGTAATTATTAATATGCCTAATTTTGTACTGATAGTTGGGAGTTATATTTCGCATGTAATTTCCAAATAACTTTTACTTTCATTTATCTTTACCAATCAATAACGTTTCACAAATTGTATTGTTATGAGATTGCTATTCCAACATTTTTCATGGTATAAATTCTTTGCTGACTTGGCCTAAACCTTTTCGTGATAAAGATTAATTTCATCGGCACGTATTGAACGTTAAATAATAAATTACCAGGAATCGAATGTATTTATAAAACCTGACTTTCTGTAAAGTGCTTCTTTAATATTTTAAGTGTATAATTTAAATTATTCTAATTCTAACTTATTATTAGCGTGTTCTGATTTTAGTTCTCAGATTTCTTTCAGTTTTCATCTGTTTTGAGCGATTCCAGAAATTTCCCGTATATTTTCAATAACAATACCATTATCGTATTTTAATTGAAGAAATTTTCTTGCAATGATGTCTTCACAGGTGTTGAACCAGTTCAAGATTTTGTCTAGTTCTAGTAATTATTGCGTATGATTTTAGTGACGTTTAAAGTTTTATTCATGTTTTTACTTTTCTTTATCCACGTTTCATGTCAACATATAATAACGATATTGCCCATTCAAGGTGTCTCCAGAATGAGTGGCAAAATCAGTGGTGTAATAGATGTAATGTACGCGAGCGGGAAGTGAACATTGATTGTGTTGTAATTTATTGTAAGATTCATTCTTCGAAAAAAGACAACGGTGAATATAAAATGCACTTAATTCGTAACTTAATGAAATATTTAACGGCCGGAATGAATATTTAAGTTGATTTCCGGGTTGGCAGGTCGTTTTCTGCATGAAATCTCTTCCTCGCGATCGTTTCATCTGAAACTGCGGCAGACATCGGTGTGGTAACGGTGGAGACCGTTGTGTGCTGCTGGCTGACTGCTGATTCTGCAGGGTTCCACGTTGTCAGTCAGGTGAATGGAATTGGCATCCGCTATAGATCGGCTTTTGCCCAGAGGCAGAGCGGTGAATTTCGTAGTGGTGGGGCAGGTGGGTTTTGTTCCTAGAGAACGAAGGTTACTTGTTTACGAGCAAAAATCCATTTCGAAAGCGACTGTTTTTGGTTTTGCTTAGTGCCGACTACCAAACGCGGTAAATGTTCAACAGTTATTAAAATTGTTAGAATGTTTGTATGTTCCAGTTGTAGACAGACATGGAAATTAAAGGTGTGTGAAGCAATCCAAAACACATTAGTTCATTGGTATCGTAGGCTTCCGCGGCCAGAGTCATGATCTGGGCTGTCCGGGTGACGCCGCGTCGTTTTCGTTTGCCGACGTTTCGACCGACATATCGCGGTCCTCTTCAGGGCTGTACTGCCCTTCGGCAGGGAAAGCGACCAACTTCTTCCTCAGAAGGGAGAAGAAAGCAAAGAGTTTTGGAAGGAATGGTAAAATATATAAATTTTGTTATAAAAACCTTTTCAACTGTTGCTCAACAGATTATGAAAATGTCTCGTACATAATTCGAATTGCTTGTGTTGCAGTAGTTAACCATCAGTAAGACTTCAGGCGGGAAGTTTTAGACAACCAGACACCTTGTCCGACAAACCTGCTTTTCTTGTGTTATGCGGGTCAACATGTAGTTACACTGTTACTGGCTTTTTATGTCAGTACAAAGAAGAAAGAAATGCATTCGGGGAAGAATGGTAACGTATATAAATTGTTATACAGTTATTTTGAACAGTTGCACTAGTTATGAAAGTAAAAGTTCAATCAATAATTTCCCATAATTGGTTGTGTTGCACTACTGTGACCCAGCAGTTAAGTCTTCAGGCGGGAAGTTTTAGCCAATCAGATACCTTGTCCAACAAACATAGCTCGAGTTTCTTCTGATAAGCAGACCGACATGTAGTTGTACTGTTCATGGAGTTAAAACACCAATACAACATGGCGCCCGCTTTCCACCCAGGATCGACATGTAAGTGGGAAAGCGGTTGGATTTTCCTTTAGAAGAGATGAGAAAGCAATGGATTTTGGGAAGAATAGTAAGCTATATAAAGAAATGAAATAGATTTGTGATTTTTTGGTGTTTATTTTGGCAGAAGCTATTTCGGTCGCATTGCGACAATCTTCAGTGCTACAAAATAAAAACAATGTATGAAATTACAAATATGTTTTACTTATTATAGAATATTATTATTTAGATTTATTGCAGATTATTAAATTAGAATTTCAGCAAAATGTAAAAAATGAAATATAAAATGCGAAAAAAGAAATTTTGAAGAAAGAGAACATTATTCTAAAGTGAAGTAAAATAAAATAAAAATAGTGTAAACAAATAAAATTTTATTACATTGATTTCAATTTAAATTATTAAACGAAGACTGATTTTTAAATTACTTCAATTTAAATTGGTAAAAAATTTTATTTGTCTAAACTATTTCTTATTTTCTTTCAAAAATGCTTTCTACCAAAATAAACAACTAAAACACACACTGCCTCAAATCTACTTCTTTAATGATGCCAATGTCGTAAACTGCACACCACACCCTTCTAATATAAAATGTATATACATTATTTTATACCAATATTTTCAACTGTTGCTGTCAAGATTAGGAAAGTGAAAGTTCAATCCAAAATTTCACCCTAGCAGTTATCCAGTCTTCAGGCGGGATGTTTTAGCCATCAGTCGCCTTGTCCGACAAACTTGATGATCTCAGGGCTTGAAATGTGACCAGAAGTTTTAAGTAGCCAGCCCACCGATTTCACGTAGGTTGGTATAGACTTTCTTTTAACAGCGCTTCTAACAACTTAATTTGCTTACTGCGCAACACAACGTAATTCAAGTGAAGGTTTAATCTGTACAGTTACTAATGTGGCTGTCAGATGCAACATTGTAAAGATCTAGCTGCAGGAACAATATCCTTAAATGAGAAGAGAGCTTTTGACTACAGAATTCAAAAACGCGAAAAAAGGAGAATAGTTTGTAAATTTTGCTATTCTGCACTGGTTAATTCAATGCAAAATTAAGTTATAATTGATTGAAGTACCTCATTTAGGTGAAAAGCTTTGCCACAAATATTTTGTATACACTTGATTTAGACAGTTCACGATGGAGTGTTTTGCTTTCTATATGTTTAAAACATTTTTAGTCTTATATGCATAGTCTTATGTGCATAGAACTCCTTGATAAAAAGGTTATTTTATCGTACGTAATTCAGTATCTTATAACACGGGATCAAAGAAATTTACTTCAAAAACTCTAATTTAATGTGCTTTATATACAGTACCTTGCCATATTATTAGACCCACACTTAAAAATAATGTTTTCATCATTTTCAGTACGATAATTTTTTTCAAGGCACTTCTTTTGGTTAAATAATCTATCACTAAATAAAAATAACACGTTTTATTGAAAAAAAATATTTATTTACATGAAAATAAGTAATCAATACACTGAAAATTATTTTTTTGTTTGAATCAATACTTTGTATGGCCACCTTTAGCAGCTAACACAGCTTTAATACGTCGAGGCATGCTGTTTATACACGTTTCAATTTTCATTTGTATCTCTGGGCTATGTTGCCAGGTCTGATTGAGTACCCGAATGAGCTTTTCCTTGGTAGTAGGTGCTTGTTTGCTAACTTCAGATTTCATAAACTCCCAAATGTTCTCGATAGGGTTCATATCAGGAGAATTTCCTGGCCAGTCGAGAACAGTAATTTTCTTTTAGCTAAAAGTGTGCTTATCCTTTTAGCTCTGTGGCATGTGCACCATCGTGCATGAAAATAGATTTTTCTGTTTTTTGAACCACTTTTCATTTGAGATAGTAGCTGTGTTTTAACACGTTCTCGTATTTTTCAGCATTCATTGTACCTTCTACAAAGTGCAAGGGTCCTGGACCCTTAATATTGATTACAGACCATACCATGACTGAAGGAGGATGTTTGATGGTTGGTACAACGCACTCTGGTTTGTATTTCTCATGGACTTTCGCTGACAAACTTAGATTTTTCGACCAATACTTGGAAAAGTGATTCATCTGAAAAATTCACCTGTAAAATATGAAAATATTTACACCAAATACAAATCAACATTTAAATATAAAAATAAAAGGAATATATTACATATAATTACTTTTTTCCACTCATCAATCGTGAAATTCTTGTATTTTTGTGCCCATTGATAACGTTTCTTGATCATGCTTGGTGTAAGTTTTGGTTTGCGTGCTGGTCTTCGACCGATTAGGCCTTCTTCAGCTAATCTTCGCTGCAATGTTCTTTGGGATATTAAAATGCCTGCTTCAGAAACTTCTTTTGTTAGGAATTTTAAAGACATTTTCCGATTTTTAACGTAAATATCTCGGATTTTTCTGTCACTTCTCCTTGATGTTATTCTATGACGACCACTCGCACCTTTGCGTTTAGCTTTTAAATCATCACCAAGATCGATTTTTCTTTTTAAATTTTTTACTGAACTACGTGAAACACCTACAAGTTCAGCTATTTTGTATTGAGTCATGTTTTTAGCTTTCAACAAGCCGGCAATTCGACCAACTTTCATTGGCGACAAATCACTCTTTCTTCCCATTCTGAAAATTGTATCTTAATCACAAATCTCTACAATCTCTTAATATATACATCGAACAGTGAACAAATGTTAACAAAGAACTTACCTGGCGCGATTTCAATTAACTTGAACTTGTTTAATCACAACAAACTATCGAACTTCACTAACAAATGAACTTACCCAATAAGTGTTCCCAAGCGACTAAATATATATTCAGTGTCACAAACGCTAAAATACTATATATAAGATTCTAAGCAACTACCGGAGCATTCACTGCGTACAATAATGAATAATTATAACAAGAAAAATGTGAAAATTTTTATTTTTCAAGCTTGGGTCTAATAATATGGCAAGGTACTGTAGATGGTGTGCAGACTAGAATGTTTTACTCGTAACGATAGCTGTAAGGTGAGAATGGTTTAATCAAGAAAATATTTAAATTATTTTCAGCCTCAACTGCCCATCGCAAAACCTCAAGTCGCATGGAGAAGACTTCGTTCCAAATGCTGGGAGGCGTTCTACAGGGGAGTCTTGAATAAGTGGTTCGGTGCCTGGTAAGTTTCAATTACCTTCCAAGTCCATAGTATCTAAAAATATTTTCTTTTCCGCTGCAAAAGTTAGGTTTATTCTCATATAAATTTTGGTGTAACATGTAAATCATTGTTAGGGCGTCCCCATAGTTTGCCCATGCAAAAGTTTCCGTAATAGATTAAATTACCGCATTTTTGAATACTGCAACTTAATCACAAAATTTTCATAGTGCGAATCGAATTTATTTAGTCTTTTGAATTAGGGATGGTGAGAAATTCTTACGTTGAACTTCCAAGCATTGAATTGCGAAATCTTATTTGCTCCATTCACTGTGAGCGAGCAAAATTTGTGTATCAGACAATTTATAGTATTGTCATAACTACATAATTCTACTGGCCATCTGAAAATAGCATCTAATCTTTTTTAGACCAATGTGCGATATTTGTAGTGGTAGTTTCCAATTTTGTTTAGAATTTTGGAAAATTAGTCGTGACTATAACAAATAGGTTTTCGTGCTCTCCTCATCGAGAATAGTGGACCCGCTTTTGGTTTGCAACAAATTTCACTATTCCTCGGGGGTAATATTCAACATTAGACGGTGAAGATAAGATGTAAATTCTTGAACAGCGTCTCGGTTTGTCGAGAGGTACTCCAACAGTAATGTTTGTTTGCAGTGGTCTGAGAAGTCTATCTTCTGGTGCCAAACATCTATACTCCCGCAACCGGCAACAGGTGCTGCCTTTCAACTAGAAGATGAGTTCTTTTAAAAATATTGTTTGAAGGATATTTTAGTGTAAAGTCTAAAAACTCTAGATAAAATGCGTATGTAAGCGGTGGAACCACAGGCATGGTTAAGCTGAAACCAGCTTGTGTGTGTCCAGCATGTGCGAATTCATGTGCATGTAGGTGATACAAGCAGGAAAATCGTTACCAAAAACTATAAAAGGGTAGCGTGGCTGATACCCAAAATGCGTGTGAAAGGTTGTAGAGCAAATGGGTGTTGTCACCTTGCACAAGGTAGTGCCAACGAATAGGGTAGAAGGTAATGAGCGTATGCTTTACTCTCCACAGAGTATAGCCCAGAGAGTAAACTTCGTCTTCCTTTCCTACACAGGTGCCCAGTGGTGGTTTTATCGTTTTCTTCCTCTTTACGAAGGTGAGAGGAATTATATTGGATTCTAAACAAACATGCATCAAGGATTATGCACGGATGATACTGGAGTATGGTATGCACTAGAAGAACGCCACAGCTAAAACGTTTACAGGTAATGTTCACGGTATTTGGTAAGGGTGTTAAGTACTGTATTGAAACCCAGTCTTCACGTCAGCGTTATCAAAAACTACTTAACACGCAAGTAGCAGCGAGGCACGCAATGTACACTCACAGGCGAGTTATAACCTATATGAATATATAATAATGAATGGGTTGATGGCTCTAAAGAAATGCGTAGTGGTATAACTAGCAAATGACGGTGCAATCTTCCGATAAAAACCATCTATCCTTTACGCAGGATTGGAAACAGTAGCCAGCCGCATTCTTCGTCGATCCCTGCGTCAAATAAATCGGCAACAAACTCATAATAAATGATGTAGTGATGTAGGAAATATGTGCATGCATAAAATTAGTCGACATTGTTGGTTACAAGAGTGGTGATTCCTTCCGCAAATCAAAGAATAAGATTTGCAGATGTGTTAGTCTTAGGTCTGCGCAATAGAATTAAAAAGGTTTCGTGCCAACACGGGCGAACATATTATGTAATAGCCGACTTATTACACTATTTCAATCTTATTTTATGTTATGAGTTATTACTGTGCACGTAAAGAAGTTCATATTGTCCGTTACAAAACATGGTACTCCTGTAGGAAAATGAAGTGAAATATTTGCAGGTTCCAGCTGGTGGTGTTGGCTTTGGTCTGTGTAACAATCAAAAGAATTACTCAATGGCACGAAAAAAGTGTAATGTGTATACAATGATCGAAGAGTATCAACATCTTTACTAGTGTTATTTTGTTATGGGTAAGATAACCGTTAAGAAATAAATTTAATGACTTAAGCATGACTTTGTCATAATGCCTTCAGTGTGTGGTATGATCCCTTTCTAAAGTAGTTTGTATGGTATAAGTGCAATTTAATTCGGTACAACATATAATCTTATTGTGGGTATGACGTCTTGCTTATATATTACAACACATTGCATAAAGTGCAAGGACATAAAATCAAGTTTTTATCAATAGTTTTCTAAATATCTGTGGTATATTCCTCATATATATTTCCACAACAATGGAATGGTGTAAAAATTACACAATGGTATAAAAACGAAATATGGATGTTAAAAATATACGGTCGCCGTATTCAGGATGATAGTGTTATTATTACTGCGTACGTTAAGAAATGGGATTAATGGAAGAAAAAAGTTAAGTCTTACTCAAATATTGATTCTTTCAGTAAATCCAGAACATAAAGGGAGAAAACTGAAGGAGCAATAGACGATTGGGCGATTTGTTACACATCTCCCTGAATCGGAAATGATGTGCTTTTTAGATATTAAGGTCTCATTATGATTGGTTATTTCCTAATTTAAGTAAAATGCATGGTTAACTAACGAAACTGTTGTCAAAGGGTCTATTTAAATGAACAGTATCATCTTTATTACGACAAATTATTTCCTTTGGTGTTGAACAATTTTGTACTTGATGGTAAGGTAGCTCGGAAGAATAGCTTTGTGTTAAACAATTAACCTTGATGCGAATAATAAAAAAATCTGTGATTAAATATATACACCAGTCGTAAGAATTGGAATTTTCACAGTTTACTGAATTTATGTTTAGTGTTTAGATTAAGTGTGCGCTACAATAAATTTATGGTGAAATCATTGGTTGGAAATATAACGCATGTTAATAATGGTACAATAAGAAAAGGTTCTATTACAAGGTCCATTAATTCACACAACGCACAATAAAATTGAAAAGCAACTATATTTGAACCGAAGTGGCAATATTACTGATGAATGTCATAATGTGGTGAGTGATCTCTCTCCCAGTTTTCATAGGCTTATGGTTAGTCGCGTTCCTTTCGTCGGCTACCTCCGTTTTGACGATGTATGATCTTGCCATCAGGCACCTCGTTGCTACATCATTCGTAGGTTTTACGTCCGATGAATTTGATTTCCTTTCCTAAAATAAGTGTTCTCAAATTATACTTCGAAATAGCTAAAAAATTCCCCTTCCACACAATTTAAATTTCCTCTATTGTGATCGCAATAATTGAAGATGTATTTGTTGTTTTATATTGCCCTGTATTTAAAAATTTGAAATTGTGATAATAAAACATATGGAAGTATTTGAAAGAGGGGGCAGCTGCCCTTACCCACCTCTTCCCTTGAATTAATTGTTTTCAATCAACACCTATAAATATAACTGCTACACTACCACTGGGTCCTACCAGATTTAATTTTGGGAGGGCATGAATGTATCTGGTAAGAAACCATGTTTAAATTTGGAGGGTAAAATTCTGTTCCTCTCCCAAAAACTACCTTTAAGTGTAATATTTCAAAAGTTGTTAAAACTGTAAAGAAATGTTCAAAATTGTATATGAATTGTACCTATAGTCGGGTAATTAATTTAATGTTCAATGGTTAAAGTTGTGAAATTGTTTCTTGTATATTTTTGTCGCTGTTAGAATATGTTTCAAAGATCTTGAAAATTGTTACAGATTTACAAATGTTATGTAAATGATAAACAACCAATTGTAACTTGACATGTAGTATGTAAAGAACTCGTGGGTGTAGACCCCATCTCGATCGTGCATTTTTTCCAGTTTGCCACACTGATCCTTGGAGTGAATGCTGGGATGACCCTAGTATCTGCTGACCCCTAGTATCTGCAGAAAAATTGGCCTATTCATCTCAAAAATAAATACATTATATGAAAAAAGTTTTCTTGCAATACAAGCTCATTAGTGTTTCCCAGGAATTTAATATTCCGCCCCAAATCCTTCGCGCGCACACTCCATCTGCGCTACAATGACCCTCAACCCTCATCCCGCGTCCTGCTCCTTCAGATCCTTCTACTATGCCCCTACAGCCTCCACTATCCACATGATTCGCTTGGCTTGCGACTACCTCCACTCCAGCTCCTCTAGCGCCTTGGGCTCTTCCAGCCTACTCCGCCCCCACTGCTCTGGCTACTCCAGCTTCTCCAGATAATTGCGACTCCTCCAGCCTACTCCGCTTCTCCTACCCTGGTTCCTCTCCTAGGTTCCTCCGTCCTCTCCTCCACCTTACTCCGCTTCGGCTTCTCTCTCCCCTTCGGTTCCTCCAGCTTAGTCCGTTCACCCTCGTCTATCTCAGTCAATAAAATTTAAAATGCACAAAAATTTAAAAATTCTCCAATTAATTAATTCAGTATTAAACTGCACTTGCATCAAAACTGCTTTTTCGTATTACGTGTCACCAAGTTTTACGAACGGCTTGGAGAGAGTTTTAAAATAAAGGGTATTTTCATGTTTAGTTCATGCTTTTAAGTTAGTTTTTTCGTGAATTTTGGTGGATATGGAAAAAGAAAATAGTTGTAATGACAATCGTAGTAGTCTCTTTCAAAATCCATCGTGGTAGACGTAACAAGGAATAACAGATGGGGACAACGCCCCGGGCGCCGGTCTGAGCAAGAGGTCAAAATTTAATCTGCTCTCTTTAAAACGAAGTATTTACCTCTTCCTCGAATGTTCTTGTCCAAGGTGAAAACGTAGATACGTCGCTGCCAAAAACATCAATAAATCAATTTATACACGTCTACTTACTTTATCTAGTGCGGAAAGGAAGAGCAGGGATTGGGGCTGCGTGTGGCCTAGGAATGGCGCCGTAGCTGCTCCGCCTGAAGGCGGCCGCGGTGTCGGCAGAGAGGACGTGGAGTAGGAGGGGCGAGCGCAAGGGCAGGTGTGGGCGAGGACGCGGTCGGTGGTGAGAGATGAGAGGTGGCTCAGGGCATCAAATGTCTCTAGTGCCGCTGTCCGGGATGTCGTAAGGTTACACCCCCGTCGGCGACACACTTTTCGACACTAGCTGGATTGCTAGGCCGCTGACTGGAAGAGAATTTTACCGACCGGCTGCTCTGATCGGAGATAAAACATGCACTACACTTATGGGGATAGTGACGTCGGTAGCTGACACTAACATTCAATAAATCGATCGGTGGCGAGGGCGGGCTCTGGAACAGGGGCGGGGATAGGGGCGATTGAGAGGGTGGGGCGGGGGCGGGGGCGGGGACGGAAGCGTCGGCGTGAGCAAAGGCGGGAGCGATGAGGAGGGCGACAGACGGCGCGTTGGGAGAGGACAGGGGAGGGGTCGGGACATAGGCGAGGAGCGGGGGAGGACAGAGGGCAGGGGACGGCGAGGGACAGGACAGGGGAGGGTGGGGACAGGCGAGAATAGAGGCGAAGAGGTGGGGACAGAGGCAAAGAGGCGGGGTCAGACTCGAGGGGCCTCGGTCAGATGGGAGGGGAGGGACATTGGGGAGGGCGGGGACCGAGGACGGAGCGGGGGCGGGAAAGGGGGACGGCGAGGGCGAAGGGGAGAGTACGAGTGCGGGCGAGGGGGCGTGGCCCCAGCGAAGTGTTTTTTCGTCGCGGGCGGAGCATTTGTTGAACGCTTCAGCGCCTCGCGAGCGCTCTGCTCGCTCTTCCTTGAGGAAGTGCCCCCCCCCCACAGGCTGCTCGACGGAAGCTCATCCGCTCCGCTCTCTGCCCCTCCCCCCTCCGCTGCTCAAAATGCAAATTTATTCAGCATAGGACGCTCTAGGTTCGTTGGAGGGGAACGCATCGCCGGAAATTATTGCTCTAGAAGTGTCATAATAAAATTTCATTTTTGTTATATAAATCCTATTGATATTACGTGCATTAAAGTATTTAGAATGTTAGAGTTAGTATTTTCTGGAAACGCCTTCGCAGAATGTAAGATTGAAATATTGTTCTTGGGACATAATTTGCATTAGTAAACCTTTTGTAATGTCTAGTTCCACAGTGTATATTGAACTATGTATTAAATAAAGGAAAATAGCTTTGTAATTATTGTGTTACGCTAATTGATGAAATCGGAGGAACTATACTCCCACATGTTATTGTAAGCGTTTGTTTCTTCTTTCGATAAACGTCCAAGAATATATTGTTTTGATCAGTGTAATATTAATTGATAAGTTCTAAAAGTTGGCTTTTTATGCGTTTTAATAATCCATGCACAGCAATTGATGTTCAGGGGAAGAACGTTAAATGGTCATACTCAAAATATCAGCCGCTTTCATTAATAAAAGAACTACTTCTTACTGCAATTCTCTCTTAATCTTAATATTGGTCCAACGGACTCACTCCCATCTTTTTATAGTCATTATATAATAGAAAGTAATTTCCAGCGCCAGGCCTCTTTAATATTATTCTTCTATTATTTTAAATTTTATTTTATTTATTAATTTAACATAAAAAAGAGTAAAAAACCTGATGTGACAAACTATGTCAGGGAGAAGTAAATTATGTGCACTTTTCGTAAATTCTGGGAACTGTACTGTAACAGACACACAAGTTGAATAGGAGTACAGGTGGTAACGAGCGTTTTTGACAAAAATATTTACTACAAATATTTACATATAATTACTATACTAAAAACCTCTTTCAAGTTTTACTCTTACAACTTTCGTGTAACAAATTTACATATGTGGTCATTGTCCCAGACTATTAGGCAACCCCGTATGCAGGGATGTTCTGCAGGTGCATAAAATTTCCTTTACTGCCTCGCAACGGAACGCCACGAAACCTGCGCTTAAGAAATTGCTAGTCAGTCAGAGGCACACGTCATTTGTGCAACTTCATTGAATAAAATATTCAATTTTTAATTACTTTCCTTTCGTCAGAAGAAAAATAATTTCAGTCTTTCACAAAAAAAAGGCAAATTTCTTATAGAAAAACTCTTATTACCGAGCCCAGGTAACGAAAAAAAGGAACAAATCTTGTTCCTATGTTTAGTAAATTCCTCTGACAATTTGTGTAGTCAAAATACATGTTGTATGGGTAATTGATACCGAAAAATCGATTAACCGCAATCTGTCCCCTTCTCTGTGGTCAACGCTAGCACCTAATTGGTTCAGCTGAATTTCTCGAAAACTGGTATTTCCCGATCTTTTTAAAGGAACTAGAGCCCCTGCAAATTTGAAATTGATATTTTGATTTCTGGGGGTACTTCATGAAACCTCAATAAATTTTTCAATTTTGCTTTTTAAGTGGCTCCAAATATTTGGATGAAACCTTGCCCTCAGACAGAATAAAGGACGCTTATAGAATGCCACACGTCTTATGTTCGCAAAAATGACTGATTTTTTGAAAATTGAAGTTTAAAAAGTTTTCTGCACCTTCCTGCAACTACAATATTGAAGAAACATATCGTCTCCCACAGTGCTTGATAGTCATGATGGCTACACCCTTTGTGAAGCCATCATGACATTTGAAGACCGCGCGCGGATGACGTCAGCGGATGACGTCAGCGGATGACGCGCAGCGACGGTTGTTTGCAAACCTGTGACCAGTATGATGTTAGCCAATTAGGCAAAGGCCGATAAAACCCTAAATTGCCATTGGTCGGCATCAATCAAGCGAGGTGGCTGAAAACGGTCATCTCGAAGGTTCGCGAAAAGAACCCTTCTTTCAAACGTCGAGGAAGTAAGACAGATACTTCTCTTTCAAAAGTCGTTGAAGTAGGACGAATTCTTTTCACTAGATGAGTGTGCGAGAAGAGTTTTCTATTAGGAAAGTCTAGCCAGACAGTGCTACAGAATTCGTAAGTGGCGAGGAACGTTTGCATTTCGTGAAGATAACTAGTCTTCCCGAGAGCTGTGCAGTCAAATGTTGTTTGTGCGTTACGACGAGTTGAACTGTAATTGTCGCACGAAGGCCGACCCTAACAGTGAATATTACATTCAATAGGCTCGAGCCGGAGCGGAGAGAAAACTCGTTGTCGAAAGATGCTCGGTTTGTTAATAATTGCGGAAACATGTGCTGCAATCTAAAAAACGGCCAATACAAACCGCATGCCGCCAAGAAATGCTGTCTGTGAATACATTCAAGAAAGCAGAAGTCGATCAACGTTATAATTTGTCACGTACAATCCGAACGTGAGTGGATCTCGACTGTGCGCATCCGAGAAGGTGGTATGAGAATTGGGACACCGTGAGGAGGAGAGCTGCGTCAGGGAACGCCTCGAGCTCATCGTACGAGCTCACCGCCGGCGCCGTCGCTTCAGTACGAGCTGGACGGATTGCTGCCTTTCGCCCTGGAGCGAACCTGCGAGGCCATCGACCACGACCACGACTCCAACTCCGACCCTGTGAGCACGCCGCCCGGAATCCCGAGTTGCACGCCACCGAGATACGCATGACGAGAGTGAGTACCCGTTAAATTAACAAGAACTGTTAGAAAGTTTGTTTTTCAGTTAGAATAAAAGGAAATTTTCTTAAAGTTTATCTTGAAATTGTCTCAAAATTTTAATTTAATTAATTATTCTCGTGGTACCGGAACGCCGTTCTGTCGCGTCCCGCTAGAAATCAAGCCCTGGACTCTCCTATATTATATTCAGTAGTATTCAAACCTTTTCTTACCTGTTCTAAAAAGTCAAATCATTAATGAATTTTTCTCTATCTATGTTCAATTTTTTGAAACAGTGAGTGGTTTTGATCAATTTTTGCTTCTAGTTAATGCCAGTTATAAAAATAATCATTTTCTTAAAAACCGCTCCAACTTTTTTTTAATTTTTTCACCCGAACGGAACAAGAGACGCTTAAATTAATAACGCTGGTCTAATTTCTTTGATTTCTTTGAATTTTCAAAAACTGCAAAAGTTAAAAACGATGTGTGAAATGCATTTGCCGTTGTAGCTCCACTAGTTTGTATTTTATTCATATATTGCAACAAAATAATTTTGTGCCACAAAAACCTACCGCGAGGCTAGCAGACTCTTTTGTAGTTTTGTATCTTTCTCTTTAATGATGGGCTTCGAAATTAATACTCTGATGATATTGAAACCTGATGGGAGTTTCTGTCATTATAGTAATTTTTACTGGTCAGAATTGTGTATCCCTTTCTTGCTATTGATGTACGCTGGGTTTCCTCATCCGTTAACTCGGTGCTTGGTGATGCGACGATGTTATAACACACAACTAGCAGACTTCTGTATAATAATGTCATTTAAACGTTTGTTTATACTTCTCTTTCAATGTTTGAGAGACGTGTAACGGTAATGATTTTGTCGCCAAGGCTGACCTTACTTCGTCGTAATATTCTGTTTCGTTTCGAGAATGGTGTTCATCTGATGTTCTTAGTGGGAGTCTCTTCTTTAAGATTAATTCGCTTCACTATATTGTGAGATTCTTTTATTATATTGGTATGATGCTATCATTCGTAAAAGTGAGTAGTTTTCAACATGCCTCGTAAGTGTGGATATTCGCTATCTCTTTTATTACGTTAGTATGGAATACAGTACGAAATCATAGAAAAGCGCAGTCACATAGATAGAGAAAAAATTTCAAATAATCTTTTAAATGTAAAGTAGGAATCAGTCGCTGTACCCATGATATGGCAAGAACCCAACGTCCATTTAACTGATTGTTACGTTAGGTTAAGGAAAGTAACAGGGTTCTTTACGAAATAAAAACATACTGGCAAATATGCAAACGTAATTTCTACAATTAGGCCAGGAGAAAACGTTGACTCAATGTCAGTCTCTATGTCACCATGGCTGTCCCTGTGTCTGTCCCAATGTCATGTTGATGAAATTATCAACTCGTATACATTAGAACTTAAGGGCGAAGATACACCCTAAAACCATACAAATGTCTATTTTAAAAACTTTTTTTCCTATGCATTTCAGGAAGATTTCATTCAGGAATATTTTGGTGAAAAAATATTTCGATATTTGCAATAGTTTTCGAGTTATTATTTAAAAGATACGTTGCAGCATCATGCATCTATTAGAGTATTAAGACAAGCAAAACTCATTAATCTTACTTCGTCCCTTGTTTTCCAGAATTACCGTTTTTTAAAAATCCGTTTGCCTTATAACTTAAAAGCTAATCATTAAATTTTTAAAAATCATTTAAAATAAAACCATCCTAAATTTTTATCAGTAGTTTTGTGATAAAAATTATCAGACTGAAAAACTATTAATAATCAATATATTAATTTTCGATTCAAATTAAAAATATTATTTATTCAGGGATCTAAGTAAAAGAGTGTGATTTTGTTAAGAATTGCCAATAAATTAAAAGAAGAAATTTGTAAAAGTCTTCAAAATTATTTGAGTTATCAGGGAAACACTAAGTCAATGCATGAAAAACAGGTTGAATTTTAATTTTTCAAAACTTAAACCAAACAATTCTTTTTACGTTAATCAAATTTCTCTTGCAGACGAAAAGTAGTAACTGCTATAAGCCGTATCATCCCCCTTAAAAGAAAAGAGTTGCTCTCACTAATTTTATGCGACACGTGTATCCAGATTGGTCCTGAGATCCGTATAACCCTTGCCCAGTTTTGGAGCTTACTGTGCTCGATAACATCCATCAATTTGATGATAGTTTAACATTGAACCTCAGCTAAAACGCGATTTGCTTCAAGACTGTGTTTGGGGAAGGGAATGATGTCTTGCGTCAATCTAGTACAACTCAACTGTGAACTGTGCAATTCGATATCTTATGTTTCTGCAAACACTGATAAGCACGTTCCCAGAATTTCTGCAGTGGAGCTTGGGCAAATTCCTTACACATGGTAACGCTCCTTCGAGTTATCATGTGTAAGGAATTCGAAATTACTGCCCACATCTGTTCAGGGGAACATCGTACTGACTACACATGTCTGTGTAACGTACCTGTTATAATATGGTCGGTGAGCACAGGTAGGTAATGCAAATCCTCGACGGATCTTGCGGCATTGCTTTATTGAACACGTACAAAGCTATAGGTTTGCGGGAGGAGGGGTAAATTGATTGATTGATTTTTCGTGTTTCCGGGCGCGTCAACTGCTTCGGTCATTAGTCCCGTTACTTTAGTCCATGTTTTTTTCTCGGGAGATGGCGGTGATCTTCCCCTGCTGGATTGGCGAGATCCGGCGCCGAACTACCGTCGGCTAGTGGGGGACCCCCTAGCCTTCCCCCTAACCAGGACTCTCCCACTAGCGAGGCACCGCCCCAGCTGGGACAAGCTCTAAGCTCCCGACCGGTCTCCCGGAATATGTGGTAGTGTGGTGCATGTTAGTGTAAGTGTGTGTGTAAGAGGAGAGGATAGGACAAGTAAGAGGAAGGACAGATCGCGTGCGGTCCGTGGCCCGTTTGTTAGGGTACTGCTCCGGCATTCGCCTGGTGTTGATCGGAGAAACCACGGAAAACTACCGATCAGAGCAGCCGGCCGCTAGAATTCTCCTCCAGACAGCGACTAAATTCGACCTAGCTGAAAAGCTAGTGTCGAAAATCCTGCCGCCGTGGGGAGTGTAACCTAGGACCTGCCGGTCAGAGGCGCTGCAGTGACATCAGTTGATGCACTGAGCTACTGCTACCGGTAGGAGGGGTAAAGCATATGTAGCCTGGCTTCCTGTTGCGCTGCATTAGCTGAAGTTGTCAAAGTTGCACCCTATTTGTGAATTGTGGGAATTTTGATGCGCTGTTGTTGACGTTATTATATAAAGATATAAAGGAAGTCGTCTCTGTCAACTTACTATATTTATTGAGATAGCCGGCTTTCGACGGCTTTGCCGTCATCATCAGTCAACAAACATAAAGAAAAGAAAATATTAATAAAGTACCAATAATATACAAAATAAGATAAAGCGGAGAATTAATATAAATAATAGATACATTTCAAATTAAAACCATTAGTGAATTAAATTACGCGATGTGAAATGCAAGGGAAATTAATACAGAGTATATATTAATATATTTATATTATTTGTTTATATAATATAATTTTTAAAGTAATCATTATTTATATATATTTTCGCTTTATCTTAATTTGTATTTCATTGGCATTTTATTTATATTTTCTTTTCTTTATGGTTGTTGACTGATGGTGATGGCAAATTCGTCGAAAGATGGTTATCTCAATAAATATACTTAGTTGTTGGAGATGATTTCCTTTGTTTCTTCACACTATTTGTGCGCATAACCAGTGTGCAAAAATGGAAAATCGGGATTTGTAGATATACAATACATAATTTCATTAAAATCGTAAGGCCTTTCGTAAAATCGTAAGCCACGTGTTTCCGTCTGCGAACTGTTTTTCGAGCGTATCAACCCACAACAAGGGCGTGCGCGGACGTTCTTATTTATCAAACCAGGCTTGATTGATTGATTTTTCGTGTTTCCGGGCGCGTCAACTGCTTTGGTCATTAGTCCCGTGAGTGTAGTGCATGTTTTTCCTCGGGAGATGGTGGTGATCTTCCCCGCTGGATGGCGAGATCTGGCGCCGACCTACCGTCGGCTAGTGGGGTTTCCCCTACCAGGACTCTCCCCCAGCGGGACACCGCCCCAGCCGGGACAAGCTCTAAGCTCCCGACCGGTGCGGGGTTTAACCCTAACCAGGACTCTCCCACAGTTGATGCACTGAGTTACCGCTACCGGTCGAACCAGGAAAACGCTGTGAAATGAAGAAATGGTTCATTTGTGAGCTAATGCAAAATATCGACCGTAAATATGTCTTTTTTAATCTCTCCTGTACTACTTATATAGTATAAGCAACTGCGTACGGTAGGTCGGCGCCGTATCTCGTCATCCAGCGGGGAAAGACCACCGCCACCTTCCGAGCGAAAAACACACGCGCTACAAGCACGGGACTAATGACCATAGTAGCAGACGCGCCCTGAATCGGTAAGAAATAACCAATCAAAACTATGTCTATGTGGGATAGCCCCTTGTTCTACTGAGCCCTTCATTTCAAGCCAGGGATTTGTCGGGCAGTGAGCCTTCCTGTGCCCCCCCCCGTGAGTGCAGCGCGCGCCGCCAAGAGGCGTTGCGGGCGCCTCCGGCAGGGGCTGCAGACGGCCGTGCATCAATAGCAGCGCCGCCTCCCGCCCTGGCGGCGTGATGGATGGTCAGGCCCCCCCCCCCTCGGCCCTTGACCCGTCGCGACGCCGCCCTCCGCAGAGACCCCAATTCCACCTTACGATACAGGCACTAAACGAACCGCCTCCTGAAAATTGTTTCATGTCACTCAGTACTAATTCTCTGAGACTTAATAAATCAAGAATGGTTTACTAAAAGTCTGGAACAATACAATCAATATTCACAAACAACCCAGTGCTAAACATGAGTTTCAAAATGTAATTGTATGGTTTTATATTTACTAACATGTAGAGATGAATGTTTTAGTGAACTATAGCACGAAAACCTATTATATATGATGTAAGGTACAGATGAAGCACAAGCTCATAGTTGCTAACATTACTTGCAAGTTTCGCAATTTTCAAAAATGTGTAAGGTTGAAATCGAACAAGGATAGTAAGATTTGCGACAGTTTTCATGCTCTAATGCGGAAAAAAATGAAACAAACGTAGAGCTGTTTTTGAGAAAAAATTACTTAGCGGTAATTTTAAGCAGAAATTAAGGAAAAATACAAGTTTGTTCTTTTCAAAACATTACGTACATTTTTTAAATATCTTTAATTTTTTAAAAAAAAAATTTTAAAATTTTATACTTTAAAATTTTTTAGTTAATATTTTGAAAATTGTACACGATCAGACTAAAGAAGTGTTGAACAAAAGATTTATCTAAGAAATATCTTGTTCTTCAATGTTGTAGCAAGACACCGAAATATTTTTTTAATTTTGCTATTTCCGAAATCTCAAGAATTTCAACGAAATTGAAGCCCGCGACTTTTTCAAAGAGCTCTTTACGCTGTCCAAGAACAAAGATTAATCAGAAAATTGTACACCCGGAAACCAAAATATCCATTTCCATCTCGCCGGATATAGAGATAGTTCAGATGAAGCTCTCTCGTTGAGCTTCTTTTCCTTATCGCCTCTTCTGGCTTCTTTGGTCAGATTCTTCTTCGGTCTCTGTATTTATATTTGTTTACTATATACTGAACATTGCCTCCCTCGGTGGCTCGTATGTTTGCGTGCTCGCTTTTCACGGTGCCATTCCGGGTTCGATTATCGGCCGGGGCAAATTATATCTGCGCGCTGTCCTGACAAATGTCCCAGTATCTGTTGCTGTGTGACGATGAGAGAAAGTTGATCGGAAGGTTATGAAGACATACGGTTAATAAATGTCTTTTTGCTAACCAGACGAACCCCTTTTCCCATGGCCGAGAGGCTGGGTCCCCGCTCGTTGGCAAACTACCTGCAACAGGACTAGAGACTCTTCCTTCTAATGTAGTGAAATTTAAAAATATACCTAATTCTATGTAGGTCATCATTAATAGCACTGGGACTTTTATCATTATTACTATTATTATTATTATTATTATTATTATTACTATTATTATTATTAATTTCATTATTATAATCGTTAGTATTATTAATAATATAGTCATATCTCTTATTCAGTGAAGTGAAGTGTAGTGTGGTGGGGGCACGGAAGGGGAGGGGAGTGTAGTGTAGTGCAGCGCAGTGAAATGAAGTGAAGTGAAGTGAAGTGAAGTGAAGTGGAGTGAAGTGTTAGAAAAGCTTCAAGTCAACATATAGATAACTCAAAATTAATTATAACTAGGATATTAATCTCTAATTCTAATTGTAATTATATTTGTAAATATTCATAATAGTTTTGTCATTGTATATCTAATTATAATAATGTTTGCCACCGAGCATTAGCTCAAAGCGAACTTTAATAAATCTATCTATCTATCTATCTATCTATATCTATCTATCTATCTATCTATCTATCTATCTATCTATGTATCTATCTATCTATCTATGTATCTATCTATCTATTATCTATGTATCTATCTATGTATCTATTATCTATCTATGTATCTATCTATCTATGTATCTATCTATGTATCTATCTATGTATCTATCTATGTATCTATCTATGTATCTATGTATCTATCTATCAAAGCCCTTAGCGGAATATCATCTATCTATCAAAGCCCTTAGCGGGATGTCGAGCCATAGAACAGGAACATATGCTGAGCAGAGAATGCAATTTATTCACTAATATTCCTACTTTTATGAAATGATTTCCTGTCTGGGTTAAATTCACAATAACCTTCTTGACATCCTCACTAATTTCTTTCATCTAAAACATTTTCAAGTTTATTGATTACAATGTCAAACCAAAAACAATTATTGCCTTCCTAAGCTCATTATTTTATCACTTTGTTGGAACATATTTTCAGGCAATACATCTCTCTATAACACTCAATGTAGTAATGATATTCATCAAGTGTCAGTATAATTATCTTACTAAAATGTCACACACAAGACATGTACTACTAATATTTTACATCAGTTTACCGGATGGTATTAAGGGATGAAAATCAATGCAGAAGTTTAATTGCCGAGTGAAATTGTGCCTGCTTGATAACAGCCTTTATACCATTAGACACTATACTAAGCATCACTGAGACAGGTGGCTCAGTGCATCAACTGATGTCACTTCAATACCTCTGACCGGGAGATTCTGGGTTCAAGTTCCGACAGTGGCAAGAGTTTCGACACTAGTTTGTCAGCTACTTCGAATTCAGTCGCTGTCTGGAAAAGAATTCTAACGGCCGGCTGCTCTGATCGGTAGTTTTCCGTCGTTTCTCCGATCAACACCAGGCGAATGCCGGAGCTGTACCTTGGCAAACGGGCACGGACCGCGCACGTTCTTTTCATCCTCTTCCTTGTCCTACGCTTGCATCTTACACACACACTACCACTAAAATGCATTGCACAACCACACATGGCGGGAGACCGGAACTTAGAGCTTGTCCCTGCTGCGGACGTGCACTGTTGGTGGAAGATACCTGGTTGAGGGAAATCCCCCCAGCCCACGGTATGTCGGCCCAGATCTCGCCATCCAGCGGGAAAAGAATCACCACCATTTTCGCAGGAAAACAAAATCACTACATTTACCGGACTAATGACGTCAGTAGTTGCGACTGGAATCACTAACAACCCACCAACTGTACTAAGCATCAAAAATTCCGTGTCACTCAACAGCCATGCGTATTCCTGCTGCTTCATCATGTCAAATAGGAGTAATAATTTTTAAATGCAATCGATTGAGCAACAGTTGTGCTTGATGAGTTGGAAGGGTTCATTAAGGCGGCGCCGTATTACCTCCTCCGCGCTATGCGCTCCGTTCGCAAGCCCCGCTCTGGGGCAACGCCCAATTGCCGGCGCCCTAATGGCCCGCAGCCAGGGACGGCGCGGGCGGCCGATGCCGGACCGCCCATCACGCGATGCCAGCCAGGCTCGAGACCCGCCCCTCTGCGGCTTTTCCTGGAATGCCGCCGACACCGGCATTGACGCCCCGCTGCCTCCGACTGCTGCAAAACCGCCGTTGCGGGTCCCCGTTGCCTGCAGGGGTGTTACGCACTAAATGCGCCAATTATCACACTTTCACTATCTCTTTCATCAGCTAATCAGTACCACATGGCAGTATGGCATGAATCAGTACCACATACCAGTATGGTATGAATAGCTTTTCCTGTCAAGCACCTTACTAATAATAGGAGTACGGATTTCCATGTAATCAAATGTTTTTACAGGAACTAAATACCTGCATTGAATTCTATTTTTTAGAGGTTACAAGACTTTATGAATGAATTAGAACTACGTTATTTTACATATTTTACCTATTACGACATCTTTCTTACAAATCAAATGTAAAGCTTTTATTACCAGCATATCTCCGCCATGATTTGTCTAACTTACTCCTTCCTATCTCCGCGTACTGCGTACATGCGAGTCAAAAACGAGCGGATTTTCATGAACACAAGTGATTGAACCACGTGCTTGCTCATGTTTCTAACAGCAAATTCGTTACTCGGTCGAAAACTAACAAATATTTTTACAGAAAATTGTCTTACAGCGTTGTTGAATTTGTAGGGTGGGTATGTACCCTTTTACCCCCTTCCCAGATATGCATCTCTCGCTACCAGGTACTATTATTTACTTGTACACCGGCTCTTAAACATGGTGGTGACGAGTAATACGGTTGGTATTTTAAGGAATATAATGATGATTTTAAGGAAGGTCTGATTTCTTGTTACTGTCAGTAAACCATTAAAAATATGGATTTTAATGAAATGCCATTTTTTCGTTTTAGAACAATGCTGTTTAGTATAGAAATTATTTATACGTTATGACAAAAGGAAATGACCATTTTTATGTACTTCTTTTTACATTTTGGTCCATTTTAACTAATAAGTCAATTTGTTAACATTTCTCATCATTTTTAACGTATTTATTGCTGATTTCATTAATTTTAATATTCAATCAAATAATATTAATGATATGCAACAAGTGTTCTCCACAGAATTTCTGAGTAGCCTCTTTGATTTCTTTGCTCAGAAATTGAAATACCGTATATTAATTCTAAAGAAGCCGCCGAGAGCATGGAGCTCTGAATAAGATATTCCTAAATCTATCATTGTACCGTCTATCGAGTGTGTAATATAAGGTTTTTGTGACGCCTATCAGCGCCTTTGTTGGTTCGGCCGATTTTGGAACAACTAAAGACAGTGATTTCGTGGTAAAGAACAGAACACCATAAGAAGAACACTCAGTTCAAAAGCGAGAAGAGACACTCTCATCAAATTTTATAAAGTTATGTCAATAGCAACTTGCTTATATGGGAGTGAAGTGTGGACAATGACAAAAAGATATCTCAAGACTGCAAGCAGTAGAAATGAGATTTCTTAGAGCGTAGCGGATATAGTCTCCTAGATAGACAAAGGAACACAAAAATCCGAAATGAGCTAAATGTAGAATGTCTCATAGAGAAAGTCACTAACTACAGACTCTCTTGGCAAGAACATCTGTTGCGAATGAACAACGACCGCATTCCTAAACAAATGGCAAATTATCAACCAAGAGGAAAAAAAGAACAGTCCAAACCAAACGTTTAGAAGCTGAGCTCACTTGAACAAATAGAAAAAGTTTCGATTACATCAGTAACGTATCTTAGCTTGAGTTCTTCATCCGAACTGGTTTTCACTACATTTTTACGTCATTTTTCTTTAGTTTTAGGGAATTACTAAAATATTTTAAGAGCATTTTATTGATCATTTTTGGCGATGTTTTAGATCATCAAAATCTCCCCGTAATCACAACAGTTGACAGTCTGGAAACAGTATCGACTCCCTCACTTCCTTACCTTTACGTTCTCTCATACGTCCTCATTATCGTTCTCAACACGTCCTCATTCATTGCCCCATCATCAGCATCACTATTATTGAGCCAAGGAAGTGTAAAGACTTTTTGACCTTCATGCGGCCTCTGGTAATACAAAAGCCTGTTCTGTATCCGTGCGCCGTGGCTCTTCGTCTGTACTATGCGCGTGACGGACATTCAAACCTCGCGCGCCGGGCGCCAGCATTTACAGCTGCCACCACCAGAACGCAGCAATTACGCGGCACTTGGCTCCTCCATATTGCCCGGCTGACTCCTCATTGGCCAGCCGTGAATAACTCCTGCGAACCGGAGCGAGGGGCGAGTAGCGTGTGAAGTGTGTAGTGCGAGCGTCTAGAAGTCAGTGAAGTCGATGTTCGGATGCGGTGACTCTTGGCAGTGTTTTGTTTTCTCCCCTGGATACGGATTGTTCACCACGCAAGTGCACCTGACTTTCTACGCATTACTGTCATCCTGGATGTCAGACTTCTAGCATGCAAGGCTATGGACTTCCTACGGAACTTTGGCTGCCGTCAAATGCTCTTCTCAGTTAGGAGCTGTGTCCTCCGCGACTTTGGTCTCCTGGCCGTTTTTGTACGTTCCACTGCGGTCTCGCCACCGGCGGGCCAAGTGTATGTTTCTTTACCTCAATACAGTATTTGACCGAGAAGTGGCTCAGGGCGTAGCTTTGCATTCGGAAGGCCAGGGCTCAGTCCCTGTACCGGCCATTCTGGCCGTGTTTTTCGTGGTTTCCCTCGGTCATCCAGGCGAATGCTGGGGTGATTCTACTGAAAGGTCGCGAATGCGAAACCGGCGTCGCTATCCGAATTCGTTAACTACGTGAAGTCACAAATAAAATTAACGAGCTCAGAGAAAGGGAAAACAGCGCTGCGAGAATCGTATTCATTAAGTTGTTTGGCGGAGGCCTGATTCATTTGCAGCAGGGACGTGTCTCCGTTCATTGCTTTCTCAAACACTGCGCCTCCGCGAGCGGCGGTGGTGGGAGGCTGGGAGGCAGGAGGGCACGTGAGTTGCAGGTCGCGTCGGTGGATGCGATTGAGGTCACCGCGAACGAGGATGTAGGGTACATTAACATTTGACAACCTCCAAACCATTGTACTGTCGAAATGCTTGTTTCTATGACCGACTTAGTGGCTCAAGGTCTGGCTGATATCACTGGAGTGCCCCTGACCTGGAGGTGACAGGGTTTTACTCCCGGCAGTGACAACATTTTCTACACTACCTTCGTATCCGAGTCGAATTATGTCGCCGTCTGTAGGAGAATTCCAGCTGCTGACTGTTACCATCGATATTTTTTCATGTTTTTTCCGAACAATATCGGGTGAATGCAACCTTAAAATGGGCCACGTATTACGCGATATTTTTCCTTCCTCTTCGCTGTCCTATCTTATCTTTTTACTTAGATATTCTTACATGCACTACACTACACATATGCTGGGAGACCAATCAGAGTCTTGTAGTTTGTACCGGGCGGGCACCGCTGGTTTGGTGCACCGTTGGTGGGAGATACCTGATTGTGGAAAAATCTGCCAGGTGATGTGTAGGTCGGCGCCAGATCACGCCATCCATCGGGAAAGATGACTGTCATCTCCCGCTATAAAAAAGTGCATACTTATAGGGCTAATGACCTTTGCAGTTGACGCGTCCATAATCATTATAAAATAAATTAATCGTTTTCAGGCTTCGAAGGGTGTGTGAAATAGATCATGCAAAAACTTATATGAATACACTAAATTTGAATTAGTATCAACTCGGTGAATACATTTTAATGAAAGTTCAGTTTCCTTAGATTAAAGAAATAAACGAAAATTTTAACAAAATAATTTTCAAATCCAAGAGCTGAAAGTATTTGCAAGCACTTTAATCTGACGAAATGACACGGTAACGCAGGTTTTTGTCTCTTACCAAAAATATCTCTGAGAAAAATGAATTTGTTTTAATACTCCGAATAACTAAATTTGTGTTTAATGTATTAACTTTGCTAACCAGCTTAGAGGACAATAATAGCAGTCGCGCCAATGCGTATATTTTTATAGAGAGAGCAGCCCTTCTACTGGAGCAAAGATGATTTAGTTCGACTATACCACAACTGGAGATGCTGCAACGACACATACTTTCTCGAATTATTGTAAATAGTCACGTAATACTGAATATCTATATATATATATATATATATATATATATATATATATATATATATATATATAAGCTCTCCAAAAATTACACACTTTTATTGAAATGTGATTACAGATACAGAGATTATTGAGTTTAAACCACTGGCCAAACACAAAAATCAAGCTATGATTTTTTTTCTTTGAAACTGGCTACTTTTCGAAATTCCACACCATAACTTATCACCACACCATTTCTTTGTTTCTACAAATTAAAATGTGCTGCCATGTAAACTCTGATACACTACTGAGTGAGGAAACATTTAAAGTATTTCAGTACAAAGTATTAAGTATATTCGATCAATAAGTATATTCAGTTGAAAGTAATAGTGAAATATTTAAAGTATATCAATAATTTATGAAATATAGAATAGATTGTTATATATTATTGTTTCTGAACTTCGTGAAAAAATGAATCAATAAAGCACCTCTTCATCTAAATATAATCTATGGTGGTCGTTTGTGTGAATATGCCTTTTCACTGGTCCTCGCAAAACAAAATTTTGAAATCTACAATAGCCGTGGTGGTCCACCGCGCAACAGTTTCGACACCACAGAGACGTACCTAAATTTGGCACCGTTACAATAGCCACCCACACAATACAACATCCCTCCTGCATCCCTCTGGTCTCATGCTTTGTGGCCCCAACAAATCCGCGGGCGGCATATCAAACGCGATCGCATTTCCATCTATATGAACCATAGAAATCACCGTAAAAAACAACAAGTATTAGGCCGTTTCAACCGAACCATTACAATTGATGCCCACAATAAAATCCAGATGTCGTAAAATTTGATCGCAAACAAGAGATATCGCGCCCAAAGATCGCGGCCACCTCCCCTTGATTTGGTGGCGCACAAATCGCGACAGCAGCGACGCGCTCTGGCGGGGGATTGATTTTCGCCGCGCGGAGACGGCGCGCTGCGATGTGAGGCGAGGCCAGGCGAGGCGCGGTGAGGGAAAGGGATTGGTTAGAGGCGAGGTTAGAGGCGAGGTTAGAGGCGAGGTTAGAGGCGAGGTTAGAGGCGAGGTTAGAGGCGAGGTTAGAGGCGAGGTTAGAGGCGAGGTTAGAGGCGAGGTTAGAGGCGAGGGTAGAGGCGAGGGTAGAGGCGAGGGTAGAGGCGAGGGTAGAGGCGAGGGTAGAGGCGAGGTTAGAGGCGAGGTTAGAGGCGAGGTTAGAGGCGAGGTTAGAGGCGAGGTTAGAGGCGAGGTTAGAGGCGAGGTTAGAGGCGAGGTTAGAGGCGAGGTTAGAGGGAGGTTAGAGGGGAGGTTAGAGGCGAGGTTAGAGGCGAGGGTAGAGGCGAGGTAGAGGCGAGGTTAGACGCGAGGGTAGAGGCGAGGGTAGAGGCGAGGTTAGAGGCGAGGTTAGAGGCGAGGCTAGAGGCGAGGCTAGAGGCGAGGGTAGAGGCGAGGCTAGAGGCGAGGTTAGAGGCGAGGTTAGAGGCGAGGGTAGAGGCGAGGGTAGAGGCGAGGTTAGAGGCGAGGTTAGAGGCGAGGCTAGAGGCGAGGTTAGAGGCGAGGCTAGAGGCGAGGCTAGAGGCGAGGCTAGAGGCGAGGCTAGAGGCGAGGTTAGAGGCGAGGTTAGAGGCGAAGGGAGAAGCGAGTCGAGAAGCGAGGGGCGAGGCGAGCGGCGGGCTCGCAGCGTGGGCGTCCGGCGCCAGATCGACGCGTCGCGAGGCCATGGGTGGGGAAAAACGAGGTTCGACCGCCGATGGTGTAAAGTGAGGCGCGAAACACACACTTCCCGTTGTTCGGGCTCATGTCGGACGTGTATGGAGCGGGGCGGCGCCTCACCCCTGGCCCGGGTGGCCCCGCCGCCGGCCGCGGGGGCGAGGGGGTGGCGCCGGCGGTCGGGCCCTCTCCACGTCGTATTGATGATTAAAGTGGCCGCCGTGTCAGGGGCAGCTGGCGGGGCATTCTTTGTGTACGGTGGTGGCGGCGCCGAGGGGGGGAGGGTGTCGGTCCAGTTGTGTCTCCCCTCCCGCCGCCCCCACCCCCTTCGACCGTCGTCACCACCCCCTCCCCCCGCCGGCTGCCCCCGACCGCCGCCGCCGCCGGACCTTGCGTCGACTTCAGCACGTCCGACCAGATAAATCAAATGACCCCCGACGCCACTGTACGTCATTCGGCGGAACAATGCGTCGCGAGCCCCTCGCCGCCCCCGCCTCCGCCCCCGCTCCGCGCCGCCCCGCGTCGCACGGCGCCGGCCCAATAAACGCGTGGGCTCGATGGCAGAAACAGATAGAGTGCGGCATGCGTATAAATTCAATTCCACCCCCGACATTCTATTAAGAACTGCTTACACGCGACGAGCGATGTAAAGCGCCAAATGCGGCGCTGAGGTGCGCTCACAAACATGGCGCCTGCTTTCCGCGTTTTATATATTTGCGCTCGGTCAATTTATTTTATTCTCAAACACGACGTAATATTTTCGTGTTTGTTATTGAAACACGATATTTGTACAGAACTGTAACACGGCAATGATACATTGTATCGTCTGTATTAGATTCCGTGAAATAATTTTGTCTTCTTTTACTTTTTTATATTTTTAGTTCATACCTTACGTAAAACTATCTCTGCTTTTTAAATTTTTGATTTTTAAATTTTTGAATTTTTCAGTTTGAACTGAAAAGTATAGAAACAAAATTAGAAACTCGACTGTATAGTTTTCTTTTGTAATTATATTAGCCGTGTTTTCAAGTCAATTGTTAAAATATGCAATTTCAATGCTATTACAATTACTGGTAGATTTGCGTCGCCTTTGGTTTTGAGGTCCTTGACACCGAAAAATCGATTATCGGCGAATGGTCTGTAGGTTCGTCTGACTGTCCGTCAATGAACAACGCTAGCGGTAAAACTGTAAGCAGGATTTTCGCCAACATTGATATGCCCCGTTCGATCTCATTGATCCTGGCAGCGCCCTGAAATTCAAAAAAATATTTGATTTTGACTGATGATTCTGACTGATGATTTTGGGATTCGAACGCCTTTACAACAGTTTCCTAATTTTCTCAAATGTGGCTCCAAATCTTTTATTTAAATTTCGTGAAAAATAGAGCAAAATACACTTTCAAGGATGGGTTTGGTCAAATTTTCACTGCCTTGAAGTTCAAAAATTTCAAAAGTTTTAAATAATTAGGACCATTCATACTACAACGATAATAAGACTTTTTTCAAAAACATTTTATTCAAATGAATTTTTGTTCCACAGTTAGATTTTTAATTTTAGTTAAGTAGTTTTTTTTATAATATTAGAGTTTTCGCCTAATTTGATAGAAATATGAGCAATATTAAAATATAAGATTTTCTCACTACAGTACTTATAATTTTTGATAAAACAAAAGAATATATCAAGGTAATATTGATACTCTATCATTAAAACCATTTAGTTTAGCTGATGAAAAAATTGAAGAAGGTTAAGAGAATATGACGTTTGAGCACTTCTGAAATTTGGGACTCATTTTCAAAACAAGTGGTTATAAAACAACCCATACTTTCTCGCTCTACAAATCTCATGCAAAATTACGCAAAAATTACCCAATTTTTCAAAATATTATACATGACCGTGTTTCCAAATACATTTTTTTAGGAACAGACTTCATTAAGCAGAAAAATCTCGAACTTCATAATTGTAGTTTAGATGGACGGCGAAAAACGTTCATTTTTTGCAATTTTCAAAACAATCAGGGGTTTTAACGAACATGAGACATGCACCATTCTCTTAAAAGTTCTTCACACTATCCAACAACAAAATTTAATCAAAACCAATGGATCCATTTTTTTCAAAACTTTGAATGTCCCAGGGGCTTCATGTAAAGCACCCCAAAAATTAAAATATTCATTTGAAATTCAAGGGACCGCGACATCAGCCAGATCCTTAGAGGAATATCAGTTTTGGAGAAAATTGGCTGGACAGTTTAGCCGAGAGCGTTGTTTTTTCAAATAATGTCTCATGGAATTCGTGTTTCCGGGAGCGTCAACTGCTTTGGTCATTAGTCCCGTGAGTGTAGTGCATGTTTTGTCGGGAGATGGCAGTGATCTTCCCCTGGATGGCGAGATCCGGCGCCGACCTACCGTCGGCTAGTGGGGTTTCCCTGTAACCAAGACTCTCCCACCAGCGGGGCACCGCCTCAGCCGGGAAAAGCTCTAAGCTCCCGACCGGTCTCCCGGAATATGTGGTAGTGTAGTGCATGTTAGTGTAAGTGTGAGTGTGTGTGTGTGAGGGGAGAGGATAGGGCAAGGATGAGGAAGGACAGATCGTGCGCGGTCCGTGGCCCGTTTGGTAGGGTACTGCTCCGGCATTCACCAGGTGTTGATCGGAGAAACCAGGAAAACTACCGATCAGAGCAGTCGGCTTCTAGAATTCTCCTCCAGACAGGGACTGAATTCGACCTAGCTGAAGAGCTAGTGAGCTACCGCTCCCGGTTTAGCCGAGAGCGTTGTTCACAGATGGATGGACGGGCGACAGACACATATATATTTTGCCGTCATTCTGGTTTATATAAAATTGATTTTTTTCCTCTTTCACAAGGATTGAATAAGAAGAATGCCGCTATTTATTAACTCCCAGTATTTTTCTAGTATGGTATACAATGAAGTTCATCAGACAACAGGTAAAGGAAAGTCTATTTACTACAAGACAACTCAACGAAACGATTATGCCAACAGCGCGTAGATGAAATGTACGGAAAATACCCTGTGAGTCAGGATGTTGAAGAGAAATGAAAATACATTAACACTGTTATTCAGATTTCAGCAACAGAAGCAATTGGCAGTACTGAACTTAAAACAATAAAAAGTAAAATGCTACTAATATGGAATAACGAGATTCAGGAGGCTGTGCATACAAAGAGGAAGGCATATATAAAATACAGTGTGTCAGGTAATACTCTTGGCCTCGAGACGAATCAGGATCTCCTATTAAAACTTGCATTTATATTGAAAACAAACAATATTACTGCGAAACAAGTGAAGGGAACAACGCGCCCAGAGTCTGCTATAATTGTGGTGGATACGCAATTTACGGTTTCTTCTGTTACAATCTGCAGTTCGTGCTACCAACATATTTTCTGTTACTAGCACTCACCACAAAGGTGCAACTGTGTAGAGACATTCTTGGCGCACTGTATCTCGAACATAAAGACTCCGTGTCGAAACTAGAATACTCTCCTGCACCCAAACTATGTAAGAAGTCTGCCAAAAAAGTCCCATCCAGAGAGCTGAGACAGATATATGGCTAATCTGGGTAATTAAGGGTGTCGGGCAATGATTTATAAAGCTCTTTAGCTTTGATATGGGACAGAGATGATGCCAAACTATTCGCGAATTAACAAGTTATATTAGCAAACGATTAACTCCGTTTTCATAAAGCACTGCTTGAATTAACTGAAGATAACTCAAATGTATAACCTCTGCAAATCCATTACGAAAACAAAACTCACAAACTTTTATTTTGATTGGTTATGTCGCCCACAGAATGAACTTGGAGTTCTAACACATTCAAAATAAATGTTTAACACTAGCGCGGACCTGAAAATAGAGTTAACTCAATTTGTCAAAAAAAGGGAAAGAAGAAATAAAAGAGGTCATCTTCGTCAACATATCATGTTGATATGTTGACGAAGGTGACCTCTTTTATTTCTTCTTATAAGAACGTCAACAACATCCAATCAGAATTCCTACAAAAAAGGGAAGTTGTTCCACTCTTAAAATAACGCCTCCAAATGATATGAACTGAATAATCAGACGGGCCTGGGAAAGAAAATCAGATAAGTAACAATGATTAAATTCTGTAAAGTATTCAGTTTCCCAATATGTCTGTTCGACTGGAAGTATTGGCAATTGATGAAGAATGATAGCACAGAGCTACAAAGTGCTAAAGTGCTGAGATATCAGTCGATGATTATAGTCTAATGACCAGGAAAAGGAATTTAAAAATTCGTGATGAACATGAGGTATGTAGTCTTTAAAAGAAAAATTATTGCTAATTATCTATTTTATACTTTAACTAATATTTTGTGAAACTTAGTACATAATAAAAAAACACGTTTTGAAACAAGTCAGGATCCACAAACATAAAGTATTGTTATGAAACAAATTTTTGAGAGGATGGCAATTGAAGCCATTAACCTTCCAGATTGGTCTCCGCACTTGTATTTAAAAGTGCGAATAGAACAGCGAGCACAGCCGGCACAAAAACATCATTCCCCACGATGAGCTCGCATCACGCAAGTTCAGTTGAGCGACGCGAGCGCTATGAATCCCCCTCGCGGCGGGAATGAGAAGCAAAGGGTCCGCAGCGCACCAGATGCTCTTGTGCCAACGCCTACACTTGTTTCCTAGTAATTGGGCTCTGGATTTCCGACATCCGGGCTCAACTTCGACACAACTAACGAGGCCTCCTGTTCGGACGCCAGTGCGAACTCTCCACAAAGCAAAGCAACAGGCAATTACAAATGGCGCCTAATGGAACCCGCTTTTGCTGTATTACGACGCCATCGGGGGAATATGCATTCCGCGTCCGAGTTTATATTCCGGATAATGCCCGAGCTCACCACACTTCTAACCAGAGAGCTATTGTCGCGACAACGCGGCCGACCTGTGGTGGAAAATTGACGTAATCAAATCGGGGACCGTTTAATGGAGTGCCCTGCGCAACTTAATTTGACTTTTGAGGTAGCGAGCGATGTGAAATAGCCGATGTCCATTTTCGTGTCGATGCTTTTACCTAATGATTTCGTTTCTCCTGGCGTGTAATCTAATATCGCCCCCTAATGTTTGTAATTAAGATTAATTTGTTGACCTCACCCGTGGCTGTCAGTCATTGAGTAATGCATGCTGGGAAACGACTCTATTATTAAAGCGGAAGTTGGAAATTACGTAAACCTCAAAAGACTGGAAATAATCACACATTAAAAGACTGTTCGTATTTAGGGTGCTATAACGATTTATTGCCGGAAATGCGTTCTTCAAAATGTAAAATTCAATAATATATAAAACTAGTGTTCCCACAATATACTTTCGCACATTGTCTCATACTTTTGAAATTTTCAAAAATTCAGTGTTCAAAGAAAATGAGCCATTTTCAATGTCCTTTGGTATATTCCCGGACGAAATTAAAGAAACATTTTGGAACTGTTTTGAGGAAGAAAAATATAAATTACATTAACTTCAAGCGTAAACTATGCAGAAATTTCTACTTTAAAAAAATTGTAAGTGATCGCTTTTAAAGATTTAATTTATGAGAACAGATTTTATTTAAGAAAAAATGCCTGTTAGCTATATTGTTCTCTTCCTATGTATTTCTTGCAACATTTGATAGTACAGTGTTTACTGAAAATGAGACAAGCACGAACGTTTTTTCAAACTTGGCTCCACAGGAGGAAAAAATATAAAGAAAAAGTGTAGAACGGTACTAGATAAAATTCTTACATTTCACGAAAAAAACCCGCAAAAGCTACTTGTATAGTGGTTCGGAGTAATTCATGTCAAGAAGCATAATTTCCAATAAGACTAATTTTACTTCGAAACAAAGTGCAAAGAACTTATTGAATTCGTCGAACTACTCATGAACAAAAGCGGTGCTACTCAAAAACGATGTGGTATTTTATGATATTATAAACTGCAAAAGTGGTCTGTGATTACAAATGTCTCGACCGTAAAGAATTTTAAGCAGGCATTAAACGTGCACCTTGGCACGCCATTTATCAAAAAAACTTATGTTAATGGAAAGTATTAGTGTTTAATTGGATTATAACATTCTTTTTTAATACGCATGCTCAATTAAAATCCTCTTGTCACGCGTTCTGCTGCTCAATGGCTTGCAAATGAGTTAAACGTTCTTATGAAAGATAGAATCTCCACGCAGAGCTATTTTAAAGCTATGAAAACCAATTAAATTTAAAAAGAGTACAAAAAATCATAAAATGTGTAAACTAACAAGTCACAGACGCTAAGATTCGTCATTATTATAATATTTTTAAAACTATTTCAAGCGCGAAGAGAGGATGAAACACGCTAAAAAAACAGAAGTTTGCAAACGTAAGGATGACAGATGTAATACCCTACTGTCAATCTTACAAAGCACTTGAAAATCAAAATATTCCTCATTTCAAACTTAACATCTTTATTACTCCTTTCCGCTCTGAACTTAAAAATATCAGTATGACCTTAAATGAATTTCTAAATTAGGAATCCCATGGGTGGAACTTTTTCTGCAAAGTGTACTCACTCAAGCGTGTTAACAAATGTCTTTCAGCCAAACCAAAGAAACTAGCCAAGAAATTCCTCTTGCCTCCCTTCCTAAATTATGGTGACGTGTATGTTAATGTAAAGGAATGAACCACCGGCGCTCTTCAAAAGAACTCAAAATGCATGTGTTAGGTTTCAATACAATATCAGAAGGTACGATCGTTTATCGAGATACTATAAAGCAAATTACATATTCAATTTGAAAAGTCAGCGTATGTTTTATAGATTGTATCTTTTCTTAAATACAGATGTGATCACTTACTTCTTTCATAATATTTCTTATCTTAAAACAAGAAGATTCCAGAAATCCTAGCTATGAAATATTCCAAAAAGCAATTACAATTTTTACAATAAATCGTACATAGTAACAAAAAAGGAAGCGTGAAATAATCGTCCAAGAAATGTTAGGAAATGTAAAATACTACATTAATCACAAAATATTTAAATGCACTATTTCTGAGCTGATATGGTTTGATGTATAAGTGTGTACTAAAAACATGAAAATTGTAAGGTGAAATGTGTTTACTTAGAATTTTTTAAATACGTTTTTGTCTTATATCTCTTCAGTTATTTAAATTATGTATAGAATAATCAGTTTAATTTATATACATTTAATTAGCATTGTTTCCATGTTATCTTATTCTAACTCAGTAGTGCTTTTACTAGTCATGACTCTGACTGAAGGCGTCTTTTTCCCTTGGTACATGACGTTTGTGAATTGAAATCAATTCTAAATCTTCATCCTGTTCGGTTGGTTGTGTGTACCTAATGATTTTTTTCTGGCTTTTTATTTTCTTTTAATATTTTGTATCAACATTTGATTATGCACACCGATAAATCAAATATTTTCAATAATTTAGTTTTCAGGCACGTGTTTAATGTTTCCTGTATCCGTAATGTTTTTGAAGTTCTTTTAAATATTTTACTGTGTTCCACAATGTTGAGCTTATAAACTTCCTTTGCTTTCCCTGTTTTTTTCCCGGCCGCTTAAGGCAAATGCTAGGTCGTTTGTGCTTTTGTAACTCCAAGGGCATAACATGTTTATGCTATCTCTTATAATATTACAAAACGTATATTAGAAAGATATTATTCTAGTTTCATATTTATATCTTTTTTACATCACAAAGTTCATTTATGCAAGCCTTCTACGAATTCCGCAACGCATGGATTTTCGAAGATACAATGCAAACAACAACGTTGAGGACATTCTAAGAGAAACATTGAAAAATGTATCCAGCTCGCCAAGCATTCTGCAAAAATATAATGTATTCAACCTCGATAGAGAATTCAGTGATATGGAACAAAATCTTACAAATATGGGATACGTCATCCTGATAGCACCTTTTAAAGGGAAACTTAGTCAACTGACTGCAAAAGGTTCGAATGAATTTCGACTGGTAACAAAATTGCGTTAGGTTTTTGCGGCAATTCATGCTGTTACAGTAAAAATAGTATATCTTCTTTATAATTACTTGGGAAACAAACACTTTCCAGTCCTCAGATCTTATTGTAGAATTGCTTAATATTCAAATAAACACTTTTGGACAAAGATTGATTGCAGACAATAATTTATCTAAAAATAATTTCTGCGAAATTCTTGCAAAAGGAGATACTGATAACGCACTGACCAAATGCATTGAATGTAGAAATCTCAACAGGCGACTTAAGTGTCTTAGAGAAGAGCAAAGACTTTCTCGTCCCAATGAGTTATCTATTCTCTTTAGCTAGGGCTAGCTTTTCAGTTTTGTTTCACCCGCTTCCCAGCTTTCAACTACTCTTTCGTAAAGAGTATTTTTCACGTTTCCTCAATTTTTATCTACTCCCTAGTGTAATGGAAATAGAACTCTAATGATATTACATACTGAAACGCTCTCCGTTTCTGCCAAATTATTTCTGCAACCAGTTTCCCAATTTACATCATTTTTGGGCGCCAGAAAAGGGTTGCAATTTTAAATTTGCTGCAAACACATTTAAAGGAAAAATTATCCTACTAGCTCTGCCGGTTGGGTTCTTACGAAAATAATCGTCGCCGGTACTTACTTTCTTCCTAGCAAACGATCATTCGATCCGCTCTCCATACGGAAGAAACGAGGAATCTGAAATTTGTTTCTGGAAAGAAATTATTAAACTGTGGATTGCACAAGATGCTAAAGAAATGATATTCAGTCTTTTCTTTTTCGGATTGAGAACGTTTTAAGTTTATTTCTCGATTATTTCTTTTTAACATGAAAATGTCACCCTGGTCATGACCGATCATAAAAATTGTCTATAGCGCTATTATTCTTACTATTTATATTTCCATTCGCTCTTGGACGATGAGGCCAGGAAGAATCCACCGCTCCGACCAATCTTCTCTCTTGTATCTTGTTCTCGGTCCGCTGCCGGGTCAATGTCCTTCTCAACTTGTTGTCTCCTTTACTTCCCTATTCTATGCCACGGATGGGCACTAACTCCAAGACTGTCACGTTTTACTCAGTCCACGATACATGAAAGTCTATTTCTTCTAATTAATTTTTCCCGCAAAATTCCACCAAGTCTCTAAACTATCATTTACAATAACCTCTGCAGTACGATGTGCACGGTACTCGGTCTAAAGCTGATCTCTTCAAATATTACGAAGTTCAACCCTCGATAACTTTCATACCTTCTTGTCTCTTGTTTTACAAAACAATTTCCTGTTTCCTTCTACGTCATACCCCATTACTAGTTTACCAACAATCCTACATGCCCGTTATATCACAATCTTCTGTCCGTTACTTGTCGCGCTATGTTTATTTACTACCGCTTCCCTGGTTGCTAAGTAACGCCCTGCCTGCATGCCTATGCCCTCAACATTTACACTTTGTACGAAGAATTTAATAAATTCTTGTCCCCAATTCCCATCAAAATATTGTGTGACGGTCTAGTATGTCACAATACAGACAATACTTACATTTATGAAAACTTGCGTTGAAAACTTAGGGGGGGGGAATTTGAGAAAATATCAACATAACGATGTCGGAAATATTGACAACATTCATTGGAAATCATTTTTGTCAATGATCAATGTAAAACACTTCTACTCACAAAAGTGATAACATATTAAACGCGTCCGTAGAGTAACTATTAACGACGTGAGAAATATTTAAAAAAGTAGTATTTCTGTTTTAAAACGTTCAAAAGACTAAATCAAAATGGCATTCAATGCATTATATAGTACTTACAAAACGTTTAAAGAAAAAATTCAAAGCCTTTTTTTGAGAAAATGGCGTTTCAGCGTTTCTGAAAATGCACGTATTGAAATCAAAGTTTTGTGTTTTCGAAAAGATGTATCAAACATAGTTTGAAGTACTTGTACTCATCAATGCAACCGCTCATATTTAATTGACGTCCGTAATCTAAATATTCACAACAAGAGATATATTTTATAAAAACCAAAGACTACAGCAAAATGGCGTTTATGTCTTATACCATACCTCTTTTACCATTGCTCAAATTATTCGTACAAAAGTTTGAAGAAATAATTAGAAGTCATTTCGAGAAAATTTGTTTATAATACTTTATGTAAAATCTACTAATATCAAACTAGAGGGTCTATACAAGTACATATTTTCTCGCATTATTTTTCACTTTTGCAAGTTGCAGAAAGTGACTTCAATGAAAATGAGACCTGTGCCATTATTTTAAGTGTCCTTTCTTATATTCATAGGAAAATATTAATAAAAGTGCTACAGAATGACACGGGTTTTCTCCTACTATTTAATTTAGGGGTGACAACAGCTTTGTTTATTAGACTCGTAAGCGTAGTGTATGTTTTATCGCTGGAGGTTGTGGTGATTGGTCTCCGCTGGATAGCGCGATCCGACGCCGACTTACCAGTCGGATTATTGTATTTTCCTCCAACCAATTATGCTCCACCAGCAGGACACCTACTTGACCGGGACAAGCTCTTATCTCACGACAGGTCTCCCGGCACGAGTAGTAGTGCAGTGCATGTAAGTGTGTGTGTATTTAAGGAGTGAGAATAGGGCAAGGGATAGGAAGAAAGCGCCGGTCCGTGGCCCGTTTGTGAGGGTACTGCTGCGGCATTCGCCTGGAGTTGAACGAAGAAACTTGGGAAAACTACCGATCAGAGCAGCCGGCCGCTACAATTCTCCTCTAGACCACGGCTGAATGCGAACTAGCGTCGAAGCTAGTGACGAAAATGCTGCCACCGTCGGAACTCGAACCCTAGGTCCCTCGGTAAGAGACTCTGCAGTTACATCATTTGATGCCCTGAACCACCTAAGCTGGGTTTATTGTTCATAGCTTCACACTATGTCATTTCGACCGTGTAGTATCTCACTCGCAGAAGACAACTGAACGTAATCATTTGATGCCCTGAACCACCTAAGCTGGGTTTATTGTTCATAGCTTCACACTATGTCATTTCGACCGTGTAGTATCTCACTCGCAGAAGACAACTGAACATAATTGATCGAGTTGTCCGTGAGCGCCGGAGTGAGTCTCCAAGCGTTCGCTCTGTCGGGAGGACCCTTGAGGACATCACCACCGCTTCTCTCCCCTCATTTCATTCTCCCTTTTCCCCAACCCCTCCCATCCCCTCACCTCTTCTCAGCTCCTCCTCGTCTCGTTCTATCCACCCTCCCCAATCCTCTCCTCTTCTCCACGTTGTTTCTCGGCCGGCCTTCCACACCGCCTGCCCGCACCCAGCTCCCCCCCGTCTCCTCAGCCCCTCCTCTTCCCCCCTCCCCTTCCCCGCTCGTCCTCCACAAAAGCTACGCGCGAGTTACGCGATAGTTCGCATTCATTTGTCTCCGGGATAAAAGTTTCGTAAATGAAAAACATTATTACCGCGAGTCCTGTGAATTACCGAGGGGGCGGGGGGGCGGGGCGAACGCGGCGTTAGCGGGATTTAATGCCGTAGTTTAGCGCGCGCGTCCCGCCGGGCGCGCGGGGAGCGAACTTGGCCCGCGGGGGCGAAGACGCTTTACACCGTACACAATGTATCATAATTAAGGCGCCTCGCGGCGTCGGGAGACCGGCTGAGAGAGCTCAGGGGAAGGAGTGGTCGGGTGGTCAGCGGGAGACAGCGGAAGAGGCGAGAATTGCGGGGTTGAATGGTCAGGGCGAGGGGCTACACCAGGGAAAATATGGCGGAAAAGTCAGAGGTTTAACGGTCGCTTGAGGAAGAGGCGTCGGGGTGTGTCAGATTGTACGGAGAAGTCGATGCGAACCAAGGGAGCAAGAGAAGGCTACATTTGTGAAAGATTTTTTCCGAGCGTATAATATTTGTGAAGAAATGTCTGCGCTGGTGTGATATTAAGTATGTTGTCACATGGTGATAATGTGTATTTTCAAGAGTGACGTACAAGGCAGAGAGGTGGTCCAATATTTACGACAGTAATAAAGGAATCCAACTGAATAACAACAACAAAGTTATATTACGTAATCCAGAGGTGGAAAATCGCAATTAGGTGCTTTTAAGTAAGTGAGAAATCCTTTGTTGTTTTTTAATCTGCTAGTAAAGAGATATTTAGAACCCCATGGCGTATACCATTACGACCACAATCATGCATTTACATTAGTGAAATGCACTTTAAATAATTATAATTAACAAATAACCTTGCAGAAAATGAAAAATTATTTTCCCTTGATTATTACTGTAAACAAAGTCCGTGCTTTGAGTCTCGCCCAAGCGAGTATTCATCTCTTAACTATCAAAAAGAGTATATGAACATCAAAGGAGCATAAAATAACCATTTCAAAAACTAAACTCGGTCTCCCGACATCCACTTGAGACTGGACTCGTACAAGTAAAGATTTTGGACCAGGAACCGCGGAAATGCGCGACAAGTGTATTAGAGACGTTACATATAAAACATTAAATACTACGGTAGAGTCCAATATTTTCACTGGAATGTACAACCACTTGCTTTTGCGTTTTAACAATCAAAATTAAATTTAATTTCTTCTTCCTCATTGTTCCCCTCTTTCTTGACGGTTACAATACGTACTTGGCTCATAACCGTCTCCAGTTTTCAAATTAGATAATAAATGGAAAGAGCAGCAGAATTACCCCGCTCACACTGTTAATATGTTTTGCATAATATTGTAATATTTTAGAATAGTTATAATTCCAATTATTTTTAAATAGATAAGCTTCTATCTACTTTATATGTGATTTATAACTGAATTGTAATCCCTTTTTTAAAATGTGCATTTTTAAACCAGATGTCTGAAAATGGCAATGAGGTGTAGCCGAAACGATATGCAAACTACAATGTAGATAAATTAAATCACAAATATGTTACAGTATAAATAAATGTGAATAACTGAAATTTTAAGAGTAACAGTTTTAGTTAATAGACTATAGATATTCATAAAAAAGAAAGAAAAAAGTTCACGTAAACATACATATTCGTACGAGAAAATGTAAGGGCAGTGTTTTCAAGAACATCGTATTCGAGAGGTGAGGAGAGAAATGAGACTGCGACTGACCATCTGAGAAGATGGGAGGTCGGGCCGCGGGCGGACGCGGGGCGCGCCGCCCACCGCGTTAGCGCCCGGGGCGACAAATGGCCGCCTTGGAAACGCGCACGCGTTAATTATTTCGGCCAACAAATGAAATCCCGATGGAGAAGAATGCCCGGCCGCGCGGGCGTGCTCAATGTTTCAGCAAGTGGGCGGCGGGCGCGCGGGGGCGCTCGTGCATTGTGCATGGGCGCGGAGGCGAGCCTTGGGGCACACCAAGAATCGATCGCCCGCTCGAGGACGTGGGCGTGGGCGAGGCCGCTGCTCGAAGAGGGTTTTTGGGGAAGTCACTGTACGAGTCTTTGGGGACACTATTCCACTTATGATTTATTAGTTGTAATCCGTGCAATAGCATTTTATAATAAGCTGGTTGTAAACCAATCTTGGGTCTAAAATCTTTTAAAACTTCAGAGAAAGAACACAATTATTCCATCACTAATCCCCAAAATTGATATTTTAATTAAACTATTCTCTGATATATTTCAATTACCCATCAAAACTTTATTAATCTTCATAATTATTTTATCCTCACTAATAATAATATTATTTAATTATTATAATAATTTATTATTAAATTTATTCAAAAATGAATCTTTAATAAATAATAATATCATTATATTATTAGAAAGTAATAATTTAAATCAACTTTATAATTATCCTAATTTAAAATCTTGGGTCTAAAATCAAAAAGTTCATGTGCGTTTTCTTTTTTTTTTTTTTTGCTATCGACTTTCCGCAGATGTAATTAGTATTTTGAAATGTCCAGCACTATGAATTGGTGCGTTTACAGTTTATTTTTGTCTTTTGTTTTTTCTGCGTTGTTTTTTAGTGATGACTCTAATGTGTGATCAATGTACAGAATACAATTTATTGTTAGGAAATTTCTAAAATTATTTGATTCCTGAAAGAAAAGAATTCCATGCTCCTGTATGTGATGAAATTAAAGGGAGCATCCTCACGACTGATGATTTTCAGAACTAGTTTTATTTTGTCAAATCATTGCCACGCAAAGGCTTGGACAATTGGTGTCCACGCCTCACAACTGAACGGAAGGTGGGTTTAATAAAAATACAAACAAGAATTATTTTTGCAAAATGCATTCGGTGTAGAGTTCAATTATTACATATAAAGGCATGAAATATGTATAAAATACATTTTGTAAACTACTACTACGTATTTTTATCATCATTCGCTTACATTTACTTTAATATAACACACAAAATTCCATGTTTTTTTTTTGTGACATTACTAAGAAACTTTGTCAAAATAAAAAAATTTTATAGTTTGCAATAAACTACCTCTGACTAATTAATTTCCGTTCTCTATACGTCTTCAGATTTCAGAAATTTTATTATAAACTCTTTATTTAATATCATCAACCCCCTCTTCCACATTCTCCCCATTAACACACCAATTCTTTCATACTTAGTTTTCAAAGCCGCTCAGAGCATAATAAATAGTATGCTAGTGTGCTTTTGAAGCTATGTTTGTACCACGTTGCTTTGGTAAGAGTTTAGTTTTATTTAATTTAACTTTATTCTTTCATTTTATCATTGTCTAATTTACGTAATACTTCTGTGTATATATCTTTTTTATACATTTTCCTTGTCATACCTGATAGAGAGCACAGATGATTAGATAAACGCCTGGAAACGAGTTATCAATTTTTTGTATAAAAAATTGAACTGTGGAGGATTACTTCTTTATCCTATCCACATTATTTTATTAGAGTATTATTTCAATGTTGCTATATTATGTTTCATTAAAAACAAATATCTTTTATTAATTTAATTATGATTCAGCAATATATTCCACATTGAGTTACTAAAAATCTACAATCCATTTCGCATAGTAAATTTCACATATACCGTATAATTGAACATTAAAAATAGTGTTATGGAACTATTAATCATTATTCTTAATAAATATCATTATATTAACGCTATTATTGGTTGTGTTATTAAATGAACAAGCATTATTTTGTTGGCACCCTCGTCGTCCCACGCGAGTAATTACGTGTCAGAAAGTAACGCGAGTAGACAAAGGTTCATGATTATCCCGAATAAGGGGCTTGTCGAATTAATCAAAATCGACTACTCTTGGTTAGTATGTCCGAGAAGAAATCATTGGTACTCGCTGAGCATTTCGCAAGTCTCCTGTACACGTAGGATAAATAGATAAAAAATAACGCATTCATGCATAGCTTATTCCAGTAGACTAAATGCAAAATCATTCTCACTTTTAATTTAGAATGGGTGATTGTTAAAAATTGCGATTATTTCAATGAATAGAAATGCACTGAGGCATTATATACACATTAGAGCTGAAAATTATATACAACTAATGCTTCGCTATTGCAATATATTAAACTTTACACGCTGTTGATCATGCGATTGTTAAACACGTACCAAATGTTTTACGCTACGCTCTGCAAAAAAAGTTAACAAATGAAAGACTTTCTCGCGAGTTTGTTTTGTGTCCTGGTTTGGACATGGTTGTTAAATATCCTATTGTTAAAACGGTCTCCCTCGAGTTTGGGCTTACATTCGCTATAACATCCTCTTGGAGAAATTTAATTTATTTGTCCGTGATAAAAAATTAAAAAGAAAACTATCGTGAAAATTTACAAGTAATAATGCTACCCGATATTTTGATTCAGTGGTGAGGTGTAGTTGACATTTACATAATTGGAATGATTGAAGGCGTTGTCATAGTCAACAATATTATTTATTATTTACCCGATATTTCACAATCGTAGGGGCAGAATATGCAGCGAAGACGAGCTTAATACATGAGAGTATGACGGGTTGCGTAGAGCTTCTGTTCAGGGGCATTTGAGTCGGCATAAAGGCATAAAATCATTATCAACGTGCGTCTGTGATCTATAGACTTATGAACATTCTAATTGTACTAAGCCTATATTCTTCGCGCAAGTGGAAGCAATACGTTTCTTTTCATCATTTTTTTATTTGTTGCGTCGTTGACGCAACGCGTCTCTTTACCCCTTGCAGGGCGTCAAGTGCTTTCTCTGGAGTTGCTGAGTAATTACTGTATTTGTCAAGTCTCGTCACGTCGCAGTTAGTCAGTGCCTTTTATCCCTTCGGCCAGGGGCTCAACGCCGTTAGATCCCGGGATTCCTAGCCGTTCACCCAACCAGGAACCCGCGAGTCTCCAATTCACTTAACCTCCGTGACTTCACGGAGCATAATAAATGAATTCGGCTAGGTCAACATTCGGTGCAGGCCGAATGTTGACAAAGTTTCATCGTAAGCGGATAAAAGTTATGACAGAGCATAAAATACGACCGAACAAACATTGATTTTTATATATTTGATAACGTTTTGTTATTGTAATTGAATGAATTACTAGCTATTCATCTTCTAACAGAATCAAGAATCTAACTTTCAACTCCCCGTTGGAGTAAACAAAGAATGAACGAGACCAAACCGCATCACAATGGCAATACGTACATATATACACAGGGAATTATTTATTTCTTTATTTTATTAATATTTATTTATTAAATTATCTATTAAATACCCAATACAATCATTTTTAATGTAGTGTTTGTATTGAAGTGTGGTGATGTGATGTGTTGTGAAGTGTAGCGCCATACAGAAGAAGAAAGTGAAGTGCAGTACAAGTGTTCGGAAGGTGGAGTAACATTCTCAAGGAATCACAATAAAATCAGTATACAATAAAACTGAGGACTATTCATGACCAAAAACCACCTGTTCACATTTATAAGATTTAGGAATCGAAATATTCCTTGAATGTTTCATCGTTCAGCAACAAGCTATCCACTAACTACCGACAATTACTCTCTCATACACACAAAATTTAACTCATAAGGCGCAGGACTAGTCACAGCATGTAATCACCACCGAGTAAATGTCCTTCATTCATTGAAAAAATAAAAGTAGTATCCGGCAAAGATTCGGGGTCCTCCGTACAGGCGCATGTGATTGCCCCTGAAAGAGCAGGTGTGGGGTGATCAGCCGGCCTATTCGCGAACCCGGCCCCTTCAATTGCGCGGCCGCCCTGCAGGGCCCGGCCCTCGGCAGCGCCCTGTGATGAGCGCGGGGGGGGGGGCGCCCCATCGGGCGATGTGACGCCCCACCAGTCGACTCGACTCGACCGACGAGAACCACCCGCCTCGACCCGGCCTTGCTCCGGCTCGGCCCGGCCCGGCGCCTCCTCGCCCGTTTAATTGCGAAGGCTGTCCGCCGGGCGGTTTAATTAAATAATCGCCTGCGGAGCAGAGGCCAGCGCCACCTCGCCTTCGCTTCGCCCCCCCCCCCCCCCCCCCCCCCCCGCCCCCCCCAGTTCCCTTCGCTGCGCCCGATCAGCCCCCGCCGCGCCCTTTCATATACACAAAGCAGCTGCGAGCTGACGGTGCACTCTGAATTTGGCGGGAATGTTTTGTGAAATGGAAACAATTGCCTGGCTTCATTTGTTCTGTCATTGGTTTGTTTCTCAAGAAAATTGATATGTATAAATCAAGTCATGCGCGACATTATTGATATCACTGAATCTGCCGCAATTGAAACTCCAATAGTTAGTAATCTGGTTCTGCGAATCGTTTCCACCAAAATATTTAGAAAATGCTTAAGTATATTAAATATATAGTTGTTGGTAATTGTAAAATGAAGAACAACGGCAATGTCATTTCAAATAAACACATTTCTGAATGCGGATTTAGTATTCCATGACCGCCACGGAATGGGCGTAAAGCATTGTTGAACGCGCAGATCTCAACAAAAACAATTGAACAATTGAAAAGATTAAATAAATATCCATCAATAAAAATTAATAAAAAATCAAAAAAATAACCTCTTTGCACACAAGTGCAAGGCAGATCAAGAAAAACAAATTTGCATATGGTCACTGACTAGTTCACCAGGCTCCAGCATTGCCAAAAACTCTCGGATGCATTTAAGTTATACTTCACTAAGCATTGCTTTAAAGAGGGTGGTGAAACGAGGTGGTGAAACGACCAGCAACAAAGCATGACTTAAAATGCGTCTTAAAATTAAGGATGTCTTTACTAAGTCATATTTAAAAGTATTTGGTTAAACCGGTCGTAAATGCAACTCCACTATATGCTCCGCAAGTTTGCCGACCACTGACGTAAGACTTACCAAACTATAATTACAAATATAGTTTTGTTACTACTTTTAAAAGTTTATACAAGAGCTAATTTCCAATCTTCGTGTACGTTTGAATTGTTCATTAGCACGTAAAATATTCGAATTATGAACGGTATTTCCTAGTTTAATAGAAATGCCGTCTGGAACGTTTGACTTACCATTTTTCATAGATTTAATTTCATGTTCATTAGCACGTAAAATATTCGAATTATGAACGGTATCCTGACCGACATGTCGCGGTCCTCTTCAGGGCTGTACTGCTGTACGATTTAATTTCATTCCATAGAAAGTGTACTTCAATATTCAACTGATTTGTAACCAAAGGCCTTTGAATTAGTGGATGGTTCGTATTGCTTTTGAAACCTGAACTGAAATACTTCTTAAATGCATTAGCTTTTGCCCAATCGTCAGTCATGAGTTTCAATTTTCACGAACAATTGGAATATCCTCTTTATTTCCCTTTCTTCTATGAACATATTTATAAAATCCTGTCCAGTTATTTCCCTTTCCATCTAGAATATTCTTTAAATATGTCGCCTGAGCATTTTTTTCTCGCTAAATTCTTTTGAACGGTTTTGAATAATATTCATATGCTCGCTACTGCGTTTACTTCTTAAATGCCTTTCTTGTTATTTTATTAATACGCCCCATTTTTGCGTTGTATTATTCTAAATCCGGATTATTTGCAAACTTTCGCAAAGCTTCGTATATAATGTCTTTGAACGCGCCCCATATTTATTCCGTACCTCCCACTGTTCTCAGAAACCTGTGTTTCCTAAAATCCTTTAAGCCCGTCTATATTTGCTTTCTTGTATTACCGTACTTTTGTTCTTACCTTAATGCCTTTCCTAGAAATATTTTCGTGTAAGTCAAGAAGACCGCTTTTTGATCGCTAATGCCCACAACAACTTCACTAGATAAAAGTTCTTTCGGCCTTGCAGGAACATGCGGTTGCGGAGCAGTGGACTGCAGATTGTGGCGGTTGCTAACTTCACAACTAACCTTGACAACTCTGTATTAATTTAGTTCGAAGAACCACTACTCATTTTTAGGAGGCAGAATAGACGCTTTCTGCTCACCTAAAATAGCCTTATGAAATGTGCTAGAAAAAGTAGCTATCGTGGAAGGAAGTTCATGAGATATAAAATTCATTTTTACTGAAATATAACTAAAGTAAAAGTGAATGATTACATAAATTACAAATAATGGTTCACTACCGAATACTGACTTATTATGATGTGAATTTTCCTTAGAAATTAGTACAACATTTAACACTTGAATCAGCTGATTGGTGAATTCAGCCATTAATACTGATAAAAATGTTTTAATAGAAGTTGAAGTTAGCACAAATTGAATGAAAACAGTTTACTCATATAAGCATATTGAATATACGGTTAGGCTGAGATGTTTTGGTTAGGCCATCTGTGCTATGCTAAAAAAGACAGAGAAACAAACAATAACAATTGATACCAAATTTTAAGTTGTGCGAGTAGCAGGAACACCAAGAGCATGCCACTAGGATTGTGATGGTTTGATTGGTACTCGTAGAACACTTGAAGGCGAGCAGGGGATCTGCCCGATGTTGAGAGGTGTGGGTTCATGTCCAGATAACACACGCGACGCACATGTTGATATTGGCATGAAACATCGCAGCTCAACGGACACGTCAATCGGCTTCTCGCCAAAGAACGTATAATGTAGCATCGTGGAATCATAGTTATCATTGCTAATGCTGAGGTTGGCATCGTTTATCTCGGCACTTGCCATTACGCGAAAGGAGCGTAACGAAATTTTGCGTGGTCAGACGGAAGACCAGACCTCATGGCATGAGCCTCGCCTCGTAAAATAAAGCATTCATTTATTCATTCATACCTTTAAAAGGCCCGCCACAAGGGCGCACTGGCCATACGACGGCGCCCCCGGAAAACACAGACGGTGCCCGAAAGGGGGCGACACGAGCGGAGCAGGGGCAGCCGTCACGTTCCGGTCGGCGCGCCCGGGCGCGCCACCGCCCCTACGACCGGTCTAGTCCACGGACCTTTACCACGGAGGGGGTATAAAACGGCCCCCTCCGGGAATAACGGGCAGTTCGAACAGCTCTGGCGAAGAGTGAGTTATTGGTGCGAAAGGGATTGGTGGAAAGTGATTGGTGCGAAATGATTGGTGCGAAAGTGATTGGTGCGAAAGTGATTGGTGCGAAAGTGATTGGTGCGAAAGTGATTGGTGCGAAAGTGATTGGTGCGAAAGTTATGTGGTGCGAAAGTGATTGGGTGCGAAAGTGATTGGTGTGAAAGGGATTGGTGCGAAAGTGATTGGTGGAAAGTTATTGGTGCGAAAGTGATTGGTGCGAAAGTGATTGGTGCGAAAGTGATTGGTGCGAAAGTGATTGGTGCGAAAGTGATTGGTGCGAAAGTGGATTGGTGCGAAAGGGATTGGTGCGAAAGTGCTTGGTGCGAAAGTGCTTGGTGCGAAAGTGATTGGTGCGAAAGTGATTAGTGATTTTGAGCGACGACCACGCTACGGAACTACGGACTCTTATATTTGACACTCGTGAATCGGCTTATTTTTGGTACATCTCCTGGCTATTCGGTTGACTGAGCTTGTCCGTGGTTTCTCTTGGATATATGGGTAAATAAAAACCATTTACGAACTTCGCTTCTTTTTGGTCATAACAGGGGCTATTAGAGACACTTCGGAGTTTTTCTATGAAAGGTTTTGTGTAGGAATAGAGTACTTATTGAAAATAGTAATTTCTGTTAAAATTCTATCCACTAAATTAGATGATTCAGCTGAATCTCTATTGTGGCTTTGAATGTTGGGTTCCCCAGCATGTTGGAAAGGATAATTATTTGAAAGAAATGAGAGGCAAATGTGAAGTTATACCCATGGGCACCCGCTGCATTGTCCGCGTGCCATTAACTACTGATGCATGATAAGACTGAGCAACTGAAGTGAGATAGAAACATACGTTTCATGCATATTAATAACCACGGTTTAAGGATATGCAGCCAACAATTATTTTTGGGTTAAGAATTAGTGTATCCCCAAAGCAATAAACAATTATGAATAGGTTCTGGTCATTATGCAATCGCCACATTATTATTTGATGCTAAAGAAATAACATTTGTTGATACAATTTGGTAGTGTTTGCTGCACGCAATTCGATAAGAAATTGCTTCCAAAGAGCAGAAATTAGCAACCATCGTTGTTATAATAGGACGTGTGCGGCTTAAAATGCAATTTTGAAAATTCCTGGAAAATGGAACTACCAAATTAAAGCTGGAAATGAGAACAAACGTGCTTCAGGTGTTTTAGTTATGAGTGTCAAATATGCATTACGAGTATTTGTGAGAGAAGACTGAGAGAGTGGGAGAGAGAGAAAAAGACAGGGAAAGAAACAATATTGGGCTTGAATGAGCTTGAAAAATACATGCTACAAATGTTTACATCAAGACAACAGTGAAATCTAAAGATTCAAATAATCAGGAACATTTAATCATTAATAAAAACAGCAAAATATTGATCGTATAGGATTGTATTGAGGCACCTTGACAATACTAACAGATATTGATAGACGATTATATTTTCTGTCAATTCTGAATAACAGTTTAAACGTCTAAGAACTATTTGGCAATATTTCCTTACTATTGCATTGCAGTACTTGAGATATTGCTTTGCAGGTTTCTATAAAATTATCCAAAGACCGTGGGGGTTTGCACAAAGAAATGGATCTCAATGTGGTAGAAGTCTTTCGCTTGCAGAAATAGCTTCGCCCATAGCAGTGTCCTTTTGGTATGTTAGTGCTAACTAGCTCTAATGAGGTTTGAAAACCTTCTTCGTCAGCATTGAAACTTTTTTCGACCCCCTTTTATAATATTCAAAAATCGCAAATGTAACATGCAAAAGTCAGCAAACGTTCGAGTGGAAATCGGCTTCTCAGCTTGTATTGACTTTGGAATAGCATCTCTTATCTTCTCTGATTTTTGTTTTCACGCATTGAAAGAGTAAATGCTAGAAACCATTTCTCCCCCCAAGACATCTTCACCGAATTCCTCCAAGAAAAACCTTCACTCTGAACATAGATCTGGAATTAAACCTATATTCATTTCCAATATTTACATCACAATATCGAAACCTTTACGTTCATGAGAAAAACGGAAAGTATCAAAAATGGTTCCATGGTGGATCAAAACCCAATAGAAAATGTGCATGTGCTGTAGTTTCTACAACATCCTCAAACATAATATAATGACGTCGTTCAGATTTCCTCTCTATTTTTTCCTGTGACGTTTGGGCGGAATTCGAAGCCATTGAATATAGCACCCAAAATGCAGACGACATCCACATTGCCATTATTTCTAATTGTATGTCAATACTCAGAGCTATTCAAAATATATTCTTCAAACATGCAATCATTCAATACATCTAAAATCTTTAAAACAAAGAAAAAGACAGGTTTTAACATAATATTGTCATAGCTCTCATCCTGTAAAGAAATCACTGGAAATAAAAAAGTTCACTTAACTGCTGAGAATGTAACCATTTTATTGAATATTGATAAACATATAGATGGTTCTTTAAATAATTATATAAGAACTTTAAAGAAGTGTATTGTTAAAGTATGGGATCACCAGTGGAAAGCTTCAACATCGAATATCCATGTTGTACGAAAATATGTAACAGACTTGAATATCCCAAAACCTTACATTAACAATAAAAGAACAAGTGATTAAGAATTGAACAATTAACAAGTGAACAAGATCTGTAATTGGCCATTCTTAAATCACCCACTCATATTTAATAAAAAAAACGACCCAGCCATCTGCCCAAAATGTGAAGGAATGTTATCAATGTCTCACATTATACTTGAAATTGGAAAACATTCCGAAATTCACTGCAAAAATACTAAATACCTCCAAACACGCAGCTCGAATATTTCGGTAGAATGTGAATATTTTGCCAGATTCATGAGGAAATCGATGTGTTTGTATAGAAGCATATAGATTGACGCTTGAATATAGAACATCAAAATTGAAGCAAATATTGACAATATTAATGATCGATTAAGGGATACGTGGTTGTTCTAAAAGATTGAAAAGCTGAAGTCTATAGATGCAAACCTCCCAAAACTCCTTTCAGAGTCCATGACATACAAGCTATCCCATCAGTCGTCCAATCTTCAATTAGATGGGTGCTTTTAGAAGAGCTCTTTTGGATATGGCCCACATTGTTTCTCTCTTCCAGTAACCCCAAAAAATATTTTGGTAAAGGAAAATGTTGCTTAGTTCAATTTGTGAGGAAGTGGCAATATATATAGATAGATTTTATTGTAAACGAAATTTTGAAATGAAAACAAAATGATATCTCGTAATAAAGAAACAAAATGGAACTACTTTCATTGTAATAAATTATTCATAGGAGAGTTTGATTTTGTCCCGTGATTTTTGAGTCCGTACTGTTAAATGAAAGTATTTGTATTCAATCATTATTAATGTTATTAACATTTCCTCACCAGGATGATCCTTTGGGTGATTTCTTTGAGGGACGGCCTCGCGGCAGGCCTCGTCCGTGGCCGGGCGGCGCGTGGACGCGGCCTTTGCCTCCATATGATGTGGCAATTTCGCTGCGCAAACGAGTCCTCGCGTCGCGAATTTGCACTCGCGGGGACGTTAATGGAATGAAACGGGCCGCTATCGCTCGCCGCGGCGGAGTGGCCGCACCGCCCGCCCTCTCGCCAGCTCGTCTGCCTACCCACCCGCCCACGGTGCTCGCTCGTTCGCCCACCCACCCTGCCCGATTGTCCCTCGCCCGCCGGGCCGCACTGATCGCCCACCCGCCCACGCTACTCGCTCGTTCACCCACCCAGCCGCCCCCCTGCTCGCTCACTCATGGTGCTCGCTCGTTCTCCCACCCGCCCCCCCTCCACCCCCACGCCCCGCTTGACCCTCCCGTCCGTCCGCCCCCTGCGACTTCCTGTTTGTCCATCCGCCCACCCATCCACTCATCCGTCCTCCCGCCTGCCAAACCACGAATACAGCTCGCCCCCCACGCTGCTCGCCCATTCACCCACAAACCTCCCCCGCCCCCTGCCCGTCCACTGTGTCACCGTCCACCGCCCGCCTCCCTCCCCTCCCCCTCCCCCTCCGCAAGCAAAGGGCGCGGCGCCCTCTTCTCGCGTGAGAAGCCGCTCGGAAGCGCCCGACAGCGCCCTCACCGGGAGGTCCCAGAGGTCGCGTCCGGCCGCTGTCAGAACGCGCGACAGTAGCTGCATAGCGAGGTCGGATGCGGTCGCTCTCTAGAGGAGAATCATAGCGGCCGGATGCGCTCATCTTGGTGTCTCCAATCAACACCCGGTGAAGTACACAACAAAACGTGCCGCGTGCGATCTTTCCTTCATCTTCCTTCACCTACCCCTTGTCCTGCCTCCTTACAAACACACACACACACACACACACACATACACTCAACGTACATTTATATTTACATTGGATACACTCTCACACATGCCGGAGACCAGTCTGGAGCTTAGTTTTCCTCGGATGGTATGGTGCCTCGCTAGTAGGAAATTCCTGCTTGCGGAAAACTAAACTGATGAGTAGTACCGCGCCGGATGTCGCTATCCACCTGAGGAAGATTGTGGATAGATTATAGTAGTCAAACATGCACTGCACTTACGGAACTAATGACCGTAGCATAAACGCACCAGGAATGATCAATTAGTAACAATTACAATTGCTCGCGTGCGCGTTGGTTCCTCAAATGTAAATTTTCAAGTGACCACTGAAGACAAAAATTATTGTACACGGATCTGTGGCAATTTTCGGTGACGAAAAACTTGAAAAACGGTCTGTCGTGCCAGAAAAAATTGTCCCTAGCGAGCATTAAAGTGTAATAGGACGGTTAAATATAACCTAAAAGGAGTCATTCCAAAACTACTAAATAATACTTTGCTGTCAAAAGCTGTTTTGAAAGACCAGAACTATTTGAAATAAATATTCATATATTTTATTTCAATTACTACCCTTCTTTATTTGATTTCATGTGCCAAAATTATAAAAACTAATGGATAACCATGTGATTAAATCCCAAGAGAAGTTTTACTTGCCAGGGTATTTATTTACCACATTTATCTATTCAGGCACTAAAATGTATGTTTTCTGTCTATAGTGTATCGTCTCTCTAGTCTAGCCTGAACCTCCATGATGCTTTTCCTCTTTGCCCTGCTTTCCTCTGCCCCACATTAGGGGCCATTCATAAATAACGTGAAGCAATTTTTCGCAATCTTGGAATCTGAATATCCATTCAAATATATTTCAATATGTATCGTCCTTTTTTACGATTCATAACATTTCAATCGAACATAAAACGTCATGTTTGTCCGTTCTCCAAACAGTTTGGGATTTAATGATATTCTCCTATGCGTAGGCCTTGTTGAATATACCCAGTTGGGACGTAAGAGAGACATGTGATCATGACTTAACTCCCTTCATTGTAATAAGCAATCTCCGCCTACCTGAGCTTTTTTCAGCTACAGAAACTAAGACGAAAGGAAAGTTACCTCTATGTAGGTCTGGACCGGGAATTGAACTTGTGACCACACCGCAGGAAGCTAGTACCCATCCTAGATGCAGACTTTTAGGTGATGGCACAAACGTTGCCTCCGCCCCCTCCCGCTCCCCGATGGGTTCGAGCGCCGTGTACGTTTCGAGAGCCTGAGGCGTCGTGGCGTCAGCGGCGGCCGGCGTAGGATCGAAGCACAGCGCGGAGCGGAGGCCAGCGCGGGCGGCGGGGCGGGGAATAGGGACGGGGAGTCGAGGAGGGGAGTCGAGGCGGGGAGTCGGGGAGGGAAGTCAGGTCGAGGAGTCGGGGTGGTGAGTCGGGATGGTGAGTCGGGGCGGTGAGCCGGGGCAGGGAGTAGGGGTGGGGATTAGGGGTGGGGAGTAGGGACAGGCAGTCGGGGCGGGAGTCGGGCGGGAGTCGGGGCGGGGGTCGGGGCGGGAGTAGGGACGGATAGTCAGGGCGGGGAGCCGGGAGGGCGGGAACGGGGAAGGGCAGGGCGGGGAGGGTTGGGGTTGAAGCGGTACGGAAGAGTCGGGCGGAGGCCGAGTGGGGGCCACAAGAGATTGTATGGGAGAGGGCGCGGCAAAGGAGGTGCGAGGGGGGACTGCGGAAGTGGTGTAGGAACGTGCGATGGGGGCGGGGCGGGGAGGGGGCGGGGGCGGGACTGAAGAGAGAAGTTTTGCCGAAGCGGGCGTAGGAAGGCGGACGCAGCTCTGAGGCATCGTTAGCCGGTAACGAGCAGGACATGACAGCGGGGGGCGGGGGGCGGGGGCGGGGCGCGGGCCCTGCAGAGCCCACTCATTCCGCCCTTCCCCTACCTCACTGCATGCGAAGCTACCCCGCCCTTCAGCCCTTCGACCACCGCTCGCCTGCCACCGCCAATGTCTACGACGGAGACACCAATGTCTATTAAAGAGTCTGAAAACTTTGGGAACACGGAGAAGTGTTTAGATATGCAAAAGTTTGTATTGAAAGAATTTTATATAATAGCAACCTATGGTCCCCGGCTATATTAATGTGACCGCTTCACTTTGTCTACATTTGGCCATTGTGTAATTTCCTGGTAACGTTTGCTACTGATTTATTATAAACCAACCTTTTGAGAAACTTCACGTTGAGAAAAAGGTAATGCCGTAATTTCTTTTTTTTTCTTTGAAGACAGGTTGTATCGTCTTTTCGACCTTAAAACAACTACAAATTTCCGTAAAGATTAAGTTACACAAAAATGTGTTAAAAATACAAATTTATGAAACAAAAATGTAAAATTTACCAAATCTATGATGAAAAAAAATATAAATAAATGTACAGAAACCAGTCGCAATTATTACAGTAAAAGAATTCTTCCACAAGAATATTATCCAGGTTGTCACTTGTAAAACCAATGTGGCCTCCTATGGAACCAATGTTGCGATGGAAAAATATTGTTAACGCAAATTCACAAAAGAGCTGCTACTGTTGAAAAATGGAGCTAAGATGCAAGTTTTACCTTAAAAAAAACAAGGGAAAAGCAAAATGCTATCACGTTTTACTGGTGGTCACTATAACACGACTAGGGACTGTAAGTTAAGCACCAGGAAGTTATTCACGGTCGTGCACTAATTGCAATTACTAAATTAAACTGATTTTATGTAGCAATACATGAAATGCATTGATAACTCAGGTTATTACAGAAATACCCAGAACCGATATCCAATAACATCATCGACAAACCCTCTCTATTTACACATCAGGTTTGTCCATTAATGCACTCTTGCGCTCACTTTCCCTTTCGCAGAAATAAACAACTTTTTTCTTCTCGTCTGCGCTGCCACAAACCTCCACACCGACTCACACGCCCAGTGGCGTAGCTTAAGTTAATGTCACCGGGCTAAACTAATGTTGCCCCTAAATTAAATATAAAAATATATATCTGAATAGTTTATACATTATTAAATAAAAATACAAATATATTTGCACGATATTAAAGACAATTTGTAGTTTTTTTTATTAAGATTAACGATAAGATTAGGGAATCGCCGAAATCGCAATTCTTGGACCACTAAAGAATTGGGGCTCACTGCTTATAGTTTCGTGTTTTACTTCATATTATTTTTCTTTGCTTTCTTAGTATGTATGATTTAATTGTATAACTAATAAATTATATATATATATATATATATATATATATATATATATATATATATATATATATATATAAAAGTCGTGTTAGTTACAGCTATTTATAACTCAAGAAGGGCTGTACCGATTTGGCTGAAAATTGGTGAGCAGGAAGCTTAGAGCCAGGAGACGGACATATGGCACTGTTTATCCTGTTCGACAGCGTTCCTGTGTGAGAACGCACATTTTTGCACGTTTTCGCGTGGTTTCGCATGTTTTCACGTGATTTCGCACGTTTTCGCGTGATTTTGCGGGTTTTCGCATCTGTTCGAGGGTTTTCGCACGTTTTCATATATCGAATATCCATGTTTTCCCCATGGTCAATTATATGTGGCGGGTCACGGGTCGGAAGATCATCTGCGTTGTTTGTTTTGGCGCCTGATAATAAAACAAAAAATGTCGTGTATCACAAGGTACTTAACTGAAGAGTGCAACCTAAGCACCAAAATACAGAAACAATAATCAATGATTAATCTACTTAATTTTTATTTGTATTTTCTAAAAACTATTTTCCTTAATAAATTCCAAAATCTGCTTATTTATTGCTTTTAATGGCCGGTCCCTATGATTACAGCTTTGTATTTCTCTCTTAAACAAAAATCAATTCCAAAGAAAACGCTCTGCTACGTAATAGATTTTTTAATTATCTATTTAATATCAGAGCGTTTTTTGAAATTCTTCTTTGTTTGAGAGAAAAACACAAATCTGCAATAGCTTTATTGTCACGAGTGCAACAAGGATAGTACAGTTTCGCACAGTGAGTGCGACGCGAGAAAAAGATGGGACCGGCTGTTAAGGTTGAACAGAGTTCGCCGGGTCAGCTAGTTTTTAAATAAATAATTTAAATTATATAGGTCGAAGTATAAAATGTTATAATTGGGGTTATCCCTAAAATGGTGTTCCCCTGCCCCCCCTCCCCAGCTACGCCCCTCCACACGCCCATTTGCGGACATTTCATCGTTTCCTCCCGCCCCGAGTCTCTTTTCTCTTGTCCGGGTCAGGTTGATTGATTGATTTTTTCGTATTTCTTGGCGCGTCAATTCCTTTGGTCATTAATACCGTAAGTGTAATGCATGTTTTCTTTCTCGGGAGATGGCAGTGATCTTCCTCCGCTGAATGGCGAGATCTGGCGCTGACCTACCGTCTTCTAGAGGGGTTTCCCCGTAATCAGGACACTCCCACCAGCGGGGCCCCGCCCCAGCCAGGACAAGCTCTAAGCCCCCGACCGGTCTCCCGGAGATATGTGGTAGTGTGGTGCATGTTAGTGTGTGTGTGTGTGTGTGTGTGTGTGTGTGTGTGTGTGTGTGTGTGTAAGGGGAGACGATAGCACAAGGAATGAGAAGGACAGATCGCGCGCGGTCCGTGGCTCGTTTGTTAGGGTACTGGTCCGACATTCGCTTGTTGTTGATTGGAGAAACAACGGAACACTACCGATCAGAGCAGCCGGCTTCTAGAATTCTCCTCCAGACAGTGACTGAATTCGACCTAGCTGACAAGCTAGTGCTCGAAAGTTCCTGCCGCCGTGAGGAGTCGTAACGTAGGACCTCCCGGTGAGAAGCGCTGCAGTGACATCAGTTGATGCACTGAGCACAGCTCCCTGTCCGTGTCACGTGCTCCGACTCGATCTCGCATCACGTTTGTCGCCACTCACCCTCCTCGCCCTCTGCCCATCGCCCTTCGCCCTTCGCCCGTTGGCCACCCGCCCGCCCTCCGCGATTCGCAGAACCAACGAACCCTACACTTCCTTTATTGCTGCTCTTATGTTTCTTGTTACATCTCCCATGCGCGCACACTCTGAAACTTACGGAATTCAATTTCTCTTTCCTCCACACCGATCCGTGGAAACATTCCTCCCTCTCCATTCATACATCCATGTATACGCTTACTGTACAGCAAGCTCGATTTAAACGCTCGGTCAAATTTGTCATCCCCTTACCTTCCGGCTGATTTAGCAACTGTAAAGTAGCAACTGTTTTACTGCGACGACTGCCAAGGAGGTAGTGTTTGAGTTCCAACTGTGGTGAATTTTTCGACATAGGAAAAATAGTTAGGTCGAATTCAGCCGCTGTTTGGAGAAAAATTCTAGCGTGCGGATTATCTGATCGTTATTTTTCTGTTGTTTCTCCGATCATCAACAGATGAATATCCGTACAGGTACGTACCGTAACTAAATGGTCACAAACCCCGCGCGATATTTCCTTTCTAATTGATTGATAAATGTTTTAAGACACGTCAATTGCTATTGTGATTTGCCCCGTTAATGTAAAGTGTTTTGTCAAGGGAGGTGGAGATGTTAATACTCAGCTGTAAGATATAATCGCTTACCTATGGCCGTCGGTTTGCAGGGAATTCCCACCTCCAGGTATCTCCACCGGCAGAGCACCACGCTTTAAGCTCTAGTTTCTCGACTTGTCTGATAGTGTAATGCACGTAAGTGTAAGTGTGTGTGTGTGTGTGGTGTGTGTGTGTGTGTGTGTGTGTGTGTGTGTGTGTGTGTGTGTGAAGGGTGAGGGTGAGGGTAGGACATGAAAGAGACAGAAAATATCGCGTGTGTTTCGTGCTCTGTTTCTTAGAGTACTGCTCCGGCATTCGCCTGATATTGATCAAAGAAAACCTCCTATCTGAGCAGTCGGTTCGAATTTCGCTCCAGACAGGGTTTCCTTCTTCATGCTGTTTCCCTCCTCTCCCTTTGGCCCCACTCTTGAACTACACAACGAAACATATCGGGTGACCAGTCGGGCGCTTAGACAGTGGGCACAATGGAACCGAATTGGGACAAAATTTCGGTCGGTCGTTTTTGTCCTACATTCTTAATTCGTTCAAACACATGATGTAAAAATAAATAGTCCTATACTGCGGTTTTTACAAAGCTGCGTTTGAAGTAAATCAGTGGTTATAGTGTTATCAAATCGGCAGGCAAAACGCCACCATTATGACGATACTGTAGTGATGTGTGAGGTCCCGATTGGACAACACCGTAACATCTGATCAATTGTCATACGCAGCTCCTAAAAGAACCGCAGTGTAGTGAACCCGAACGAACTTTCTGGACGGCGCCCGAAAACATCGGTTGTCAGACAAAGGTGTTTTATGTTTTCTCAGTCGGACCTCGGCGACCGAAATTTCCACGAAAACCGGCTCTACTGTGACTGCCACCTTAGAGCGTGTCCTGGCAGCTGCGGTGCCTCTCCGGAGGGAGATCTGGAGGTGTAAACACCGCAAGCCAACGTGCATGTCCACTTCGAATTTCACGATCCAGCGGGGTAGAAACACAGCCACTTTCCCGGATGTGAGATGCACAACTCGTTCGGGACCAAACAAGACACACCGGAAGACGAGGCTCAGGGCATTGTTTTAAGGCAGACACTTTCTGGACGAGAGTTCTATGGGCCGGCTGCTTCGGTCGGTAGTCTCACGTGGTTTCTCCAATCAACATCAAGCGAATGCCGGAGCAGTACCCTAACAAACGGGCCACAGACCACGCGCGATCTTTCTTTCCTCTTTCATGTTCCATCCCTTTACTTACACACACACCTAAATACACTCCTCTAAATCACTTATACCGAGGTAGGACTGGTCGAGATCTTAGAGCTTGTCCCGTCAGAGCGGTGCCCCGCCGGTGGGAAATAGGTATTTGGGGGAAATCTCGTTAGCCGACGGTAGATCGGCGTGGAATCTCACCATCCTTGTGGATAAGCTCACTGACACTTCCTGTGGAAAAACATGTATTACACTTACGGGACTTACACACCTTAGTAGTTGACGCACCCGGAATCACTAATCAATCAACCAAAACTAATTAACACAGTAGTTGACTGCCCCGGTTGATTGATTGATTGATTATATCTTGTTTTCGGGCGCGTCAATTGATTTGGTCATTAGTCCCGTTAGTGTAGTGCATGTTTTTTTCGCGAGAGATGGCGGTGATCCTCCCCTGCTGGATGGCGAGATCCGGCGCCGACGTACCGTCGGCTAGTGGAGTTTCCCCCTAACCAGGACTCTCCCACCAGCGGGGCACCGCCCCAGCCGGTCAAGCTCTAACCTCCCGACCGGTCTCTCGGAATACGTCGTTTTGTAGTGCATGTTAGTGTAAGTGTGTGTGTAAGGGAGAGGATAGGACAAGGAAGAGGAAGGACAGATCGCGCGCGGTCCGTGGCCCGTTTGTTAGGGCACTGCTCCGGCTTTTGCCAGGTCTTTATCGGAGAAACCACGGAAAACTACCGCTCAGAGCAGCCGACCGCTAGAATTCTCCTCCAGACAGCGACTGAATTCGACCTAGCTGAAAAGCTAGTGTCGAAAATCCTGCCACCGTGAGGACTCAAACCTAGGACCTCCCGGTCAGAGGCGCTGCAGTGACATCACTGAGCTACCTCTCCCGGTGACAGCCCAGAAACACCAATCAATCAACCAACCAATCAATGGTACCTGTGTTCGTTCTCGCGCTAACATTCTTTCCGGCGCACATCTCGTGCGCGATCTCACCTCCTGCCTCCGCTCGCCTCTTCCTTTGTGCTCCCGGCTGCCGTACGCCCCGCCCCGCCCCCGGGGGCTGCTACTGCTACTGCAGAGAGCGGCGTCCGGAAACTGCGCGAATCTGCGCCGGTTGCGGAGGCTTCCGGCTCGCATTGTCCGCAGCGCTGATAGAATTAGCCGCTCATTAGCCGTGCCTCCGCCCCGCGCCGCCTTCCTGTGCCTCTGCCCGGCCGACGACCGAGCGTGCCTCGTTAGGCGTGGGGCTGCAGACCCTAACTTAATACCGACTCCGCCGCGCCCGCCCGCCTCCCCGCCCCGCCCCTCCACGCCAACTTCCCTGCCACACTGCAGCAACTAAATACTGTAGCACGTTCCTCGACCGGCGGCGGCGGCGGCGGCTCGGGAGAGGAGGCGGCGACGGCGGCACCGGATGCGAAGGCAGGCGGTCGGCGCGGGCGGCAGCCGCTGCGAGAAAGAGGCTCAGCGAAGGAATGGCATTAAATGATCTTGGCTGTCCAGGTGACGCCGCGTCGAAGGCTGTGTTGCCGACGTTTCGACCATCTTGTCGTGGTCTTCCTCAGGGCTGTTGTGCCCTGAGGAAGACCACGACAAAATGGTCGAAACGTCGACAATACAGCCTTCGACGCGGCGTCACCCGGACAACCAAGATCATTTACATGACTCTGGCCGCGGAAACCTACGACTTCAAGGAATGGCATTGATTGACGCACCGGGAGTGGTGGCTCAGGGCATCAGCTGATGTCACCGCAGTGCCTCTGGCCGGGAGGTCCTAGATTCCAATCCCGACGGCGGCAGGATTTTCGACACTAGCTTTTCAGCTAGGACGAATTCAGTCGCTGTCTGGAGGAGAATTCTAGCGGCCGGCTGCTCTGATCGGGAGTTTTCCTTCGTTTCTTCGATCAACACCAGGCGAATGCCGGAGCAGTACCCTAACAAACGGGCCACGGACCGCATGCGATCTTTCCTTCCTCTTCCTTCTCCTATCCTCACTCCTTACACATACACTTACACTAACATGCACTACGCTACTACACATTCCGGGAGAAGACTTAGAACTTGTTCCGGCTGGATCGGTGCCTCACTGCTGGAAGATTCCTGGTTGAGGAGAATCTTGCTAGTGAACGGTGCATCCAGTGATGAAGATAACCGCCACTACCCGATGAAAAATATGCACTACACCTACGGGACTAATGATCACAGTAGTCGTCGCGCCCGGAATCACTATCAATGAATCAATCAATCATCATTGATGAACGTGATGGAGTTGAGACGAGACAGGAGTTACCAGGGAAGTGAGAAGTGATGACTGCTAGGTATGGTGACGGCTGAGGTGGTTGAGTTCTCGAGTTAGGTCGGTGGGGAGAAAGGGGTGGAAGGAGCCAAATGCGACGAAGATGGCAGCGCCCTGGGGAAGGTGGCGGAGGAACAAACAACCCCCTATGGCGAGGAAGCCAACGACAATCACAGTGGATGAGGGGAAGGTTGCATACCAATGAGTAGGAGCAGAATCTTGATGACCTAAAACATTATCAAAAGTAAAATGTGATCAAAACCATGACCTAAGGCATCGTAAAAAATTATCAATAAATTTCTCTTAAAATATTTTTAAAAGCCTTAAAAACTAAGAAAAATTACGAACAAATGTGATAGAAACCATTTTGGATCGATATATTAACCTGTCGACGCTAATCGACGCTTCTTCCATTCGTTCAAGTGAACTCGGCTCGCAAACGTTTAGTCAGGACTGTGCTTTACCAGTAAATCTGTCATTAGTTTATCCGAAATCGCCCCAAACAGACATTGGTTGTGATTGATAGTCACGATTGAGAGTCACAGGCACCTTAGATTATATAATCACAACGGCTGACATTACACGTTCTGAGCGAAGAAATCGAAAACACTACCCAGGAATTCTGTGGGGAACATTTCTTGCATCTCGAAAATGTTATTTCAATGAAGTACCAGAAAAATGATATTAAAATCGATTAAATCAGCAAAAAAATATATTAAAAATGGCGGAAAAGAGTAACAAATGACTTATTAGTCGAAATCGATGAAAAATACAAAAACATTATCTACAAAAACGGCTCATTTCCATTTGTTATTACATAAAATTAATATCTACGTTACACGCCATTGTTCTAAAGTGAAATGAAACAATGACATTGCATTAAAATCCGCTCTCCATTAATGGATCACTACGTTCCCCGGGATACATTATTCAAACATCTTTTTTGGGTAATGATACACTGCTTCATATTTTAGGATTGTCCTCATCAGAACCATTCTGAACGTGTAGTGATAGTTTCATTTTCAAAGCTTATCAGATAGTTGCTAAGAACTCGAAACTATCACACCGGAAGAGGTGGCTCAGGGCATCAACTGATGTTCCTGCAGTCCCGCTGACCGGGAGGTTCTAGGTTTGAGTCCCGATGGTGGCAGGTTTGTCGAAGCTTTCGATATCTACGTCGATATCAGCCGATGTTCTGGAGGAGTCTAGCGACTGGGTGCTCTAAACGGAAGTTTTCCATGGTTTCTCCGATCAACACCAGGCGAATGCTGGAACAGTACCCTAAGAAACGGGCCATGGACTGCGCGCGATCTTTCCTTTCTCTTCCTCGTCCTATATTCACCCTTCACTTCCACACTCTTACACACACTACATTAGCCACTACATACGCCAGGAGATGTCAGTAACTTTGAGCTTGTCCCAGCTGAGGCGGTGCCCTACTGATCGGAGATACCTAGTTAGGGAAAACCCGCTAGCCGACAGTAGGTCGGCGCTCGTAGGATCTCACCTGCGGGGAAATAACACCTCCCGGGGAAAACTTCCACTACACATATGGGACTAATGACTTTAGCAGTTGACTACCCCGAATAACTAATTGATATACCAATCGAAACTCTCACAATGCATAATCGCTTCGACAGAACTCCGACGATCTTTTTTGCCTGCTCATAATCACGTAAAATATTATTTTAGATCCATTCTATGTTGTGCAATCGGAGAAACAAAATTAACGTTCAAAAACTTCCCCATCTTTGCCCCACGGAAAGGACTGCAAGCACAGAAAATGTTCAAAATATCTATCTCTTGCCATGCCCTTAAAAGATGAAAATGTTTAAAACAAAACATACAGATCATGATTGTTAATTGTGCTAAATACTTGTCTTATTGTTTCTTAAAGTTACAAAAACTTCTTCAATTGTATTGCTATTTATTGGTCTTTCCCGGAATATCATTGTTATGCGTATGTAAAGCTTTCGGAATTGGCACGAAACATCACTTGTGAATAAGTCTTCTTCAGAAACATGCAACAGAAGAAACTCGTCATATATGACAGTATCAATATCACAGTATCGTTTGCAATTTTCTCTGAATTCAGAATGATATGTTTACCTTTTATAAACACAATGTTTCTGAAAATGTATTTTCTTTAAGAAGAAACATTTTACTCTGCTTGAATAAATAAATCTCATTATCGAAGAAAGTATATTTTATAATTTCCATATAATTCATTTAGAACATGAAGTACTCTCATTTAGATAATTTAAGTATCCGTAAAATTGAACGTTTGGAGAATTGTCTTTGAGAATCTTTTATCTTCGCAAATATCTACTGAAGATTAAATGAATTAAAAACTTCAAATTATTCAAAATTTCCAAGAATAGTCCAAGGGTATCTGAGGAAATATTACGAAATAAATTCTTCTTCAGAGGCACTTTTGACTTTCATTGACAAAACTCTACAGACAAGAGTTGAATCACCTTTGCTCGTGTTGATCAGTTCACATCCGAGATTGTAAGTCTATGACATATGGAATTATTTACCTGCTAGTATTAATTTATATTTATGTTACAAACTACCATTGATAAAGTTTTGAAATATCTTTCCAATAATATTTATTTATTAAACTATTCTTTTATAAAATTCTTTTGTGAATGCAGCCTCTTCAGATAAAAGGAAATATCAATGCCTCCAAAATTCCGTTCATGTCCAGAGAACGAATTCCTTTGTCTTGTGTTCTTTCATAAAACATGACAGAACCTCCAAAACGTTGCCTTCGCGAGGGGCGCAGTTTTCAGTCCACAGGCAGCAGTTTATGCGAAGAGGCGAAGGCGGGAGGAGAGGCGCTGGCGGTCGCGTTGCCTTTTACGTTAGTTTCAGCCCGAGGTTTGAGTCCAACCAGTGCTGCAACAGGCTGGCTGCAACATTCTCTGCAGGCCACGTGCGCTCATTTGGGCAGGCGCCGCCTCCACCGCCACCCCTCTGCGCCCGCCACCAACCAATCCTTTCTCCGGTGGCGATGGTGTAACGGTTAGCGTCTCAGATCGGCCCCGATCGAAGCCGTGGATTTTTAAGGGCGAAAAAATCCTTCGTACACCTTCCTTCGGAGGGGAAGAAAGCCGGCTGACCCATGTTAGTAGATTTACTGCATGTAAAAGATCCTCAAGCCTAAATGAAGCCTCTGAACTAAATTCAAATTGCTTGTTTCGTCGCCCAAGTAACATCTTCTTTCTCCCCTAGTAGGTGAAAGGAGCGTAACGAAATTTGCCTGGTCAGACGGAAGACCAGGCCTCATGGCCTGAGTCTCGCCACATAAAATAAGGCATTCGTTCATTAATTCTCCGGAATCAAGGTGGAAGAGTAAGCTGGATCGCTCTTTCAGTGCAGCTCTAACTTCAGTCGTACACACATCCTCACATACTCCTGTGAATTTCATCCAGCGGTCATCTTCTCGGTACACGTCGGCCACTCAGAGCAAGATTTCCCCAACCTGAACATGGGTACATCCTTGTAATATAACGCCAGGAAAAGAAATAATTATTCACAAACAAAATTAATAGCAAACTATTTCTCAGTTGCAGTAGCAGACATGTTGCCAGGTATTTTACCTCATCTTCAGTACATCTACAGAACATCAAGGAAATACTTGAAAAATAAAATGTGTAAAACACAAAATTTTAAAACTATGTATTAGAAAACAACAAACAATGGATACTTACAAAAATATACAAAAAATTATTTACCCAAGTAACATGGCCGTGGTGCGCTTCTTACACGATGCCGTTTTGTGCATTGTTCTCTGAGGGAAGGGGGAGGACGACCTACTAGGAAACTTAACTGGGGGCTGTATTTCAAATTACTTTGGTCCTTGAGGCAGTAGATTTTGAGATTTTTTACGAGTTTTAAAATTTCAAAATTTTCAAAAATATTTTATCTGGGACCTTTTTCTTATCAAATGTAATATTTTAACATTTATATTGGGACCAAATGTGTGATAGTTATCAAGAAAATGAATAAACAATATTTTTTTGTATAATTTTTTAATAGTGTTGGTTGATTTTTAATAGTTTTACACATGGTATTTATCAAGTTTTTTTCCTTAATGTTCTGTAGATGTACTGAAGATGAAACAAAATACCTGGTAACATTTCTGTTGCTGTACCTGACGAATAGTTTGTTATTAAATTTGTCTGTGGAATATTATTTCTATTCCTGCCGTTATATTACAATAACGGAGTTCCACAATATTTCGGCAGAAACTGAAGTCACTGCAGCGCCTCTGACCAAGAGGTCTTAGGTTCGAGTCCTGATGGCAGGATTTTCCACACTAGCTTTTCAGCTAGGTCGAATGCAGTCGTTGTCTGGAGAAGAATTCTAGCGGCCGGCTGCTCTGATCGGTAGTTTTCCGTGGTTTCTCCGATCAACACCCGGCGAATGCCGGAGCAGTACCCTATCAAACAGGCCACGGACCGCGCGCGATCTGTCCTTCCTCTTCCTTGTCCTATCCTCTCCCCTCACACACACACATACACACACACACACACACACACACACACACACACTAACATGCACTACACTACTACGTATTCCGGGAGACCGGTCGCGAGCTTAGAGCTTGTCCCGGCTGAGGCGGTGCCCCGTTGAGAATATGACAAGGAAGAGGAAGGAAAGCGCGCGCGGTCCGTTGCCCGTTCTTAAGGTGCTGTTCTGGCTTTCGCCTGGTGTTAATCGGAGAAACCGAAAATTCTGCCGCCGTTGGAACACGAACCTAGGACCTTCTGGTCAGACGCACTGCAGTGACATCAATTGATGCAGTGTGCCACCGTTGCCGGTCTTTCTCTTTCCCACGATACAACTCCTTCCTTACTGTTCTTCTGTAACAACACGCCCTTCCCTCGTTCTGCGCCCAGCTCTCTCACCGCACCCGCCGGCCAAGCGTTTCCTATCCCCCTCCACCCCCACCCCCTTTCCCCAACCCCCCCACCCCACGCCTGCCTTCGGGTGGCCGTGGACGGACCCGCGTCGCTATTAAGAGCAATTAGAAGTTGCTGAGGCACGTCAAAGGGGCTCTCTTCGGTAATTTAGTTCGCCGGCTAAGTTTTATTCTCCACGGACTTCTTTCGTTTTGCCGGCCCGCAGCCCTCTCTGCGCCGAGAGCGGAAATTCGCGGAGCTGCCCCTTCCCCCCGCCCCCGCCCCTCGACCGCAAGTGGAGACGTGTTGATGGAGGCTGGAGTGATGCGATTGGCGGAGCGGCAGGTGCGAAGGAAACGCCCACTCGCCCGCTCGCCTCAAGCAGACTCCAAGCGCTCGTCCGGTTTAGGTAGTGTCAGTTGATGTCACTGCAGTGCGTGTGATTGGGAGGAACTAGGGCTCCACTTCCCACGAGGTGGCAGGACACTAGCCGAATTGCTAGGTCGGATTCAGCCGCTATCGGAAGGAGAATTCTAGCGACCGGCTGCTCTGATCAGTAGTTTCTCGGGGTTTCTCCGTTCAGCACTTTCAATTGTATAGGCGATCCACTCTCCAATTTTTTATATTTGCAAAAAACCGCTGGGAAATTGTATTTTTGTTTCGCCATGGGATTGTTCTCTGATCCAAAGTTTGATACGTTTCTCTGTGTATATCAAGACGTTGAATTCGAATCTGAAGTCAGAATGAGCGCCACTATTCTCCAATTTGTTTTTAAATCGCGGAAAACCACTGTGAAATAGTATTTTTTTTTTGTTTTGTTTTGGGTGTTGCTGTCACATCCAAAAGCTTGACACGCGTTTCTCTACGAATGTCGACGACCTGAGTCGTAATCTGAAGCCAGAGTAGCGCCACCACCCTCCACTTTGTTTTAAAGCACCGAAAAACTTATTTTTCTGTTCTGGAAATTGTCAGATCCAATGGTTTGACACACGTTTCTCTGTGTATGTTGACGCACTGAATCCGAATCTGAAGACAGAACTGTGCCACTAGCTTCTAATGTATTTTAAATTTGCAAAAAACATCATCAATTGTTTTTTTTCCAATTTTGACCCTAGCTATGTAAGCTTGTAGACCCTAGCTAAGTAGACTACTAAACCCAAGCTACGTAGGCTAGTAGACCCTAGGTATGTAGACTAGTTGACCCTAGCTATGTAGGTAGTAGACCCTAGCTATGTTGGCTAGCAGACCCTAGCTATGTAGGCTAGTAGACCGTAGCTATGAAGGCTAGTAGACCGTAGCTATGAAGGCTAGTAGAGCCTAGCTATGAAGGCTAGTAAACCCTAGTTATGTAGGCTAGTATACCCTATGTATGTGGCTCAGAACGTAGCGCGCTGACGTCGCATTCGAGAGGCCCAGACCGGGAGCGGTGGCTCAGTGTATCAACTGATGTCATTGCAGTACTTATGACCGAGAGGTCCTAAGTTCCAGTCCCGACGGCGGCTGGATTTTCGACACAAGCTTTTCAGCTAGATCAGATTCAGCCGCTTTCTGGAGGAGAATTCTAGCGGCCGGATGCTCTGATCGGTGATTTTCAGTGATTTCTCCAATAAACACCAGGCCAAATCCGGAGCAGTACCCTAAGAAGCAGGCCACGGACCGCACGTGATCTTTCCTTTCTCTTCCTTGTCCTGTCCATACTCCTTACTTACACACGCTTCCACGTACGTCGCTACCACACATGACGGAAGGCCGGTGAGGAGCTTAGACCTTCTCCCGCGAGGGGCGGTTCCCCGCTGGTGGGGATACCTGACGAGAACAACCCCCGCAAGCAGACGGTAGGTCGGCGCTAGATCTCACCATCTAGCGGGAAAAGATCACCATAACCTTCAAAGGAAAAATATGTACTACACTTAAGGGAGTAACTTCCTTGGCCGGTGACGCGCCCGGAATCACCAATCAACAATTACTCAATATTTCGTTATTCTAGAACGGTATTTCCTTTCACTGTGCATATTCGCCTGCAGCCTGCGAGCGAAGCCGTCCTGCTTTTAATATTCCTTTCGCCTCCGCGTTTTTACCGGCGCCCTCCTGTCACGACGCGACCTCGACCGGGCGGCGTCTGGGAACGCGGGGGTGAAGCGGAAGCGGGGGCGAAAGCGCCGGAGGGCCTGCGGGTGAAGGGCGAGGCGGAGAAGCGGGCAGAATGAAGCGGTTAAGCGCCGGAGAGTGGCATGAAGGCTCATTTTTACTCCCTGATAACGTTCAAACCCAATACCTCCCAAAAATTCGTCAGTATTGATTTCTCACGCAAAACGTTATGGAAGCGACGACGAATGTCGGATGCTTGTGTTGAGTCAAAGGGTGGGATTGGAAAACTCCCCGTTTCCTAACAGTTGCCTTCGGTATTTCTGCTAATAAGTACAATACTTAAGGAGAGTTAAATATCCCTCTGGTAGAGTGATTGGTATTTAGTAATTAAAAAAGTAAAGTGGATTTGAAGAGACATTTGTGAAAAATTAATTTCTGGTTTATTATTAAATAAGTATTAAGTCTCCTAAAAGCATGAGATATGATACAAAATACGTGAATTATTAATTTGAACCAGAAAAAAGGGCATTGCTTCCATAGATCCATACCAATTTTATGACCAATTCATTTTGGCCTCTAAAAATGATTTTGTATTTCTTCTTTTAGGGTCATTCTCATTCACAAGAAATACAAAAATATTTTCTCACAAATACTCTCCATATTTTTAATTCCATTAAGAGTATTTATCGATTTGTGTATGTCAGAAAATATTTTCGTTTGGAAATAAATTGAATTGTATTGACAATGAACTATATTCAACACCAAGTATAGGTTTTAATTTCTGATAACTAACTTCAATTAATTCAAACGTGAATCGATTTATTGAGAGAAATATTACGATATTACGAATTCAATTCAGGCAGTATTACTGGAACCCACAATTCGCTTTCATCGTATTGTATGCAACTAAATCGTTTACATAACTGTGTTAAAAATAGACAAACGGTGAACAAAATAATTTGTACATGATTTACTGTTAGTATTTTACAATTTCTCTTTATCTTTATCCTTATGGACTTCAAAATATTTCCCCTCTGATTTACTTGCATCGATTTTCCAATAAAGTATTATTTCTCTACACGCACGTTCAAACCGAAATAGAGATAGAGAGCCTCAATGACAGATGGAGGCTTTTCATCATTTCAATAACCTATCCATTCCTTACAAAGACTAACGACAAGGAACATTTCATCAAATCCGACAATGAAATTCATGCGACTATGGGTGCATATACCCAATGTTCAGTTGTAAATAGCGCTGACAGCAGGTTTGGCGTTTGCCAGAACGTTCTGGATTCAACAATTCATTAATGGAATTGACTTCAGCACTTCATTTATTAAAATTTGAATGTAAAATGTAAAAATAAAAACTATATATCAATGCAGACAAATAAATCTCTTTGTAATTTTCGAATTTTCAGCTTTTAAATAGCATTTTCAATTTGATTATAAGATTACTAAAAACAATCTCACGCCAAATCAATTGTTGTCTGTCTCTCCGTCTGTCTGTATGAATAAATTTAACTCAAAACCTACAGAATCTGTCAATATAAAATTTACACACTTAATGGATACTACCTAGATGATCAACTTAGTTTGTTTTATCTGGGTATCCCCAACGGTTTCTAATGTTTTATTCATTCCCCCATGCACTGTTTTCCTGTGCAATTACAACAGTAATAACCGTAAAGTAGTGGTAATACCAATAATCAACATATATTCACACTAGTAATACTAATATTAATAATGAATACAATAATAATAATAATAATAATAATAATAATAATAATAGATAAAGAGAGAGAGATAATTTATTTAATTTGCTTTGAGCATTAAGCCCGGTGGCAAATTCTTTACACTTACTATACATTTAATACCATAATATAATAATGAATACTAAAAATACATAAAATTCAATAAAGAGAACAAAATTACTCCATTGAAGGCATGCTTACTAAATGCAAATACCCTTCACATACTACTATCCTATCTTTTTAATCTTAATCTAAAAGTGTTGATGTTTCTAGGAAAAGTCTCCATTAGTGCTGGAGGTAAGCTATTCCATGACTCAATAGTTCTATTTACAAAAGAGTATTTTCCAACATTAGTTTTCAGTTTCCTTGGACGTATTTTCCTAATATGGTCGTGACATTCTAAGTAGACAGGTTCATGCATTCTTTCCTGAATTTCCCTCCATGCCGGATTTTTCCCTAACGCTTTGTAAAACATACACAACCTTGCTTTTTCCCTACGGTTCGCCAATGAGTCCCATGACTATACTTCATTGGAAATATTTCCTAACGAATTTCCCCTTTTAACAAATGTTGCTGGTACTTTCTGAACTCTTTCGATGGAGTTTATTTGTCTCTTTCTATATGGATCCCAAGACGCTGCTCCGTACTCTAACATCGGGAGCACAATGGTTGTATGTGCTAGTTCTCTTGATTTACTGCTTCCCTTCCTTAACACTCGCATTACAAAGTGTAAAGATTTCCATGCCTTCCCAACAGGAAAGTTGACGTGCACTCCCCATCCAAGTTGTTTATTAATTATCACCCCCAGATATTTCCAACTAGTTACCTGTGGAATTATCTTACCCGCAAGCAAATACTTAGGTGGCCCTTTATTTCTACTGCGCGTAAAACTATTTTGGAGTTATCCGGATTTATCTTTATTCTATTGATTTCCGTCCATTCTTCTAAGCATCGCAAGTCTCGCTGTAATTTATCCTGATCCGATATGTTCTGGATATTTCTGTAAATAAGGCAGTCGTCTGCAAATAGTTTAATTTTTGATCCTATTCCCTCTGCTATGTCATTTACGTACACTAAATGTAATAAAAGTCCAAGTACACTCCCCTGCGGAACCTCAGAAGTTACACTCTTTCCGATAGACTGTTTCCCACCCTCACTCATTGGTGGCGGTTATTTCGAAAATCCTTAATCCATAGTATCTCTCTCGAGTCTAGCCCTATTTTGTCTACTTTTTCAAGTAGTCTATCATGGGGGACAAGATCAAACGACTTCGTAAAATCTATTACCGCCGCTTCGATTCTATCACCCTCATTTAGTGCATCTGCGATATCTTGGTAAAAAGCTATTATTTGACTGAAAGGTTTGTAATGGCTATCCAAGATAGGGTTCTGCTAACCAAAAACTACGAAAAAGTGTTATGAAGATGAATGTGATAGACAAATGGAGAAAATGTAAATCACATAGTGAATCGATTGAGCATATAATGGCGGGCTGTCCGGCATTATCAGACGCCTAAGAAAAACACAACCAACTCTTAAAATTGATACATCAATAACTTGCTGTTAAACACGGGTTGCTTGACTCTTCTACGCCGTATTACAAATATTGTCCATCACCTGTTTTGAAAACAAAGAACCATCTGCTGTACTGGGAAAAATTTGATTATCACAGTCAAGTAGTGGATTATAACAAGTCTGATATACTCCTCAATCATAAAAGCAATAAAATAGCCTCTATAATTGATATTGCAGTTCCTCTGACCCATAACATCAGAAAACCTGAATTAGAGATGGTCAAGAAATATGAGAATCTTGCAATGCAATTGAAACAGATCTGGCGATTGGAGAAAGTTCTAATATATGCCATAGTGATCTCATCCGAAGGAATGATGTCGAAAATTTAAAAATAATTTGAGAAATATGGAACTACCAAAGAAATGCAAACTGTTGGACAAAAGAGTTTTACTTCAGACTTGTCACATTGTTTGAAGGTTTTTACAGTAAGATCAAGAGGGATAAGGTGAATTCCCATTTCTTAAGAGTCGACTCTGGTTCTAAGACACCAAAAGACACATATTCCTGTGCTGACATACTCCTTGGGCTTTATTAAATGGAACTATACCGACCTCGACGACTTCCAGAGGGCAATTAGAACCGCTATAACTCAACACCGAAAACATCATCCCCATTCAACTACTGAGCGTTTTACCCTTCCAAGAACACAAGGTGTTGTCGATCTTACAAATCTACACACCTCTCAAATTGCATCACTCAGAAGATACTTCCTGGAACATTGTGAGATACATCAGCAAACAGTGAGCGCAGTGGATAATAACTATAGTCCTCTGAACGTGAAAAAGACTACTCTACCTGTTCAGCCAGCCATTGACATCTAAGAGAAGATAACTTCATGGAAAGCGAAGGTACTGCACAGAAGGTCCCCCATGAGCTGAGCAAACCAGAAGTCGATATCTCCGCGATGCACACAGAGCTCTAGCATGGGATCTCTTTGCGGAGACAGAGGCCTTCATGATAGCTATCCAGGACCAAGTGAATCCGAACTTTGAACTACAGACAACACATTCTGAGAGATTCGACCATCCGTTCAGACACATGTAGAAGATGTGAGGCCGCCAGTGAAACTATCCAACACGTGACAAGTGGATGTAGCGTAGTTGAATTATAAAAAGAGGAATGAAGAAGTTAGGCATAAAGAATATAATAATAATAGTAATAATAATATAATAATAATAGTAATAATAACAACAACAATAATAACAACTAGCGTACCCGTGCAAAAACTCTCGTATGTACCCACCCATGTTCCCTATTTTTCCATTTCCATGTTAAACCTGTAACATATCTTTTCTCTTCAAGACTCTCTTATCCTCCGTCACTCGTTCTGTTTGTCTCCTTGTAATTGATAACAATACAAACATCATTGCCAGTACAAACTATTCTTACGTAACTTCATTACCGAGCAGAGAGATAAACCAATGTTATTCAATCGCGCAGAATATCAAAATTGTTTGATTTCACATACATTCGCAGATTCTACAGGCTCTAAACGGGTGGGAAAGAATCGAGAAGCCACCAAACAGCAAAAATGTAATAGAATGTTCAAAAAGATTTCATCCTATAGATCACAATGTGAAGAATGTTACTTTGAGGCCTTCGGTCTCAAAATTTTAGATTTTAAGATCCTAAAATGCTTTGTTTAGGAATTGTAGATTTTAAGATCCTAAAATGCCTCGTTATTAAACGATGTAGATTCAAAATTGCGGCCGAGTGTTGCGGATTGCATTTGACATGAATATTTAAATGCGTTCTTTTAACAAATACTTCATTATTTTAAAGTCAAAATGCAATTGGTTACGTCTCCGTGAAATTCTCTTTCTTTTGAAACCTAATTTATAAAGATTGGTTGTATGTGAGAGCAAAGATTGAATACTACTGAAATAATACAGGAGACGATAAAATATATTCAGTTTTTTATTTCTACCGTTTCCTGCTTAATTTCACACATTACTACATATCCTGGTGGAACTTTAGAAGTTGGGAGTTCCGCAGGGCGTAGATTGAGAAACTCCGCTCCTCGAGAAAGGACGCGTCCGCTCGTGGGATTTTTCCGATCTGTTCCCGAGCCACGGACCTGATTCGGTGCGTCCGGGCTCTCCATCCCTCACTCGCTCGCCCCCTCCCCCGCCCCCCCCCGCCCCGCGCCGGCCGCACCTGGCGCCAGCGCCCGCGCGTTGAGCGTCTGCCATCCGTCGTCTGCCCCCCCCGCCTCCGCCCCCCGCCCAGGGCGTTGCTCCGCGCTTCCCAGCAGCGCCTAAGCCCTGGAAATAAATGACACTTGTTGGGGAGGATTTGGCCCGGGTCTAATTAGGGAATCGCCCGAGATACGTCAGCCACATGACCCACATTCAACATAGCCCCTGCCTAGTTTGCAATTCAAATAACTTTGTCTGCTTGCCGTCTAACTTGATTAAGGGGCAACAGAAATGGAAGGGCAAATGTAGCGAAATTGCGTTAGCGCGCTCCTTGACTGCGGGGGCGGGGTGGGGGAGTCGCGGGCGCGCGGGGACGTGTCTGTGGTTCGAGCCCCGAGATTCCCGGAGACGCCGGGTTTCGTTCCCGCCGCGGGGGTAATTGGTCGTAAGAGAGTAGGCGGAGCGCGTCGCCGAGTAACTCGTATGCGGCGCCCTGTCGCCAACCGAGTGAACGCTCGTCACGCGGAAGGGCTGGCCACTCCCTTCGAGAGGCAAAGGGGGAGGGGCTGCTGAGATCTCATCTCACAATCCCGAGCCGATTGCGTAAGTTTTTTACTTTCTTGCTGCGGAGTAGAGAGAAAGTTATGTAATCGTGCGTTGGAAAAAGGAGAATTTTCGGCCGAAAACTTTTATTATAGGACCCTCGTAACTAAAGAGTGGATGAATCCAGTTGCTAAATTTAGAAAAAAAATCCTCTAGCTCGAGGTGTAGCCAAAATTCATGTTTTGCGGATCCCTGATTCCGAAATATTGAATGGTGGCATAACGACTGTCTTTCCGTCCGTTCGTCCGTTAACATGGCTGGCGGCTGAACCGTTCAGCCTATTCTCTCTAAAATTGAAGCACCTCAATCAATCTGACTGATATCGCGGCCTCTTGAATTTGAAACATATTTTAATTTTGGGGTACTTTACATGAAGCCCCTGGGACATTTTCAATATTTCGAAAAAGGCACCATCGTTTTTCAATGATTACGTTTTGTTGTTGGCTAGTGTGAAGGACATTTAAGAGAATAGTGCAGGTCTCATGTTCGTTGAAAACCCTGATTTTTCAAAAATTGCTATAGTTCAAAATTTCTTCGGAATCTTCTTGCAACTAAAATATTAAAGGTAGAGATTTTTCCCTAAATGAAATTTGTTTCTTAAAGATAGATCTTAAAATAAGGTCACTTACAATTTATCGAAAATTTGAGTTCTTTTCGCATAATTTTCTGTGAAAGTACGGGCGAGAAATTACGTGCTTTAGCAACAATAGTTTTTTAAAGAGACTTTTCCGTGTGAATTTAGGGAGTCAGCGCAAAATTGACCTTAGCTGCTTCTTTGAGGAGGAATTCATAATGAAGCCGATTTTGCTTGAAAGTTCGGTCTGCTATTTTTGCCCGATGTTTTGGGTTCGTTTAGACACGTGATGGTAAACTGAAATGGGCATAGTGATCCCGAACGACTTCCGATGTCGTCCGAAAAATTCGGCTGTCGGACGAAGATCTATTTCGTTTGGGTGTAACCGTCCGACATCCGCCGACCAAAATGGCGGCCAAAATCATTTCCACTATGACCACCTATTTATTCATTTAGTCAAAAACAGTAAAAAAAACTGTATGTGACGTATGGAGGAAAAAATCATTTACGCACGCTTTCTTGAGTAGAGAAGTATTTTAAGCCAATTCTGCGCTGACCCTTTCAGTGCGAAACCGTCTCGTCTACCTCAAAATGTTATTTTTCCGTGAAAAATTGCAATATTTGTTTTTCATTATTTATTATGAATTTAAATGTGTACTTTTCAATTCTTAAAACTGAATGTTTCTAGGTTTGTTAGTTTTTTATTTATTTGTAATTTTCCGATTACCCTCGCATTTGCCACGTTCCAAATACTTGAAAGAATGTGCATTAAACCTGGTACAAATACGCTGCGAGGGGTGTCTGTGTGTGTGACACAAGGATACATCAAATAGCTAGAAAATAGACTATATCTGAAAGTAAAAGCAGAAGAAGATACTTTAAAGGTCAGAGACAGGTGAAAGAAGACAAGGAAACCAAAGAAGAAGGTGCCTCAGAAGAATATCATTCTGGGGCATTGCAGTGTTAATAAAATCTTAACGTGGCTTTTCCTTAAAGATACTTTTTTCTTGTGTGGACTGACTTGAAACATGTCAACTCTCATAATATTGAAGATATATTTATTATTTATTTATTATTTAGTAGGAGCTAGTCAATTCTTATGCCTAAACCAAAATTGTTATAGAAAATGGATGTTAGCAATAATAAATTGCACTATTAAACAACATCGTTACTAGTAATTTTTACAATTTCTAGTTCAAACCCCTGTAAATTATATATAAGTTCTTTATCGATCTTCAAATTTACTCTCAGACACTAAAGTATAATACAAATAACAATCTTAAAAAAGGATCGTCAAAAAATGTTTAACGGTTCATGAGTTATAATTTTATAAGTCATACCCTTTTTTCAAAGGAAAACTGGCGTACAGAATGAAATAATTTTTTAAAAATATTTATGACTTTGTTGTACCTAGTTCTTCGAGAAATCATATTTAAAGTAAGATTTAATCCATAAATAAAAACTTTGAAACTCAAGTAGACAATAATCTTAAGAACAGAGAAAAAGGACATACATAGTGGGGGTTGAACATATTGAAGGGAAAAATAGTGATTTCACACCTAACTTTATGGGTAGAATTGGTTTACCTAACTATGAACAACAAAGATAGTTTACCTACTTAGTCAACAAAAGGCGCCAGTAATTCATTTTCGGACGTGTAGACCGCTATTGTACTGAACCCTTCAATTCCTCTTGTTACAATGTAACCTCCAGAATGTTTCTTTTTCCACCACTCTTCATTTTGTTTGTTTGTTTTCTTACTTGTATTCTTACAAAGAACAAAGTTTCTATAATATATAACAACTTTTGCATATTCGGAATGATGATTTTGGAAAGAATAAATGTAATATAATATTGAACGTGTGTCTAACTGAGTTGTGGACACAGTTATGCAATAAACGTGTACATTGATTCAGAAAACTGAATTCCTGTTTTAGACGTTTTTCTCCTGCCAGTATCCAGAATATTGGAATCCGTTGACACCGAACAAGTATTTTCCTAGTATAAACTGAATGTCACAAATTAGTAAACGCTGTTATATATATTTAAAATGATGAAACTCGATCATGGGAAATTTATTTATAAAGTCATTAACAGGAAATAAATATACATTTATTCATTAAAAATAATTTCAATTTGTCAATAAAACCTTTTCTGTCGCGATTTATTATAGCTCTTTAAAAATTTTAAATATAAATAATTTCACATACTTTAATTTGTAAATTAATTTTTTGTTTAAATTAATTCATAATATTCGATTATGGATTTATCTATATAAACAGAACAATTTACCACTAAAATAGAACGTGTCAAATTAAACAATTTTAAATGCGAAATTCTATTAAGAATTTTCATCATCTGCATGAATAGTTTTAAAAAAAATGTATAATTATGACTATGTTTTTCCCTCACTCAACCATTTTATTTTAAATATACAAATTACGATAAATATTTATTTTGTCTAACTATCAATATATGTTCAACTAGATTTAAACGTTTGTTAGATGATACGTTACTACTAAATATGTTCATATTATATTAAAATATGAAACTTACAATTTTTTATTTGCAGCTTCTAGGCAGTATTTCCATCCACAACAGCGAAAACGTTCCAAACTACAAACCTGCTTGCATTCGCTGTTTGCCGATTTTCTATTTATAAACGGCTTTTTTGGATAGGTGAACGAGGGTCGAGTGCGAGACCGGGAGCGGTGGATCAGTGCATCAACTGATATAACTGCAGTGCCTCTGATCGGGAGGTCCTCGGTTTGAGTCCCGTCGGCGGTAGGATTTTCGACACTAACTTTTCAACTAGGTCGAATTCAGTCGCTGTCTGGAGGAGAATTCTACGGCCGGCTGCTCTATCGGTAGTTTTCCGTGGTTTCCCCGATCAACACCAGGCGAATGCCGGAGCAGTACCATAACAAACGGGCCACGGGCCACGCGAGATCTTTCCTTCCTCTTCCCTATCCTTTCTTCTCCCCATACTCACACTTAAACTAATGTGCACTACACTACCACATACGCCGGGAGACTGGTCGGGGACTTAGAACTTGTACCGGCGAGGGCAGTGCCCCGCTGGTGGGAAAGTCCTGGTTGGGGAAAACCCCGCAAGTCGACAGTAGGTCGGCGCCGGATCTCACCGTCCAGTGGGGGAAGACCACCGCCACCCCCGATGAAACAACACCCACTACACGTACGGGACTGATGACCTTAATAGTTGTCGCGCCCGGAATCAATAACAATCAATCAATCAATCGTTCCAAAGAACAAAAACCTTGTTTGCATTGGCTGTTTGCCGGCTTTCCATTCATAAAGGGTTGCGTTCGAGGGGTCGGCCACTGGGTGCGTGGGCGAGGGGCGGGGGCGGAGTGGGGTGGACGAAGCTGTCGCACCTGAGGGACGCAGCACGCGGTGCTCGCGGGCGCCGCGGGAGGCGGGAATTACGAGTTCTCGCGCAGCGGACGTCCGGGGGAAATTATTAATGGATTCTGTTTCCTCGGCCGCGAAGCAACGCGGCGGGGGGGAGGTGGGGGGGGCGAGAAAGAAAACGAAAGGCGCGAGCTCTCCGCGCGGCAATTAGCAGCAATAACTCAGAGCTGCTTAAAATATTCGCCTGTCGGCTTACGACGCGCTGACCCCGCTTTCTTTCCCAGTTCGCAAACAGGGAGATACCCGTCACCTGCAGTGTTGCTATTTCTTCTTCTTCTTCTTCTTCTTTTCCTTCTGGGTCCTTTGTTTTTAATTTGCGAAATGTTTATCCACCCGCAGTAGAGATACAGTTAATTCGAGATTCGTGATCTGATTCAAAACTTAATTGTCTGATGATGCCAGGTGCGCCAACTGCAGGCGTCGTTTGTCCCGTAAGTGTAGTGTATGTTTTGCATGGGGAGATGGCGGTGATTTTTCTCCACTGGGTGGCGAGATCCGACGCAGACCTACTGTCGACTAGCGGGGTTTTCCCAACCAGGTATCTCCTACCAGCGAGATCCCGCTCCAGTCGGCACAAGTTCTAAGTTCCCGACCGGTCTCCCGGCATGTGTGGAAGTGTAGTGAATGGTAGTGTGTGTGTCTAAGGGATGAGAATAAGACAAGGAAGAGGAAGGAAAGATTGCGCGCGGTCCGTGGCCCGTTTGTTAGGGTACTGCTCCGGCATTCGTCTGGTGTTGATCGAAGAAACCATAGAAAACTACCGATCAGAGCAGCCCGTCTCTAGAATTTTCTTCCAGACAGCGACAGAATTTGACCTAGCTCACAAAATAGTGTCGAAAATCCTGCCACCGTCGGAACTCCAACCTACGACCTCCCGACTTGCAGTCAAAAGAGAACGAACTTTATGTCTTTCTATGCATTACCATGCCTCCAACACATAACGTCTCTATACTATAAGGGGGTTTTGCTTCTCTTCTTCCGGCATGTCACCATACTTGTAAATGTTTGTTCTCCTCGGGCTTGTTTAATTACCCGTCGCCCTAACAACCATTATGCATTGATTTTACCCTTCTGGATACATATCATAACTAAAGATATTGGATAGTATTACCTCGGTGTACATGTAGCGCTAGTGTAGCGTTACAAATTGAGGGCTACCATATTGCAGTCAACTAGTTTCCTAGCTGGTGCTGACAGGCATGTTGTATACGTACGCGACGAGAATTGTGCATATATTCCATATAAATTAGTACTTTCAAGTGCTTTTAACTTTACTATAAAAAGATTATTATTTACGCATCAATAAAAATATAATGAGAGCTTCATGGTTCTCTGACCTCAAAGCCAATATAAATAAGCTAATGCTTATTTATATTGGCTTACAAGAAGCAACTTTCAATAACCCAAATGATACAACCAAAACGTTTTATTTAGTGCAGTTCTGACTCTACTTTAACTAGTATAGAACGAAACCATTGCAACCCGATACTGTGTATTTTAAAAATAGAGTTCAAATGTGATCATTCAAGTTTTAAAAGCTTCGTTGCTCACAATATTGCTCAAAATATTGCTCCATTAGATATATGTAACCTTTGCGCTTCATTTCCTTTCAAGTGTGAAAAGTAAGAGACAATTTTAAAATTGGCAGTCAAAATGAAAAGGTGAGTTTGCCGCACAGTAACAGGCTTGAGAGTAATGCATTGCTTTACAGTGGGACAAATGGCACTTTTGAAAGAACATCAGACTATTGATTTCAGCAATTTGTTTGTGTCATTTTGTGAAAACCTAAGGCTGCCTTTTGAAAAAGAACTTTATTATTTTAACGTTCTGGGAAATGTTCACCAAATATCTTCATTCCCAACTAGTACTGTTTTTCATGATTGAATAACATGTTTTTTTTATTTTTATTTTTGTTTCTATCGATTTGGCTACGCTACGCGTCACGCTTCAAACCCCTTATTCGCAACCTCGGCTCTCGACGTGGTGAATAAGGAGTTCTTATTTGTAATTTATTTCCCCATTTGCGTTTTTATTTCTACACATGGTGTGCCTGTTAAGATTTTTCGCAACACGATCAGCGAGTTATAATCAACAAGAGGACTGAAGAAACTATACGTTGACGTTCTTTGGAACTTCTCCTAAATTCATTTCTTTCTGCACAATTTATTGCATTGTTTTAATGATTTTTCTATCTTGTATATTCTTGACCTTTTGATTTACAGGAAAAGGAATGTTTTATTCTATTGAGCTCAGAAACGTAATTTACTATAAACAATAAATTATCGTGTAAAATTGGTTTAAAAACCAAAAGAGCACGATGTGCAAGTAACTCCCCTCAAAAATCTCAACTGTATTTGTAATCATTATTCGAAAATTAATGGTTTGCGAAAAGCTTTAAAATCTTTACAGATTGTGAACATAAATTGTGTGATGAATGGACAAGCAAATTAATGGGTGTATAAACCTGATAAGATTATCTAGATTATTAGGCCATTACAGAATACTAGCTGAATGTAATCGTAGTGAGAGATGAGATGATGTAATACGATTTGTTGGTTAAATGCAACATTAAATGATAGCCAAAGTATAGCACACTCAATTATATGACGGATTACAGCTTTCATGTTGAAAAAAGGATTCGGAATTCAAATTCTGATATTAGTTGTATCAGAAGCAACACTCTACAATACGCTCGTTATTTGGATTGTTTTTATGACGTAAAACACAACTTAAAATGGATAAGTGCAGCTGAGAGGTTTGCTTAAATTTAGGACGAACTTATCGTCGAAGTTCGTCTCAAACGTGACGGTGAAACGGATATTATCTCCTAAGTCTACCTTACAATTCTTAAGATGTACTTAAATTTTTAAGCAATGGTGGTCGCTAGTGTCCATTGGTGTCCGATAGTGAAATTGGCCGCTAGTGTCCATGATCATGCGCTCACCTACCACAATCCCTGTCCCACGAGATCAACTTATTCGATAGTACATTTTTTTAATTTTTTGTGAAAATACAGTTTAAAAAACTTTTTAAACTGATATGACTAAAACTGATTTCCCGTTGAACTTATTCACCTTCAATTTAACTATTAAAATATGAACAAAATAGATGGTAGTTTCCTGCATCAAACATTTGTTTTACGTTTATTGCAATTGACTATTTGCAGAAATTATTTTAAAGAAAATGCTATTCATTCTGTCGTCTTGAGGTACTATATTTCACAACTAATTTTGATAGTTTCTTGACTTCAAAGTTTCAGATTTACAAACGCCAAATATTAGCTCATCAGTGTGAAAAAATGTAGGGTCTTATTACATATTCAAATCCCGTTCACGAATCGACACCAGATGGCAGGAGATCTGTGAAGGAACGCAAAGAACAATACACGGGAACTCACAAAGACGAAGGTTTGCATAGACACTGTGCGTTCATAAACGTCTGATCACGATGACTTTTTAATGTCTTGCTGTAGTGTAAATTTTATTACTAGTAGAAAAAATCTGCATTAAAATGTTTGCAAAAACGCAATATCGTACACAAAGAAATAAAGTGTAATAACAATCATGCTGTGAACACTAGTCTGGATTTTGAGATGTTTTTGGGGCGCGATCAAACGAAGAATATTGCAATATGATTTGTTCAAGTTAGTTTAGAAGCAATAGCTTCATACAAGCCTTCGCGATTATTAGTCATAATCGTCATAATCATTATTATCATCATCATCATCGAACGTTTTACGTCAATATAACCTTTCTGTTATCATCCGACGTTCGCGGACCTTGCATTTGCTTTTTACATCCCAGGAGGCCTTGATGATAATTCCGACATGTGAACCTCGCTATGACTTCCTACATTTCTAGGGTTGGTAAGCTCGTGACGGCATTGAAGGGGGTTTAAAAGTGGTCAGTTTTTGAGCTCAGGAAAATATCAATAACGAAAAACAACGTAAAATAAATATAAATTGTCTATTTTTCAGAAAGTAACCTTACGTCTTTCTTAGAGTGAAATCAGCAGAATTAATAATTTGCGTACTCACTTTGTCTGGCGAAAGATTAATTAATCCACAACCGCTGATTAAAATTGAACAATGAATACCAATGTGTTTATGTAATTAAGTGGCGCGCAAACAGTAGATTACTAAGCACGGCCAAACAACGCGCATGCAGGTTTTATTAATGAAATGCAGTGAAATGAATAGACAATTCTATTTTGATGTCGAATTTTTTCTGTGAAGTAATACTTTCGATAATAGTTAGCTTTTCTGAAAATATAGAGATTATTTTGAAATATATTTATTATTTCATTTAATTGATTAATTTCTTATTGATCAATGCTTTAATGCTTGTTGATCTTGCATTGATTGGTTAAGTACATGAAACAATATATTATTGTAGAAAACGATTATTTCATACAGAGATAGATCTATTGGCCATAAGAATCCAAAGATCGTCCGAAGCCTCGATTATGCGTTGAAGTATGGAATACCTTTCTTTGGTTGGTAAGTACACAGCTGTATCGCTCATGTGAAAAACGCATTTAAAAATATCGTAAGATAGTCATATTGCGTGGTTTAGTTTCAAATTTGGACGCGTTATTTCTTATTGAAGATTTTTAAAAGTCACAACAGCGCATCGGTCCGACCGAGGAGTTCGTCTTAAAATGCTTGAAGTCAAATACAAATTTGTAATAAGGTAAAGAAACTTCATCAATCGGCGATTTTGATTCATGGGAAAGAGAAATCGTTCTATACATATACATTTACATAATTGTTTAAGGGTCTCACAAGAGATCTTTCAACAGGTTGAAGTGGAAATCTGGTTTGAACGTTTTCTTTGAAAGACCGTCTCCTATATTGTTTCAGTAGTATACATACCTTTTGCAGCTCTACAACAAACCAGCCTTTATTAATGAGGTCTCTAAAGAAAGAGAATTTCAAGGACACGTGACGAATTGCACTTTGACTATAAAATATCAAGAATTTATCTTGATTTATCGAATATAATTAAATGCATCAGCATTGTCTTAAGTAGGGCTTAAGTAGACATAGACATTAGTAGACGTATAGTAGGAGAAAGCATTGCACTGCTGTGTTAGTGTTTAGAAAGTATGTGAGCTGGGCAAGAGAGCAAACACAAAAGATGTGCGATTTTAGGTTCACTTCCCCACCTCTTCTCATTTCACATGCTCTAACAAACTCGTTCAAATCATCCTCATACACTTTCTCATAGTATTTGACGAGAACTTCATTACTCTTCTACCGACTCATTCTTCTTGAAAATATTTATGAACTTGAGTGTCTGTGAAACGCCGGGTCCGCTGCAAAAGTGCAAAGGTTTCTAGAGACATCTTCAATCTTCATCAGGACGTGCTTCAGCGACTGAATTCGATATAGCTGACATGTTAGTGTCGAAAATCTTGCCACCGTCGGAACTCGAAACCTTGGACCTCCCGGGTAGAGAGACTTCAGTGAGTACGTTGAGTCATTGATAATTGGAAAATTCACAACTATAAGAGACCAAGTGCAGTTTTTAAGAAAATTGTAATAATGTAATTATAAAGTAAAGGAAACAATCTTCAGTTCTCTGTCATAGTGAAAGTAAGTTCTTAGTTACAATCTTGGCTGTCCGGGTGACGACGCGTTAATTTATGTTGTGCCGACGTTTCGATCATCCTGTAATATTGACTCTGGCCGCGGAAGCCTACGACTTCATTTAAGTTCTTAGTTCTCAAACTGACGCAGAGCGTTTAATTTTATTACTTCAATGGAATTGATTTTCTGTTAAAAACTTTAAAGCACCATTTTTGCAAGTCGTGTCCAGTGGATTTGGTCTGTTTTGGTTGTGAACACGTCACTTATCAATGACAAAGCTATGCAAAACATATGCCTCCAAGATGGCATATCCTAATCACACTATCCCCACTTGGGCGCCGATCACCTCGCTTCCTTTGATCCACATCCTGCTGGGTCATGGGTCGAGTTCAGTGGATCTGGCCTGTTTTGGTTGTAAACACGTCAATTATGAATGACAAAGACCATGCAAAACATATGCCTACAAGACGGCATATCCTAGTTACATTATCACCACTAGGGCACCGATCACTTCACTTCCTTTTGCTCCCCGGCCCGCTGGACCCACGTTCCCAATCTTTCAGTCGTCTACCCCCACCTCCTTTCTCCGCACCTTTTCACCTTCTCCGCGCGACTGAAGAGATCGCGCTAATGAAATAATTAATGAAGTTTCGCGCCGTCGCTGGCGAGCGAGCCTATAATATAATAACAGCAACGCCCGTCCGCCCCACTCCTTCGCTCGCTCTCTCCCCCTCCCCTCCCCCACGCTTACACAACGTTTGCGCCCATGCATCATCCCCCGCCGCCAATCTCCAATCCAATTTGGCGCGCTCCATGAAGCTGCTGCCGCAGGAAAACACCCGCGCCGCGTGAAACCTTTGCCCTGAGTTTGCAGCGCACCGCTGCACCTCGACGGGAAGTTGTGCGTCGGGGCAATGACGGTGAGCGATGGTGAGGAGTGACGTAAAAACAACACATTGAGAAAGCTTGGCGACGGAAACTGTTTACGCGAAAGTGAAAACTACGTGAGGAGAATAGAAGAACGGAATAAGAAGAAAGAAATGGGTAAACATAATACCTATTGGTAATATTGATACCTATTAGTATTGGTAATATTGGTACCTATTGGTATTGGTAACATTATAACAATTGGTCCATATTGGTATTGGTAATGTTAATGATCAAAATGATATTCAAAAATGTACTCCCCAATTGCATCGACAATTTTTAAATCTCTGTTTCAAACTTCTCAAAAATTTCTGGTGAAGCTTAGCTTGCGTGAATAGCATATTTTTTAATATTTTTTCATTCATTTATTGTCACACTCGGCGACATTTTTTTTCCACACTTGGCGACGTAAATTATTTACTCGAAAGTGAAAGCTACGTGTGGTAATTAGAAGAACAGAATAAGAAGCAAGAAATGGGAGAACATTATACCTATTGGAAATGTTTATGATCAGAATGATATTCAGAAATGTACTTACCAATTATTTCAACAATATTTAAATCTCTCTTCCAAACTGTACATATAAGGAAATTCATTTAAGAAAGTGAACGCTAAAATGTCTAAAACGGAACGTTGTGAACACGTTACAGAAAATTGTTAAACGTCTTTCAGATTTATACAAAATACGCGTTGACGAATGGATGGTAGCACACATATTGAGCAATAAGGTTACTTTTTCAAGATGTGAGTGTTAGGAGATAGTAGAAAATGGCCATTACATGTAGAAGCGAAAACTGTATAAAAAAGAGTTAGCTCTGTCATACAAATTAATCGATAGCTTGATTAATACTTACCTGCCGGGGATACTGACAGTCTAGGAGCAAGCTTAAAAGACAGTTGTGTCATGTGTTGAGAGTAGAACGACAGGAATTTCTTACTGATAAGTTTGATAATGACAGACTAGTTAACATAAACAATATTTGATAGCATAATTCAATGAATACAAGCAAAATAGAAAACGTGAAATAGTGCCACTTAACGTGGCTAGTGAATTAAATGTTAGTTACGTCATCGTAACTGTCCTGAGATAACATTAATACAAATAATGCAGAGAATACAAATGACAACTGCTATGAATATGCCTGGTGTAATATATAAACTAAATGAATGCAAATAGAATTGATTGTACCTTTGGGTATTGTGCATTTGTTAAGTATACGTAACACAATAAATTGGGAGTCAGAAAGAAATGATAGGGTAATGTATCTTTGGAAGTTATAATAAAATATTGTTATCAAATAATGACATGCTAAATTCCCTTGCTATAAACCTGTTTAATAACGTGCAAAGTAAGGAAGAGAATTCATGTCAGAGTTTCTTGCAGCGCATTGAAGCACGTACTGGTCAGTTTCTTATATTTTGCAACTTCTTTTCTTATTGTAGCATGTAACGCAGTCATGCATGAAATGCGTGGAGATTTATTCGCCGACTCATTTGCTTAAGGAGTCATTGCTTTTTTACGACCTGAAGATATTGGTTATGCCTCGTTATACCGTTAACTTGTGTATACATTCCCATTATCATTAACAGGCGTTAGACTTAAAACTTTTACCTTTTCAGGTGTTTTCTAAGACACATTGTAATCCGTAAAGTCTAGGCTATATGAATTAGTATCTAAAATAATTTGGCCACCCTTTTACAGCAAGTAACGTTTAAGATGAATAGAGAACGTAATTAATATCTAAATATGATGTAGTCACTTGTGAATGCTGATAGTACTCAATGATGAATATTTAGAATGTTGAAGCAGCCGCTCACATTGCAAGATAGTAGCGCCGCGCACCTGCCAGAAAGAGTTGATCTGCGTGGGAGTCTGGCAACAGGTGCCAAGTAGATAAATTAAAATGCGAGCGAGCACATGTCACATGCATAGGAAGGTTTGTCGAGATGATCCAGACATGACGACTCCAGGAGGGAGATGACTCGCAGGATCTTTGGGGGACGTGTGTGAACATGTCGGGTGTCGTGGTGGCTCCAGATAGCAGGAGCGCCGCCGAGAGCCAGACATCCGCACGTTGGAAGCTTTTGCGTAGACGTGAGAGACGAGCTTCAGACCTGCAATCAGTCACAGCCGTTATCGATTGATTGATTGATTTTTCGTGTCTTCGGGCGCGTCAACTGCTTTGGTCATTAGTCCCGTCAGTGTAGTGCATGTTTTTCTCGGCAGATAGCGGTAATTTTCCCCCGCTGGATGGCGAGATACGGCACCGACCTACCGTCGGCTAGTGGGGTTTCTCCCTAACCAGGACTCTCCCACCAGAGGGGCACCGCCCCAGCCGGGACAAGCTCTAAATTCTCGGTCTCCCGGAATATGTGGCAGTGTAGTGCATGTTAATGTAAGTGTGTATGTAAGGAGAGGATAAGACAGGAAAGCGGACAGATCGCGCGCGGTCCGTGGCCCGTTTGTTCAGGTACTGCTCCGCCATTGGCCTGGTGTTGATTGGAGAAACCATGGGAAACTACCGATCAGAGCAGCCGGCCGCTAGAATTTTCCTCCAGACAGTGACTGAATTCGACCTAGGTTAAAAGCTAGTGTCGAAAATGCTGCCGCCATCGGGACTCCAACCTAGGACCTCCCAGACAGAGGCGCTGCAGTGACATCTATTGATGCCCTGAGCTACCTGGGGGGGCGACGCAGGGGGAGCGTTGAGTGCCATTGTGAAGCAGCTCTCTGAGGGCGCGGAGGCGGTGGCCGGGCTGGGAGGCGCAGCTCGTGGCCTGTCTCTCACCCAGCATAACCCTTGTGAACAATGGTGGCAAATTTTATCAAACATCCATACATCGATGTTTCGATGCATCGCCAAAGGGTTTTTGATGTCCATGAAAGCATCGACGAAAAACCGTCAGTGTATAAAACATCGATGTTTTAATTATAAACTAATAAACATGCTATTTTCCTATCCATTTTTAATTAGATTACGTAAAAGGGATGTATTTTATTGTTTGGTTATTAGCATATTAGTATCATACTAATTAATAAAAATATTATAAAATGTAAAAAAAAAAATTAGATTACGTAAAAGGGATGTATTTTATTGTCACTTCCATTCATACACCATCGAAGTAAAAGCATCTAAAATTCCTCAGATTGCACAGGCGATATGTGCAGCGTGATGAAGAGGATGACGCAAAGCAATGATATTGCTGTGGTTTGCTGCTACTCTACAACGTGCCTATACCCTTTATTATAAAAATATAAAATGAGAAAACAGCGATTATTTCCACAAAGTATCGATGTAAAGAAAACGTCGAAAGCAAAATATCAATGTTTATACATCGATTTTCCTGGTGAAGAAAATTGATGTTTTAAAAACATCGATTTTTTGCCATCCCTTTTGTGAAGTAGTTGGATGAAACATAATAAAAAATCATAAAATGCCTAATTGAGTGAAATAAAGTGTACAGTTAAATATTATATTGGGATAATGCACGATCCCTTAGCTTAGCTTAAGTGAACCAGATGGTAAATAGAAATCATGACATTATCCGCAGACAAGTATAATATGCTATCGGATTGTTTACAAAAGTGATTGAAGGAAGACAGATTTGCAGTAAATACCTGAAAGATTATCGGAGTGTATTTGTAAAAATAATTGTACGTAACCGTCACAAATAAAAAGAGAAACTCTACGATGTGATATAGGGTGCTCAGTTTATTACAATATTTATCCTGTTATTGCGATATATCTTCGAAATCAATTTCCTCTTGGCATTTATCTTTTAAAAAACCTTTATTTGGTGAACTTTAGACGCTTGTTGGGTTCAAAACGTATTCTTATTCTCGAACCTCAGTAAACGATACGGTATATATCTCGAAAATTACAACACTAATAAAATCTCTCGATAATGCACAGAAAAAAGAAAAAGGTAATTCGCATAAATAATCGTGCATAATAGGTTAAAATGTAAAATGAGAGAAGGAATAATTAATTTACCTAGTGCAAAAAAGCAAGGGCAATTCACTTCGGTAAATCATTCACAAATTTTCTTTTGAAAATATCAGAGCTCTTCCAAGCCCTTTGGAACGTAATAAATGGCCAGATTTATAAGATACCATTCAGAAGAAATAACGATCACGAATGATCGTGTTTAAAGTTCCTCGTTAAAAATTAAAAAGTGCATCGCCAAGGAAGGTTAGAATTTTCTTGGGACAGCCGAAGAAATGGCAAGGCGTTTGGATGGGGCAAATTCTAATTACAAGGAGAGCAGCCTCGCTACAATTATTTCGCGTCTGGAATTCAGTTAAGACAATGCGGCGAGGACAGACCCCGCAGTGGTGGAACGGGGTGCAGAAAAGAGAGGTTATTGGCGGGGAAGAACGGGGTAGCGAGACGCCGAAACTCAGCTCGAGACTGTTAATTCTACTCCCGCTTATTAAGAACATCATTATGGGATAAAGAGGTACGGAGATTCCCTCCTTTCTCATTTGAATACAATTTAAACCATCTGAATCATCATGAATGAGATACAAGGGAAAGTTCGTTTGCTGCCGGATCGTCGAAGGGACTTTTTTTTTCGAAATGGCCGACCGAGAAGTTTCGCGCGCACTCTCGTGGCGATTGCTTGCCGGGGGAACTCTGGCGATTGTTTCTGCCTTCGCCGCTGCGACCGCCAGCGCACACTTCCTGCTTCGGGGAATCCCCCATGCCGCTGGAAGCGGAAAGCAGCAAAGGGGGCGGCGACGATGGCTCGGCGCACAGTGATACTGGTTCTCAAGTTCATTATCAAAAGCAGAAAATTGTATTTTTTTCTTTGTTCACTTTCTAACGAATAACTAGGCGTCATTCTTGGTGCCTCTTGAAAATAATAAGTATTTTCTAACAAATATATTTATGTCTTTTATCTGGTATATTTAATGATATTGGTTTTCTGACCTTAATAAGCAGGTACTAATACATTTTTTAACAATTTAATTCTTGATTTTACCCTAGTTGGGAGTTTTTCAAAATTCTAAAAAATAATAAAAGTTGTTACATTCAAATTATGGATATTATACCAATAAAATTTGTAAAACATTATATGTAATAAATGTTTCTGTTTTGTTTAGTAAAACGTACTAAATTTTCTAAACACAGAGCCAAATCACCACAATCTAATTTGAAAGACACATTTGAAAATCACTTTTGAAAGACAATACTTCCGAACCCTATATATAACGCGTAAGAGCATTGAGTTAAAATAATTTACAATAGAAGTAAAGGAAAGTTCTGATTCAGAACTCTAAAGCGCTTCGCTAAAACCATTTTAATTAACATTTCTTAGCTCATTGGGCTTGAAATTTTATGTGCGTTTACATTCTCACGAGATCAATTAATTAAAAAGGACAGTTGTATTACATAGTGACAACACGACATATTTTTAAAGTAGTTTGCTCCTCTAGCATCACATATCTAGACCATCACATACCTGGATGTAGTTAAATTCCCATACTTAGGGGGTAAGAGCGACATGAGGCCAACATGACGAATTCTCTTCACTGTAACTAGCAAGATCTGCCTGCTTGAACTTTTGTTCGTCACACAGCTTCACAAACTGGGACGATTTTAAAGGCAAGTTAAAAATATATTTTTGCCTTGACCGCGAATCGAACTGATCAGATTTCTCCCACAACTAGCGGGGCACCGCCCACGCTGAGACATGCTTTAAGCTAACAACCTGGTATGTTTGGTTTCCTGGCGGAGACTACATATGTGCCAGAGTCCTCCATGCCAGGAACCTACCGTTCTCCAGGCATGTGTGGTAGTGTAGTGCGTGCTAGTGTGAGTGTATGTAAGGGATGAGATAGGACAAGGAAGAGGTAGGAAAGATCGCGCGCGGTCCGTGACGTGTTTGGTAGGGTACTACTCTGGCATTCGCCTGGTGTTGATGGGCGAAACCACGGAAAACTACCGATACAATTGTCCTCCAGACAGCGTCTGATCTCGGCCTAGCTATCTAACTAGTGTCGAAAATCCTGCCACCGTAGGGACTCGAACCTATGGTCTCGCGACTACCTTAAAGGTAGTATATGATCATACAAGAGCATTATTATAACTTGCACGAGGCATGCCGCTGGTCTTTATAGCACCGAAACTCCTGCCACCGACGTCAGTGGAACTCTAGACCCTCCCGGTCTAAGGCAATGCAGTGACATCACTTGGAGCCCTGAGCCACCTCTCCCAGCAGAGTTCATATAGAAAATCCTGCCACCGTGGGGAGTGGAACCCTAGAATCTCCCGGTCAGAGGCTCTGCAGTGAGACCAGGTGAAGCCCTGAGCCACCTCTCCCAGCAGAGTTAATTTAGAAAATCCCACCACCGTGGGGAATGGAACCCTAGGATCTCCTGGTCAGTGGCATTGCAATGTCACAGTTGAAGCCCTGAGCCACCTCTCCCGGCAGAGTTAATTTAGAAAATTCTGTCACCGCCACTGCAGTGACGTCAAAGCCACTGCAGTGACATCATCGGATACCCTGAGCCACCTCTCTCGGTATTTCACGCAAATAGTGTCAGTGTGCAATGGCAGCTGTATGCAGCTTTATCCGGCGGTGGATGCTAATCCGGAACGGCGTAGGAGACGACGTTCCCTGTGCGTGCACGAGCACTCGGAGGAAAGTCGGCGGGCGGTCTCTGGAGAGCGCGGAGGTGGCGCGGCGGCGGCGGCGCGAGGAGACGAATACGCGGGCTGCCTCGAGTGCGTTGGGCGAAGCACTCCGCCCCCTGTCGCCTCCCATCATGCCGCGCGCGAGACGGAGGCGGCGAAGCCATCAGCCTCTCGGTGCTGCGGAGAGTGAAGGTGACCCCGTGGACTTTTCACTAAAAATTGAAAATTTCAGATTTTTCATCTGAATTTTTTCCTGCATGGTTTGATCGTCGTTTTTCGCGAAGTAAATTATTTTAACCTCGTTTCTCCTATCAGGTAATGCCGAAAAACGTATTCCACTGAACACAAAAAGCGTCATGTAGGCCCCAAAAAGTATTGAAATACGAAGATTTTTTCGTTAAATGTTTTCGTTTTGTGGAATTCGTTGGTTCATCCTGTGAAGAAGTTTGATCAGCTATTCTAACGTTTGAACCAACTTCAGTTGAAATTTAATAAAAATACCTATACCACAAGAGAAATTTGAAGATTTTTCATTCCTCTTCTTTGGCCGTATTTGGAAAACCGTTTATCCATCACTTGCCATATACCACGAAATAGAAATTTGAAGATTTGTTATTCCTCTTCTTTTGTTCATTGTTGGAAAACCTTTTATTCGTCACGTAGAAAAGGAGTAAAACATTTGTAGAATGCATGTTTTGTCAAGCTCTTTTAGATGATTTTCGTAAGAGTTGCGTGTTGTAGTGCAGACACTCTGTTATTTCTTCGAGTGATACACTGTCACAATGAAAAGTAATGATGTTGAGTTACAATTATTCGTTCAAGTAGTGTATGTTTACTAGTATAGATTTACTGATGAACTTTTATCGTGATTGATTCCTTGATGACAAGGCGTGACCACTCGTCTTGGAGCTGTTGCAGTATGAACATTGTAGAAGGTAAGTAATTGATAATTCTTGCGCAGAGTTGCTATCTTTATTGTTTTATTTGCGTAGATCTTTTTCGTTTGTGGCTATCATTATCGCACCCTCATTGTACGCACAATTAAATGTTTATCATTTCCGAACTCATGATTTGTCATAAATTATTATTCAATAATAATTGAATAATCCAATAATAATCGTAAGATTCAATATTATTTTTTTTAACCTTTTTAATTAAATTTAAAAAAGGGGGTATTCTAATTTTCATTAAAATGTATTACTTCAATAGTCTACCCCATTCTACATATTTTAACTATAATAATAACATAAGTCGTACCCCGTAACCCATGACCGGAAGGCAAAGATGCCGCTGGTATGTCCAGACTTTCGCAGAGGCCACTGCGCCAAAGTACATACATTCGTATGTCAATAGTAATTTTTTTGTGTATTCCGCGAAAATGACCACAAACATTTTGTAGGAGGTACAAAATTAAGTTATGTAATGTCTGAGTGAAAAATAGTAATATTGTGAAAAAAGTAAAGGAGAAATCAAAAATATTCAATATTTATATTTTTTATCAAACTTATCTATTTCCACTTACTGTGCAATCTGTAAGTCTCGTTTAAGAGATAAGCACGTTCACTGTACATTTATTACTTGATTTCATGCTTAATTTGTTTTTCCTTCTCCGCGTAATCAAAGAAGGGAACATCTAATATGCTTCGCGTAAACGTCTTCCTTACATTTACTCATTTTAAAGCGCGGTGTACACATGAAGCACGATTTTCATTCGCTCCCGGGCGTTTATGGCGCTCAGTCGTCGGCGCAGCGAGTGGGAGGGGGAGGGAGGGGGAGGGGTGGGTCGCGTGAGGTCGCTGCTGCAGTGTAGGGGGCCATGACGGCGTGGCGGACGCCGCCGGAGGCACGCAGAAGTTCGCTAACGAAGGGCGCAAAGAGAAACTGAATTAAGCTGTTGAAACAATTAGAAATTGGCTGTTTTACTGTCCCGGCTTCTTGCCGGCGCAGCGCGTGTGTCGACGCCGGCACGCGCCCTTCTCAAATTAACTCGGGCGCCGCGCCGCGCCCCGGCCGCGCTGCACAGTGCGACGAAATGGCGCCCAACGTGGGGCGGGTGAGAAAAACGAGGAGTTCGTATTCGCCTCAAATATCTGAATCGCTTGATACAGAAATCCCCTGTGTCCATGGTTTTGAGATATTTTGTTGATCACACAATATAATGTATAATACACTGGAATGAATAATTTCTCATGTCCTCCGCAAACTGTGAGGGTAACATCTGGCTAAATTTTCGTTTGGAGAGGAATCGGGTATAAAGAAATTCAGATTTTTCCTTCTCGGTGCAGAGCAGACATGAGGGGATTTCTACACTAAGCGATTCAATTTTCCTTTAAAAATGTAGTTTGTGCCCACATTTCTGCATAATTGTTATTGTTTTGATAGGTTAATTTTTGTATTGGCGTAGTTTTCGGTTCACATTTGATTTCTTTTTTCTTTCTGATTACATATTATAAAACATAATCAGCACATAAACTACCGTCGAAGTAAACTGCCTTCCCGATCTGGCAGAAACATATTCAATTTATAATACCTTGTATAAACTCTCGTAGGGACGATTTAAAGCTGCAAATATCATTGATGGATGTTTGTATTATAATTCTATTCTCCTTCAAAATTGCTTTCTTCTGTCATTATCAGTGTACCCTCTTCCGTTTTCTGAGACTTTCCTAGATCTTTGCCTTGCTATCCTCTCTGATGTCATAGACGCTTCATCCTACCGGATCGATCCCTTTCGGCGAACATCTTGTAGCCTCATTCCGCCACTGAGGCGGCTAACGAGCCATAGTGCACTCACAAATCCTCTTGGCCACAATGCGCTGCTTTTAGCGGATAAGGAAATGCTTTTAGCGGATAAGGAAAACAAGTCCGCACCACACAGATGCTACACGGAGTCGCCACATCTAGTCACCATCAGGAGGGGTTGAAGGAATGGCGCTCTGTGTGTGCATTTCAAAGCCCGCGCTCCTATGCCACGTCGGGAAGCCAGGAATAATGGGATAAGAGTGCAAAGGTGATTCATATCTTATTTCACAGATGAACATCTACGACCAGGCCTTCGCGCCACAGCGATCTAAATTTCGTAATCTTGTAATTTCCCTTCGCGCCACAGCGATCGCATCGTGCGCTATGGAGGGTCCGTGCGTTTGTTAAATCTATTATTATTCGATCTATTATGGTCTCGTTAAGCAGACTGCCTCGTTTCTCTCCAAACGACGCATTTGAGGTCATTTATTTTACTATTCTGTTTTACTTTCTAGTCGTTATAAGTACTTACGTAGAAAAGATATTGTATTTGTAGGGCTGCAGCATAAAACAGCGACTGGGGGAGCTTATAATAATAAAAGTGGATAAATATTGTAGGAAATTGCTCTCTCAAGAACGTGTAGTCTGAGTACACGTTTTTGGGTCCATGATACGGAAAAATTGACGGCAAAATGCCTGTCCGTTCCCCCATCTGAGTAACGCTATCGCCTAAACTGTTCAGGCGATTTTCCCCAAAATGTGTATTATTCAATGGCTTTGGACAACCTTGAGGCCCAAAGAGCTTCAAATGAATATTTGCATTTTGGAGGTATTTTATATCAACAGTGAACGGTGACAAGAGGCCCCGCTGACCCCACTACTGTGTGAAGTCTTGATTTACCTTCCCTTGACTGACTGACATGAAAAACACTACAGAAACAAGCCATTGGATGCACATTGACATATTTTATTTTGATTAGTGAGATACAAATAGTATATATTCAAAGACTTCAACAAGATATATAAGTATTCTTTATGAATATTCCTCCTAAGCATACTTTAGAAGTGTATTGCGAAAAATCCTGAGTTTCCAGTCTCCAGGTCCTAAGTCAGTAAATGTATCTTGAGGAACACAAATTTTTTCAGTCTCCAGGTATTCTATATCTGATAACTTCAAGTCACGTATGCGCTGAAATCAAATATGTAAGGAGCTTCTCTCCATGACACTTTTTCGTCACACGCTGATAAACATTGAAATAAAGTGAAAAGAACTAATAAAATGAAAGCATGATACAGAAGAAATGACGAGAGAAGAAAAACAGGTGAGTTTAGATGACTCATCTACACTCACCTGTTTTTCTTCTGTCGGTCTCATTTAGAAATCAGTTCTCAGCGTCCAGCAATATTGTGTTAGCATAATTGCATCTCAATGTCTTAGGAACATCTTCTTCATGACAAACATTTACTTCTCGAAAGCTTCCTCATGTTCGTCATTGATCACTAGGAGATTTAACAGGAAAAATGTAGATGTCAGTCTAAGAAAATATTTTTTAATGGAAGAATTCTGATTATCTTTCACCATTATCCATTCATTTTGTTCTCTTATTTACAAACTATTATATTTCCCTCCTTATGAAATATTATACTTTTATGAACGCATCTTGTTTGTATCGTTCTCAACTTAGAATTTACCATTCCTCAACGTTTTTTGGTGTTCAGGTCTATGCATTTTGTTCTGTTACGTGATTTTCATTCATTCACACTTTTGTATATATTATCCTTTCTACATCCAACTCCTTACCCATCTTTATCTCTCCTCCTCCTCCCACTTTCTTTCCGCTTTTATTACTTCCTTTATCTCCCCGCCATTTATCCGTCCGGCCTTTATCCCCCCTCCCTTTTCCTTTTCCCCTTTTCCCCCCCCTTTCCTCCTTTTCCCTCCCCTTTATTCCTCCGCCTTTTACTCGTATTCTCCCCATTTTTCCTCCGCTCTTTATCCGCCCGACTTTTCCCCTCCGTTCTGTATCCTCCTGCAGTTCATCTCCTCGCCCTTCCCCCTCCGACCTTCGTCCCCTGCCGCGCCCCCGTGCAAACAGCGCAATTAGGACGCGGCTTCATAAAGATGCGCGCGGGCGCCGCGCGGCGATGAGGGACGGCGGCGCAGAGCGACGCGCGCTCTCTTATTGTTTAATGAGAAACGTGCGCCGCATCGCACTGCAACACTCCTCCCCCACCCTCACCCCTGCCTCCCGGCCCTCGCTACAACGCACTCCTTGCCTTCCCGCCACCCCGCCATCTCGGCCAGCGCTACAACGCACGTCTCGCACCTCAATCCTCATAGCTCGGACTACAACACAGCTCTCCCCTCACATGACCCCAGCCCTCGCCCTCGCTACAACGCACTCCTTGCCTTTCGCCACCCCACCATCTCGGCCAGCGCTACAACGCACGTCTCGCACCTCAATCCTCATAGCTCGGACTACAACACAGCTCTCCCCTCAGATGACCCCAGCCTCCCGGCCGTCGCTACAACGCACTCCTTGCCTTTCGCCACCTTACCATGTCGGCCAGCGCTACAACGCACGTCTCGCACCTCAATCCTCATAGCTTGGACTAAAACACACGTCTCCCCTCAGATGACCCCAGCCTCTCGGCCCCGCTACAACGCACTCCTTGCCTTCCGCCACCCCACACCATCTCGGCCAGTGCTACAACGCACGTCTCGCACCTCAATCCTCATAGCTCAGACTAAAACACAGCTCTCCTCTCACATGTCCCCAGCCGTTCGACCCCGCTACAACGCACTCCTTGCCTTCCGCCACCCCACACCATCTCGGCCAGCGCTACAACGCACGTCTCCTCCTCAATCCTCATGCTCGGACTACAACACGCCTCTCCCGCACATGACCCCAGCCTTTGACCCTCGCTACAACGCACTCCTGGCCTGGCCCCTCCCACCATCTCGGCCAGTGCTACAAAAGCACGTCTCGCACCTCAATCCTCATAGCTCGGCACACCCTCCCCTCACATGACCCCAGCCTTTCGACCCTCGCTCAACGCACTCCTCTCCAGCTCTCCCTCACGTGACCCCAACCTCCCGGCCCTAGCTACAACGCACTCCTGGCCTGCCCTCCCCACCATCTCGGCCAGTGCTACAACGCACGTCTCGCATCTCAATCCTCATAGCTCGGACTACAACAAACCTCTCCCTCACATGACCCCAGCCTCCCGGCCTTCGCTACAACGCACTCCTGGCCTGCCCTCCCCACCATCTCGGCCAGTGCTACAACGCACGTCTCGCATCTCAATCCTCATAGCTCGGACTACAACACACCTCTCCCCTCACATGACCCCAGCCTCCCGGCCTTTGCTACAACGCACTCCTGGCCTGACCCCTCCCACCATCTCGGCCAGCGCTACAACGCACGTCTCGCACCTCAATCCTCATAGCTCGGACTACAACACAGCTCTCCCCTCAGATGACCCCAGCCTCCCGGCCGTCGCTACAACGCACTCCTGGCCTGCGTCCCTCCCCACCATCTAGGCCCGTGCTACGACACACGTCTGCCATCTCTACGACATATTTTACCCTATCCCACCGAATCGGTCCGCGCTACAACCCATTCTCTCTCCCGCAACGCCACCCCCTCATGCCGGGGCCTTCCCCCTCCTTCGCAACCTACGTCCGTCCGACGGCGCCATCGTTGGGACGGGGGTGCAGGGTGGGCGAGCGGCCGACATCGCCCATAAATTCGTCAAACGCAGAGCAGATAATACAAGAGAGAATCGTGCGGAGAATATTTAAAATTAAGGAAGACTCGACATTTTAAAAGAAGTGACGCGATAATGACGTTCTTTAAAATTTACGATACAAACAAATTAAAAATTTTTATATTAAATATTTCTGGAGTGGCACCAATCATATTACTAAGTGGACAGTGGAAACTTATTTGTTGAAACACTAATACGATCTGCAGCAAATTTATATAACTAAAAATCTGTGCAAAAGTAGCGGAAATGATTGAAAATTTTAAATATTTTTGTCATAATTTTGTTATCACAAGAAACAGACAGTTATTTATTATGTTTTGCGCATAAACTCTTAAGTACTTTAAATAACATTTGTCCTTGTTGAATGTTCTCGATTCTGGCTTCGTTTAGTGAATTATTATCGGAGTTAATCAAAACAACAGAATACAATAACCGAAAAAGGAAACGGAGTTAAAACATTAGTTTTATATAATTTAAATCATCTAATTTAGTTTGTAGCTGCCTCAACAATGCAACTAGTATGGCGACGCAAACACTTAAGTCGAAACTCTGAAGCGACTGCAAAGAGCAGAAAGAAGAGATTTGATTTTGTTGATAGCAATTGAATTTGTTTTGTTACAAAGAAGGAACACGTTTGAAAAGCTAGATAATAATTCATGTTCTATACAGTAACTATTCTGTACATTAAACTACCGTGCATTGAAGGACAATGAATTACTTTTAATTAAAAAAAAACATAATACGACTATTCTCTTAATGATCGTATTCATTATAATAAGGAGAGTAGGCATGAATATCGTATTAAATAAATTGATCATGTATATCCACACACTTTAATATTTCTGTGCTAGCTTTATCGTTTCTTAGCGGAACTTTCTACAGTTTGAAATTCTTGCTGTTCCCTTCTCACAAATAACCCCAGCCCTTTGGGACAGGAGATTGCGGCAAGCACACAAATCATCGCACCTTGAGCTCTCCTCATTGTCACATGTTCACGGCGAGCCCTGTAATCCAGCGCGGGCAAAATAAGAACTCAATACCCTCGCGTATAAATTCCCCGGGGGCAGGTGGGTAAGTCTCGCTAAGACCCTTCAGCCTACCTCCGCCTCTGCGGCGCCGGTACCCTTCCCCCCTGCCCCCCACAACTTGCCCTTTCGGTTTATTTTCACTTGCACTTCACGTTCCGGCACCCGTGAAACACCAACGGAGGGGGCAACGACGGATCTCGGAAGAAATCGCTTCTCTTCTTATGAACATTCTAAATACTTGATAACTACTGCTACATGTAATTAGCTATGTATTAGAATCATTGTTTTCAATTCACACACACAAACATGGGAGGTCCGGGTTCAATCCCCGTGTGGGTCATCCTCATTGGGTTTTCTTGGTTTCCCTCGGTCATCAAGGCAAATGCTGGATGGTTGGGCAAATGTCCCGGCTAATGCTGGATGGGATGGGTCTACTTAAAGGCCGCGTCCGCAAAGTCGGCGTCGCTAGCCGAATTCGTTAACTACCTGAAATCACGAAGGGTAAGCGAATTCGAGATATCGTAGCTATCTGGTTGGGTGACCGACTAGGAACCCCGGAATCTTACGCCCCCGAGGCCAATTCCTCTCTACGGGACATAACGGCTAAAACAAATACAAATATGTTACCTAAAGTATCAAGCATTGCTGGGGTATTTATTTATTACCTTCGTTTTATTTATACCACCATCATTGCTATGGGAGTTGTAAACATGTCAATTCTTGCATACATCTGACAAATGTCCATTTTTGAACATAAATTACTCTGAAACTAATTACGAGGTTGGAATGAATCAAAATGGTTTTGGTTGGAAATTGTGAGGGCTTTCAGAACATTTAATTCACATTTGTGAACGTACTCACTGTATATTTGAAAACAAAACCAGAAAGAGTGAGCACTTTTTTATCTCTAATAGGAATGAAAGTGGTTAGGAGTATTTTTTCCAAACGTTTATGCAAACAATAACGTTTCTTTTGTTCTAAAAGCCACGTGAACAAAATTTCATTAAAATCCGAATTGAAGTGTAAAATTGTGAGAAAAACCTTCTTTATACAATAGAAACTAATAAATTTAAAAAAGATCTTATATTATGCACGGCAAAACAGTACTCCAACATATCAACAGAAACAACTCCAAAATTGGGTCAACCGTTCCAGATATTTTCCCAGACAGGCAGAAAAAACCTGTGAAATCTATTGAGTGAGTTTCATGTATATAACTTTTTGCTATCAGAACTAGTGGCGCTAAAACAACAGGTAATTTCACAGATTATTTCTAATTTTTCAATTTTTGAAAATTCAGAGACTTCAACGAAAATGAGATATGCGTCTTTTTAAATGAAATTTGCAAGCTTTGTTTTATTCGGGGAAAAGTAAAAAACAAGCATTTTGAGAATTATTGTATAACTGCAGTAACTGATAGCTTAAATTACGTGAAAAGTAGTCGTTATGGACATACAGTACAATTGCCTTTGATAACAAAAAAGACTAAGTGATTACAGTGGAGGGCAAAATCGATAATAATAAAGCTATATAATCTGGAATTGGTTTTATTTGAATATACTCTTTCCTAGCATTTGCTACTTATGACACAGTGAGACAGGAATGCAATAAATTACTTAGGCTTTTTGTTGTTGAATATTTACATTGCCTTTGGTCAGTTAGGCTCTTGGCATCAGATGATGAAGAATATTGTTTATAGATTTATTTGGAATTGTATTCTTTCAAGTTCTGACAAGTTCTCACATAGTGACGTAATATTAGGAGTGTTAATAGGAAATTGAAGTATTTCTAAATGTTAAGAAGGGAGAAGATTATTGAGGGTCAAAGAATTGTCTTGTTAATTTGTGCTTGAGTCGATTTCAATGTGGACTGTGTTTTACTCATTAAACATGAATTGCAGATGTAATATTATTAAGATATCATTTCGATAGAATTTTAGATTTATTCAGAAAGAAGTTTTCAGTAGTAACCATACCAAACTCATAATAAATTTCTTAGTTAGAAATAAACCACAGAAATTTTATTTTAAATATTTCCAAGGCAGATATTTTGAAAAGTCTGAATTCAATTTGTTTGTTTTTGACACATCTCCAAATTGTACTGGCGTAAATAATAAACTTACTCATTATCTTATGTAAATTTAACGTAGTGAGAATGTTAAGTGAAGAAGAATATTTAAGAAGAGGAATTAGTTGATCCCATCTTTTATTTGCAATGGATTAGTAATTTTATTTTGCCAATGGAGTATCCTGTCTATAAACATTCGCATGTATTTAACTGGTTCAGTTGACGAAAGCCATATTGTTGCTTCGATATTACTTAGGGTTAAGAAGTGTTCTTTTTAATTTATTTCTTCCTGTTAGGCAAGTTTGCCTTTTAGAGATTTTCAGAATTACAATTTTTTTCTAAACAGAATTTGCAATCATTAGAAAAAAGCAGCCGGCATGAGCTATTTTTATTGTGAGTTACTTTTCAAGGATCTGACGAGTATTAATGTGAAAATGAGCAGCGGTAGACCAAATTGGACTGTTATTCATAAATATGAGTCTTATAATTGCGTTATACAATAATGTTGCACAGTTAATATTAAGAGAAAATTTTGAATTTGTAACATGATTTAATTTTGAGATTTTTCAATTAGTTTTATTTATTATATTTGTTTATGTTTCTTCCAGGTTAATTTTGTATCCATTTCAATGACAAGATATTTAATTGATTTTTTGGAACCAAGCAAACGAATAAATATTTTGATAAAAGAAGTCCCAAAGAATTAAATAGTAACTTCGGCGCCTAAATAAGTAAGAACTAGTGGAAACGCATAGTATATAAAAACTTTTTCTCCGCCTCCTCCTCAACAATTACTTTGATGTTTAAAAACACAGATCTACCTTTGAATGAATTTATTCACACGTTAACCAACTCACGGGTACAGTTAAAAAATTTCCAGGAATGTTGGGGCATATCTTAAAATTTCGAGCATCAAGGCTCAAAATTGGATATACGTAGTATGCGGTTGTAGAATGGTTTAAAAGATCTACATAATTACTATACAGAAAAGAGAAAATCCCAAAGCATTGTTTCATGTCGTCTATATTAAATCTCAAAGACTAATGAAGTAAGATTTACCCATTCTGGAACAATTCAATCCCTATTCACTGTAAACCCAGTGTTCAATACCTTTCTGTGATTGTTTGGAAATGTTTCATATTTATCATGATCTCTAAACGTATGCTGTAAGGAAATATGGCAAAGAAATACTGCTGTCCACGTTACTTTAAAAAAGTAATGTACTAAATAATTATAAGCACTGATTTTTTGTGAAAGGACACATATATTAGACAATAGTTTATCATTGCGTTTGTTTGCAAAAATGCTCTTCTAACTCAGAAGTCTCTCTGTATTAGCTTCTCTGTCAACAACCTTACACTCACATGTTTTCTTGAAGTGGCAATGTAGAATGTCAGTAAATCGATTACATCTCACACAATGAAATGATGAACAAATGACGGCAGATAAACGTCGATTCTATTATTTTATGATCTTATCAAACTTTAGTGTTTGTGCTATAAAATCCTTTAATAGCAAGCTATAAACGATTTAAAGACTACTTTCATTTAAAGCAAAAGTCACAAAATGCTGTTAAGTGGAAAGTTCTAACTCCTTTCTAACCGTAAACTCTTAGTTTACAAAGTACAAAGCTGTTCGCAATTATCTAAATGACAGCGTTTTTTATGAAAATCGTAACTATACCTCACTCTTATAAATGCACTTTCTTATTATCTGAGCATAAACATTCAAAGATAAAATGTTCAGCCATTTTCCACAAAATGTTGAAAAAGTCACAGGTGCTTCATTGCCCCATAAATTAAAATATCTTAATATTCTTCGTAATGGCACAACTAGATCTTTATTCAGTCCTATTTACCAAGACTCACCTTAAACGCTTCTAGTATGACAAGAGTGACACATTAATCAATCCATGTAGAGAAATCGATTTTCGGGTATAAAATTGCATGTATCTCCTCTCCATCTGCCACAAGCCTAACCATTTTTGAAACAGCACTTCACCACAATTGTAATGTCGAAGTTACAGCTATAGAAAACTGTAAACACTTATTTTACAACCGATGTTCATTATCATATTGTTAAGATGATTCCAATACTTTACCAATATTAAAGGAAGGAAAATTAAAAAAAAAACACATTGGGGTTGGTCGTTTATTCCCTTCTTCAACTATATGCAATTTTTTAGATCTTACAACACTTATTTTATGTAGGATATTGTTGTATTAATTTTCTATTAATATTCTGCCATCTCAATTCTATTAATCGGCAAATACAGGACGCAGCAATTGCGACATTCAAGTAATGATGAGTGTATACAATTGGGTATGTCACTTCAAGCTTGTAAGAAAATGTTTGCTCTTGACTTCTGACTCAATACAGTATTATTGTTACGTTATTTAATTTGCCCATTTATTTCTGTCCAGATTATTTTACTGACCAAATTCATTGATTATAAAAGGTTTTAACTGCTTTAAGATTTTAACTGACTTTTGGCATCTCAGTAATACCCGAACTCACATTGTACATCATACGTGAAAACTTGCGGTTATAATTTTAAGCAGTATTTTGAGTTAATTGTCAAATAATGTTTCTCTATATTTCGTGTATTTTATGTGAATTATATTGCCAGCCAACAAATCATGTACATAAAATTCATCTGCACTTTTCGAAAAAAAAAATGTGAACGGAACTGGCTAATAAGAAGTGAATGAACATCTCTAGAAAATCAGAAAAAAATTGTCCCGGATTTCAAAATGACTGAGGAAGGCTGTGGATTTATCTTTTATCTGCTGAGCGCTTTATATTCGAGCTGCCTCTGAGTTTGTAATTGCATTTTGTGTCCCTCGCAGCCTCCGCTGCTCAGTCCTCCCCGCCCTTCCCTAAACGCGGGCTTCCGCCCCCTCCCACCCCCACTCGCCACCCCCACCCCCACCCTCGCCCCACCGGCCCTCCGCGGCTGCGAGGGGAAAGGGAGTAGCAGCTTCCTGTTTCCTTGCGAATTATCGGCTCCACTTCGAAAGACCTTTCTTCTTCAAGCCTAAATTTAGGGTGAAGACAGGACCTTTTTATTGTATCTATTATGTTTATTACGGCATTATTGTGTTTTTACTTTCTCGCTACGGAATAGAGAGAAAGTTATGTAATGCTGCGCGAAAAAACGACGCAATTTCGGCAGAAAAACATTAATTACAGGGCCCTGGTAACGAAAAAGTGGATAAATCCAGATGCTAAATTTAGGGGGGGGAATCCTCTATCACGGTGTGTAGCCAGAATCCATGTTTTGTGGGTCATTGATACCGAAAAGTCGAACGACGGCAAGATGTCTGTTCGTCTGTCCGTCTCTCTGTCTCAGAACAATGCTAGCATCTAAAGAGTTCAGCTGATTTTCTCCAAAATTTATATTCCTTAATCGATCTGACTAATGATGCGGCATTTGAATTTGAAACCAATATTTTAATTTTAATTAAATTTCACATGAAGCTCGTGTGACATTTTCCAAATTTTCAAAAAAAATGGCTCCATCTTTTTTGAATAAATATTATTGTTGGATAGTGTGAAGGACGTTTCAGAGAATGGTGCAGGTCTCATCGTTGAAAAACATGATTTTTCGAAAATTGCATAAGTTCGACGTTTTTGTAGTCTTACTACAACTAAAATATTACCTAAAGATGAAGATTTTTCCCTTTATGAAATCGCTTTCTTAAAGATTGAAATAATGTACAATTTTTCAAAAATTTGAGTACTTTTCGCGTAATTTTGCGTGAAAATATAAACGAAAAGGTACGTGCTGTTTTAGGCCCACTGGTTTATGTATTTATTTGTCCGAACATTTGTTTCCAGTGCTCCCTACAACACATTCTATGCATATTAGAAATAGACTTGTGGCGTTGTTTTGTCGTATGTTTTATTTTCAAAAGCTTTTCGGCCTCATTGCGGCCATCTTCAGTGCGATTCTGAGGCGTCTGGGAGCCGCATTTCGGCCGAAAAAGCTTTGTGGATAAATAAAAGCATACGACAAAACAACGCCACAAGACTATTTCTATGATGCAAATGTAAACTCCACATCATTTCCTACCTCTACTCATATCATTGCCTCTAGTTGACAACTATCAGCGGGAGTTAAGGAGTTAGGAATAGTATTGTACTTAATGGTTCAATTATGGAAGCGATATATTTTATCGAAAACATACTCTACCATCGGTTAAAACGAGAATGAACGCAAACATGTCCCGTTATTCGTTCTTACGCATTATATTGACTGTATTTCTTCCCTCACTAGTATAACACTGAGCGTAGTGAGAAAATGTAATGAATACTTGCACAAAAAATTAATATTTATGTGTATATTTACATTTTTGCCTTTATATTTTGAATTTCTAAAGCATGTGGAATGCTGGAGGACTATAGTCGAGTTGTAATTTAAAAATCTGAATACTAGTTTGTAGTACTATCGGAGGGCAAATACAGTTTGTCGACAGACTGGTTTCTCTGTGAAATTGAAAACAACGAAGCGAAAATTTGGGCACCATTTTTCAATACACAGTATAGTACATTATGAAACGATAATGTAATGATGCGTATCAATACGCGCGTGTACCGGAGCGGTAGCTCAGTGCATCAACTGATGTCACTGCAGCGCTTCTGTCTGGGAGGTCCTAGGTTCGAGTTCTGATGGCGGCAGGATTTTTGACACTAGCTTTTCTGCTAGGTCGAATTCAGTCGCTGTCTGAAGGAGAATTCGAGCGCCGGCTGCTCTGATCGGTAGTTTTCCGTGATTTCTCTGATCAACACCAGACGAATGCCGGAGCAGTACCCTACCAAACGGGCCATGGACCGCGCGCGATCTTTCCTTCCTCTTACTTTCCCTAGCCTCCCTTCACACACACACACACACTAATATGCACTACACTACCAGATATCCCGGGAGACCGGTCGGGAGCTTAGAGCTTGTCCGGCTGGGGCGGTGCCTCGCTGGTGGGAGAGTCCTGGTTAGTGGGAAAACCCCACTAGCCGACGGTAGGTCGGCGCCGGATCTCGCCATCCAGCGGGGGAAGATCACCGCCATCTCCCGAGAAACAAACATGCACTACACTAACGGGACTAACGACCAAAGCAATTGACGCGCCCGGAAACACGAAAAACCAACCAAACCAAACCAAACCAGTTGATGACCATCTAAGCCGGTATGCCACTTCTTTATCTCTCCTCTCCGTAATTTCCATTTTGCTATTTATTTCCTCTCTCCTCTTTCCCTCCGTCACTCTCCGCAATTGTACCTGCTTGGTGCTATTCCATCTTTCTGTTCCTCTCCGCTCTCGTCTCCCGTCCCACCGTCGCCGCCGAAACGTAGGACGAACAACTTGTTTGGAGTTCCCCCTCCCTCTGCCAGCCGGCTCCCCATTGTCACTGCTCGGCAACCGATACTTTGATGTACCGTGCCCTGCATTATTACGTTACAGCAACGTTCTTTTGTAGCCAAGTTGCGAACTTTCGTCGAACCTCCGTGATAATAGATATTGTAACGAGATCCGCTTGTTACGTGATAGATTCGATTTTTTAGTGCGGAGTTGTTTTCTTCTCCTTGTAACAGTGTAATTACTGCCCGAGGCCTTTATTTAAATGAACCATCTGATCATTAGCTGACTGGTAGACTAAATTCAAAACTAATGGGTCAACATGAAGGGGAGAGTTTGGAAATGTGAACACGATTTTCTTTAGGCCAAAATTAAAAGAGTAATAAGTTTGCGAACGTTGTAAAGAAGAGGAGCTGTACTATGTTTAAAGTTCATGTGGGTTAGTAGATTAATTAATGGTCTTACGTTGTGTGGTCTGGAGAATAAAACCACACTTCTGAACTTTGTTCTTGCGACAAGTCTCTGAATTCTCGTTTCGTGTACATACTAAATTTTCTATTTTTTCATTCAAGAGAGAATAGACATAAATAGGAGTTTTTTTGGAAAATTTGTTTAATATATCTAAACAAAAGATGCCATTTTTAGGACCTAGGAACTCCCGGTCAGACGCGCTGCAGTGGCATCAGTTGATGCACTGAGCTATCGTTCCCGGCCTTGACTCGCTTGACTCAGGTCATAAATTGAAGTCACTCCAGTGCTTCTGACCGAGAGATCCTAGGTTTCGAATCCCAATGGTGGCAGGATTGACAATAGCTTCATAACTAGGTCGAATCCAGTCGCTGTGAGGAGGAGAATTATAGCGGCTGCCTGATCTGATGGGTAGTTTTCGGCGAGTCCGAAAACGATCACTAGGCAAGTGCCAAAGGAATATTCCGACAAACGGTCAACGGACAACGCGCAATCTTTCCTTCCTCTTCTTTGTCCAATCATCACCTTTCATTTTCATACTCATGCACTACACCGTTTCGCATGACGGAAGACCAGTCGGGAGCTCCTGGCCAGGATCGGTACCGTGCTGGGGTGAGATACCTGGTTTGGAAGACATCGCAAACCGACGTGTAGGTCGGCACCGGATTTCGACACCGAGCTGAGAAAGATCACCGCCATCTCTCGCGATAAAAACTGCACTACACTTGCGGACCTAAAGACCTTAGCAGTTGACGCGCCAGAAATCATTAATATATCATCCAGAAATCCTATAATCGTGCCAGAAATCATATAATATACAAACACATTCATTCACACATTCATTCTTAACCTATGTATACAAACACATTCATTCACACATTCATTCTTAACCTATGTACACAAACACATTCACTCACACATTGATTCTTAACCTATATATACAAATACATTCATTACATATTCATTCTTAACCTATTTATACGAACGCATTCACTCACATATTCATTCTTAACCTATTTATACGAACACATTCACTCACACATTCATTCTTAACCTATGTACACAAACACATTCACTCACACATTCATTCTTAACCTATTAACAAACACATTCACTACATTCATATCGGGCCTCGCGTTGGGCGACGTGTGTTGTCAGCCCTCGTCTCGGGTTTGCAGCGCCGCGCGGGAGCCTCAGCACCCGCACCCTGGGAGCGCACTTCATATTTCATAGGGCGCGCCCCGCGCCGCCCCGCGCCGCCCGCGCCGCCCGCGCCGCCCCGCGCCGCCCCGCGCCGCCCGCGCCGCCCGCGCCGCCCGCGCCGCCCCGCGCCGCCCGCGCCGCCCCGCGCCGCCCGCGCCGCCCCGCGCCGCCCCGCGCCGCCCGCGCCGCCCCGCGCCGCCCCGCGCCGCCCCGCGCCGCCCGCGCCGCCCGCGCCCGCGCCGCCCCGCGCCGCCCGCGCCGCCCGCGCCGCCCCGCGCCGCCCCGCGCCGCCCCGCGCCGCCCCGCGCTGGCAAGCAGGCCGAGCGGAGGGCCGGGGCCGCCCGAATAGAGCCATGAATTTGCACTACACCGCCCCCGCCCCGACACACGCACACATGAGGGGGCAGCCAATGAACAAGAAGAGATTTCTTTCCTCGCCGCCAAATACTAGCCCCTTTTCATAAATTTGAGGGAGATTTTTCGGCGCGCCTTCCCCGCAGCTCCCGCCCAAATCACAGAAGGGACTCGTAAATTTGCGGGCTCTGAACACGCAACCCGCCCCAAGACGCCTCCGCGGCCAGTCCGCAGCGCCCGCCCCCCCGGCCCGCGGTGATTCATATGGGAGGCAGCGGCCTGGCGTTGAAAGCTTACGTATTCATTGCGTCCATTATCAATTGTACTCTTCGCCCGTATTCATGGGCGCGATTATCATAATGAAGTTCAAATGAAAATGAAGGAGCGCTAATTACTTTAGGCCTATTATAACTCCCCCGAGGGTTATTTGTGGATTCTGTGAAGTTGTGCGTACCGTTTCGTGCCAGCATCCAGCGCGTACTTTTAAAGCCCCATGCGTTGGAGTTTCCTTCGTGCCTCTTAGCAACCCGTGGGCATTCGAAACCCATTTTCAATACCGTTTGGAGATGTTTTTCAACTTGTTTTTTTCTTTTGACTTTCGGTCGTTAGGCCAAGTTTTGAGATTACTGTGATTGCTCGAGTAGGAAAACTGAAATTTTAAAAAGACTCCTTTTTTTTAAATAAATGTGCCACTTAAATACCCATTTAAAATGTTTGAATAAGAAATATTTATCTTGTAAGATAATATTCTGCTTTCCTCAGAATCAGTTTACTATTAAATTTGTATTTGAATGCAGATAATCATTGAAGAATTTATCTGAAATTAATTTGTTATTAGTAAATACACACTGGTTTTATTTCATATTTTTACATTTCTTTGTGTACGTCGCAAAAAACCTTTCCGAATGTGTACGATACCTAATAAAACAATTAGGTTCCTGTATAAGTGGACTAATTATTCAGATTGGCTCATTACATCAGTCATTGTGTACATTTAATAGCTGACTAACAAGAAAAATTTTAATAACATATTTAATATATTTGCATTCTCGTGTATGCAACAAAAAATTTACTTAAATAAAGGTAAAATTATCAGGAACGTTAATAAAGAAAACTTCATTTGAATATACTTTTCCTCCATATGTAATGTTAAATTTCTCCCCATACATCGCGTACTTTTTTTTAAAATAATCAAATGAAATATGCTACATCAAATGTGTAGTAAAATTATTTTTTTTTCACCAACAAGGCGTAGTTATTACAAAATATGAATACAATGATTTTTCGTTTACTTTTAGTTGTCAACATTTTTATAGAAACACTCCAATGAATTATGCAATAACTTCCTTAAAGAGTAACGCTTCCTTTATGAATAAAGTATCAGTGCACACGAATCTCAGTAATGAGAGTCCTCTTAAAGGAACGGAGGTACTTCAAGTGTAAAAGAAGAAAAGATTACAATTAAGCGATTCCTTTGAAGACGTCCTCATTCTGGAGCGAGTCTTCCGAGGACTAACACTCCACTTGCGATGCGCTTTTGTTCTTTGACACGCGATCGGACGCCGTCACAAGTCGCGTTTCCCCCTCTTCTCACTCCAGCCAACTGGAAGGAACTACTTTTTCCCCTCGGGCATCTCATTAATTTTGTTTATCATCTGACTTCCGGAGAATCAAAATTCTCCGAGAGGCCATTTTGACAACCGCAGCAAGATGTCGAAGTAGAGAGCACCTTTAATAAACTTTTGCTGTCGTCACAATTTGTCTGCAAATTGACTGTACACTTTGTATTGCGGTATTTAGTTTGGATAGCGAAGATTTGATTAAGTTGAACGTACTTTTTAAAAAGGGATATTAAAAGATAAATGTAAAACTTTTTGTTTGAATTGACCGCTTATTTAAAGAAGTTTGATGGCATTCACTTTGCTATTTTTAAAATGTCTTTCAAAGCACAGTAGCTATATGATATAATTATATTTTTGTTCATCAAGTAATATCGTTTAAAAATGTAAAAACTAAAGGAAATTTTGAAAATAAAACAGAAAAGTCAATGAAATAAGACATTTCGGAAATATGAAAAAAGACAAAACACAGCATGAGCTTACAAAGAATATATTCTTCGCATGTGACTGCACTGCTTCACCGAAGCAAGATCAAATTACTTTTTATTCGTAAAAGATTAGTTTTGATACCTAATGAAGAACCTGCTTAATATGAACTAGTGGATTCTCATTCAGGAACATCACTACGAACTTTGTACTTATCAAAACTTGAAGATTATCTAATAAGATGTAGAACCTTAAATTCATTTTGTGCATATTTAAAATCACAATTGCTTGAATAGTTTTGGTAGTAAAACTTTTTTCTCATCAATGCAAAGAGAGTTCACAATTAGAAATACTATTTTCTCCACTGCATATTTGCCTGCTACGATCTAAGCAAAACTCACAACCACCTCTACGTTTTTATATGAATTGCCTCCACATTTAAGTGTGTGGATGGCATCACTTCAAAGTCTACATTATCGTTTTCCCATTTTTAAATTTTCTTGATAAATATTTGTTGAAATGTCAGGGATAGCGAAGTAGCAAAAACTAGAGTACGTCTAGGAAGGGTGAGGTTATAGCCAAGAACAAAAAAACAGGACATTTTCCGTCCCCTTAAAATTTTGGAGGAACAACGGGGCACATAAAGAAAAAAGGACAATCCCGTTTAAAACGGGACATCTGATCAACCAACACAAGAAGAGCCTTGCCGGAGCAGCAACGTAGAGACAATAACGACAAAAAAATCCACCATCCCATACTCCCCTTTACAAAAACCCCGGTCCGATCACTCTTCCCCAAATAAACACAAAAACCTTTTTTAAAAACCTATAAATCTTTCCTCCAAATTTTCCTTTCTGTCCTCTCCTATTCTGTCCTTTGCCTTCCTCTCTTTCCATGAACCTACATATGTAAAAAATTAACTAAAGAAAGAAATAAAACAAATAAAATGAAACCACCCTCAGCTTCGAATCCCCGTCCATGTACGGTGGAGTGGAGCAGCTACAAACAAAATTTACAAGAAATCACCTGATCTGAAGAGTCCCCTAAAAGAACACGCAGATCAAAGCAAAATAACTAAATGCACGCAAAGGTCCTTACGGGGACAGGGAGCCTCGCGCGTTAAACTCGCAGAGGGGTTCATCCGGCCATGTAAGAGCCGCGGCGAGCTCAACAGACGAAGCGAGCGAGCCGAGGAGATTCAGTTGCGACGCCTGTTTCCGGACAGAGTCGCCATATTCCTATGCGAACTACGCTTTTGCCCGAGGATTCTCTAAGTTGAAACGACGACTCGGTTTTTACCTTGTAGATTGCTTTCATGCAGTGTTACTTTGGGTTGTACATGGGTTACTCTTTGGATTTTGGAATCAACTAGAAGTTTTTACTAAACGTGCTTTTGATGCTAATCCTGCCTATCCTGGACGCAAAACATAGCTTCAAATTTGTTAATGCGTCAGCGTTGTCTGTCGAAAGCAGGGGTTGGGGTAATGCGGCGGTGTAGGATGCAGGCACCGAGGTTTGGTGCTCGTTTAATTGATTGATTCTTATTGATTCTGGGCGCGTTAACTACAATGGTCATTAGTTCCGTACGTGTAGTGCGTGTTTTTCCTTCGGAGGTAGTGGTGGTGGTCTTCCCCTGCTGGATGGCCAGATCCGGCTCCGACCTACCGTCAAGTAACGGGTTTTTCTCAGCCAGGCATTTCTCACCAGCGGGCACCGCCCAGCCGGGACAAGTTCTAAGTCCCCGACCGGTCTCCCGGCATGTGTGGTAGTGTAGTGCATGTTAGTGTAAGTGTGTGTTTGTAAAGGGTGAGGGTAGGTCAATGAAGGGGAAGGAAAGATCGCGCGCTGTCTGTGGCCCGTTTGGTAGAGTACTGCTCCGGCATTCTCCTGGTGTTGATCGTAGAAACCACGGAAAACCACCGATCAGAGCAGGCGGCCGCCAGAATTCTCCTCCAGACAGCGACTGAATTCGACCTAGCTGAAAAGCTAATGTCGAAAATCCTGCGGCCGTGAGGAGTGGGAAACTAGGACCTCCCGGTCAGAGGCGCTGCAGTGACATCAGTGGATGCCCTGAGCCACCGTTCCCCGTTCGGCACTCAAAGTAGAGCCCCCGTCCTTCTCGTACGGCAAAGAAGACACATATCTAACGTAGGAACAGAGCGCGGGTGAACGCCCTTGAGTGTAAACCCTTTGATCCGATTCATTTGCGTTCATGGCAAGCCATATATTTTGTAAGTACGAATATGATGGTATGCACATCTACGCGCAACATACAAGTTGAATAGCCTTGACATTCTGTTAATGAATTCTTTGAATTTTACGTCAGAATATTTACAAAGGTAAAATTTTCCCGAAATACTCAGGAACGAATTTCGTGACAGCGTGTGTACGTGAGAAAATCTTTTACACTTACGGGACTAATGACCACAGCCGTCGACGCGTCCAAAATCACTAAACAATTAAACTGGGAGCGGAAGCTCAGTGCATCAACTGATGCCCCTGCAGCGCCTCTGACCGGGAGGTCCTAGGTTCGAGTCCTGACGGCGGCAGGATTGTCGATACTAGCTTCTCAGCTAGGTCGAATTCAGTTCCTGTCTGGAGGAGAATTCTACAGGCCGGTAGCTCTGATCAATATTTTTCCGTGGTTTCTCCGATCAACACCAGGCAAATGTCGGAGCAGTACCCTAACAAACGGGCCACGGACTGGGCGCGTTCTTTCCTTCCTCTTCCTTGTCCTCTCCTCTCCCTTCCACACACACACATTTACACTAACATGCACTACACTACCACATATTCCGGAAGATCGTTCGGGAACTTAGAGCTTGTCCCGGCCGGCTGGGGCGGTGCCACGCTGGTGGGAGAGTCCTGGTTAGGGAAACCCACTAGCCGACGGTAGGTCGCCTCCGGATCTCGCCATCCAGCGAGGAAGATCCCGACATCTCCGAGAAAAAACCTGCAGTACACTAACGGGACTAATGACCACAGCAGTCGACGCGTCCAAAATCACTTAACAATTAACCAATCATATCGCAGAAAGTCGTGTGCCTAATTCGTCTTGAAGACTAGATTTGCAGACACTGAGGGACGGGCCGCGGGCGTTGAGTGTGGCGCGTGTCTTCTCTTTGTTTCTCCGTCGCTCCCCCGGGGATGGGATCCGGGGCCGAGGCGCCGGCGGCTCATTGGGTTGCACGGGCGCGCGCGGGCGGCGGTCGCCCCCCCCCCAGTCGCCGCCTTTCTGCTCGATCGCCCGCCCGCGATCGGAGTGCTCGAACCCGCGTCCGGAGGGCCACGCCCGCGCGCCTCATCAGTGTGCGCAGCGGCGGCGAGGGCTCCCGGGCCGCGCGACGGGAAGTGACCGGGCTGGGGGAGAAGAGTAGGTGCCGGTGGAGACGCGAAAGCAGGAGGTGTGGGTACGGAAGATCGTGGGCGTGCAGTATTAGACCGGCAACTTCCCGTCTCTAGTAAAGTCCTGTGTGGAGGCGAATTCTTGCTGCCAGCTGCTCTGATCGATAGTTTTCCGGGTGGACGGGAAGTGACGGGCGGGGGAGAAGAGTAGGTGCCGGTGGAGACGCGAAAGCAGGAGGTGTGGGTACGGAAGATCGTGGCGTGCAGTATTAGACCGGCAACTTTCCGTCTCTAGTAAAGTCCTGTCTGGAGGAGAATTCTAGCGGTCGGCTGCTCTGATCGGTAGTTTTCCGTGGTTTCTCCGATCAACACCAGGCGAATGTCGGAGCAGTATCCTAACAAACGGGCCACGGACCGCGCGCGATCTTTCCTTCCTCTTCCTTGTCCTATCCTCTCCCCGTTACACACACACCCGCACACACACACTAACATGTACTGTACTACCACATATTCCGGGAGACCGGTCGGGAACTTAGAGCTTGTCCCGGCTGGGACAGTGCCCCGCTGGTCGGAGGTACCTAATTGAGGGAAACCCCGCTCACCGATGTGTTGGCCGACACCGGACCTCGCCATCCTGCGAAGGAAGATCCCGTGAAGGAAATTTGCAAAATTCGTGAGATGGAAGTCGAACTTCGGCATTTTTCATAAGATTCAAGAATTGGATTAAGAAGATTATTTGAAATAAACACTCTATTTCAAACACAATTTTAACTTTAACTTATAATTTTAAATTAATATTAGAACAAAGCAATTAAGTGATGTTGATTTCAGTGCTTCATACATCAGTCAAAATTAATACATCTGCAAAATATAATCTAATTAATGTTTAGTTCAACTGACGTCCATCCCAATCAGGTTTTTCTTTAGTTTTCCTTTACCTTCCGAGCAAATGCCAAGGTGGTCCCTTGCCTTACTTCTGTTTATTTAAATATCACTTCCCTCATCATAATGAATATCAGTTATTATTTGAGACTAGTGTAGCTTTTGACTTCTGATACAATAAAAATCAATGTGTTTTTGTTCATATTTTATACGCTGCCGTACCGTTCTTTCGATTGCGATAATACTTTGTCAATTTATTGCTTCCAATTTTCGCAAACAATAAATGCATAGTACCATTCACAATAGTATTGTTTGCCATTGAAGGAAAATGTAGTGATACAATGTGCGTATCGTAAATCGGGGCATTGTTGATTTTGTTCGTTCAAACTGACTCGAGGGCTCCTGATCAGATCTACGCAACCCGCCGCTTCCTCAAGCATTAAGCACTTCTTTGCCGCATATTCTGCCCCTGCGCTTGAGAAATATCGGCCGTATTTATTACTTGAGCGATATCGCGGGCAAGGCAACAGCATTCCTCCAAGTCAGTGTCATTGCTAATGCGTCCCCAAATTTGAGAGGACAATAGCGTTCTTGACAATAGGAACTGCAACCATGTTCAAACCAGGACATAGAACAAACCTATACTGGAGAGTAAAGTTTTTCTTTTTTTTAAATTTTTCCTGAGCAAAGTGTAAAATGTGATTGTCACGTGAGCAGTAGCGTGTGAAATTTAATACATTGCAATAGAGAAGAATTTCCGGGTCTACTACTTAAATATAAAAATAAAAGCGTTAAAAAAGTTTTAAAAAATTGATATCAATTGTTTTAAAACCTTAATAATATTTCCCGATAAATATTCAATTTTTCAAAAAGAAATGCATTGAAAACTTACATTTTCTCGTAGACCTTTCACAATAGTATTGTTTACCATCGAGGAAAACTGTAGTAATACAATAGGGCGTCCGGCTTCAAAAGAGGTCGTTGATTGCCAGTCATATTACATGTCTGTGGGGCAGAGGCGGAAGAATTCTCGCGTGGGGATGGAGCGGATTTCTTGATTTACTGTGATTTACTGATTTGTGAAATACTATGGTCAATAGTTCTGTAAGTGTAGTGCTTGCCTGCCGTTTAAATGGAGAGGCGTTGGAGTTTGTTGATTGAGATTCCGAGCGCGTCATTTACTGAGGTCATTAGTCTCATAAATGTAGTGAATCAATAGTTCTGTAAGTGTAGTGCTTGCCTGCCGTTTAAATGGAGGCGTTGGAGTTTGTGTATCTCCCACAAGCGGGCACCGCCTTACCCGGAACACGCTCTGAGCTTCCGACCGGTCTCATAGCATAGTTGGTAGTGTAGTGCATGTGCGTGTAAGTGTGTGTATGTGTGTAAGGAAGGGTATGTTAGGAACTACCCCGCCATTCGCCTGGTTTTGATCGGAGAAACCACGGAAAACTACCGATCAGAGCAGTCAGCCGCTAGCATTCTTCTCCACAAAGCGACCGGGAACGTTAGCTCAGTGTCACTGGTCACTGCAGCGCCTCTGACCGGGAGGTCCTGGATTCGAGTCCTAACGGCGGCAGCATTTTCGGCACTAGCTTTCAGCTACGTCGAATTCAGTCGCTGTATGGAGGAGAATTCTAGCATTCGGCTGCTCTGATCGGTAGTTTTCCGTGATTTCAGCGATCAACACCAGGCGAATGCCGGAGCAGTACCCTTCCAAACGGGCCACGGACCGCGCGCGATCTGTCCTTCCTCTCCCTTGTCCTATCCTCTCCCTTGCACACTTACACTAACATGCACTACACTACCACATATTCCGGGAGACCGGTCGAGAGCTTAGAGCTTGCCCGGCTTAGGGCGGTGCCTCGTTGGTGGGAGAGTTCTGGTTAGGGGAAATCCACTAGCCGACGGTAGGTCGGCGCCGGATCTCGCCATCCATCGGGGGAAGTTCACCGTCATCTCCCGAGAAAAAACATGCACTACACTAACGGGACTAATGACCAAAGCAGTTGACGCACCCGGAAACACGAAAATATCAAACAGTCAATCAATCCAGGCAGCGAATGAATACGAGCTATCTAGCCACCGTCGGGACTGGAACCTAGGATCTCCCGGTGAGAGACACTGCAGTGGCATCAGTTGATGCACTGAGCCATCTCTTCCGGTGTTGGTGAAAACGCGATCGTGAGCAGCGTGACGGCGAGGGAGCGTGGGTGGCAGGGGGGAAGCGGGCCCAGGGAGGGGAGCAATGGGAATGGATGGGTAGGGGAGCGCGGAGCGGCGGGAGGGGGGCGATTTGTTGCGCCCAGGACGCACTCAGCGCCCCCGTCCATCCGCTGGGAACGGGAGGGGCTCTCCCCTCCCCTCCTCTCCCGTCCTCTCCCCTCCCCTCCGTCTGCCTTGCGCCGCGCGGATCTGTTTAAGCGTCGCTCTTCCCGCATCAGCCGACGGGCCCTTCATCGTCCGCCACACCGAACTCAAAATATAGCACCAGCCAATAAAAAAGTCATATACATATTTCAAACGCACATTCCGGTAAAACCTCCCGGCACAAATAAATGAGAACTGTTCTGTTCATAATTTTCGCCAACATGCCTAACATTCTTCCGAAAGTTCTATTAATTTGAAATGAAGTTCATTTTGCAAAATAGCTAATAATGTTTTACATGGTGGGCATGTATAACTTATTACTATAATGTTTTTACAATATTGTGCCAAAAGAGAAAATACAAGACAATTACTTTATTACAGCCTTTAACAACTCAAATAAAGCACCATTTGTGTTCTTTTCGGGTATATTTTTCTTGGAAAAACAAATAGAAGAAGAGTACATGTGAACGATAAACAAACGAAAAATAATGCGAAAGTTTCAAAATAACTTTTTACCAACATTTGGTATGTGGTTATGGAAGAAAAGAAAGTATTGTAATAAAGTGTTGTAAATGAAAACTGTGTCGTATAAATTATGTATTTTAATTATAAACAAATTCAATTTAACAAAATATTAGATTTCGTCTATTTCTTCAAGGCCAAGAAGATCTAACCTACTCCGACGAGTGGTTTGATCGAGTCCTAGTGACACTTTCCCATTAAACTTACCCAATTACAATACATTATTCAGCATTGGTGAATTTTAACAAAATATAATGAAATAAATAATATATTAATTAATGAACACGAAAATAAAGAATCTAATTCTCGAGTTCCTGAATATTTTTAAATTTTATATAAACTTTGATTTATTCTAGAAAAAACGACACCAAAAAGGAAACATTAACAATTTAGCATTATGTGAGAAAATAAAGTTGAAGCAAATTAAGTCTCCGAGTTCCGACATTCATCCCCTCACGGCTAACAGTCTGCTTTTCTCGTGAGTTCCGTTTTAATTTTCTCCTCGTGCGGTCGGACGGTGGTTCTGTCACATTCCCAGTTTCAATGAAATTCCCATCGTACATAAAAGTGAAGTAAGCTTTTATTGTCCAAAATGGGTATTTTTTGTCTGCGTTACTATTTATTTTTTCTAAGAAATCTAATAACTACATTCTTTGGCACAAAATTCCTTTGACAAAGACTTCCTTTAATCTAAAAATTGCTTTAAATTCATCATTCAGTTTGTCATGTACACTGATCACTGTACACCTTTTTCAATGTCTGTTACTATGTGATCTACAACTGTATTGATAATTATTGAATCTTTGATAGTCTTCACATGAGTGACTAAACACTCAAGAATTATGATATGGTAAGTAATATTTGTCCCATAACACAACGTGTTGTCATTCTTTTCGGAGACACTAGAATATTTTGCAGTAACAGGCGATAGAAAAGCAAGATTATAAAACTTTAAAGATAATACCCAACTATGTGCACGAAAGAATAGAATTTTTTGTATCTGCTTGGTTATACGACATGATTTGTGTAACTTCGCTCCTTTTGCCTTATGAGTAACAACAACGTCAAATTTTAATGTCGATAACACAATTTCAATGTCGATGTCACAACTAAAAGAGACATTACTTCATTAGGGAATGCCATTGTAAGTTTTACAGATTTTAGCTCTACGTCGTCCATAATTTTAAGGTTTCTAATAATTATTTTAAAATTAAACCTTTGATTTTTCAGAAGTTTAGATAGAGCTAAAAATTATCAGGCCCAAAACTATGGTCTATGAGGAGAAGGCAAAAATACGATGAAACAGAAACCCACCAACACCAAAGGGGGAAAATGTAGAAAATAAGAATGAGGTCATGCGTGGTAAAACAGTATAAAACAATGGGAGAATCAAAAGAAAATAAGGAAAAAAAAACATCAAGAGTGAGAGATGGACAAAATTACTTTGATCATAAAAGAATATTTGAATGATTGTAAAATGGAAATAAAAGGAAACAAAGGGTCAAGAAGAAGGAAAAGAAGATGAAGAAAGAGGAGAATAAATTAGGATAATGTTATTTACTGGTTGTATACCATCAGAGAGGAAACAAGACGAGTATATTTTGTCTATGATACTATGACACTACGGTAGGCAGAGGGGAAGAAGGCGAAATCTCTCAGAGCAACCGCTGACAGCGCCATCGCCCGCGCCTCCCCGCATCCTTCGCACGCCTCAATCTCCACCTCAGCTCCACCCATGCGCTCTCCGCCCTCCGTTTCCTTTCGCTCGCTTACTCGCCTCTCTCTCTCTGTTTTCACCTTCGCTCTCACCGCCCGCTCCCTCGCCGCCCCATCCGTCCGCTCGTCGTCTGCCATTTCCTCCGAGGCATCTGGCCTTCACTTATTCACGCGGCGTTTTTCCCCTTTCCCCCCCCTTACTCGCCTCTCTCTCTCTGTTCCTTCCGCCCCGCCCGGCTCCGCACTGCTCACCCCCGCCCAGCCCCGCCCAGCCCCGCCCAGCCCCGCCCGGCCCGCCCAGCCCCGCCCAGCCCCGCCCAGCCCCGCCCAGCTCCGCCAGCCCCGCCCAGCCCGCCCAGCCCAGCCCGCCCAGCCCCGCCCAGCCCGCCCGCCCCGCCCAGCCCCGCCCAGCCCAGCCCGCCCAGCCCAGCCCCCAGCCCCGCCCAGCCCCGCCCGCCCTCTCGCCCGCTCAGCCTCGTCCAGCCCGCCAGCCCCGCCCAGCCCGCCCAGCCCGCCCAGCCCCGCCCAGCCCGCCCAGCCCGCCCAGCCCGCCCAGCCCGCAGCCGCCCAAACCAGCCCCGCCCAAACCAGCCCACCCAAACCAGCCCCGCCAAACCAGCCCCGCCCAAACCAGCCCGCCAAACCAGCCCTGCCCAAACCAGCCCGCCAAACCAGCCCTGCCAGACCATCCCGCCTTGCCCCACCCTGCCCCGCTCAGCCTCGTCCAGCCTCGTCCAGCCTCGTCAATCCGCTCCCAGACCACGCCCAGTCTTCCCATCCCCCGACGCGCCCCAACCCCTCCCACTACTCCAGCCCCATCCCTCCCAGCCGATCCCAACTCACCCACTCCGCCCGTCCCACCTCACTACCCCGCCTAACCCGATCCAGTTCCGCCCACCCGTCGCCCACCCAGCTCACCGCCCGCCCAGCGCCCCCGGGCCGCGCCGCAGCGCTGCGCTCCACTTTATGAAAGGCGCCGGCAGCGGGCGCGGCCGCCGCGGCGCTGTCACAGTCGACACCAGCGCGCCCTAGACGCTAATAGCCCCGCGCACGCAGAGGTACTTTAAAAGTCAACACGACGCGCCCGCCGGCCCTTGAGGCTTGTATAACTCCGGCGGCGGCGCCTGCACGCGCCCGCCCAGCAACGGAACGGGCGAGGAGGCGCAGGCAGAAGGGAATGAGAGGGTAAAAGAAGAGGAAATTAAATATGGTGGGAGGGAAATCTATTTGCGTGGGGGTGGTGGTTTTGCGGTGTTCTTGAGAGGGATGGTGGCAGCGGCTGAAGACGATAACGTCACCATTGGGGATGACGGAGGGGTATTGCGATGAAATCATAAACCCAACGTTTGCTAGTGCGGAGGAAGGAGGAATTGATCTTGGAGAGAAGGCATGTGAAATCTACAAGAATCTTTATTAATATTTGCTGGCAAAGCCAACAATTATTGGCATAAAATCGGGACGTGATAATATTCGATTCTCATAGCATAAATGCCACTTTTACGGTCGCATCACAACAAGCTCGTCAGCCAACATGCGTCCTCTGGTTGAAAACAATTTCTGTTTTCTGAAAGTTGGCTCCTATAAGAGAAGAAATGGAGAGAAGAAATAGTTATCTGTTTCTCGGCATCCGTCTTGTCGGTAACCGGAATCACAGATCGCCTTTCATATTCTCTTCCAAGATAATCCTACAACGAATGCAATATTTGTTCTCGCCAGAAATTTCAAACCCACACCGTGTAGTACATGTCAGCGTTAATACATGGCCACTTACTAATAATTTGGTTAGTTCTGTTCTTGGACTTAACCCTAGGAGTCAGACTAACCCATACCCACATCCAGAAACTCTAACTAATATATAAAAGTTCTCATATCCATCAATTTTACTTTCTAGTATACCGTATGGTAAGTATTGAGAAAGTATTGTAATGTGGCGGAAACATTTTGTTTACAAAAAAACTCTTATTTCCAGCTCTGGTAACAAACGAGTGGTTAAAGCTTGTTCCTGTATTGCAAGACATTAAGAGACATTCTTTGCGATGAGCAGACGGAGAATATAAAGAGAAATCTTGAAGATAAGAGCTAGGGAAGAGCGATGAAACACAAGAAAAGTGAAAAGCATATATAGGTAATGAAGAAAAAATGTATACATCACTTGTTAAGAAAGTAATAGTGGGTCATTGTGGGAAGATGATAGAGGGAATCCAACGCTGATGTCTCATGTAATCTAAATAAATCCAAACATCAAAACGTAGCACTGTTTGTGAATTTTCAAACACTTTGCTGATAGTAAAATATGTACCATCACACAGTACACATTTAGAGTAATCTTCAACAGTTGTGAGAAGTAATGTTTAAAATTCGCATTTTTATTCAAATCAGCCTCTTTGGCTAGTTCTTCATTAACTTTATTGAGTTTCGAGAAAAGTTTACAAAAGTTCGCAAAAAAACAATGTCTGGAATGTAGTTTTTCAAAATCACATCCAAAAAAAATATAGTATTGGTTTAAACTTCAGAATGTCTCAAAAAATATTGCAAACTTCTAAGACACGGAAAGAGGTTCAAAATTATGCCTTTTTGTCAATAATCGTAGAGTGATAAATTGAGTAGAATTGATATAAAGTTTTTCCTATCAACGGGACCCATCAAATGATATCAAAGTCGTCCCACCCACCTTACCCTCGGGATGGGAGGGGGGAAATATAAAAAGGTTAAATGGGAATCCCCGTTAAATGGAACCGACTACCTCGGGATAAGGTAGTCATTGACCCCATATGTGTCCTGCATATACTGGGTGTTCCATTTAAAACTCGTTTTGGAAATATCTCAAAACGTTCCCACCCGATCGAGGTAAGTGGGTAATGGAATTTGTTCCTATTAATGATGACCTAATTTGTAAGAAGCTACTCAATGCCACGAAACGTCACAGTGTGGCTATGAAAAGTTACTTCCATTTTACTCCAGAATAGATAAGTGGTTTCAACTCGATGGGTGTCCAGCACATTACGCACTATCTCGAGAGAGTTTGAATCGTGATTATCCTAATCGATGGATTTGTTTAGGAGGATCTGCACGTTTACCCGAATTGTTTTCTCCCAATTTTGTTTGTGAGGAATTTTAAACGATAAATGTTACGTAGGCGTTACAACAACCCCACAATATCTGTGGCAGCGAATTAGTCGTGACATTGCAAACCTTAGCGTAGATCAAGTAAGGAAAATTGGATTGTCTCTTAGAAGAAGAACAGCGAAATGTATTGAAGAAGACGGACAACATTTTGGAGATTTGTTGAAGTGAAACGTGTCGATGTGTGAGTCACTTCCTGGGGTCTTCTTTTCATTCAGCTGCATGTTCCCTGTGGAGACACTTCATCCGGCACTAGGTGTTGTGGGTACTTCTAAATGGTTACTTATGCCTCCACTCCCCTATACAGAGACGGGGATTGAGCAGTTGAGTGAGATAGAAGGGTTATTTTGTTATATATTGGCCGGGTTATTTTGTTAACGGTTTTAGGGCGTGACAGTTGCGATTGTTGTATCGTTTGTTTTGATTGCGTGTATTGAGTCAGTATTTTGTCTTTGTGATCGTCTTCTGTAATTGTCATTGGCGCGTCATTTGTCGTCGTGATTCGTCGTTGGGCAACTGCATCTGGTAACTGGGGGTGGAAGCTGTAGGATATCTTTTTAAATATATTTATTTCCTGTTCAAAAATTTATACAATTTTTCAGGATGTTAAATAAAATTATATTGTACTTTTTGGGTATCTAAAGGATGTTTTTTGCGGCAGTGTCTGAGAGGATTAAATAGGATGTGAAGGTGTGAGGTTATTAGGAAAGGTTGGTGATGAAGTTTTCGGTGACGGTTTTTGCGGATTTATGAATGTAGGTTAGGATGTAAGGGATGTTGTGTAAAGAGCGGATGTCATTGAATTTGGTGTATAGTGGGGGTCGGAAGATAAGGTGGATTACTCTGCTTTCGGTTCTGATGATGTCAAGTTTGGTGGGGGATGTGGCTATCCACGTGGGATGGGCATAGGTGAGGATGGATCGGATGTAGGAGAAACAGATGATTATTTTTTGGGGGAAGATGGATTGGTTTTTCAGGAGCGGATAGAGGGCGTTAATTATTTTGTGGGTTTTGGTGATGGAGTGTTGGATGTGAATACACGTATCGTTGTGCGCATGGCTTTTTCCGGCCGGAATAAGCCGGAATACGCCGGAATTTTTAATACGTGTCGTCCAGTAAACTACGCCTTTGTAGTTACATCAGAGATATTGTTGGCATTTTATTAGCAAATATTATGAATAATGAATACCAACTCTTTGTCTTGTAACATTTAAGTTTTGTTCTGAACATATAGCAATCATAATGGATCGATGGGGATCACAATAAAAGTCGGATGACGAGTACTTCTGCGGACGCTTCTCAGAAGCCGTGTGTAGACAGCACCAAGCGAATGCCTACCGTGAGAGTCGTCATTTATATATATCTATAAAAACCTTTAACCCGGCAGCGGATGGGTTGGGTCTCAGGGACCCACGAGGTAACAAAAACTCCAATCACACACTGAACACCAGCAGCGTGTTCGTATTTCTACCTTTCTTTTATTTTCAAATCTAACGTTCAGCGTGACAGTTATTGCCGTATATGTTGTGTACGTGATTATGCAACTTGCTTAATTTGTGCATAATTTGTTTCGCGCTTGATCTCTCAGACCCAACCCATCAGTGCGTGTATCTCTAATGTTTGTATGTACGTATTCTTCTTTTTAGAATGATTTATTTTTTGATGTAGATAATATGTTATTTTTGTGTATATTACGTATAACTAAAGACAAATTGAACTGTAATTTCAGAATTGAGTCAAACTATCCAATGGAATGGCGAGGTTAGTTAGGGTGGCTTCTTTGTACTCCTTAAATTTATTAAATATCTTTTGATGAGAATAATATGTATATAATATATTAACAAAAATGTTTTCTTTTATATCAAACTAACATGATGAAGTCCTTTAACAATGATATAAAGAAAATATTTGCTATGTAATTCCATTTTTAATCCGGGTCTCTCAGACCCTGGTACATTTTTTTACCCATCCATCGCCGGAATAACATTTATTTTGCTACTCCATATCATGCTATTAATCCATATCGTACAATTACTATTCAATCCATTAAATTTAGTGTTTCGTAGTAAAAAGGAGTTTTTCCTTATTTTTACCCAAAGTAGTACGTCAGACTATGGCTTTGTATTAATACTTAGTACAGGTCGCCTTTATAATCTGTTGATTGATTTTTCATCAATTGAGTACGTCAACTATTGAGGTCATTACTCCCGAAAGTGCAGTGCATTTTTTTAATGGGGGTGGCGGTGATCTTCCACCACTGGTTGGCGAGATCCGGCGCCAACCTATCACCGACTAGTGGGGTTTTCCTAACCAGGTATCTCCCACCAGCTGGGCACCACCCCAGCCAGAACAAGTTCTAAGCCCTGGCCGGTCTCCCAGCATATGTGGTAGTGTACGAGTAAGTGTGTGTGTGTGTGTGTGTGTGTGTGTGTGTGTGTGTGTGTGTAAGGGGTGAGGATAGGACAAGGAAGAGGAAGGAAAGATCGCGCGCGGTCCGTGGCCCGTTTGGTAGGGTACTGCTCCGGCATTCGCCTGGTGTTGATCGGAGAAACCATGGAAAACTACCGATCAGAGCAGCCGGCCGCTAGAATTCTCCTCCAAACAGCGACTGAATTCACCCTAGCTGAAAAGCTAGTGTCGAAAATCCAGCCGCACTCGAACCTAGGACCTCCCGGTGAGAGGCGCTGCGGTGACATCAGTTGATGCACTGCACCACCGCTCTCGGCTGTAATATAGTGTTGAAATGAATATGTTGTTAATATTCCTCTTTGAATTCTTTTCCTGCTTCGTCTTTCCTGGAGCGTTCGCGACAGCGGGGTGGGGGTGGGGGATGGGTGCCCTGTTCCGGGCTATTGGGTTTATGACGGAGAGTGGCTTTAGGCCCCGTCCGGCCTGGCCCGGGGCCAAGCGCCCGCGACCACAGCGTTGTCCGATAGCTGCAGCGCCCCCCCCCCCCGCGCCCGCTCCACCCCTCTCCAGTTTTTGCCCTTCGCCCCCTATTAGTGTCCCCTGCAACCACTCGTGGGCGATCAATTCACCGCGCGAACCCCTCGCTTCTTCCGGAACTTAATTGTCTTCAAAGTATTATTGTCTATTTTCTGCATTTCGGACATAATTGAATTTAACAATTTGGTTAGAATGTATATTTACTTTCAGGTACAATAAATATATTTGTGGATAATATATTTGAAAGTCCAAATTCTGCGCATCATGGTAAAAATTCGTGAAACTTTTTTCCTATTGTCTCATATTTTTTGAACTCCAAAAATTATGTGTCTTCTTTTTATGCTGAAAATTTAATATTTCTAATGAATTACATATATGATGAGTGGTAAATTAGAATAGTTTTTGAAATTTCACATTTAGAGTACTTTAATCTTAAAAATAGATAATTCATTGAAAATAAATTACGTAAAATCTATCCAAGGGCTCAAAGTTACTTTCCAAATTAATACGTCTTAGCAGGTTCTTTTCGTTTAGTGAGTTGCGTCACTTAATCATCATTTTTATTGAAATGAAAAGTATTTTAAGAAGTGAAAAATATCAATATTTGAGGGATTCAGTTTTTGTATTTGGTTGTACTACTATATAAAACTATTAATGGTCTTTAATGGGATTAATTTAAGCCTTGGTACCATCAAACGAATTAATCACTAATTGCTTCATTACGATCTCCTCCTTTCTCATCTTCCAGGGACCAGGATGAGACATCAATGTTTAAATACTACACTTGAATACTTGATAAGCCATGAACGAATAAAACACCGACACCGACTGTCTCCTTAAATGATAGCGGCATGCTTTGCTTTTTGCATGCAAACTTCTACGTGCGTGCAAATACATATTTTAATTAACTGGGGGTGCGATGTCCCTCCCTCCCAAATTCAATTTTCTGAGGGTCGTCATGCCGCTTGCACTGCACACTGGACCAACCCCCCGCACTGTACCGATCGCTATCACTACTTAAAAGTGCTTCCTTCTTTCACTCAAGCCAGTAAAATCTTTATGTACTAAAAGTGTACGTGATAATATGTTTATCTCTTAAACGTGTTTTGTATGTCAAAATATTTACGTGTTAAGGTGGTGTTTGGGAATGAAAAGTATGTCGGACCAGACGTGAGAAAATCAGAGAGAATACTGGGAATAGAACGATGAGATATGAAGAGGTCCTAGATGGAGCAGAAGGCATAAGAATGTGTAGTTGGGAAGAGTAAAAAAGGCGAGAAAGGGAAAATTCTTTAGACAAAGGGAAGCGAAGGGAAGGATGCTTAGGTGAGATGTGAAGAAAATGTTGAGGGAATAGATAGGAAGTTACAAAAGCAGGAGGCGTTTGATAAAATACGTATTTGACGGGATACACAAAGAAATAAGTGTCTTGTATTTCACGACACTTACACGTAATAAGAAACGAAAATAGTTGTAAAAGAATAGTGATATTTAGAATTGGAGTGAGGTTAATTGAACAAGAGAAATAAAGTGTAGTGTATATGAGGGGAAGAAATAAGGCATATAATCGAAGACTGTGATAGGGTATGGATAGGAAGGTGTAGTAGGGATCTGAATAGAAATGAGAGATATTAAAAGAGTGAATAAGATTCTAAAGGATAATGGAGAGAATGATAGTCTCGAAAGGAATTGAGGAAAAGAAAATAATTCGGAAGGTTAACATGAGAGACATAGGGTTAATGGACAATTTTCTAAAGAAGGTCGAAAAATATGTATGCTGAAAGCAAAGCAGGTAAAATCTAAATAAAGTGGGTATGTGAAGGAGCAGCTAAAGCAGTAGGTTAGTCTGTTAGTAGTAAAGTAGTGTTACTACGAGTAAAAGATGCGTGAATCTCATCTGTGTCTTCGTTGGGAGAAATTTGCAAATAAAGTTTAGCTTGATATTATACCTGACAAATCTATGAAGCATGCAAACGTATATATGCATTTTGAAGTTTTATTTTGGTACTATTTACTTGCTGAAAGACCATACTATTCTAGAAACTTCCTTGAAGCATTAAATGTGTACTGAAATTTGATTGGGTAAATTGTTGAAGTATGGCGGATTACATATTCAAAACACAATACAATATTTTTGTTTATAAGCAAGGCATTCCTTAGTCCAATTCTTTTTAAACAATCGTGTATGGAGTTTTTGATACATTTTAAAAGACATTTTTCTCATCATAACTAACTGATTCTCACTAGAATTTTGATATTTGCCTGAAAATCAATGTGTATATAATTTATATTATCACAAACCTTTTATTTATTATTATCTAATTTTGGACATTCTAATTGGTATGAGAATTCCAATCGGTGGAGAAATTATTTACATCCCACTCTTTGCCGACGATCAGGTCATCGTGGCCGAGGATATGTGCTCCGTAAATTGAATATGTCAGTTTTAGACATATTACTCTTTAGACACCATTTTTCATAAACAATGGGGCTAAAGATTAATATGTCTAAAAATGAGTACCTGAAAGTGGGAGATGACGAGCTGGAAGGTAAAGAGATAAAGACTGAAAAATAAAGGTTGTACTACTTTTAAATATTTAGGGTCACTTTATCATCTAATGGTAAAAGCCGTGATGACATTAATAATAAAATTGGACAATGTAAAAGACAATACGGCAACTAAGTCCTATTCTGTGGAACGATGAAATAACAAAGATGACCAGATCATATTATTTACTTTTCAGTGGTTGAAATTATCACTACCTACGGTGCAGAAGTATGGGAACTAAATAAAAGCGAACTAGACAGATTTCTTGCACTTGAAATGGAATTTTGGAGAAGAAGCAGTAGCACTTCCAAACTGGAACACGTACGGAATACGAAAATAAGGAACATTATGGGAGTTAAAAGAAATATAATTGACAAAATTTAAACCAAACGCCTCCTCTGGCGTGATCATCTAAAAGGAATGGAGGAGTTTAGATGGCCTAAATTAATTTGGAAGTGGATTCCTCCCGAGAGAAGAAAACGGGGTCGACCACCAAGAAGCTGGACCCAAGATGTACAAGACGCGATGGCTGCCAGACGACTGCAAGAGGGAGATTGGCAAGATAGAGAAAAATAGAGATTGGAATATATATATATATATATAACATTCTCACTCACTATTTGACCATTGTTTTCCAACCATTTAAATCCTATCTCGAAGCTGGCTTCTAGCAATTAGCGAGATATTGATCGTTTTGGGAAAAAGAAGGTAATCGAGACATAGCTTGTTTGTGTCTCGACAATTGCATTTACATTCAGAATAAATAATGTAGCATTTAATTGCAATATTCATCCACATACAATGGTTAAAATTCTGAAAGCAGTAACGTGACCATTTTGTATGGTAATCACACTATTTTTTAATATTTCTTATTTATTTTTAAATGTTTTTATTTTATGTATGCAAATTTCCAGGTTACAATTATTTACCTTCAGTAGAAGTCGTTTCCTTTATCATTTTCAAATTTCATTGCTTTGCAATGTCAGTCTTTTTTAAAGCTGAAAACTACTTTATAGATGTTGTAGTTTCACTCTGATACCACAGTTTATCTCCAGTCTGTGTACATCTCTCGTGAAATGTGTTTTGACAAACTCACGGAAATTTAATTCTTTGTTCTAAGGGCGTTTAGTTTACGTAAAATCCATTAGTTGGAATTCATTCAGTTCTGTCAAAGTCCTGCATGATTTTTACGTGCAAATTGCTCTTTCAAAGGTTTGTAGCCTTCTTGAAATAGAATTTTCACTTGTCGCTTTCAATACAATCCTATTTGTCACACGTCATATTTGGGGCTCTTTTCATCCACGTTGTCTGGTTTGATGACATAAATTCGTTTTGTGTCCGAGAGGTGTGTATCCCCTCCGTTGAAGTATTCGTCCACATTTGGTCATCCCGACTTCGTGGTTTTAAAGCTAATTTCCCCAAATCCATCTTACTAAATTTATTCCTCTGTAACTAAAACTGTTTTTAATTATTTTTCTTACATGTATAGTAAAATTAGTGACTAGAAAGTTATCATGAAATAAAAAAATTATCATTCGATTTTGTCAGAAAATTTTAAATGAAATTTAGCGTTAACAGCTTGAAAAGGGAGTTTTAATTATTTCGTTTGCAGTTCACAAGAAATTGATATTGTCACTAGCATTTAAATAAATTGTACAAAAAGTTGTTATTATTTTAAAATAAGAAATACTGCTCAGTGATGAAACCAAAAATATAAATAGGTGCATTTCTCATATTATTTTCAAACCACCAAAATATTTTTTAATTATATTTCAGCGCCAAACATCAGACGTTACATTTCAAGAAAGATAGCGATGTAGTTGAGCAAATTGTGAGTGATAGTTGAAGAAAGTGATAAATATCGCCTCGTCTTTCAGATGATTACATGTTTCTACTTTCTCGTCCTTACTTCGTAAAAAATAAAGTTTTATTACCGTGCGTAGGTAACGAAAAAGCCGGGTCTCGGTAACAAAAAACAGGATACATCTTGTTTCTGTATATAGAAAATTACTCCTAACATGCTCAGAATCCATATTTTGTGGGTCCCTGATACCGAAAAGTCGATTAATGGCAAAAAGTGTGTCTGTCCGTCCACCCGTCCGTCCGTCGTCAGTCGTCAGATCGTCAGTCCGTCAGTTCGTCAGTCCGTCAGTCCGCCAATCCGTCCGTCAGTTCGTCAGTCCGCCGGTCCGTCCGTCTGTCAGTCCGCCAGTCCGTCGGTCCACCTGAGGTCAATGCTAGCGCCAAAACCGGCTAACCGATTTTCGCCAAAATTGATATTTATCGATCAATTAAAAAAAACCCTCTTCATTTTGAAATCTAATGAGTGGTGTATTCGATAATCAACGTCTTGGTTCACGTCTCTAATGTATGTTTCGTTAATCTGATATTTCTATCCCAGCATCAACAGGTTACCCCCTCGTTCATTCGGGTTCTGTTTCTTCAATCATCTCCATCACACTTAAATTGAATGTTTTGCCGCTCATCACCTTTTGTTTGCGTCATTTATAACACATTTTAATCTTCCCTCTCGCCGTGCACTCCATTGTATTACATTCCTCTCATGTGACAATGCCATCGACCTGCACTTATCACCCCGTTCCCCCAACGCACTTCTCTCGCCTGCGTCCGCGTGTCGCCGCCGCCTCTGACCTCGAGCGGCGCGCGCGCAATCCGACAGTGTCCCGCGGGGTTCGCTGTCTAATTTGTTGCGTCGCTCCAAAATACAAAATTTACGGCAGCTTAATGAGAAAGTTGCGCCTGAATTTACGCTCTGCGAGCGCCCGCAGCGCCGACTCGCGGCAGGAGAGGGCGCGAGGAAGCGATAGGGGGCAGGATGGGGGCGGATGGGGATGGTGAGGGGTTGAGGGGTGGAAGGGTAAAGGGGGTAGGGAGAGGGAGGGGGCCGTAAGGGGCGGGAGGACGGAACAGGGCGGAAAGGGCGGGAGGAAGCGATAGGGGCAGGATGGGGGCGGATGGTGGTGGTGACGGGTCGAAGGGTAAAAGGGGGCAGGGGAGAGAGCGAGAGGGGCCGTGAGGGGACGGAAGGGGGCAAGAGGGAGCAGGAGGGGGTGGGTGGAGGCGGGAGGAGGGGTGGAATCGGGAAGTTAGGGTGTACGTGTTTAGGAGGGGAATGGGTGGATGGGGCGGGTAGGGCAGGAAAGGGGCGAGAGGGTGCAGTAGGAGATGGGAGAGAGCGGGTCGGGCAGGAAGAAGCGGGAGGGACGGGAGGGGGTAGGTGTGGGCAGGAAGAGATGCGAGTTAGTTAATACCTTATTTTACGTGGCGAGACTCGGGCCATCGGGCCCGCCCGGGCAAATTTCGCTACGCTCCTTTCACCACCTAGCGGAGAAAGGAGGTATTATATTGGGTGACGAAACAGGTGGATCTCAATTTTGCTCAGAGGCTTCTTTTAGGCTTGAGGATCTTTTACATGCAGTAAATCTACATACGTGGACAGCGCCTTTACTTCCTCCGAAGGAAGACGTACGAAGGATTTTTTCGCCCTTAAAATCCACGGCTTCGATCGGGTTTGAACCCGCAAACTCGGGTACAACAGCCCGGTACGCTGACCGTTATACCACCGAATCCGCTGGATGGATGGGAGGGGGCGCGAGGGGCCGGGAGGGGAGGAAGGGGCGGGTAGGGCCAGTAGGGGTGGGCTGGGACGCGAGGCAGAAGACAAAGAAAACGGTGCGGGAGGGGTGACGATAAATGGGCTGAGTAGAGTACAGCACAGAGTAAAATGTGACGGAGGCGGGATAAGACGGAATGGGGCAGGGAACGAGGTGGGGATCGGGGGTGGATCTGCACGAGGGTACGTCACGTGGTGCTAAATGTGACGCTGTAGGCTGAGTGGCGCTGAAGAGCAGTGCAGCAACAGCAGCTAAGAAGCAATGAACCGCAGTTTGAAGAGTCTGTTGTCAGATTGTCTGAATTTGTAGGCCTCAAACAACAATGAATGACCAGGAGCGGTGGCTCAGTGAATCAACTGATGCCACTGCAGCGCCTCTGTCCGGGAGGTCCTAGGTTCCTATTCCCGACGGCGGTAGGATTTTCGATACTAGCTTTTCAGCTAGGTCGAATTCAGTCGCTGTCTAGAGGAGAATTCTAGCGGCCGGCTGCTCTGATCGGTAGTTTTCCGTGGTTTCTCCGATCAACCCCAGGCGAATGCCGGAGCAGTCAACTAACAAACGGGTCATGGACCACGTGCGATCTTTCCTTCCTCCTTTCCTATCCTCACTCCTTACATACACACTTACACCAACATGCGCTACACTACCAAGCAAGCATCCGAGTGAGACAGTTCTGTGTGTCTGATAGAAAAGAAATCGATTACCTTTTATGTTTTGTATCTTATTCTCAAAGCACTAAAAGAATCATGTTAAAATGGTTCACTGCTGTATGTGCGCGAAAAAATTTGACTTTGTGAATACATACAATATTAAAAGAAGTTTACCATTTCAAAAATAAATTCCGGGCAGACGTTTGAAGCGTTTTAGCATTTATTATGGAATAGATAACGTAATACTTCCATGGCAGTACCAGATTGGATGTGTCGTAAAATACAATAATCTGCTCGAAATTGCTCACCCATCTATCTCAGAAATTTCTCTAACTACAGCATTTTGTCTAGTATCTAATTTACTCCATTATAGAGATTCCTTGCTTATTTTTTACAGCTTTAATGCATGGCTTCAAACATTTTCACTACTAATATTTGTTATAATTATTTATTATATCCTTAAAATCATATGCTTAAAATTTTAATCATGTCCTTGAAATTCTCTCATGCAACAAAAGTCGATGTCTGTGCTTACTGCTATTCAATGAGGCGGTCTTCGTTCCAAACCGCCCCATTGAGCCAATGATGGCGTTCTCTATGAGCCGTTGAGAGTCTGCTGAAGCTGTAGGTTTACGAAGCCATTACCTCTGCACCAAGTTGCGTCGTTTTTACAGGCAGTTAACTTTATCGTTGAGGAATTGAATTGAGTTTTACCTTGGAGAGAAGATGTATTTCTTAGTTTCTTTATTTCTTTTCTTTACATCCTCCCTGTAAATTTAAAACAAAAGGAGCGTTAAAAATAAACATTGCGAGATGTATTACGTTGGGGTTATTTCGATATGCACATGTCCACACTGAGTGGTAGTTTATTTCATCTACATCAGTTGATTTTAGTGTCTAGTATCAACGTACTTGTTTATGTCAAGAAATTTAGCATTAGGCTCGATTTGGAATACAAAAATTGTTTAAATATAAATATTTTACTCTGAATTTGTTTTTCTGTTGTATTTACATTATTATTGTGCCATTTTCGCAAGTTGAATAATTTTACGTTTCAGAAAATAAGTCTGTTATGACTGTGCAATGATACAATGATCGTAAATTTTGTTGAAGAGGGTCCAAATTAACTGCACTATTTGAACCCGTCAAAAATATTCCAAACTTGGTAATTTGATGAATTAAAAGTTTTAAAAGTGAACTGTGCGTTACAACCTAGTACCAACACCGTTCAGTACATGCGTAAATATTCTGTTATTATTTTATTATATAAGTTATATATAAGTTTTATTAACAAAGATACAGTCTCGTGAGTAAATTATAAATGATATGCTATACTCAATTTAAATGTAGAACTTAAATTTTCAGATTCTGCACCTTTCTGACCACCCGTGCAACGAATCAAATGTGTCACAGATGGTTCTAAAAATATATCTATTTCTACATTGCAAGCTATGAAACACATTTTGGTGACCCTTAACAAGGTTTTGAAGGTGAACCTCTTCCAAATTGAGTGATGGCAAAATGTGTTGAAGATGTGTGTTGGGAGTTGCAGTTGCATTTATTTAGTCGATCATAATTTATAGAGTGATGTTTCAAGGCAAATACTGTTATTAATTCATTTATTGGAAATGTTTGATTCTTGGAGGTCGCTGTGTCCTTCCGCAGTTGGATTATGAGATCTAGCGTCCGTCTACAGGTCGGCTTGCAGAGCATTCCCGCATTTATATTCCATTCAAAATTTTAAATTCTAATTCGAAAAACGTTTGAAACCTAACCCCCTGTGAAGTTGTACATCGTATAATGGTCATAAAGAAATCTGAAAAATAACGATTTTTACAGCTCTCTTTTAATTTGAAGAGGTTCTACATCTATTTATTTTTTTTCGGGGAACCCAATTTTGTAATAATTTACATGGCTGTATTCCACAAACGGGTAGAAATATTTTACTCCAAATTTGTAGTTTTCTTATTCTTCATGTGTCAAATTCCATCTGAGATGGTGAGAAACAATGAAGAACCCTCTTACGGAGTCTTCTGTCGATGATGGCATAAAAATTGATTTAAATGTAGTTAAAGGATTTGTTTATTTTTAATATTGCTTCACGAATTTTATTATTTTGAAGGTGGAAATTTACATTATTTATTTACTTATTTATTTATTTATTTATTTATTTATTGAGTCAAAAACTGTATGTGACGTATGGGGGAGAAAATCATCTGCGCACGTTTTCTTGAGTTTCAGAATCCCTTCCCAACTGTTTTATTATTATTATTATTATTATTATTATTATTATTATTATTATTATTATTATTATTATTATATTTTTATTATTATAAATTTACATAAGCGAGAGATTAACATTTCAAAAACTAGATATAATAAACTCTCAAATAATACTCCAGTCGCTACGAGTGTAATTCAGCCAACGCATCCATCACCACACAACTATCAGAGCGAGCAAGTAAGTCTGGAACCAATTTTCGATGAACACTTCGAAGCTGGGGACGCACCGAAATCCATTTTTTACAACACGCGATTCTCCCGGAAAAATCCTCCCGCTCTTATCTCCACACAGTTCTTCACCCGTCCGGACACTGAACTTATCTTCGTGTCGGGCAGTAGTTACAGTTGGCAGCCCTGGGCCGATTCACCGTATCGCGTGGAACGAATAACTCACGGTTTAAAAAATGGCCGCGTCGAAATGTCTGCGCTGGGCTGTGGGAGGGAAGCGGGAGCGAGATGGCCAAGGGAAGTGGAAATGATGACCACAAGAGAAGAGAATGGTAGGCATGCACGGAAACGTAGACTGCTGAAATACAAAACCAGGCGCGAAAAAAGGAAGAAGCAATTTTGTAAATCGGCCGAAAATACAAAAATGGAAAAATGCAACGGGAGTAGAAAAGGAAAAAAAAAGAATCACAATTTGCATGACACGATTTGTATCTAGAGCTAGATTACGACAGATCTGTGATATTATGTAGTCATTTAGAAAAAATACAATCTGCATTGACTAAATTCTAACTGAAAATAAGGAATGGGTTAATAAAATATTTTTAAAAATATTGTGCTCTTTAAAGCCTTGAATTTACATTTGTTAGGTACAAACTTTTACAGACAAATAACGAATAAAGTTGTCTTCTGAAATTACATCGATACATTCTTGGGATGAGATGGAACGAAAATGTTCTCAACAAACGAGACTACAATGAAAAGAAGAAGGTGACAAAAATAAAATTTTATATCAATTGACATGACGCAAGAGGGCATATAATATACGTAAAAAAATACTATATTGAATTAATAATGATAATCTCTAATTAAGCAATCAATTGCAGTTTTCAAATTATTTCACCCCATGAGCTCGGATCCTGATTGCTATTAGCGTAGATTGTATGTTTTTTTTTAAAAATTTTATTACTTCTTGTTCGGCATTTCTGCCTTTCAAGTTTATACATGATTTCTTTAACTATAGTATGAACCGTCCTCAGGTCTAAATGACAACATAATAAAATATAAAGAGCTTGGCAATTTATATTGTGTGTGTGTGTGTGTGTGTGGAGAGAGAGAGAGAGAGAGAGAGAGAGAGAGAGAGAGAGAGAGAGAGAGAGAGAGTGTATGTTCTGGATAACTATTGAACTAGTAGACTTCAGCATAACACAAAATTCTCACAGTCTCGATTCTCGCTGTAAAGATAATGTAAAATAATTATTGTGATGAATGTCACATTCTAATAATATTTCGCTGACTTATTCTAAATATCTCTGTACAAAATTGCTTCATAAACAACATGTATGTAATGTCCAACTGCTTACATAATCTACTTAAAAAACAATTGAATTTTCTGTTGCACATTGCGAAAGTGGAATTAACTTTTTTTTAGCGTTAATATCTAAACAATTATTGACAATATTAGTTGCCATGATAATCTTGCCAAAATGTTTGTCCAATGTAACTTCTTGTGTTATTGCTCAGACTTTTTTCGAAAAAGCACGAATCATTTATTCGGTAGAGGTTGCGTCTTGTCTACGAAAGTTACTGGTCACCTGGCATAAAGGAACCGCTCTCTGACTGGGGTCTGGGCCCCAGAGAAATTTGTCTGAGGTCTGGGCCCCAGAGAGTAAATGTTTTCTCGGAAGCTCTAAGCTCCCCTCCGATCTCCCGGAGTATGTGGAAGGGTAGTGCATATTAGTGTAAGTGTGTGTAAGGGTGAGGATAAAAAAGGAAGAAGTAGGAAAGATCGCGCGCGGTCCGTGGCCCGTTTTTTAGAGTACTGCTCCGACATTCGCCTGGTATTGAGAAACTACAGAAAAGTACCGGACGCTAGAATTCTCCTCCAGACAGCGACTGAATTCGACGCGACGCGAAACTAACGTACGAGGACGCTGGAGCTTTCCGACTCCAGAGACACCCGCGAGATAAAATAAATTTCCAAGGCTTGCAATAATGTGATGAGTATTGAGTTTTTCAGGTGAAAGGTAAGAGAAAGAAATTACAAAGTTCAGAAAAATCACAATGTTCTCAAACAAACTAGCACATGAAATCATAAAGTCTGGGGTCCAAATTCTTCGGCGAGATCCATCCCGGGTTGATGTAAATTTTGAAGAGATACGACAAATTAAAAAAAAATAATTTGTCATAATTGAAATGTAAATACGGAGTATTAATTTAGCTATTGCAATATGGTTTCTAATATACGATTAATAATATGGTATTCTGATAATATGGTGTGTATTATGTAAATAAATTGTATCTGCATGAAACTTTGAAAAATAAGCTTTGAAGGTGGTTTTGAGTATGATTTTCTTGTATGATGTATGATTTTCTTGTAATACACCTGCCTAGTAACTATTCTCTTCAAATTCCGAGGACCCGCAATTGAATAAAAATAGACTGCAGAAATATAAGTATGATATTTTTATCTTTAGGGTTTAGTTTAGGAGCACGTGCTGTTCTTAAAATGGCTTTTATAGGAGCAGACATGGTTTAAAAAGCTCGATTCGTGTGTTTCGGGACAAAGCATTTCCTTGCAGATCTCCGTTGGGCTGAAGGGTCTGCTGCGCAATCGCCGGTCACTGCACGTCGCCGCCGGCCATGCATCACCCCGGCCCCGCCCCCACCCCCAGCGCTCCACGGCCACGCCAGCACGCTTCCCCGGCCCGGCTCCCCCCGAACCGGCACCCTTCAAACCCTCCACCCGCCCCTCCCCCGTCCACCCAGTTCACAGTCCACCCAGTCCACCCATCCACCCAGTCCACCCATCCACCCATCCACCCAGTCCACCCAGTCCACCCAGCATCTCCACCGAACCGGCACCCCCAAAACCCTCCACCCCACACCCAACCCTCCACCAGTACAACCGTGCCACCAGCGCCCACGGCCCAACCCGCAAACGCCCCCGTCTCCTCCCTGCCTCGCCACCACCCCGCATGGCCAGGCCCACACATTTCCCCCTCTCCTCCCCGACTCGACCCTCCCCCTCCCCCCGAGCATCTCCACCCCCATCCGCTCACACCCACGTCCCTACATTCTAACCACAGCCCCTCGGTTCACGACCCGCCCCGCCCCGCCCGGCCCCACCCTACCCTACCCCGCCCTGCTCCGCCCAGCCCCGCCCTGCCCCGTCCCGCCCCGTTCCGTCTCGTGCCCCACCCCGACCCGTCCATCTTGTTCAGTCCCCGCCCAGTCTTCGCCCAGTCCCTGCCCTGTCCCCGCCCAGTCCCAGCCTGTCCCCGCCCCTTCCCCGCCCAGTCCCCGCCCCCTCTCTTCTCTCGAGTGCTCCATTCCCCGCCCAACCACTCTGCCCCGCCGCCGCCGCCATCACCTCGCTGCTTCTGCCTGCGCCGCCCCTGCACCCGCATCCGCCTGCACCAGCGGCCGACGCCCCCACCGCGCCGCCACCACTCGCCGCCGACACGCAACCGCACTCGACGCACGCGATAAATCGCCGCGCGAAGATGGCGCCTGCACGCGACAACTTTATCAATAAACATGACGTTTGGAGAGGGGCGCCGCCCGTGTGTATTAAAATCTGATCACTACTTAATACATTTTATTAATATTCATGTCCGGGGCCACGGTCATCATTAATCATTAGCCCCTCATCAATCAAATGAAATAAATCAATTTTCATGTCATTCGTGGCCACAAAGGCGCGGCCTCGCGGCGCGACGGGGAGGCTCTCGCGGCCGCGGGGCATTATGGGTGCGGGTGCAGGCGCGCGCTCTGGGTGGAGGGATGCTGAATTAAACCGATCCCGCATTGTAGCGGCGACGTGGTGCGGCATCGGGCAGACGTCAGCGGCAGCACGCGGCCCCCCCGCCCCCCCCCCCCCCCACCCCCGGAGGGAAGAAAGGGTGGGCGAGGGGGCCTTGTGTGGTGGGTGCGATGGCATTTTTGTACGGGGAACGTCGGCTGTGATGAGATTCGGTTCGGTTAAGGGTAGTCGAGCCAGGATTTCGCGAGATGAGCCGGGTGGGTTCTAATTGTTCGGGGCAGGTTTGTTGGGTTAACGAGTTTGGGGTGGGCCGGGAATTGGTTGGGAAAAGGGTTTTTTTATAATTAATTATAGTCAGGTGTGGACGGAGTTTATTTTGGATGGAATTTTATTTGAATTATTATGATTTTTGTAACAATGTGAACTATTAGTAATGCTAGGTGTATCTTAGAAGTCCTGTAAATGACCTTAGTATTAAACGTTGGAAAAAATCATAGGAAATAAATTTAAGTAATTGAAATTTAGAAATCGCAGCCTGAGCAATTGTGAGTAATAAGTAAATAATAAATTAATTTCATTATATTTTGAGGATAAGATTTATAAGCAAGACTTGGGCATTCTTGTATGTTTCAAGAGACATTCAAACAGATAAGATTGAACTAAGTTTCAAGGTACTCAAGTTTGTACGCTAGGTGACTCACACTAACTTTTGTAGCCTCAAAACAAAGAGAATGAGAATTATGGGTTTGATACTTAAGATTGTTCACGAAAATGCAGATCTACCTAATTTTCTGACAAAGCAAAATGAGTGATGCTACAAGGCGATACATGTTTTCTCGATTATAATTTAGTGGTACTAGATAGTAATCTAATCTTCTAAGTCTAGGATTTTTTTGCCCCACTCTTTTCTCAGCTGCAATCCAAAGCCACTTAAAACACAGTTTTTAAGTTGTTGTTGTTGTTGTTTGAAATTTTCGGAACCCTAATTTCAAATAAGATTTTACAATTATTGTATGAGATTCAAATTTAGTCCCATGTCTCTTTTCACTGAAAACTTTTAAGCAATTTTTAAGAAAATGTAGTTTGGCGATTCTGAAAATGTACATTTTAAAGCTCAATTTTCCCAAAATGTTCGAGGATTTGAGAAGCTTCATAAGGAATTATTTGAAGTAATATTATGTATGTAAAAAGTAAAATGATTGTAAATTGGTAGGAGGCAAAACGTCTGTGTGCGATCAACGCTTACGCCTTATTCGTTAAATCGATTTTCTCCAAAATTGATATTTCCGGATCAAGCTGGCCTAACTCGATGCCATGCGTACTTCAAACATTTATTTTGAATTATGGAGGTACTTTAATTGCAACCTTAACAATCTTTTCAATTTTTTCTCAGAAATGACTTCAACTGTTGAGAATACGTATTTTCCACGAATTGAGCAAAGGACGCTGGAAAGTGGCGTAGATCACAATGTTGCTGACATGTTTCAATATTAGAAAATTGCAAAGTTACCAATAATGCAAGAAAGTGTGTTTTGTTGTAGCAACAATAAATTTATTTTTCCTGGGGCTGCATTGGAATAACTCTGCTCGTTGGTTGGTTGGTTGTTAGTGATTCCGAACGCATCAACTACTGAGGTCATTAGTTCCGTAAGTATAGTGCATGGTTTTTCCTCGGAGGTGGCGCTGATCTTCCCCGCTGAATAGCAAGATCCGGCGCCGACCTGCCGTTCAGTTTTCCTCGGGTTGTCGTTCCCTTACCGTCGGCTTTCCTTGAACCAGGTATCTACCACTAGCGGGGCATCGCCCCAGCCGGGTCAAGCTCTGAGCTTCCGACCGGTCTTCCGGCATGTGTGGTGGTGTAGCTCATGTAAGTGTGAGTGTAAGTAAGGAGTATGATAGGACAAGGAAGAGGAAGGAAAGATCGCATGCGGTCCGTGGCCAGTTTGTTAAAGTTGATTGATTGATTGATTTTTCGTGTTTCCGGGCGCGTCAACTGCTTCGGTTATTAGTCCCGTTAGTGTAGTACATGTTTGCCTCGGGAAATGGCGGTGATCTTCCCCGCTGGATGGCGATCCGGCGCCGACCTACCGTCGGCTAGTGGATTTCCTCACCAGGACTCTCCCACCAGAGGGGCACGTCCCAGCCTGAACAAGCTCTAAGCTCCCGACCGGACTCCCGGAATATGTGGTAGTGTAGTGCATGTTAGTGTAAGTGTGTGTGTAAGGGGAGAGGATAGGACAAGGAAGAGGAAGGACAGATCGCGCGCGGTCCGTGGCCCGTTTTGTAAAGTACTGCTCCGGCATTCGCCTGGTGTTGATCGGAGAAACCACGGAAAACTACCGATCCGAGCAGCCGGCCTCTACAATTCTCCTCCAGACAGCGACTGAATTCAACCTACCTGACAAGCTAGAGTCGAAAGTCTTAACACTGTCGGGACTCGAACGTAGGGCTTCCCGGTCAGAGGCACCGCAGTGACATCACTGAGCCCCCACCTCCCAGCAACTCCGCTAGTAATCTTCTTGCGCAAAGCATCTCCAGCAAACAACACATCCTCAGAAATGGAACCCACTCGTGGCAGACACGTGGATGTCTAAATTGCAGCGATGGCAATAAGGGGCGGAGATGTTCTGACGAGCGGCGGGCGAGGGCGCCCGTGTCTCCTTCGCGGCGAACGGCTCCATTAGCGGCGCCGCAAAGCGGGAAGGCGGGGTGGGGCGGGGGAGGGGGAGGGGGAGGGCTTGGAGGATTTGGCGCAGGTGCTCGCGCAGGGCCTCGTAGCTCGCCAACTGTCGCCGCGTGGCTGCGTACAGCACCGCGCCCCAGAGTAGGCTCCGTTTCAGCTCACAGGATTTGCATTTGCACTCCGGCTACCGAGCGCAGAGAGCATATGTGGTAGATTACGACCAGAAGAAGAAAGATATTAAATAATAATAATAATAATAATAATAATAATAATAATAATAATAATAATAATAATAATAATAATAATAATAACTGGGAGCAGTAGCTCAGTGCATCAACTGATGTCACTGCAACACCTCTGACCGGGAGGTCCTAGGTTCGAGTCCTGACGGCGGCAGGATCTTTCGACACTAGCTTTTTAGCTAGGTCGAGTTCAGTCGCTGTCTGGAGGAGAATTCTAGCGGCCGGCTGCTCTGATCGGTAGTTTGCCGTGGTTTCTTCGATCCACACCAGGCGAATGCCCGAGCAGTACCCTACCAAACAGGCCACGGATCGTGTGCGATTTTTTCTTCCTATTCCTTGTCCTATCCTCTCCCCTTACGCACACACTTACACAAACATGCACTACACTACCACATATTCCGGGAGACCGGTCGGGAGCTTAGAGCTTGTCCCGGCTGGGGCGGTGCCCCGCTGGTGGGAGAGTCCTGGTTAGGGAAACCCCGCTAGCGAAAGGGTCGGCGACGGTCTCGCCATCCAGCGGGAAAGATCACCGCCATCTCTCGAGAAACAACATGCAGTAGGCTAACGGGACTAATAACCAAAGCAGTTGACGCACCCGGAAACACGAAAAAATAAATCAATAATAATAATAATAATAATAATAATAATAATAATAATAATAATAATAATAATAATAATATTGGAATTGTTGCTATTTCTTCCTGTTGATCCTAGTATAATTATGCAGATAGATGGCTCGTTTCAAGTACTTTTGGACCATACAGTATCAATCATGCGTAGACACCAGGAATTAAGACCTTTATATTTTATATATTTATCATCAGCTTCACGTTTCACACATTTAGCATGTGCCTTTTCAAGAGCAATATATTGAACTAACAGTTCACAAAAGCAGAAACAAAACATTTTACGTAATAAAGCCAAAGAAATACAAAACTATTAAAATCTTTATTAATCGCGCAACTTTTCGTGAACGATGGCTTGGAAAAATGCTGGTGGAGTGGGAGTATTAGTTACGGCATCGGCCACTAGATGTTATGAAGGAATGCTAATCTCTGGAATATCAGTCATGCCTTCGCAACGTTCTCAATAAATTGGGTTATAATTTTCCCAGGAGTTTGAGGTATCTCCTGTGATGGATCTGGATCTGCTTTAGCCATTTCTTTAGATATTGTTTAGAAAAGTACGACCAGGAGTTCTCGTTTTCAAAAGTAAATATATTTTCTTACGTACCAATGAAGATGTGATGAATTTTTTTAATATGCTGAAGGTAGTGTCCAACTGGGTGGTTAAAACATCTCGTGTGTTAGTTCTTGCATGCCCCGACCCCACCAGTACAAAACCAGAGATGTTAAGGAATGGAAACGCAAAGATTGCATATATAAGGCAATATGAAGTGAACAGTGGGATTGACAAACGTAATTAAAGATGTTTGTTTATTATTAATGTATTATAAATTTGGTTGATTTTTTGTGTGTAAATTTTGGTGTTCATAACAAAATTTAATATAATATAAACCATTTCAGCAATTTGACTTTTAGAGGTTTGTTTTTCATGGTGGAAAACGTTGACCTTATCAAACGTGTTCCAATTGACATCCCTGTGGATCATTTTTTTAACACTTTTAAGGAAGTTTCTGTATTTGTAAGTTTAAAGACAAATTCCTGGTCTCATAAGTAACTTTCGTAAAACTTTCGTAAATAGTTTAGTCTTATTTATTTCAATACTTTTAGTAATGCTAAATGGTTGACTGTATCAAACGTTTTACTACAGTCAACTGCAATAGTTCTTTGAACGTTATTAAATTGTTCAGCAATATAATTATCTACTTGCTTTTATTACTTTAAAAATATAATTATTTTTTGTAAAGTAGCTGTTCAATACCCTTCCCTTTTGTGAGGTGTTACTAGACGTCATGAAAAATATATTTTCTTTGGCATACTTATTTAGTTTGGTTACAATGTTTTTGCTTATATTTTTAATAGTTGATAAGTTAAAAATTTGTCAATAATTGGCAATCTCAGTAGCAATACTATTTTTATAAATAGATATTATTACTACCATCATGCAGTACGTAAAAACAACTGACCTCATAATATTGTTTGTATGAGGGGATAGCGTCTTACAGAATATTTCTTTATTGTTACATATATTTTGACCTCTAATCTTATCATGACCTGTACTTTTATTAATATTTATTTCTTTAATAATTTTCCTAATTATCATTTTGGTGGTAAATGGGATTTCACAACTTTTCTTCAATTATTTTTCATTGATGTTATCTTTTTTATTATAATATTTTCTTTTGCAATTAAACTTTTTTTTTTCCAGTAAATTTACAATTTTATCATCTACATCGGTTGCCTTTTCCTTTTCAAGACATTGTTTAACTCATAGCATAATTGTTTATGTTTTAAAATTTTATTTTCAAATCGTGACTTGTAAAATTCATATTTTTGCTTAACATAACTTGTTATTTATTTTTTATCGATAGTAATCCAATCTATTTTCCATTAATTCTGTTGGATCTTTTCATTGACAGATTATTTGAGTTTTATGTTACCGTTATAGATGTTATTAAACTTGTTTACTAACTCATTACTGAATAACTTAATATCGTTATTAGAGTTGGCCGATCTGTCAATTTCAAAAACCTGTCAATACTCTCGCCATCATATTTTAACGTAAACTTAGGATTTACTTAAGAGTTACCAATATTCACTTTATCATTCCTTGTTCCAGTTTTTCACAAATCTGTAAACAACAAAAGTTTGCTGATTGCCATGTAGGGTAAATGAAAAAGAAGCAACACGACTTGATCAGCAGAACCTTGAATATGTACAATTTAACAACATGAATAGGTAAATACAGGTGAAATGTCATAGGTTGTCAACCAAATTAAAAATTGTTCTACAGGAAGTAGAACATTCGAATGAAGAAATCCCTTCACATGTTGAATGGAGTGTAGGAGCGACCCGCCTTCCGGTGGAGACTACCGGCTGCGAACGCGCCGTGCAACGCAGCGACCGCAGAACCGCCCCGCCCCCCCCACCCTCACCCCCACCTCGCACACAACGAGCGCTCTCGCACAGCGCGCAATATTTGCTATTCATTAGTGGCAAGCTAATTAAGCTGCGACGTCTGGCGACCGCCGCACCCCCTCCCCTCCCTCCCCCCCCACTCGGCTGCGCGACAACGCAGCCTACCCTGCAGTCCACCTCCCCCTGCCCCCCTCGCTCCAACCCTCCAGACTCCACTCAGACACAACACCTCTACCAAGCAACATCGCCCCCCGCAACCCCGCCCTCTCACCAACACTCAATCACAGCCCACTCGGCGCCCTGTAAAAGCGCTCTGACCCTCAATCATCACAGCAGCGTCATTCGCAAACCCAAGCCCGGCAACAAAGACCCCCCCGCACCCCTCACGGTTGCTCAGGGCATCAACTGATGTCACTGCAGTCCCGGGTCCTTCACTTCGAACCTGACAGTGGCCGGATTTTCGACACTAGCTAGTCAGCTAGGTCGAATTCAGTCGCTGTCTGGAGGAGAATTCTAGCGGACGGCTGCTCTGATCGGTAGTTTTCCGTGGTTTCTCCCGTCAACACCAGGCGAATGGCGGAGCAGTTCACTAACAAACGGGCCACGGACCGCGCGCGATCTTTCCTTCGTTTTCCTCGTCCTGTGACACACTTGACACACACTTACACTAACATGTACTACACTACCACACAAGTCGAGAGACCATTCGGGGGCATAGAGCTTGTGCTGGCTGGGGCGGTACACGCTGATGGAATATTTGGGAAAATTCTGCTAGGCGACGGTAGGTCGGCGCCGGATCTTACCATCCAGCGGGGGAAGATCACCGCCAACTCCAGAGGAAAATGCACTACACTAATGATACTAATGACCCTAGTAGTTGAAGCGCACTGAATCACTAACAATCAATCAATCAATCCCACATCCTGAGCAAGATTTTCAACATATAAAATGTAGCACATGTTGAATAAATTATTCTAATGATGGGTTATCTCCTTTACAGCCTTCCGAAACTTTTGAAACTTATGAAACGTTTTGGAATTCTTATCATCTTTCTTTTAAAACTTATGGTTTTCATGGTTTATTATTTGGATTTAATCTCGCGGTTTTCCAGATTCATTTGAATCTTTACATAATTTCGTTGGGCACTACTTAGAGCAGAACATACATAGACCTGAAGTATAGAAAGATTTTCCTAAGGATGAGCCAAAGTGACAGGTCGCGGGACAAGTGAACATCACTTGTAATTCAGAGAATATCCCTCCGCCGCGACAGCTGTTCAGCCACGCCCTTCGTAAAGTATTTTGAAACATCAGTAAACAGAAGTCAAGAGTTTCGCTGAGGTATATGCACGTACGCGAGTCCGGAAATATTTAAATTTAATTACGCATGTGGAATTACGTATGCGAAATTACGTATGTGGAATTACGAGTGTGGAATTACGTATGTGGAATTACGTATGTGGAATTACGTATGTGGAATTACGTATGTGGAATTACAAATGTGGAATTACGTATTTGGAATTACGTATGTGGAAATACGTATGTGGAATTACGTATGTGGAATTACGAATGTGGAATTACGTATGTGGACTTAAGACTGTGGAATTACGTATGCGGAATTACGTATGTGGAATTACGTATGTGGAATTACGAATGTGGAATTACGTATGTGGAATTACGTATAGCACGCGGAAGAGGTAACCGGTGCGAGCAGCCACCAAGTGTTCCTCACCGCGCTCTAAAGATTGCAAATTCTGTTTGACATAGTTGGGAATTTCTGTTAAAGAAGAAAAAATTCAACTGAAAATGCTGAAAAAGAAAACGCAAGAATACTGTAAGATACTTGGATGTAGAAGCATTCGGTAGATCGCCAAGAAGGCAAAACCCAACTCACACACCGTTCGTTCCCGTTGGTAATTTGTCAAAAGTAAGGCGCAACGTTCATTTTCTAATTATTCTCACGTGGGCAATTCCAATCAGAGACTGATTTCAGTAACCGCACCTCTTAAGAGTTCTAGATTATTCTGATACTATTGAGATATAGGAATAATCAACCACAACAATAACAATATGTAATACTTTTATTGCATTCCCGAAGTTAACTTTCGGGAAACAATTTCCCATCTTCAGTGGGTCATGCTCAAGCAACGTGGATCACATCTAAACCATTACGACATAACAGGATATAATAAAGATATGAATAGCTACGATGGCCGCCATCTTGTAGTATGCTGGGAAGTGAACCAACTTGGTCAAAGATGGGAAATTGTTTTCCGAAAGTTCACATTTGGGCATGCAACAAAAATATTATATATTGTTGTTGTGCTTAATTATCCCTATATCTTGTTATAGATTACCACACGATTTCTACTACCGCCACGGAATTTATTCAGATAGTGTATTTTGTAACTGACAATATTATAAACATTTGGCAGACATTTTGAAGATATGCACGTCTTACATACGTAGAATCGCTTATGAGGACCTCAGGGACAAGTTTTATTCATTAATGTAAGACACTAATGCTATCTCAGAATACAAAGTTTAATAGACCCGCTCGCAATTGGCTATTACTGAGTACTCAAGAATGAAGGAACTGGTCGTTTCCGATTTTTCTCAGAGGAAAAATTGTCAGGACTAACGCAAAAGTCAAAAGAGGAACGCTGTATATCTCGCTCATGGCCCCCATAACGTTCCCTCTGTGGTAAAAGAACAAAATTCCCGGCTTGTGTCCATGGCGTATCGTCCAGCGAGGGATACATCATACCCTCACTTCTTCCCCAAGGAAGAAACAGTCTCTAAAGAAGTTTATGTGAGAGTACTAGAAGCTGCTGTAAAGCCGTGGATTGCTATTGTGGCGTCCGGAAGTCTTCCAGCAAGAAGGAGCGCCGTACACACCAGTCTTGTAGTACAAAATGGCTCTCGGACAACATGAGCATGTTCTGGAGGAAGGACGCTTGGCCTCCCATCAGCCCTGACTTGAATCCGCCCGATTATTTCGTGTGGAACGTTATTGATTGGGAGTCCAACAAGACCTGACACCATTATATTCCCACATTCTGGGAAATACATCTTATAGCTCCCAGACTTTTAGATTACAGAAACGAATTGTACTAATAATAACCAAATCCCACCCACGTGATTCATGTAAGCCTGTCTTCGTTCTACCATTTCCGTGTCTTTTTATTTAGGAATCAGTGGTTTTGTAAAAATGACTTGCTCAAGGGCGGGAATATATTTTCAGAAAATGCCGAAGTCTATTACTATAACACTCGACATAGAAATCATATTCATCAGGTGACAGAATCAACAGCTCATTACAAAAAATTCACATACAATACATGTACATTATTTTACAACACTTTGCCAGATGACATTAAACGATTAAATTCAATAGAAAAGTTTAAATCCCAAGTGAAATCGTTTCTGCTGCATAACTGTTTCTATACAATTAGAGACTATACTGAGCATCACAAGAAAAGTAACATTAATTTTAACAATGATACATAATGCATTATTTACCATTTGGACTGTATAAATGAGTATAAACAACCTGTAACAACTATTGTACTACAGCTTTCGGGTCAATGACCCCATCTCGATCAGGTTTTTCGTCCAGTTTCTGATCCATTGAGCAAATGCTGAGATGGCCCTTGTTTTGCTTCTGGACATAAATGTAACTTCATTTTCTGTGCACGTCTTCTAGAATTCAGTGAGAAATACAATTATTCAAATTATCGTTTCCATGTTGTCGCGGCAGGAAGTAATAAGAGCCAAAATTTATTGCTTATTTATCCTTGAAAATAGATTTTATTACATGGGAGGTTTTTTTCTCCCTTTCAAAATGCAAAATGTAAGTAGTATATGACTTAGTGTAGGGATCACAGAATTTTGAAAATGTGCACACACTTCACTTTTCCCCATACCACGTCATACGCTGTTTTTTGACGTAAAATAAATAAATAAATAAAATAAATAAATTACATCACTTGTACTTGTATTTCATCATTGCACACCCAACATTGCATCACTACTGAGGAACACACACTGAGGAATAGTTAATACATTTGGACAAGAAGATTTTGGAAAAGGCGCGTGCACGCATTAGGCCAAGAATAGAAGCTGTGCGTACAAAATGGTGTTTATATTGAATGTAATGTTGTGTCAGAGTTGCTTCAACAATAATATATAACGTCTTTTGTGTAATTGCCATATTTTATTAAATAAATAAATCATTGCAAAATATGATATGGTTTTGTCCAGATTCTGCTGAGACACCCTTTATATTTTAACATTGTGAGGCTTTAGTTACGAATTAATTAAATGGTAGAGAAGAAATGTTTAAAAACTTATTTTCCATGAATTGCCCATTCTGCCCCATGCCTGGGGTACCGTGAGTCCGTGTCTGGGGCACAATGGATCGTAACTATTCCTGAATAAGTACCCCTTTTTCATCATTGAGGAGCCACTATCATTTTAAAAAATGAAGAATTTGACGTTCACAAACAGCATGTGCTCACGGAAATGCACTCGAGGAAAAATGAAGATAGGGGGAAAATAATTGCCAACAGCGCAGACAAAATAGCATCTAGTTACAAGAGTTTCCTTCTCAGTACTTTCCACTTGGCACACATTTTCGCAACCTTTCTCAGCAACTGCCTTATCGCTGTTTTGAACTGTTCATATCTTTGTTTCATCTAAGTTAAAGACGCACGAAGGATTTCCTAGTCGATGTTCTCGCTTTAAAAATTGATAATTGTTGAAAAAAGCCTGCACGTTTTGTTGATTGAATGCCGTGTCACGAGAAAATCTACACCACTCTGAAGACCTTGGAGACAAGTCTTTATTTCTGTGGGAAAAATCTGCTAACCAGTCTTCTCCAGCAATTTATTTTTCTAACCATTAATCTGGACATTTAACATTATTTGCAATAGCAGTTTGATAGACAAGTTCGCAGTATTTTGTAATGACAAACTGTAAAACATTTTTCAGCCATTTTTCAACTTCCTCTTGAACATATGTAAAACATGCTTATACTGTAGTTTGATTTAAGTTCAACTTCAGTTCCAGAAAGTAATTTTATAATTTTTTCTTAATGTTGCCTTCTTGACACAACATTCATCAGCTGCACTTTTTATGATTCTTCCTTCTGCAACCGAATTAATTGCTCTCTTTATATGTGTTTCCTAGCATATCCGTTTGATATTTTCCCTTGTATATTCAAACCATATCAGGTAAACATGTGAAAAAGCATTGCAGTATGTCAGCCATGGTGACCCGTTATCACCTCGCCCATTTTGCTCTGGTAGTTCATTTTCAAAGTGATCAGATTTGACCTATAAAATTAGTTATCGTAACTTACCTACAATGCTGTAAGATGATAAAAACTTCAGGTAACTACAATCTTCAACTTTAATACTAGTATTCAAATGACGGATAATGATATTTAAACAAATACACATTCCCAGTAATTTACTTCGAAAGGGAAAGACTAGTTAACACTTCACGCTTCGTTAGACAATGAGGTCAGACCATTGCCCACTCGATAGTAAGTATGGTCTATAACATTGAATACTGTAACATATAACACCATCAGTTTAGCCAACCTCACCATCTGGATTTCAGCAAGCCTTTAGTGACTCATCGTACCCCATGGCCAATGCTACCCCGCTCTCCTACATGACGAATTGCACAACTTTTTTTCTAAACCTGTTAAAAAGAAGAACATCACTTTGTTCTTGACATGCCCAGCGGATGCATGAAAATGACTTTCGAAAATTTCAATGCAGGTAATGACATCCAGGTAAAAAAAGGAAAAGAGGAAGGTGTAGGCCAGAATGTAATAATCAAATTGGTAAAGTGACACACAAATAAGTAGATATGACTTCCTGGCATTTGAAAAAACAGACAAAACTGCCAGAAAAGGATAAGACACAATAGGTGGCAAACAAATAGACGGTGAAGGATAAATAAAACAATATTTATGAGTTTATAAATACGAATATTTTAATAGAAATGTGACTGTTGATTAACAGTTCATGACATTTTAGGCAAATATGAAGAAATATAATCCATGGAGTTGAAAAGGATTTTTGCAGTGCCGTGGGTCTACAGTAATTGAATGGCCAGTCGGGTTCAGGACACAGACGAAACACGAAAAAAAACTTCAACTTTATTGTGTCAGTCTTTGATAAATTGAAGTCACGTGACAACTGTCCGCTCTGTTCACACACCTTTCGCGGAAACACAGTGTAAACCTCTTCTCAGTTAATGGAGAATCGGTTAATAGTAGCTCGGTTTGCAGAGATATTATAGTATCGAAGAATTTGATCAAGATTATCTAGCTCAATTTTGTGTTTTCGGTTGCTAGATTATTTTAATATGTGGACCAAACTTCCAAACTGCACCAGCAGTACAGTGAATGTTACGAGGGTTGACGCAATTCCAAAGACAAGTTTTAAATTAATTTGAAACAATCCTCTAGCGCTAAAAGACACTTCAGAATTTGTTGCCTGCTGATGGAAAAGTTGTAATTGGGTAATGATTTCAGGCGTAAGGTTTCCCGAAAGCAATACTTTCAATAATTTCGTATCAATCCGTCGAGATTCAATTCCAATGGCATGTGAGACCCAGCACATCGCAAATATTCTTCCCAAATCCCACACCGTTGCTAGGAAAAGGTGTATTATATATACAGATACATGAAAAGATGAATTGACGTCAAGAAAAGTATCTTTTGAATACGATTTCATTCCTGAAAGTTCATAAAAATCTATTAGAACGAATACAAACACCATGCAAATATCAGTTAAATTTTCCAGGCCAAATACCCTGTCTAGCTCTTGAGTCATTGAATATAAACAAAGATGAACCACGCGGAGATTTCGAAGTTGTTCTGTCTCAGAAATGTTAGATTGGCGACATTGATTCTTTTCAAACTCTTGGATGTGTATTGTCTTAGGCCGATTTTCCTCAGAAATTATTTTATTCTTCGGAATGTGCTTTGCTTCTATTCGGTTTATAACACTGAGGATAGTGTACATTTCCTTCGAGTCTTCGTGCTGTTTGATAACGCTGTCTATTTTATAATGTAGTTGCCCAAATCGTGTTTTTAATTGCATGACCAGAAATACAAATTTAAACCCTCTGCAAGCAAAGAACAACTGAAGAAACCAAGAATAATATAATACTGTGTAATTTTCCTTAGCATAAGCATAAAGCATTTCTTGGCTTAACATGATAATATACATAATACTGAAAATAATTAATATTCTATTAATTTTTCGCCGCATGCGAACATATTTTACAGTTGGATTATTAAACAAAATAATGTCTACAGCGGGAAGAGCCATCATAAAGTTTCTAAGATACGACCTATGGAACAAAATAGTCGTCGACAAACAGAGAATACCGTGTAGAGGCTGTGCCATTTGCTCTAAGAAAAAAGGAAGTGATGCAAAGAGATTTCTGCTCATCAAACTATTTACAAATTTCACCAAACGGATGGTAGACACTGCGAGTACAAAGATGACTATCGCGCAGAAGTAAATGACATGTCGCGGTGAGCAATGAAAGCCCTCTTCTGAAGAGAAGGTGCCAGGGACAAGACCTGTTAATTGGAAAAGAAGTAGCACTGGCGATATAGAGTTGTAGAAGGCATTGCCAGGAGGCGCCATTGCCTTTAGTTTCTAGATCTTAAAATAAGATTGGTACTTTGAAGTAAGAAAATAAATTATGAATCGAAAATATTCCTAGAAACTCTGCCACACATCATTTTTCTGCAGTACTGCAAGAGAAAAAAATCATACATGATACATATTTCATATTAGAATATCAATGAATTATTAAATACAATGAAGAAATATAGGATATGAAATATTGAACAATATTAGTACTTTCTCTAGATAAACAAATTTGTTATTAAATATTTCATGAATATATCATTATATAGGGTGTCTATTTAACCATTCACTAAATGAAATAATTTTATAGGAAAAAACTTACATTCATGTGGTCTCTACAACTTTCGTGTCTACAATTAGACGCCAAGCACAATTTTGAGAGAGGCTGAAGTCCTATCGACCAGCCGATTATATTATCAGCCACATCAAACCAACACTGGACATTTTCGTAATGAATGAACGAATGGCAAGCTAATGGCACCCATAGGAATTAATATCGATTTTAGACAAACATTGCGTGCACTAACCTTAGAAGCAGCAAAATTCATTTCAAGAAATTGCCTTTCGTAGCCCCAGCAGTTAAACACGATCGTACCGCTTGGACGAGCATCTTCAAAACTTAACTGAATTTTTTTTTGCAAAGGTATGCATTAAGTAGATGGACACGAGCAAGTGGAAGTTGGAAAATACTTTCATGATATAATCGCAATGAACAAATTCAAAAAAGCACTTTCCAAGACCAATTCAACCAGTAATTTAATAGACTATCTTCACATGTTTATTCAAACCTATCCCTTCTCAAGCATCAAAATATTTAATTTTGGTATTTCAGCAAATATTTTTCTAAAAATCATGCATCGATATTCAAAAGATTCGTTTCATCCTCCGAATTCAAAATGATTTAAAAATTATATTATTGTGAAAACAAGAAATTATTAACACTAATTATAATTTGAAGACCCTTCCTGGATAACTCTCAGAAATTATTTTTCAAAATTATTTCAAACTTTAAAATTATTGGAAAGAAGGTATGTATGTAAAGGTATGTAAAGAACTAAAGTTCTTTCTCTAATTGTTCAAATACTTTAAAGGCTAATAAAGGCAAACAATTATTACATTTAAAAAGTTGAAATGATTCACTGAGATACAAAATCGCAAAATCTACTTGTGTTATGATACAAAAACATTTTTGTTGTTTGGCGTGTGTTTCGAAATTGGAAAAGAGTATGTGCGTGAACCAAAATTTATTTGTGTCGTTGATATAAAATGGGCAAAACGTTTGGCGCATTTTTTTTTGTTTTGTAAAAAACTGGAATTTAGTAGCATTTTTCTTCGGACTGGGGGTAAGTAATTCTATGAAGGGTCCAAAAATGGTCAAAATGCATTCGTTTTGATGGTATAAAACATTTTATTTTAAGAAACTGGGGGTGTTCACGTTATTAATTTTTAACTTAAATTTTGGGATTTGGGGGATACAATTTATTACTATTTTTTGAATTGCACAAAGATATCTAAAAGTATTAGTTTGTAAAACTGTAGTGTAACTGTGCTTTCGATTCAGCGGAACCCAACCGAGGAACAACCAGCCATTCTTAATGGGCGGCGTTCATTAAGGATTTACCAGGTCGCAATCAAATAAGAACAGTTGGAAAATGAATGACTTTCCTATATTTTGCGAATGAGTTGGAACTAAGAAATAATATTTATGTAAAAAAAACAAATAAAATTGGGGCAAGGAGGCAGCGAGGGCGCGAGGCGGGCGCGAGGCGCGAGGGCGGCGCGAGCGGCGCGAGGGGCGGGGGCGCGAGAGGGCGAGGGCGGCGGAGGCGGCGCGAGGGCGGGGCGCGAGGCGGGCGCGAGGGCGGGCGGGCGAGGGCGGGGCGAGGCGGGCGCGAGGGCGGGGCGCGAGGGCGGGCGCGAGGGCGGGGCGCGAGGGCGAGGCGCGAGGGCGGGCGCGAGGGCGGGCGCGAGGGCGGGCGCGAGGCGGGGCGCGAGGGCGGGCAGCGCGGAGGCGGGCGCGAGGGCGGGGCGCGAGGGCGGCAGGCGCGAGGGCGGGGCGCGAGGGCGGGCGCGAGGCGGGCGGGGCGGCGCGAGGCGGGGCGCGAGGGCGGGGCGCGAGGGCGGGTGGGAGGGCGGGCGCGAGGGCGGGCGCGATTGGGATTCCCGAGACTTGGGAGAAATTTGAGGCGCCCGGGAGAAATACGGGCGGCTCTGCGCCGAGCGAGAGATAAGCGACCCGCGAAAAAGAAGAAAGCTGTCAGAGGCGAGGGGTCGTGGACATCCCGCGGTTGCCGGATCGACGGAAACAGCTGCGTGGAGGCAGCGCAGGTGCAGTAGGGAGGTTGGGCGGACATGGCTCGCTTACAACGCACCAAAAATAGACGCGGTTCGAAAATAAGCTGAACGGAAAGGATTTGGAAAAAAAAAATTGTGCAGATCTAATCAACAGTGATCATCGGCAAAGATGGCTTAGGACATCATCTGATGTCATTGCAGTGCCTCTGACCGGAGAATCTTAGGGTTCCACTCAAAAAAAAAAAGTTTTTTTAAAGCCTTCTAAGTCCATTTTCTGATTGTTACGGTTACAAACCTTGTAATTCCTTCATTAGTAAGGAGTTTATTAAAAGTTAAGTACAAATCAGTCATTTACGTTGAAATGTGTAGCGGTATATCTAGAAATATTTCAGTGTATTATAAAAGGAAGTATTATTTTATTATTTGGATCCTTTACTATGCATAGACTCGCAGACAAGAAATTATTCAGACGAGAATCGGCGAGAGAACTAATGTATTTATATCTGGAATCATTGTCACCAAGGCACCAAATTTTGAAAAACGGTGTTCGGATGTTTAAACGCAGAGGCTTACAAACTTCATTCTGGGCAATGAGTGGTGAAGAGCTAACATGTTATTTTATTGCCAATCGTTATTTATGTTATTGTAAATAAACAAATAAATGAAAACAAAACAATAATAACAAAACACAAATAACTGAATATTTAATTAATACATAATTGAGTTAGCAGTTATGAGAGTAAATCATTCATACTACTTTCATCAACCTAATTTTACGTATCTCTTTGAATTAAACATTTAGTCCATTTTTAAATGCTGTGTTGAGGATCAGTGCATACTATTTTGAAGTTCTGTTTGACTACGCAAATTGTATGAATAATTATTGCTTGCAAATGACAATGAACACCACTGATAGATGTAACTTTGATAAACGAAGTGTTATTGGTTGGTTAGGTGCATGTTTCTTCCTCGGGAGATGGCGGTGACCTTCCCCCGCTGGATGGCGAGATCCAGTGCCGACCTACTGTCAGCTAGCGGAGTTTCCTCCTTACCAGGACACTCCCACCAACGGGGCACCGCCCCAGTCGGAACAAGCTCTAGTCTCCCGACCGGTTTCCCGGAAAATGTGGTAGTGTAGTGCGTGTTAAAGTAAGTGTGTGTGTGTGTGTGTGTGTGTGTGTGTGTGTGTGTGTGTGTAAGGGGAGAGGATAGGAAGAGGAAGGAAAGAACGCGCGCGGTCCGCGGCTCGTTTGTAAGGGTACTGCTCCGGCAATCGCCGAATTGTTATTGGTGAATTTAGCAATACGCTGGGTTTTCTTTTTAATTTTTATCATATATAGAAAATGACATAGTGAGACGATATAGTGGCTGTGCGGTGAAAATAATTTTGCAAGATCTATTTTGCCAGAGATCATTCTATAAATTACAAAATAATTCTTAGGACTTAACAAAACCGTTACATTAACGTGAAACTCTATACCTTATAATAACATTAATTAATACATTGTTCATTTTTGGTAGAAGCTACGAAGAAACATTGCAAAAATAATAATTTTGTATGGTATGCAGCGATATTGGTTGTCGATATTAGTTTATGAAATTGTTTCTATGACTTTTCCCATGCGATTGAGCTTAATATGTTATTTAATTTGGTGAAGCAATTCAGCTTTGCGTATTTGAAAGGGGGCATTAATATTTTATTTCTGTCATAAATACTAGCCCGTTACTGAAATGGAATTTCAACGCATAAAATTTAATTTCCTTTCCTATTTATTCCTTTACTTGTTAATTAACTTTTCAATTCAATGTTCACGTATAACGTTTTAAATATTCTGCAATGACTGTGTGAAAGAGAGAATATTACGTATAGTTTGAAAAAAGGTTCAGAGAAAGATATTTGCATTACGTTAATTAGATGAAGAAGAAATACATTATTTTTCTAAAATATATTTTTCTTATGTAATTACTATGTTTTAATATTTGGCATCCTTCTGCAGAATGGTGATCCAGAAGTTTGAAAAAACTACCTACAATATTTTGAACTATTTTATGTTTTCAAATCCACGGCTCTAACTTTTTTTTATATTTTTGAATATTAGTATAAAGTGATCTATATTTCCTCTATGGTCGTATCCAAAAATATAAAAATAGGTCAAGGATTTTCAACTCTTGTCTGATGGTCGATATGTGTGTCCGTCCGTTCATTCGCAAAAAGAATTTAGCGTCTAAATGCTACATACAATTTTCCCGAAAATTGATATTCCCAGCTAGGTTTAGCAGATATTGATGCACGGTAAATTTCAATATTCTAATTCTGAGAAGTACTTACAGGCAGACCCTAGGACATGATAAAAATGTTTTCAATAATAGAACGATATTCCTAAAATACTTTATTTGCAGTGTATTCGCAATTTTTTCAAAAAAATTTTTGGGGGTTTAATTAAAACGTCATTTTTTTTTAATTTTTCTCGAACTGGCAAACGCTTTCTTTTCTAATGATAGCTATTTTGTTTGAAATGCAACCCAATATTGGAGCTTTAATGATCTGTTTGGTTTGAAATATTAGTACTGGCTGAGATCGTTTATGGCAGTAACTATTGCTCCTGAAACATTTCTAGGAGGGTGACCCCAGGGTTTGTGTGAGGACGGTCGCACATTTTTGAGTCACTACAGGGCAAATTCGACTGCTCTCTGGAGCAGAATTCTAGCGGCCGGCATTATTCTGTGGTTTCTCCGATCAATACGAGACAAATTCCGGAGCAGGACCTTAATAGTACATTATGAAATGATGATGTAATGATGGGTATTAATACACGAGTGTATCAAGACCCATTACATCGAGTTTCATACAGTACTTTTTCTGTGACTTATGCTAATTTTAATAAGTTAAATTTTTACATTGAATCGTTTCGTAGCAGTTGACATGCAGGATTTAGCCAAGGCCACCTAGCGGACAGCTCGCTACCCTGGCCTCAGATGGCTTTGGTGTTCCAGTCAGCATGCGATAGTGTACAAAAGTTGCAGTAATAATTCCGACTCACCATTTTCGCTTTTTCTCTTATTTCCGGAGGTGCCAACTCCACTTCTGATTTACTAGATATTTTAAATTAAAGAGTTAGCCGGCTTTTAAAGGGTTTTTTTTTCAAAATTTAAGTAGTATATGACTAGGTGTAGGGATCACATAATTTTGAAAATGTGCACACAATTCACTTTTCCCCATAGCACTTAGCCCCATTCAACTTTAATTTGAACCCCAAAAAATGTTTAAAAAATTATTTCACGTGTCTGTGTCGTATTCGTCACGCTCGTGATTTGGAGATGATAACTACACTGAGTTACAAAAGGGAAATTTTCAACACGCGAGCATTTATTTTCAAAACATAAGCACCGCCGCCCCCGCCCCCACCTCCCCGTTTCCCATCGCACCTCCGTCCCCGACCCTGCATCCGCCACCGCCCCAAGCCCCCGCCTCCACCCCGCCTCCACCATGTCTCCACCCCGCCTCCACCCCCGTCTCCGCACCCGACTCCGCCCACGTCTCCGCCCCGCTTCCACCACCGCCACCGCCCCCCACACCGCTCCCACCTTCGCCCCCGCATCTGCCCTACTAGCACCTCCTTCTTCGCCATCAACGCCCACGCCCACACCGCCCCGCCCACACCGCCCCGCCCACACCGCCCCCGTTCACACCGTCCCCTCGTATACCGCCCCAACCGCTGTCACCACCGCCGCCATCACTGCCTCCGCCACTGCCGCCTCCGCCGTTGTCACTGCCATCGCCATTCCAGCCCCCGCTGCCGCCACCGCCACCAGGAGCGGTAGCTCAGTGCATCAACTGATGTCACTGCAGCACCTCTGACCGGGAGGTCCTAGGTTCCCACTCCCCACGGCGGCAGGATTTTCGACACTAGCTTTTCAGCTAGGTCGAATTCAGTCGCTGTCTGGAGAGAATTCTAGGGCCGGCTTCTATGGGTTGTTCTAGCGGCCGGCGCCTGGTGATTGCGTTGTTTATGGGAACATGCACTACACTGCCACATATTCCGGGAGACCGGTCGGGTGCTTAGAGCGTAGTTCCGGCTGGGCGGTGCCCCGCTGGTGGGAGAGTCCTGGTTAGGGGTGAACCCCACTAGTCGACGGTAGGTCGACGCCGGATCTCGCCATCCACCGGGGGAAGACCACCGCTATCTCCCGAGAAAAAAGCATGCACTACACTAACGAGAGTAATGACCAAAGCAGTTGACGCGCCCGGAAACACGAAAAAACAAACCAAACCAAGCCGCCACCGCCGCCGCCACCTCCGCCCCCGCATCTGCCCCACTACCGCCTCCTTCTCCGCCACCATCGCCTACGCCCACACCGCCCCGCCCACACCACCCCCGTTCACACCGGCCCGCCCACACCGGCCCGCCCACACCGCCCCGCCCCGCCGCCCCGCGCACACCGCCCCGCCACACCACCCCGCCCACCCCGCCCCGCCCACACCGCCCCGCCCACACCGCCCCATTCACACCATCCCCTCCTACACCGTCCCCGCCGCTGTCACCACTGCCTCCGCCACTGCCACCTCCGCCGTTGTCACTGCCACCCCGCCGTTGTCACTGCCACCGCCATTCCAGCCCCCGCTGCCACCACCGCCGCCGCCACCGTCAAAGCCGTCCCCGACGTCCCCACCCCCGTCCTCGCGACCGCCGCCACGTGTCGCTCCGGGGTGTTTACCTCCACATAAACGCTCTCGAACAATGGCACTCGTCAAACACTGACCGCGCATTGCCTGGTCGCCAATTAAGTGAAAATAAATTTGCGGCAATTTAGTCGTAGTGAATTGCACTAATTGTGAGATTAGCATTGCATGATGGAGCGACAAATTGAAAATATTTATAGGTTCGCAAATACCTCCGCATACGCTGCGCAGGAAGTGGTTAAATGAGACCATTTGGAGTTCAGCATTCGTGTTTGAATTTGCGACAGGTGGAACGCGGTGTTAAATTATTAAATACTCGTAAGTACTCGAAATTGCGATATAATTCATTAACGAGTTGGATAAATGGCTTATGATACATGCATTGCGTTGCACCTTTGCCTACAATGATAAAGACATCTTCAAATATAATTGGCAGGTAGGTAGCATATAAAATTTCACTTGCTGTGAAAGATTGATATTGACATTGTGATGATAGCTTGAAAGCTATCTATGAAGATTCATATATTTTTAATTATTTATGCATGAAACTACTTCAGTAAATTATCCATATTCTAATGAAATTGCTGTGTCAAGGGACAACGTAAACAGACTGACCGTAGAGGGTGGTAAAAAATATCGGAAATACACTGTTGATAAAAGTTTAGGGCTGCACACGTTAGTGATGCATATTAAATATATAGATATATTTAAAAATATTCACTCATTTTTCTTATTCAAATATAACTATTACGTAAAACAAAACGTAAAGACTGCATTTATTGATAAACATACGGCATATAGTTCGGCTATTTGAGAATTTACTCCCAAATTCTTCATAAAAGATTTCTTTTACAATTTATTCAATTTATTGGAAATTAAAATAAATATAAATAATAATGAATTACTGAAAATATTGATGAATTCAGCGCATACAATTAGATGTAAATAAAATGAATAATGAAAGATAGTAAGTCCTAAACATGAATTGAATACGTAATTTCTTCAATTTAAACATTCTAGGTAAAGTATTATTTCGTGTTTGTTTTCTGCTCTACTTGGCACAAAAGCTAGCGACCGCACGGAGAATACACATCAAACTGCTGAACGTGACCTGAGCGGGAAAAGGCAGCTCCTCTCGATCTCTGAGACAGCCCCGCGGCGTCCACTTGTCGTCCAGCGCCGTCCTCTTGCGGGTGGGCGGGGCGGGGCGGCGGGCGGGCGGGGCGGGGCAAGGCGGGTCAAGGCGGGGCGGGGCGGGCGGACGGGGCGGGCGGGGCGGGGCGGTGCGAGTCGGGGCGGGGCAAGGCGGGGCAGGGCGGACAGGGCGGTGCGGGGCGGTGCGGAGCGGGCGGGACGTGGCGGGGAGGGGCGGGGCGGGCCTAGAGGGGCGGGCGGGGCGGGGCGGTGCGGTGCGGGGCGGGGCGGGGCGGGGCGGGTGGGACTGCCCCTGTTTGCCATGCCCACCGCGCAGCAAGAAGACGGCGCGGATTTGCATTGTAAAAGAATTCGGGATTAAAGCGGCAACAAGCACGGGTGAAGCGGGGGGAGCGAGCGGGGCGAGGGGTGGGAGTGGGTCAGCAGCCGCGCTGTGCTTTCGCCTGCAGGGACCAGCGCTCGCTTGCACGGCCTGCCGGAGCGGTGATCTGCGTCAGACTTCAGGAGTTATCTTCACTAACATCCCGCTCTCTCTTTCTGTTTGCTCCCCTGCGCTCATCCGAACTCTATCTTTCTGTTATAGTTTTCCACTTTATCTCATCTTTCTCATTTAACCTTCTCTTCTTGCACTCCCTTCTTTTATCAGCCACTTTACTTCTTTACCTCCTCTATTACTTATTTTCCCTCCCCACTTCTTATTTCTTTTCCTTCCTCTTTTTTGTCTTTTTCTTATCTATCTACATTACTCATATCCATTGCGTGCTAAAAGAAAATCTTGAAGTCTCCACGTATGTCAAAAGTTGCTATGTCTCCTATGTCTTCATATACTATTACTACATGGTCTATGGCTTCCTTACATTCTCAAGAACTCAGAAAATATCGAACGGGAGCGCTGGTTTAGTGCATCAACTGATGTCACTATTGCGTCTCCGACCGGAATGTCCTAGATTCGAGTCCCGACGGTGGCAGGATTTTCGTCACTGGTTTTTCAGCTAAGTCGAATTCAGTCGCTGTCTGGAGGAGAATTCTAGCGGTCGGCTGCTCTGATCGGTAGTTTTCCGTAGTTTGTCCGATCCACTCCAAGCGAATACCGCAGCTGTACCCTAACAGCCGCGCGATCTTTCCTTCCTCTTCCTCGTCCATCACACACACACACTAACATGCACTACACTACCACACATGCCGGGAGACCGGTCGGGAGCTTAGAGCTTGTCCTGGCAGGGGTGGTGCCCCTCTGGTGGAGATACCTGGTTGGAGAAAACCCCGTTAGGCGAAAATCAGCGCCGGATCTCGCCATCCAGCGGGGGAAGACCATTGCCCCCTCCCGAGAAAAAACACGCACTATGCTTACGGGACGAATGACCATAGTAATTGACGCGCCAATTAATCAATCGAAACCAATGATACTTTGGATATTGTTTGAAAAATGCAAATATTTGATTCCGTATATTCTCTTTCTGCGCGTACTGACGGAATGCTAATAGTGTGACAAAGCCTATGACACAACTGAACTGAAAGTGCAACAGCAAGGGTACAAGGAAGAGGTCGCCTGTCATTAAATATTACCTATTCACATATTGGGTTGTGGAACAGTAACCTGTTTGATATTCTTACTACGAAAGGAATTGTTGTTCTGTATAATTATACAGAACTAGGCAGTATTCGCGAAGACTGTTTTTGTTTTATATTTCATTTGAACATAATTTTCATTTATCCACGATTATTTGATTTTTTCTTCTTGGGCAGTCTGCATTCTAGGTTTTGGAAAACCATGTGTATTTTGTTCAGCGGAATTTTTACCGTTGTAGGCTTCTAGTTTAATTATAATAAAATGATTGTATACGTATATTTAATGTATAAACTAAGTATTTGAATTCCAACAGTTATAAACATTTTTATTGTTTTGAAGTTTTAAATATATATCTAGAGTATCATTTACTATTCACGACAAATTTGAAATTGTGAAAGTTAACGGGCAATTTCTGATATTCACTGTAGTAATGCTAGAATACGGAACAAATATCACACAACAGAACGTATCTTTGGTGGTCCCTTGTGTGCTAGTTAACCATTAACTTTACGGTTAAGTAATGTAGAGAAATGAATGTTCATAATCGCGTGCAAAGGATTGTATTCTTTTATAAGCTTCCACATGAAAGTCAAATGTGCGACGATAAATTCTAAGCATGATGCAACTAACCTATTAAAATTCATCTCATTACTTTTTAAACTATTTATTCACACAGTAATAATGTACATTTTCCAAAGGAAATTTATTTCACTTAACACTATTCACCACCTCTTAGTACTTTTTGTAGAGAAAAATACAGTGAATTGAGAGGTAAGTTGACTGAAACCCAAAAAGAAAGAAATAATTCCAACAGAATAAAATTCACTCACCCAGCAGTTAATATGTCTCTCACATTTTGACAAGTACTTCAAAGAACCGAAGAGCGCACTCTTTGGACGGTGCAGCGAGCACTGACTCCCAAGCGTCAGCCCGCAGTCTCTACAACGCCCACCCTTCTTTCCTTCTTCCTGTAATTCTCCCCCCCCCCTCTCTCTCTCTCTCTGACTTTTTTTATCTCTCTCTCTCTCTGTATCGATATCTCTCTGTCTCTCTCTCTGCCTCTCTCTACCTCTCTCTGTCTCTCTCTGACTATATCTCTCTGTCTCTCTCTCTGCCTCTCTCTGTGTCTCTGTCTCTATCTCTGTCTCTCAGTCTGTCTGTATTTCTTCTCTCTCTCTCTCTCTGTCTCTCTCTCTGTCTCTCCCACTGTGTGTCTCTCTCTTTCCCTCTGTCGCTCTGCCTGGTCTTGTCCTGGACTGGACGCGCGGCGGGAGGCGTCGCACGGGAGGGGACGGGACGGGACGGAGCGTGGCCTGGGGGGGAAGGGGGGGGGGGCGCGGGTGGCGCAGCGGGCAGAGCGGGATGGGTGCGAGTGAGAGGGGGTCGCGTGGCTGGCGTAGGGGGCACGGTGGCGCGTGTTGCGTGTGGGGCGGAGCGGGGCGGGTGGCGCGGGAGGGCGTAATGGCGTGGCTGGCGCGCGGGGCGGGGCGCGGGGCGGGGCGCGGGCGGGGCGCGGGCGGGGCGCGGGCGGGGCGCGGGCGGGCGCGGGGCGGGGCGCGGGGCGGGGCGCGGGGCGGGCGCGGGGCGGGGCGCGGGGCGGGGCGCAGGGCGGGGCGCGGGTGTTGGGGCACGTGAGGGCGTCTGCAGCAATCGATGGAGATTGAGGGGGATTTCTTCCAAATCTGGTTGCTCCCTTCCGCTCGTCACGAAAACGCAAGAAATGCGAATTCTGTACGAACTGTGTGGGGATATTTTTTGGGCACGAGGTCAACACGACAACGTGACATGGTTCGTATAGTACAGCTATCTAGGATCTGAAAGTGTAGCAAAAGAGGGATGTATTAGTTTCTGAGAGTTTTTAATGCATCTGGGTGATTTGGTTTCTCGCGAGTTTTCGTTCATTCTGATCTAATTTATTAGTTGTATTTATTCTCAACAATTATTTTCGAATATACGCAATGGCTCAATACTCGAAAACTTCAATACTGTTACGATTCTACGTGGTGAATTAAAAATATGAAACGTCAAATATTTTAACAAAAACGTTTATTTTGTTTCTTAGCACCGTCACTGAAAACACTTGATTTATGTACAGATAGTCATCGCTTGATTATTTCTTTATACGGCACACTTCTCTTGATTATTTATTCATACTTCACTTCTCATGATTATTTATTTTCACTGTTCACTTCTTTTGCACTGTCGCACGTCTTAAGCACTGACCACGATTCACGTCACTGAGCACAATCACTGCCCTACTATTCACCGCGATGCACACAATTCACAACTCAGCTTCCACTTCAGACTGACCTGCGGTCGCCGGTCGCTGAATCTTTATATTCGGCTGGAGACCGCCGAGAATATTTTGGAACTTGCGATAAACATCGCGAACACTCCGGCACCATCTAGTTCGGCAGCCCGCCGGCAGATGTCGCAATCCGCGCATACTCCGTAACTATCTAGTTCGAAGAGGCGTCGGCAGATGACGCCATCCGCACATACCATCTAGTACAGGGTGGCGCCGGCAGATGACGCAATATTCGTTACAATACATTCTTTTTTCATCCTCAACAGTTTTCATGACAATGGGGAGGAAGAGAATTCACGTCGAAAGATCTGACGCAAATGTCTTAGCTCTCAACATTCTAACACGCTTCCGTCACACTAACTGGAGGACTTCACTCGTAAGTACGTAAGTTATTTACTGATGAAAAATTGTATGATAATACATAATAATAATAATAATAATAAGAAGAAGAAGAAGAAGAAGAAGAAAAGTAATAAATCGGCGTGTATGGCACGAGGCAACACTCCCTCACATTCTCCACACTACCAGCCGGGAGGCTAGTCATTAGCTTAGAGCTTAACCCAGTTGGGGTTGGGCCGCGCTCTTGGGAGATACGTGGTTGGGGAAAATCCTCGGAAGACGGCGTAAGTCGGCACCACTTCGGATCTCACCTGCCAGCGTGGGAAGATCACCGTTGTAGCGTCGTGATGAGTAAAGACGACAGTATTCTCAAATATATACATTAATTTGTACATAATATACAAGAATAACTTAAGATTTGTACAGAGTAAATATCATCCGCGTGTCGTTTGCGGAAAACAAATGATAATTCTCTAATAACAACTTTCATATGTTGACATGTACCATGGTAATCTGTTGTCATGGTCGTCAGGCGGGACCGACTCTCATAAAGAGATAAGAGAGCTAGTCTTCAACGTTACACTGTCACCATCCATGATAAAAACATGCACTTTGCGGAACTAATTATCTTATCAGTTGCGCCTGGAATTACTAATCATTCAATCGAGCGATCTAGCGATAGATAGCCAAATCATTCTCTCGAATTGCCCAGAATGTGCTTCGAATCAATCGCGAACAAGTGTGACCCGGTCACATGACGCATTGTCATTTATAAAAATGTGTTAAATATAACGTATGGTATATTAACATATAACGTGTTATAGGAAGTAATTTACTTTATAGGAAGAAGATTTATCAACATTTTTCGCAGGTCTTCACAATTCGAGATTTTATATAAAAAAAATAGGCGATTTCTGCTGCAGCATTACAATACTTTATGTCTACAACGTAAATACGTGATATTAAATTATTTTCCTTTCTGTATGTAGATGTAACAACTTTGTCTATTTGGTCTTTATTTTATAGTCAGAAAATTCAGTAGTTTGGATAGCAGATTTACATCAAAATAATAAAATATGTATATAAAATACTAAAATGTGTAATACATATATAGCAACGTTTCGGAAATCATTATTTCCATCTTCAGGGTAGAGTTAAAATTTCAAAAAAATATTGTATTTATTTAAATGTTTAAAATTTGTATCTATTTGCTTTTGACATTTTAACTTCAGCCTTCTTCTTCTTCTTCTTCTTCTTCTTCTTCTTCTTCTTCTTCTTATCTTCAAGTATTTAGGCATGATGCCTGTTAAGCCGCTTAGTACTGGTCCTTCCAACGCATTCTTGGACGTCCTATGTTTCTCTTTCCTCTTGGTTGATAATTTGCCATTTGTTTAGGAATGCGGTCGTTGTTCATTCGCAACAGATTTATTATTTACTACAATTTTTGAGCGTACCGGGTATCGTACTTGGAATGCCATCACTTTCGTTTCGGTGTCCGATATTTCCAGATTATATTCTGACATTATCCGCTGCAGTTCATGAGTTGCTTTTTGTAATATATCTTCTCCTTCTGCTATTATTGCTTGGTCATCTGCAAAAAGTATTGTCCATAATTTTGTTCTCGTTATGTCTAAACTATAAAATTTTAATCTGGTCTTCCACTCGCGAAGAGCTTCGTCTATGTAGATATCAAACCGAATCGGTGAAAGACTGCATCCTTGTAAGCCTTGGTCCACTTTCGCTTAAACTTCAGCCTGAAGAGGGAAATAATGATTTCCGAAACGTTGATATTTATATATTACACATTTTAGTACATATTCATTGTATACATATTTTATTATTTTGATATAAATCTGCTAATACTAAAGTCCGGAAGTTTCTAATTATAAAATAAATACCAAATACAGTATGAAAATGTATGTAGTTCTAATGCGAGAAATAAAAAGATGTACCTCTGAAATAGAAATGTCAATGAATATTTTGTTCGTCGAACTAGACTTTAACAACATTTTAATAAATTTTTTAAATTTAAATTTTGGTAAAACGAAGTGCCCGATTTGTCTACCAACATCAGAAACTATTTTGACTGTCAAGAAACGTGAGAACGACCATTATAAAATACCGAGATAAAAATCTCGCAACAATATAGCCACCCATCGATCATCAAGGCAATTAAAATAACAGTGTGCCGCGTCAGTAATATTCATTCCATATTAAAAGTACTCCCAGATGGTACTGACAGGCCGAATGGCGCAGAAATATGTTACACGCGTGTATTATCTAATAACGCGTGCTCCAAACAAGTGGCCTTGGGTTTTGATGAGAACGCGTGAAGTGCTCGCTGCCCTAGTCACGTGACGTGCGAAACGCCTTGGCTGCGCACGTGCCCTCGACGGCCGTTGCCCATCCGTCTTCGTTCGGACCGCATGGCGGCGCAAGGCAGCAACGGCTGCCGCGGGCCCTTCAAGAATAGAACTGCTTAACATGGTGACGTGACAAGCTGCCTCGTATTTTGAAAAGCTGTACTCATTGCGAAATATTCACACTCATTTGAGAGATCAAGTGTCCATGTGACAAAGATCATTACTCAAAGATGGGTCGATAATTTACACCAATCAACGATTGATTTACATCAAACCTATAACTACCACTTTTGCTCAGAGCTACAATTTGAAATGAATATCACAAAAAAAAATACATTTCAATTAAATATGTCAATATTGAAGACATTGCTCTAACTTATCAACGTAAACAATTTTTCGTAGCGACCTTCCTAGACTTTGCGCAAGCATTTGATGGAGTCTGACACAATGGATTATTAAACAAATTACGTAAACTACGACTCCCAGAATATATTTCTCCAAATTATAAAATGCTTTCTGGATAATAGATATTTCACAGCAAAAATTGAACAGTACCTTATCCTTGCCCCAACTCTAGCCGGTGTTCCTCAAGCGTTTCCTCGAGAAAGGTAAAAAATCTTCAAATTCAGTTGTAGCAGTATTTATTTCTGAATGTTAAAAATGTCAAAACTTCGTATGAGCATCGTGCATCCAGTCTTACTGTAGACAATAGAAAATAACATTGAAAATCTAATGCGACTTTCAAGACACTATTGGTTTTACTTTCTGGCTTTTTTTTGATTGATTGATTTTTTCGTGTTTCCGGTCGCGTCAACTGCTTTGGTCCCGTAAGTATAGTGCATGCTTGTTCTAGGGATATGGCGGGATTCCTCCGCTGGATGGCGAGATCGGGCGCCGACCTACCGTCGGCTAGCGGGGTTTCCCCCTAACCAGGACTCTCCCACCAGCGGGCACCGCCCCAGCCGGGACGAGCTTTATGCTCCGACCGGTCTCCCGGAATATGTGTTAGTGCAGTGCATGTTAGTGTAAGAGTGTGTGTGTAATAGGAGAGGATAGGACAAGGAAGAGGAAGGAAAGATCGCGCGCGGTCCGTGGCCCGTTTGGTAGGGTATTGCTCCGGCATTCGCCTGGTGTTGATCGGAGGAACCACGGAAAACTACCGATCAGAGCAGCCGGCCGCTAGGAATTCTCCTCCAGCGACTAATTCGACTAGTGAAAGCTAGTGTCGAAATCCTGCCGCCGTCAGGATCGACTTAGAACCTCCCGGTCAGAGGCGCTGCAGTGACATCAGTTGATGCACTGAGCTACCGCACCCGGTACTTTCCGTCCCTCCCACATTTTCGTTAAAGATAAAGTATTGTAATGCTGCTGCGGAAATAAGCAATTTTTTGACGGACTAGTGTTATCGGGCCTGGTAACGAAAAAGGTGATAAATCGTCATTACTTCCTCTAACACGTTCGCTAAGTTGGAATCCACGTCTTTGATACGAAAAATCGATTGACAGTAAAACGTGTCTGTCTGTTTTCTTGCGGTTAACGCTAGCGCCTGAACCTTTCAGATAATTTTCTCCAAAATGAATAATCCCTCATCAATATGGAACTCGATGGCTCTCCTACTTTGAAATAGATATTTTATTTTTTGGAAGTATTTTACATAATGCCTCAAAATTTTGTAAATTTTATCGAAAATGGCTCCAAAGGTTTTGATTAATCTTTTCCTCTAATAGCATAAATAACATTTAAAAAATAAAAATCTCCTTTTTAATGAAGTTTCCGGAAATCGCAAAAGTTCAATATTTTTTCAGCGTCTTCTTAAAACTACAATATTTGAGATAGAGGTTATTTCTTAATGAAATATGTTGCTCAAAGATAGACCTAAAATAAGAATATGTAAAATATTAAAAATGTCTAATTTATTTTTTATTTTTTCATCGGATGGAGAAAATTATGCTTAAAACACGGCAGAACTCATTTTTATTGAACATTCTGAATTTTAGAATAATGCAAAAGTTGGAAGTAATGTGAGAAAGATGGGCTTTTGAATTACTACCGGCTTGGTTTATCGGTCTCACTAAACCCCAATACATGTATATATGTTATACATTACTAAATATTTGCCAACAGAATTGCATATATATATATACTTGTTCGTATTTATCATTGAATAGTCTAACCACGACCAGGTGAACAAAGTTTTCCTCAATGCATTTCCGACGTCGGCTAAAAGCAATGTTTTAAACCCACGTCAACTCGCATGCAAATGGGCTCTTTAGCACCTACTCTCCATTTCACAGTTCCATTCACTTATAAGTTATAATAAGTTCTTGAGAATGTATTTCCACCTCGAGTTCACATCTGTATTAGTGGAGGAGAAGCCAAATAGTGCGAATTGCAACGTCGGAAATTGAGTCCATGAAAGAGCTGCCCTGTTGTTTGTAGGGTGGGACTTTCTGCACGTGACGTGAATAAAGAATCCGCTGACGATGTGATTTAAAGAATCCAATAAAATTACATATACGTTCATTCTCAACATACCGTTAAATAATATTCCAATGATTCGGTTTCAAATATGGTTATCCTTCCATTTTGCCCAATTTCTAGAAACGTATTTTGCAATTAGAAGCTTTTTTACACGAATATCAAAAGACCGAAAGCAAACAAATGTTAATTTTGAATTTAAATAATTAGGAAAATGGAATTTTAATACGTTTAAATATTTGCCTACAGAATTGCACATGTTTATATTTTTTTCCAAATTTATCAATCAATAGTCTATACCGCCACTATGAGAACAAAGTCTTCCTCAATGCATTTTCACTGAATGATACTACGACACATCTGCGATTGACGAATAGTGGGACCGGGAGCGGTAGCTCAGTGATGTCACTGCAGCGCCTATGACCGGGAGGTCCTAGTTTGGAGTCCTGACGGTGGCAGGATTTTCGACACTAGCTTTTCAGCTAGGTCGAATTCATTCGCTGTCTGGAGGAGAATTCTAGCGGCCAGCTGCGCTGACCCGTAATTTTCCGTGGTTTCTCCGGTCAACACCAGGCGAATGCCGGAGCAGTACCCTACCAAACGGGCCACGGACCGCGCGCGATCTGTCCTTCCTCTTCCTTGTCCTATCCTCTGCACTTACACTAACATGCACTACACTGCCACATATTCCGGGAGACCGGTCGGGAGCTTAGAGCTTGTCCCGGCTGGGGCGGTGCCCCGCTGGTGGGAGAGTCCTGGTTAGGGGAAACCCCGTTAGCTGACGGTAGGTCGGCGCCGGATCTCGCCATACAGTGGGGAAAGATCACCGCCATCTTTGAAAAAAACATGCACTACACTAACGGAACTAATGACCAAAGCAGTTGACGCGCCCGGAAACACGAAAAAAACAATCAATGAATCAACGAATAGTGGGCCTAGCGATAAACAGCTTAACTGCTCAATCCACTGTAACGCAGGTTTGTTTCTCTCCGCCCGAGTGCGCTGGTCGCAGCACGCTCCTCACTGACTGCGACACGCGCTCGCATGTAGTATTTCCCGGTCCGAGACGCAGCAAAGGTTCCGACGAAAGTCACTGAGCCCCTTCAGCCGGTTTGTGCCCCGAGAGCTCCTGTCTGAGTCACCGGAGAGTCCGCATGGCGTGGGGGGGGGCGGCGGCGTTGGCTCACTTTAAACTGCGGAACGCGCAGTAGGGGCGACTGCGGGGCCAGTGGAGCGGAATGGGCGTGGCGGGGCGTGGCGGGGCGTGGCGGGGCGTGGGAGCGGACGCGGTCAGAGTCAATACGTCAGGTCCAACGCAGGGCGCCGCGCCGCCGCCGACTTAATATACGGCTTGTCGGGCCCCCCCCCCGCGGCAATTTGCGTGCTGCCAACTTCGCCCTCGGCCCCGCCCGAAATTTCCCGCCGCCAGACGCGATTTGTGGAGTGGCGCTTCCAAGCGACGGGACATGGCGGCTGCGACCCGGGCGGGGGGGGAGGTTTATTTAAGTTTTTATTTCCTTGTTCGACATTATTATGTCTTTCAAGGGTTTGATGATACATAATATACAATTTTGTTGTAATTACATTTCGTCATGTATGAACAATGGTAGAAGACTAATATTTACAATAACACAATAACGGCTAAGGATATCCAGGAAGGGCCCTTCAGAAAAAGTGCATACAATTTGAATTAAAACATAAGTATTTAATTTATAAATGTTGTAACCTGCTTTGCAGCTAATTAAGGAGGATGTAGTAGGTCTTTAGAATATCTTGATGTTATTCGTGGAAAAAGATTGGCTGATTTACCTAGAGTGTACAAAGGAGTGGCTGGGCAAGATGAAAGAGAAGAGTAGAAATTAGAAGAAAGTTTTAGAATCTAAGTTTTCAGAGGTTTTATAGATAGTTCTTTTAAAATTTGATCATTTCTGTTATACCATGGCGCTTTTAAAACATTTCTTAAAAATTTGTTTTGCAGTACTTCCAGTTTTTGAAGGTTAGGGGGGGGAGGTGGGCCTGGGAATGAGCGGCTACGTCACGCCACGCGCTGCAAGTGGAGGGGGAATATTTCAAGAATGGTCTGGACGAACGTGACGTGTTACGAGAAAATGGGTGTCGGAAGTTCAAGAGCTTATTTCCAATGGGGTGTGTCTCCGTGGAACCATGTTTCAGGAAGAGAAAGTATTCTTGTTGAATGAAGTACACTTCAATAGAATTGACTTGTTTTCGAATACCGTTTGATGTATAAGAAGCGCACTTTAGAAGAAAATATAATTTATCGCCATCATGGAGAAGAGTCTTAAGAATATTTTCAAACTGACGTATCTCATTTTTTACAATCTCTTACATTTTGGAGAAAAGAAGGGCCTTGAGGAGAGGCTCTGAAACAATGCTATGAAATATTTCAACATATTATTATTATTGTTGTTATTATAATTTTTCTCTCTCTGCACACTATGTGTAGGAGCATTCATCTGCCTATTGAACTCTTGTTCCCGCAACAGTGTATGCGTATCGTGAATGCTAGGATCATTTGGACGCCAAAAATGTCAGCTGCAGCTGTATTCACTCATCAAACGCCGCTGTCTGTCGGCCTCTCTCTTGAGATAATTTAAATAAGAACACTAAGTTTAAACACGAATAGATATATTATTCGTGAATTCTTATAACCAGAATCCATCGGCAAATATTACCTTCTCTATCACAAAATTTCCTTTACAATCACCGATTAATTTGAGGAAATGCCTTCTCCAAGTTTTCGCCAAATTTCTAATATCCTGAAGTCGTTACTTTCGGGTGATCAGTTTAAAACGCAACTCTGCTGTTCGAGACCCTGAGAGAAAGGTGAAAGAATGGAAAAACTGCTTCTGGGACAGCTCCTTTGACTACATTTCTGCGACACCCCCTTCCTTTCACCCGCACCCTTCCTGTGGTCTGGATCATACCTGCTCAATGCAAAACAGGCTACATCTTCATTCACTGTTTTGATGTTTACTTACGATGCGCCTCAGCATAGAGCAACGCAGATTTGTGGTAGAGGAGTATTTTCTAACGCAATCTTTCAAAGTATACCCGGCAACTTTCAAAGAAAAATTTTAACCTGAGTCTATTCCGAGCTAGAGTACCATATTTCGTTTAGTGAAATGCTATTGCGAGACTGGGAGCCTGTGTGATCGGAAAAGTAGTCGCCAAAAGACAGTGCTTACGCAGCAAAAACTAGAGGAAGTAGTTCTTTCAACTTCCCCGAAAAAATTATTTACGAAACTGCAGCAGCAATGTATTCTTTCGTATGAAAGTGCGCACTGTACTAGAAAAAATTGAAAATGTGGGCATTCAAAAGGCAAAAATCTCAAGAGCTTAAGGTTCACGGTAAGGCTGGTCCCATGACTTACTGTAATTGGCTGCGACAAATTGGTCACGGGGCGGTGGTTAGCAAAGGTCTTGAGGCACTTGATAGAGTGTTGTTTTTTTCGTACTCAGGCTTGTCTTGATCTGGATGGACATGTTAACCAGCAAAACAGTTGACTCTGGAGTACAGAGAGGATACAGGAAACAATAGAGAGACCATTGCATTAAAAAATGATTGCAGCATCATGTGACATTTATCGACGCAGATTAATTGGTCTGTTGTTTTTCAAAGAAACAGTAACCGCAGAATATATTGAGATATTTATTTATATTACATTTTTAATTAGATAAATTTAATTAATTATTTTTAATGTCGCGTTATTCAATAATAATAATAATAACATTCGTTTGGCAAATTTGGAATTTATAATTTATAAATATTTATTTAAAACGGCAAAGTATAAAAAAAGTACATTTCTGGAACATATTTGTTATGAAACTAAAACAAGCAAAGTTGACTATTGAAGGGTACCCCGGATAAGATGGTAAAAAGTTTCCCTAAACCAAATGACGTATGAGAGGTTACATTATAATTCTAACATAAAGATAAAAGTTTCTTAGCCCCTGTCCCACCACCCACATCGCTCTACAGCCAAAAACCTGTTTTTTTTATTTTAATTTTCTTTCGGTAACTTAACACGATTTTATCCGTCTCAAGAAATATGATAAATAAGAAAACAATTTATATTATCAGAAAAATATTTTTTGATATTTTCTCAGACTCAAATTTAAACAACGGGGGCTAAGCAACCTTTCAAAAATATTATTTTTATGTTAGAATTATAATGTAACCATTCACACGTCATTTGGTTTAGGGGAACTTTTTACCATCTTATTCGGGGGTACCCTTACCTGAATGTTTATTTTTCATGACAAGCTTATTTCACTTTTAAGCGATTAAGGAAGAAATCACTGTTCTTGTCCATACAATATTCTTTCGTCGCCAAACAAGCAGGCGCGTGTCTTTCTCTTTGAGCTAGTGGCCATGTTGGTTTCTTCCTCTAGGAGGCATTGGAGAAGAAGGGATTAAACGGATTTCCCGAGTTTACCTGCTTGGAACCGCCAGCCGCTATCCGACCTGCTCAAACATAGTAGCCAGTGCAATTCGCTCTCCCTGCTGTGGGTTGCATTATAAACCGATCACCCGATATTTTTGAACCAGAATGTACATTAATACAGCCAGCGTACATTCCGTCATCCATTCTCTCGTGAACTCGACCCGGTCTCCTCCTCCTACAAACCCGCGTCCATGATATCCGATGCTACATCCTTCAATTGTCTCTTTTCACGAGTTCACACAACTGAACAAATTTATATTTTCATTTCGTAACACTGTTTATAGTTCTAATGAAATTGGCGCAGTTTCTTTAATTAAGGAAGTATTTGAGTATAAAATGCGTTGAAGAGGTTCAAGGACGTTTTATATTCATTACATTGGTCGAAGAACGGAATCTTGTTATGAACATTGATACATGTATCGTCAAACATCAAGTTAAAAGCGTTCAGAAAAAAAACATTGAAATAATATGCACTCGACAGATTTCCAAAATAGACTCTAAAATGTTAGTCCCAAGGCGAGAGTCTAACCGTGAAATTAGAAACGCATAACATCATCGCTCCGCCTTAAAATTTTGAGGTTATAAACATCCCGCTGTTCCGCGTGCTGACCCTAGTTCGCCACGCCCCCGCACGAGTGCGTCGATTCTCTCTCCTTCATTACGACAAAGGAGAGCCGAAGGAAGTGGTCCATGTTAAATAGTGCCACAACCACAACTACAAACATGGATTCGAAACATGAACTAGAAACTTGGATTTTTGAATCGCAATTCTCAAAAGATGGACATAATATTTAAAGTTGCAATTAGAGACGGTTTAATTTATATTATACTTAAGATTTTGTGCAATATTAATATAGTTTCAAAATGGAGAAATTTACAATTTTCCCAAGTTGGACAAGACTCGGATTGAGCATGTAGCAGTTGCACCGCGTTTCCCCTAGTCGAGGGACCGCAAAATCCATAAAAATGCAAAAGACATCAAAAAGAAACCCCTAGTGGTATGTAAAAATAGGAAGGAATACGTAGGGGGAAAACGGTCAAATGGCGGATATTTTTTTTCATTCGACGAGATCTCCGCTGCATATGCCCGGTCTAATTCGTTGCGAACCAACCCCAGTTCTCTTTACAGCGGCCTCTTCCTCGAACTTCACCACAGGCATTTAGCAGCTAAGCACGGTTTCACCGGGAGCGGTAGCTCAGTGCATCAACTGATGTCACTGCAGCGCCTCTGACCGGGAGGTTCTAGGTTTCATCCGACGGGGCAGGATTTTCGACACAGCTTTTCAGCTAGGTCGAATCAGTCGCTGTCTGGAGGAGAATTCTAGCGGCCGGCTGCTCTGATCGGTATTTTCCGTGGTTTCTCGATCAACACCAGGCGAATGCCGGAGCAGTAGCCTAACAAACGGGCCACGGACCGCGCGCGATCTGTCCTTCCTCTTCCTTGTCCTATCCTCTCCCGTTACACACACGCACACACGCACACACACACACACACACACACACACACACACACTAACATGCACTACACTACCACATATTCCGGGAGACCGGTTGGGACCTTAGATCTTGTCCCAGCTGGGGCGGTGCCCCGCAGGTGGGAGAGTCCTGGTTAGGGGGAAACCCCGCTAGCCGATGGTTGGACGGCGCCGGATCTCGCCATCCATCGCGGGAATATCACCGCCAGTTTCGGGGAAAAACATGCACTACACTAACGGGACTAATGACCGAAGCAGATGACGCGCTCGTATTTTCTCCCCCCATACGTCACATACAGTTTTTTGACTAAATAAATAAATAAATAAATAAACACGAAAAAATCAAACAATCAATCAATAAGCACGGTTTCAGTTGAAGATTCGAACCGACGCAAGTCATACATACGCCCGGACCAGAAGCGTACAATTCTTTAGCGAATTAATGTTTTAGTTGACAAAGCTGGGAATTTCCCTTTTACGCAGTTCGAAACTCAGCCTTGCCATGGTAGCAGGTGTGTGGGGGGGGATGTTAACCTGCTTCAGTTATTTTCAATATTTGGCGCATTTTAGATCTGTTGGACGTAATTTCATTCGTGGAGTAGTCCTATTAAATACCATCCGTGCTTTGGAAAATTCAGATACATCTCCTCGCTTCGCGAGTCAAGGATTTATCGACAATTTCCAAAGCACTCGTGGTATTACCCTATGGTTGCAATTTCTTCATCAGGAGTGGCATATTTTGTTTGATTTACTAAATAAAAAATATTTTTAATACTTTTTTTCAACATTCTTCTTCTATTACTACTTATTATAAACGTCGTCTTCGTAGTCTACATGGAAAAAGAGTCATGTTGACTACATGTAGATTACATGTAACATACATATATGGACGTAAAATTATAGTCTACGGCACATTGATTTAAACTGAAAGAGGCATCCAGTTCTTGAGCGAAATTTGTATGAACTTCCAACTTCACACATTGCAGTCAGGATTATTTATGCTACCGTAGACATGATTATTTATGCTACCATAGACGCAGCACTCATATATAACTCGTGGTGCTAGAACATCACTACTTTTTGGATGTACGTGTAACTTTTGTTGGATATATGGTGATGATGTATGTTAGACATTTTCGTCAGCATATATTTTCTTTTCATTAACAATAAAACTTTACGTATTGATTTATACGGACTTTATATTCATGGTCCTTATTTGTTGTATTTGCTATCAAGACCAGCAATGAACAAGTGTCCAGCGCCTAGGTATTAGAGGAAGGTCGATATTCTACTTACTTTATGAGTTCGAGCGCTGCTACCCACAGGCTAACGCAGCTCTTGTCGACCCTCCTCCTCCCTTCGTGCGTCGCCTAGCGCTTCTGGAAACAAAAGACATCCGCTCCCACCTCCAGCCGGACAATTGGAAAAGTTGGGCCGTTTGCCGCCGAGTCTTTAAGATCGCCCAGGAGATCGCACGCTGCGCCTCGCCGCCCGCCCCCAATGCCCCGCCCCGCCCTGCCCCGCCAGGCCCCGCGCCACCCGCCCCGCCCCATCTCCCGCCCGCCCACACCTCGCCGCCACGCCCCACCCTCCCGCACCCGCCCCGCCCCGTGCTGCTCCGCTCCGTGCTGCCCGCTCCGTCCTTCCCTTCCTCGCCCGTCCCGCCTCACGTTTCCCAGCCCGATCTTCCCCACTTCCGCCCACCCCACCCCATCCAACCCCGCCCGCGCTTCCTCCCCCGCCCGCCCGCCCCGCCGCTCCGCCGCCCCGCAGCGCTCTGTCCCGCGCCGCCCCGCCCCGCCCGCCCGCCCCTCCCTTCCCGCCCCGCCCCGCCCCTTCCCGCCTCCCTGCCCCATGCTGCCCTGTCCTGCGTCGTCCCGCCCCGCACCGCCCCGCCCCGCGCCGCCCCACGCCGCCCCGCCCCACTCCACTCTACGACGTCCCGCGCTGCTCCGCGTTGCCCCGCCCCGCCCCGCCCGTGCTACCCCACCCGTGCTTCCCCACCCCGCGTTTCCCGCGCCCGCTTCCCACCCCGCCCATCCCGCCCCGCCCCACCCCGAGTCGCTCCGTCCTTCGCCGTCCCAGCCCCTCACTGCCCAGATCCGCATCTCGTCCCCCCGCCCCCCAGCGCCCGCGCCGCGCGCCGTCCAGAAATACTTAAATCTCCTGCGAAGTTTATTCGCCGTGCGTCGGGTGCGCGGGGCCCTGGCTTCGAAGCTCCCCATTACAGGAGATTTCCGCCGCCGCTTAAGATGGCGCGCGCAGATACCCCGCCACTCCACGGCGAGTGAGTGGTAACGGCCGCTGCACACTCGGGGAGGGCGGATATCTCAAGGTGGGAATCGCCCCACTGCATCCCGCACTCACTTGTCCTTCGCCCCAGCTAATACCCTTTCACTTTTCGCTAGTACCTCAGAATGCGTAGCCATACTGCATCCCATTTTGTTCATCTGGGGTTTCGGAAGAAGAAAGTATTTTTGTTAAATTTGCATTCATAATTAACGCATAAAAATGTTTTCGCACCAGTCTACCGAAAACCTGTGAACAGGTGAACATTGCAGAAACCTCGGAATTGTGTATGTTAAGTCAGCCAGGGAGGTAAGAAGATGCTCGGGATAGTAGGTTTCAAGTTTTCTTTCCTCAAACTTTTAAGTTTAATTTTCAACGTTTAACATTTCCTAACAGAACATGCAAATGTTTCTTGAAAACAGACAGAAATGAATCAATTATATTCGATCAATATAATTTTAAGCAGACCACGAGAAACATAGAAATCAATCCTCATACTAACGAGGAAAACTGAACGGGATGGAGTCGGGCTATGCCTTTTTGATGAGGTAGGTAAATGGTTCAGGTAAAGTTGACTGCGGGATGCAGTCGGTGTACTCCCCTCAAGATGACCAGAGTCCATTTAGGGAGGCACGGGCTTCGAAGATGGCAGAACACTGAGAAAGGAAGAATCTCAAACTGTCGTTCATAAAATAAATAAGACGATAATTAATAGAAATGAAGTTATATTGTCCATCTTGAAATACTTTAGGACAAAGAATTTAAACTACGAACATTAGGGCCAAAATACAAGATTTATTCCCAAATTTCCCTTGATGAATAGTAACGGTGAATCTGTCCTGTGATGATCATTTTTTGTTCATTATGGTTTACCGAAGGACAACCCTGAAACCTTTGTAATTTACAATTTGAGTTAATAATATTTTTAATAGTTTGATTGAATATTAACTGATCTCTTTTCCTGCTTATTTGATCAAATGTATTTCTTTGATAATCGAGTTAAAAGAAGCCGAAAGCAAAATATGTCGCTTTGCTAGCTAACTAGCGAGGATTTTTGTTTAAATATTAGTAAAACTTTTATATCACTATTGCTAGCGACTCCGTCACATTTAAATTTCAATATCAAAAATAGAGATCTAATTGTACTACTGGTTGTGTTCTAATTATCAAGAATGAGCGAAACAAAATATTTAGGTATCATGAAACACTGCACCCAGACACCAAAACACTGCATCCAGAAAAAAAGGCGGATTGCGACGATTGTCAGCAGGCAGATACGTGATACCACACATTTTCCAAGTTTACTACCAAAATGTGTTGGAGTACACGACCAGAAAATATCAATTGGAGAACCAGCAGTTGCAGGACCTCAAGAACGTGTCTTGGGGAGGCCCCACGCCCTTGAGGAACACCATCGATGAACGGCCACCATAACAAATCACGCCTCTCCATTACAACAGGCGGGATAACAATTCCCTTCAAAGATGCCTTATTGTACGTGGCGAGAGTCGAGAGTTTCTCTATGCTCCTTCCTCCATCTAGCGGAGAAACAACGTATTACTTGCGCGACATTACGACTCAGGTGTCGTAAATTTAGCTCTGAGGCTTCATTTAGGATTGAAGATCTTATAATGCAGTAAATCTACAACCTGTTATAGCCGTTTTTAGTTCCCCTCCGAAGGAAGGCGTGCGATGGTTTTCTTTCGGACACGTGGTGGGATATCACCACCGATATTTACGGCGCACTGTATTCCATGGACCCGACCGTTCTCGCCATCAAGAAGTGGGACTCGCTACTGAGGACGACTCGCTGCCAAACCCTGAGGACGACTCGCTGCCAAACCACAGTCTAATAACACAGCCCCACAGCTCTATGCTTTTTCCCTATGCTGAAAATGGACAGATGTAGCATCACTAGCGCTCCAAGTGGTCAGTAAGCTAGTCACTCCCTCGTACCATGGCTTATGTATGCTTGATCAAGAATTTGACGCCGTAATTATATTATTTAGAAAACGTAACTCACATTCTAGTCTAATTTTATCATTTGTTTATTATATTTTATGATTTGTTATTAACGAAAACTTAAAAGTATAAAAGCCTGAGAACTACCTATAATATCCTGTAGGATTTCTTCCAAGATCGGCGATCTGATACTTGTCTTTTCAGAAGAGATTTCTTTATATTTTGTGGTTTTATATATTCCCAAATATGGAAATTATATGAACATTTGAGTTTTCTTTGGAACAGTTTTATACAAATAAACAAGAAACGAAGATACATAATTATACAATCACATGAAGCATACACACGCACAGAAAGAAATATATGTATTAATTTTAGTTACATTTATTTATTTCAATTAATATTTTTTAGAGATTACATCAGTATCATAACACTCACAGTAATTACATTAGTGGAAGGATTTGTCAGTTTATTTGCTGTTACCCGGAACACTACGAGGAGGCTCCTTTAATTATCTCATATGTAGAACAATTTATTCAAAAACTATATTCAACATCCATATTCATATTAACAGATCACCCAAAGTAGATAATTACTATTTGAATACAATTATTTTCATACGTTCCAAATTCCCAACGTTTTTCTTTCCTACCTATCTTAATGATACACGAATCTTAATAATTAACACCCTAAATTACTCACTATTAAGGGGTTTGAAACGCATAAGAAAGTTGAAAATGGTAAAGATGGTTTTCAGAAAAGAATTATTGCTCTTCATAAACAATTGCATTAGCGTCTCTCTACCGGCACGATCCCCGACGGAGATTTGTAAGAGATATGCCGGTAGGCACTACCAAGCCGGCGGACCTGGTAGACCGGAGACCGTTCGACGCGCGAAAAACATAACTACACATAATTTCTCGCCTCATTAACAGTTTCGTAATATTATAATTTTGCAATTTCTATCTATGTTAATACATTTCACCTATCACTTGTAAAAGTCATTGCCAATCGTGGCGCATTCGCAAAAACATGCAAATATATCTACACAAATTCGATAATCCCAAACAAGGTTCAATTCTCTCAGAAACAACACCGCCAAACAATGAGAGGTTATTCTGAGAATTTCCAATTCCCCTCTCATGGCGTCCTCATTGTCGTTACCTGATAACTTCTAAAAGATTCTCGGAAAAGAAGTGCGGGAAATTCGAATCTGCGATTTCAAAAATTTGCAAAAATTGCGCTAAATTACTAATATTTATAAAAATTTTCTACAGCCGATTTCTTTTCTTCTTTGTCGATTGATTTACCACATAATGTGACCACCACTTCTGGCAATAGGATCAAATCATTATTTTGAGATTTAATTTATCTGTCATGTACGTGATGCCATGAGCGTAGTAATGTGTGGCAACAGCGCATCGAACTGTCACAGTCGCTTATCCGCTGCCAGTGCTGCAGTGCGATAGTGCGTGCCTTGTGGTGTGACTTTGTTAAAGTCGTTATAGTTTATGTGCATGGACTTTCTGTGGGAGATGTTGGAATTCTGGTTGCGACGTGGGACCAGTTTTCTTGTGGCAAGTGTCATAGTTGACTTTACAAGTTTTGGATTCTGGAAAAAATTGTACCATTCCGTGATATATATATATATATATATATATATATATATATATTTGTGGGTACCTATTTTCTTTAGATACCTTAGATACTTTAGATGCCTTACCTTATACCTTTAGATACAAAGAAAAATGTCATCAGAGTTGTATTTCTAGGAATTTCGGGATTATTTTCTACAACATCCTCCAAGTTAAAATTCATTCTTGGTCCATTTTTAGGCGCGCATTCAAATGTTTACCGGTTGAAGTTGATCGTGTGTATTGTGGGATAGAATTATCAGAACCGCTTCTGATGCACTGTCTGAGACACTTTGATAAGTAGTCATATTATCGGATTTTGGCATCCAGGCACTGCCTGATAGGAACCTTTGTTTGAACTAGCTCCGATTCAACTTGATAAATGATGACTCATTTGACTACCTGACTTGCATGACTCATTTGACTGCCTAAATTATAGAAATCCACTTTTCTTCTGTTTTCTTTTTTCTGTTTTTTCTCATACGAAGCAGTAATTCTAAAGAGATTTAAATTCAATAATAACTTTGCCTTCTTTTTGGATTTTGTGTCGGCAGCATACTAATCAACCTTCCCTAATTTTCTACATAATAGATCTGGTTCTCTCTTGTTTCTGTAGGCACAGCTCCTGACTGGGGGCGAGCTGCATTTGGACAAAGTAACTCACTGATTCGCCGCGCGATAGCAGCACGAACCACGCCTCTCCCGCCGCCAAGTGGATGATCTGGAGAACTAAATCATCTGCAAGTTGTAGGATGAAAAAAACCAGCACGAAAACAAATCTGGTGGAATTCCTATTCGAATGGCAAAGATTATTTAAGACTATTTATTTCTAAGAAGAGTTGATTGTGAAAAGAGGAACAATTCAAAGGGGAAAAACGAATTAGGAAGAAGATGATGCTGGGTAACAAAGATAAGTTGATTGATGCCGATAGAAGCGTTACTAAGAGCCAGGTGGAAGGGGGAGGGGGAATTAAAGAGATCGTAGAACAAGGGACAATTCTGGTAGAGAGAGGTGGATAAACAATGAGTAAAATTAACGAAAGTGGAAGAGGCCTAGGGAAAAGATACAGATTTGGGAGTATAATTGACAAATTTATTTATAACACGTAGTATATGAGAATTTTAAAAAATATGATAATAACTGGGCACGTACATTTAACATTTCTCACAGAATTTGAAACAAATAATAAGTTGATAATTATGTTCCGATTGAACATCCTTCGATTCAAATTGGTATACTATATTAGTAGTATGACTCAATTAGATCACCCCTTCCAAAAATATGGAAAAGGAAGAAAGAAAATGAATGAGATGACCTCTGCTGCTCGGCAAAGAACGCTTGTTCAGAAATCAGAAATCAAGCGACTCACTTCGCCCCATGATTGTGACCAATTTGCCCAATCATAATTTTTACTTTTTCTCCCTATACTGTAGTATAGGAAGGAAAAACATTGCAATTACCTCAACAATACTATATCAAATTTTCGGGCCCAAAATTCGGGCGGGCGGGCGGGTCGACGGGCCGACGGGCAGATGAGCAGACGGGCAAATGGGCGGACGGGCGGGCGGAGAGGCGGACGGGCGGACGGGTGGACAGGCGGGCGGGCAGACGAGCGGGCGGACGGGCGGGCAGACGGGCAGGCGGGCTGACAGGCGGGCGGGCGGGCGGGCGGGCGGACGGACGGACGGACGGGCGGTCGCGCCGGCGGACGGGCAGACGGGCGGACAGGCGGGCGGACAGTCAGGCGGACGGGTGGACAGGCGGGCGGGCAGACGGGCGGACAGGCAGACGGGCGGGCGGACGGGCGGGCAGACAGGCAGGCGGACAGGCGGGTGGGCGGCAGGGCGGGCGGGCAGACGGGGGGCGGCGGGGGGGCGGGCCGGCGGGCGGGGGGGGCAGGGGGCAGACGGGCGGACAGGCGGACGGACAGGCGGCGAGCGCAGAAGGTGGCCCCGCCCCCTTCCCCGCGCGCGTGTATTTGCTTCTGCGCGTCTCGTTATTGCTGTTTGCGTTCGCGCCGCGTGTCATCCGGCCGCGAGCCGTCAGGACGCGCGTAAGCTTCTTTCCGCCCGTAATTGTATTTGCTCTTTTCCCGCCCGGCCTCTCCAGGCTCCTTCGACAGAAACCCTCACCTCTTGTCTCTCGGCTCGTTTCTTGAATCCCCGTATCGTATATTTTTTTCCCTGTTTAAGTTCCTAGATCGCTCTTCGAATTTTTCAATACCTTAGACGATCAATGGTATTAAAAAGTGGGAATTCATGTCAACACTTTACAAAAGTCTTGTTATCGAACTTATCATTATGAGTTATCGAATATTTCTAATATTTATTATAAAATTATTTAAGATTTGGTTTTGGAAAAAAGTTATTTAAATACATTTTTCAGAATAACCAGATTTTCTAAAAACATTATAATGACTTAACTTATAAATACGTTTCGTATTTCGTACCTATAGAGTTCGGAATTATATCAACATTTACAACTGGATATTCAGAGGAAATATAATTTTCAAACACTATTTTCAAAGAAGTAAATTTCAAAAAGACTTATAATAATGGTTATATAATCAAATTATATTTCTTCATTTATATTTCATTTTTGGCTTCGCTGTACGACTTTACATTTTCATTTTTATTGCATCATATACGCTCTTTACAGCATTTTCAGATCGAAGAAACCACGGAAAACTACTGATCGGAGCAGTCAGCCGCGAGATTATTCTGATGAAAACAGTGTCTATCTACTGCTGAAACATGTGCATGTTACAGCTCAAAAATAATAGACATCAAGATTTAAATGCAAGAGTGAGTAAGGCGCTAACCGAATCGGAGAGACACACAAAAATGTCGCCAAATTTCCAGGAGCTGAACTGCAGCCGCGTTGCAACTCCTCTCACGTGTAACGCACGCCTGCCTCGCTCATTGTTGGCAGCCCTGCGCACTCTGAACGTGATCTCGCAGTGCGCGCCCTGACCCGGCGGCCGCTCGAAACAAATGCTGCGGAAAATCGTTAATGTAGAGAGCCAGGAGTTATTCCGTTATATTTCATCTCCGCCAGTGCCATTTCTCATACCGCTTCCAATAGCCCGAGGGGCTCTTTATTGAGGCTGTATGTTTTAAAAGGTTCTTTTCAATTTCTAGAGCAGCAATTTTCCTTTCCCCTTTTTTGTCGCGGTTTTCCTTTTTAGATGTTTATATTGAAGTCGTCGTCTACTTAGCGGAGCAGAAGCCCTCCAAAGGCCGCTTGGCACTCCTTGCGGGGAGGTTCCGTCCAGAGGGGGTTCAGGCAGGTTGAGGCGGGGGCGCTGACGTTCCTAGTGTGTGCCGGAGACATGTATATTGACCACACATGTAATATCAGATGATAATATAAAAGAATCTTCACCTCCTGTGACGACAGCATTCGAATTCTAGAAATGTAAAATTCAATGTATCGCCGACAGCTCGGCGCCAGGAAACTTTCATTTGAAGCATGTAACTTTCCATCTAAAGATATCCTAAGTAAAGTCTGCCCGTCACCCGGAAACTTCCAGTGCGGCGGCAGAAACTGGTAATGTGTCAACACCCCATCCCACTTCCGACCTTCGAAGTTTAAATGTAGATATAAGTGAAAGTGTGTCAGAATGACAATCACTTTTCAGGAAACTAATAAATACTGGCCGCAAGGGCCTATGTGTCAGTTCACTTGTTGTATATAGTAAGAACCAGACCTGTCTGTAAATTTCATCTGTAATAAACTTCTGTTGGAAAAGAACTTTGTTTCTTCATTTCTGCAGCAATACAGCGTAAGCAATTTGAACCTGAGTCGAAGAAAGGCAACTGACTTTCGACTTATTTAACTCCGGCACTGCGTTCTTTGACGCCCTCCGCCCTTCTCCGCCGCATCGGCCTCTTGGAGGCTGCGGTGCGAAGTGCTGATGGGGGCGGTTGGCTTACGAGTGGCAACAGAAGTATTGTAGAAAGGAAGTAATCCATTTGATAAGTACATTTTTCCCGGAGAAAGATCATACAAACATATCACATAAATATATCAGATAAATCTTTGGGTCTGTTGTATGTACCTAGACATGTGTTAAACAACTAAGTTTTCCACCTCCCAGACCCTGTCGTAACTCTCGGAGGCCCAAAAAATAGTTTTTTAAATAGTTATAGAGAAACAAACGAAAAAGTCAGAAATAAATCCGATTTTTCGGGCATCCCGGAGTTAGCAAAGGGTCCGAGAGATCGAAAATTTGAAGTTTTAAGTAGCACTTGGAATATACAACATACCGAAAGAAAAAGCTTTTAAGACATTTTTCTATTATAAATTAATTAGTCTATTATGTAAAGTAAGCTGTATTATTATTATTATTATTATTATTATTATTATTATTAATTACGTTCAGTGGCGTTGTGAAGTTGAGTGAAACAAGTGTTTAAAAATAGCATTACAGTTCAGTGATCCGCAGTGCGGTGAAGTGAAGTGTAGTGAGATGGAGTGCTATGAACTACTGCATAGTGAAGTGTTCATGTTAATTTGTAAAGTTTTTAAATGTTTTGTCAAGTTAGTGTATTCTGCCACCAAGTCCTCAAACTTAATTGCAGAATTAGTAATAAATCTAAACTCGGTAACCCCCTTTTTCATTACTTGCCGACTATAGTATATCATATCAATGGATATGAACCACTTGCAGGTATTCGCGGTTGGTGAGGGTCAAGGTTCTTGTCCTTGACGCATTGACGGAGGGCGTCGAAGGGGGTTGGCGGGAGAGATTACCTCAGAGCCTCTGCATTTTCCCCAAGCAGGTATCTCCCACCAGCGGGTATGTGAGTTACTGATACGGCATGGTTTTCCTCGTATTCACTTGGCGTTCTTCAAATTTAATAAGTTCCAAGGCAATAATCTACGTAGGACTTGGCAAATTTATATTAAAAGTACGATATTATGGACAAAACACTTCACTTCTTATGTTCACAGAAGCGCCACTACTGATGGTTCTGTTGTCACATGTTGTATTGAATTTTACATGTTCCAGAACAATCAAGTGTCTGTTTCACATGTTCCCAACAATCAGTTGCCATCCTCGTAGAAGAAAATAATATTGTCGTGGACCGAAAATATTAGTGATATTGCGTTTGAATCAACGCTACCTACATAGATCTCTTTAGGTGGCGTTGGTTTAATTATCCGACTACACACTAAGATAGCCGAGCTAAAACACATTTTTGGAAATTTCTTAGAATCTTTTGGCCAGATCTTTCTCTTCATTTTGGATTTATACGTCTTGATTCACATAGACGATGTTGGGCATTAAAATCGACACTCACGATGAATGGCGGTCCAAGGGTGAGAAATAAATCTTCAAACTACCTTGCGACAATCTTGTTTTGGTAGGCAGTAGTTTCCTGCGATAGCATGAATCTGTATCGATGTGGTTTGAAGGAAGTCTTCTGTAAATTTTAATTTATGTTGGACTCAATATTCTGACGAACGATAATAGATATTCCACAGAGTGCTTTTCTATCAGGGTGTATATTATAGTTTGTGTATTATATCCTTTAATTCGAACATCCCTTTTATTTGTGAAATGAGTCTTAGATATAAGCAATATTTCTAAAGGGTGTTTTGTAGGAAACATTCTGTTGCATTTCTGTGCTGGTTTGAAAGACCACTTTTTGGTTTTGAAATGATTTATGAAAGAACCATACGCTTTTGACCTACTTGGCATAATTTTAATTTCATCACTATTTATTACTTTAGGTCAATATTCATCTTTCTTCAACACTCGTTCAATTGTTTTGATCATTCTGTTCATGTTTTTTACTCCCGGAAGCAATGGTGTTATATATTGTGGGACATTGCTATTAGTACTGGCTTGATTCCTGTCTTACACGCTGGTATTTCAAACGTTGTTTCTGCCATTTTCATTTTGTAATTCACGGTACCTTTTTATGTGTCGGAGTGGAGAACTGCCTCGTTTTGGATATAATTGAGCTTGAAGGAGAGTCCCTTTCCCGCTTCTTGGAGGGGATTGTTAGCAATTATGATTATTTATCACAAATTAAACGAACTTCGTATAAACATAAGGAGGAACAACAGCAACAATGGGGGAACATGAATTATATGAAGAGTGATAATGAAAATGTCAAGAAAGGTAGTGTTATTAATAAGGGGAAATAGTGTAATTAGTGGCAAATAGAATATCATATGGACACGTGGGTAATTTCCCTGGGTATTTAGTTAATTTACGAAAAGAATTCAAGCATCGATGGTCAAGAAATAACTTAACAGAATGCTTGGGCAGTTTAAGAAAATTAGAAATGAGAATGCGTGCGAGGAAGGGGTGAACCTGCGTAATATAACTAAAGAGAAACGTAATTAGGTACGGTAATGCTCATCGTGTGAGAAGAATAGCGCGTGTTATACAGAGCGATTTTCCTGAGGATGAGCCAAAGGACAGCTAGTGCTGGCAACATAACTGAAGGTTCTGTGGTCGTTGTGCCCTTAAGCCCTATAGACTCCCTTCCTGCATTCGTTCGTTTGCAGTTGGCTAACTTCTAAATGGCTTCGACACTTAGATTCGACACAACGATCTCAGAGAGTTGAAATACCTTACTGGAATGATGGAACATTGCTACGCACCTTTCCGACTCTTTGCCCGTTGCATGGAGTTCCTCAAGGATCGATTTTAGGCCTATTCTGTTCCTACTTTACGTAAACGATATGCCCTTGACGATTCAAAACGGAAGAACAGTTCTCTTTGCAGATGATACGAACATCCTTTGCAATAAAGAAACCGTAAATAGTACAATATCAGATGTTTCAAATTGGTTCCTAAATAACAAATAAATAGTAAACGAAAAGAAAACGGTTTTAATGCAGTTTTCCATTTCAGATAAACAATTCTGTGCTCCATTGAAAATGAACAGTGTACCATTGACTGATGTTAAGGCAACAAACTTTTAGGTCTCTCAATTCAGTCAAACCTTAAATGGAACGTCCATTTAAATGAATTGAACACACAATTAAGTTCCTTATGCTACGCGTTCAGAATTCTTGCAAATTCAGTCAGTCTTCATACTGCTCGTTGTGTATACTTCGCGAATGTTCATTCCCGCCTGAGATATGGCATAATATTCTGGGGAAATACATCTTATAGCTCCCAGACTTTTAGATAACAAAAACGAATTCTACGAATAATAACCAAATCCCACCCACGTGATTCATGTAAGCTCTCTTCATTAATCTAGAATTCTACCATTACCGTGTCTTTTTATTTACGAATCAGTGGTTTTGTAAAAATGACTTGCTCAAGGGCGGAATATTTTTTCAGAAAATGCAGAAGTCTATTACTATAACACTCGACGTAGAAATCATATTCATCAGGGGCAGTATCAACAGCTCATTACAAAAATTCACATACAATACATGTACATTATTTTACAACACTTTGCCAGATGACATTAAACGATTAAATTCAATAGAAAGTTTAAATCCCAAGTTAAATCGTTTCTGCTGCATAACTGTTTCTATACAATTAGAGACTATACTGAGCATCACAAGAAAAGTAACATTAATTTTAACAATGATACATAATGCATTATTTACCATTTGGACTGTATAAATGAGTATAAACAACCTGTAACAACTATTGTACTACAGCTTCCGGGTCAATGACCCCCATCTCGATCAGGTTTTTCGTCCAGTTTCCCTGATCCATTGAGCAAATGCTGAGATGGCCCCTTGTTTTGCTTCTGGACATAAATGTAACTTCATTTTCTGTGCACGTCTTCTAGAATTCAGTGGGAAATACAATTATTCAAATTATCGTTTCCATGTTGTCGCGGCAGGAAGTTATAAGAGCCAAAATTTATTGCTTATTTATCCTTGAAAATAGATTTTATTACATGGGAGTTTTTGTTTTTCTCCTTTCAAAATTCAAAATTTATTGCTTATTTATCTTTGAAAATAGATTTTATTACATGGGAGTTTTTTTTTTTTCCCTTTCAAAATTTCAAAATTCAAAATTTATTGCTTGTTTATCCTTGAACATAGATTTTATTGCATGGGAGTTTTTGTTTTTTCTCCCTTTCAAAATTCAAAATTTAAGTAGTATATGAGTAAGTGTAGGGATCACAGAATTTTGAAAATGTGCACACAATTCACTTTTCCCCATAGCACGTCATACGCAGTTTTTTTTTAACTGTTTTTCTGACGTAAAATAAATAAAAATAAACTCACTTCCTTTTGTCGTGTCCTTGTCCGACAAAAATATAGTGCGCTAGAGAAATATTGATATTAGGAAGTGCAGTGTAATGTGCTTTTCTGTAAAAATTATTTTTTCTTTATGTATTACATTGAATTTACTTTTTGTGTGATAAATATTGTTTATTTTAAAACCAAGACTTGAATGCGAGATACGTACCGATGCACGTGTTTCCGGCTTAAAGTCATTTTTCTTTCTATTCACATTCGTGGCAGTTTTCTTTTACTGATTGTGAGAGCATGTTAAGAAATTTTCCACGTACGTAAATAAATTTAAATATTTCCCGGACTCGCGGAAGTGCATATACATCAGCGAAACTCTTAAGACTTCTGCATAGGGATGTTTTCACAGGAGCCATTAGCACTTTATGAAGGGGCGTGACAGAACAGCTGTCGCGGCGGAGGGATATTTCTCTGAAATACATGTGATGTTCACTTGTTATCGCGAACTGTCACTTTGGCTCATCCTTAGGAAAATCGTTCTATAAACAGAGGGGCAGAATAGATTCCGACTTCGCGACGATCGGATAGTGATGGAAGGTTCTCTGAGATAATGTAAATTACTGATGCTAGAAATGTTGTAAGTGTAACAACGTACAAACCAGGTGTGGAAAAGAAGAAGATGCCAGTAGATAGGATTGGTCTAAGCTGGAAATGGAAATTTAGAATGGACGCAAGAGCGATGGACAAGTATGCTGAGGATTCGGACAGCAAAGTTATTAAATGGGACATATCTGAGTAATGTAAAAAGTCTAAGTTTTGGATTAGGTTTAAATAAATTTTCAATTAAAATAATAATAGATAATGGAACATGCAAGGAAAGAGTATCGGGAAATATCAAATAACGTCAGGGTTATTATTATTGTTATTGTTCTTGATAATTGTTTTAACAAATGCCATGTATGTTTTTTCTTTTGATTGTGTGAAGCAGAGAAGCAGAAAATACAATGTTACTTGACTTTTGAACAGATATTATTATTATTATTATTATTATTATTATTATTATTATTATTATTATTATTTCATGATAGGGAAAATTCCTGAATCCCAAATAAGGAAGTAGATGTTTCTTACGTAAATTTTCGTTACCGAAAATCTGTATAGACGGTCTTGTGAAACCCACAAAAAAATCAAAAGCGGATCTACCTCGTATAAATAGGACAACTGTCATGGTAAATAATTAAATAGAATGTCGAAGATAAAAGTCAGTATATTGATGATAAAAATAATTGCCGAGTAGTACAAGAAAATTCCGCCAGACAATTGGAAATCTGATTCGTCCTCTGGGCATTTTTGATGGGGATTTTCTGCCTGTGTAGTTGTCGAAGCTTCTGTGATTCAGCATTTTCTGGAAAGATGGTGAACGAGGATTTTATCGTTATTGCCTAAGGCGACGTGTAAAGGTGCAATTTAGATTGCTGTTATTTTTCAAGAAGTAGCTGCTGGGGGTTAAATTTTCTCTGGTTCCGATGAATGGCAATTGAATTGCATGGCTGCCTCCATACTGCGACTGAAGTCAAGGCATGTATTTTTACTCCACTATTAACGCACTAACTAGATTACAATGTTTATAATTAAATAATAGATTTGTCAATAGTTCGTTGGCACCACACTAACTCAGAAAGGCAAAGTCGTGCTTTCCGGGGCGAACTTTCGAAGTAACATAACTTCGCCACTGATAACAGACCGACACAGTTCCGGTGAGCACTGGGCACGATAGGAACTGAACAACTCTATGAACTTCCGATCTGTACCCAAGTTCTCTGAAAATTTGCAACCCACATCACAATGTTATTGTATTATTGCTATTTATAAGTAAATTTTACTGAAAATTATTACAATACCTAGAAATATAGTTCATTCACGTCTGATACTTGCCTACCATAGTAGTTGTCTAGGTCTTGTTCCAATGGAATCCATGAATGCTTGATAAAAAATACCGTTCGTTTGAAAAATGTCCTACGGTGTGGATTTCCAAAACAAAATGTAGTTTTTTGTGGGACGGAGGATACGAGATAATGAGGTACAAAATAAAAGTTGACACAGGATTCACTGCGAGAGTTGGAAAGCCGCGAGGTCCGGGGCGAGGGAAGCAGAGGGAGAGTTCACTCCGAGGGTGGCATGAGTTTCATATTCCAGCCGCGAGTAGCGCCACCGGTCTCCCGTAGCGCGGTCGGGCCGCCCTGAATAATTTACGCTTCGCTCCGTCTTGACAGCTTACTAACTTAATGGAAGCTGCATTAAGATGCAAAGAAACTTTTGACGGACTGGGTTTCTCGATATTAATATTTAATTGTGTAACCGCAGACGTGTACATTATTTCCTTTTTTAACCGAAAAAGCGATGACAAAAACGGGGCGAGCAGGCTGCGACGGTCGAAGCAAGACCGGGCGCTGGGGTGGGGTCGGTGGATGGAGGGAAAGGGATGCAAGGGGCGGAGGGGGGGAGGGGCGGACCGGGGCTGGGGATGGGCCGGGAGTGGGACCGGGGTCGGGGACGGGGACGAGGGAAGGGAGCCGGTGGGGAAGAGGGTGGAGCGGGATGGGCCGGGGTGGGACCGGGACGGGATGGGGATGTGAACGATGTGGCCGGGAGGCCAAACGAGGGGGTCGGGGTCGGACTGGGGTCGTGGACGGGACGAGGAAGGGAGCCGGTGGGGAAGAGGGGTGGGGCGGATGGGCCGGGGTGGGACCGGACGGATGGGGATGTGCCACGATGTGGCCGGGGGGCCAAACGAGGGGTCGGGGTCGGACTGGGGTCGTGGACGGGGACGAGGGAAGGGAGCCGGTGGGGAAGAGGGGTGGAGCGGGGATGGGCCGGGGTGGGACCGGACGGATGGGGATGTGAACGATGTGGCCGGGAGGCCAAACGAGGGGTCGGGGTCGGACTGGGGTCGTGGACGGGGACGAGGGAAGGGAGCTGGTGGGGAAGAGGGGTGGGAGTGGGGATGGGCCGGGGGTGGGACCGGGACGGGGTGGGGATGAGACACGATGTGGCCGGGAGGCCAACCGAGGGGGGTCGGGGGTCGGACTGGGGTCGTGGACGGGGACGAGGGAAGGGGAGCTGGTGGGGAAGAGGAGCGGAAGCGGGGGTGGGCCGGGGGCAGACTGAGGGCGGGTCAGGGGTCTGATCGGGGGCCGGGACGGAGTGGACAGCGGGGAGCGGGCGGGGAACAGGCGGGGCGGGGCAAGAAGCAGAACGGGGCGGGTCGAGGTGGGCCGGCGTCGGATGGGACGTGGGCGGGGAAGGAAAGTCGGGCAAACAGTCTGCGGGCGCAAACTTATCGGGTTTCTCGCGAGGCGAAGCGGCTCTGCGCGACAGACCGTTTGCGGGACGTTTTAACTATCAATCGCCGGATGGCATAGGCCAAACATTTCCGCCACAAAAGACGTCATATCTGGAGGTGCAAACACGTCAACGCCAGCGAGTGGTCAATGCCTCTGACTCCAGCAGAGGGAAATTTTATACAACGCCTCCCTGCTCTGTGCTCGTAGGTCGTCGGTACCGGATCTCGCCAGCCGGCGGGGGAAGATCACCACCACCTCCTGCGACGAAAAACATGCACTACACTTACAATGTCTAAGGACCTTAGCAGCTGACGCGCCTGGAATCACATCAGCCCCTACACATAAGGAATTCGCTTCTGATTGGTAGGCAGCTCATTTTGCCCTCATATGGGGCAAACTCAAAATGTCTTTTACTGCATCCTTACGTGCTGCCTGCCAATAGTAAGTCTCGACAAACGGGATAAATGACACATGTACCTTGCTCAACCACATGGTACTGGTAAAAGTTATCTTCGACACCCAGCGTGTACCGAGAGTTCATAACATTTATTCTGGGACAACCTGTGTATAATAACCCGGCGGAATACGTGAGGTAGCCCCTGTAGAACACTGACATGAATTATTCACTAACGACAAACGCATGACGATGCATGACAAGCGAAGATGCGTTAGCAAGTTCCAATTTGCACCCTCACGATGAGATGGAGCTCCATCTATTATAGTTTTCCGGTCTTCCTTCGAAGTGCCCAGTAACATCTTGCGAGGAATACCATTACCGTAAGAGGTGATCACGCTGAATACCTTCATTGTTTGCAAACAAAGTCTAAAGGAACTGGACCGTCTTTAAATAAGGAAAGATAAAGGCACAAAAGAACAAAGAAAGATCAAAGTTATATACAACATTAAACGCCATCGCATCAGGTGCTGACGCAACGAAATGACAGGTCCGGAATGTGATAAGGAGAAAACGATTGGCAAGTGAACTTTGAACATACGACGCAATAAAGAACACAGTGAAGAGTGAAATCAACGCCATCGTAGTGGACAATTACTTGGTACTTGGACAATGTCCCCGACCAGCTAGTTGGATTATCCATAATTTGATAAATTTATTAATTTTTGCCTCTGGGATGGCTCATGGACAGCGTATTAGCTTCCCGTGCTGTGGTTCCAGGGTTCGATTTCCGGTCGAGGCAAAAATACAGTTGTAGCTTTCCTTTAAAATCGTCCCAGTTCCTGTAGCTGTGTGATGAAGAAAAGCTCACGCAGACGCATCTTAGTTATGGTGAAGAGAATACGTCATGTTCGCCTCATGTCGCTCTTTTTTAAGCATGGGAGTTGACCCCAGGCCCAGGTAAGATGGACACCGGTAGCTGACCGGCGGCAACTACCGACTAAAACACCAAATACATATATTGGGAAAGCTATTGCGCCATCACTTGGAAACTAATATGATTGGACTGACCGATAATTTCAAAACGAAATTGAAATTGCAACTGCATTCAAGAAAATGAACCACGAATCTCATGCTATGTGCTTGTTGAGTCGTGACTTTGAACTCTATTATCTATTACAAAAGAATGATCTGAAGACCCGACCTTCAGATCGGTCAGTTCATATACATTTACAAAGTATCGAGAACTACAATATATGACTTTATAAAGGGTTTTCTGAAATATTTGAATACTACAATAGTTGCGGTTGTAGATACTCTTTAAGAAATCGTCAAATCAGCCAATACTTCGTTGTACAGCAAAATTTGAACTTTTTCAAAACCATACAAATAAAGGTACAATCTAAAATGGAGACTAAGACGATATTCAGAATAATCTGTCGGTAAATTTTATATAAGTATTCGAAGTCATTTTCAGAAACAATTATTACCGGGAGCGGTAGCTCAGTGCATCAACTGATGTCACTACACTGACCGGGAGGTCCTAGTTTCGAGTCTTGACGGCGGCAGGACTTTCGACACTAGCTTTTCAGCGAGGTTGAAATCAGTAGCTGTCTGGAGGAGAATTCAAGCGGCCGGCTGCTCTGATCGGTAGTTTTCCGTGGTTTCTCCGATCAACACCAGGCGAATGCCGGAGCAGTACCCTAACAAACGGGCCACGGACCGCGCGCAGTCACACTTCTCTTTATGTCCTATCCTCTCACCACACACTTACACTATGCACTACACTATCACATTCCGGAGACCGGTGGGAGCTTGACTTGTCCCGGCTGGGGCTGGTGCCCGCTGGTGGAGAATCTTGGTTAAGGAAACCTCAATATAACCCATGGTGAGTTCAACTGGATCTACCGCCATCCAGGAAGATCTCGCAATTTGAAAAAATGCACTACACTAGCAGGGACTAATTACCGAAAAGCGGTTGATGCGCCCGAAACGACAAATTAATCAATCAGGAACAATTATAAATATTGTTACTAAACAACTCCATGCACTCCACGGGAAATGATGTAATTCAAAATCACGGTACGACAAATGTCTATTCCTCTATATATAATACGCTATATAGGAATGACTGAGTTCTTGCCTTTACAAGACACCAAAAGTTGCGATTTCCAATGGTGATGTTAAATTTCCGGGCGTGGCGTCAGCCATGATGGCAATTTTCTGCCCAGTACAGTTGCATGCTATATCCCAGAGAGAGTAGCAGTGCGCCTGCCAGCAAAGTGAGATCCAGCACCGACCTACATGTCCCGGTTTTTAGCCGTCATTCCTCTCCACGAGCATCCCCAGCAGGCACCATCCCAGCCGGTAATCAGCTGACAGGTCACCCGACATGCGTTCTGTATGAGTGAATGTGCGCGTAAATATGTAAGTGGAAAAGGAGGGGACAAGAACAGAACGAAAGATAGCGCGCGCTCCTTGGCTTGTTTATGAGTTCTCTGAATTCGCCTGGGCTGATAAGGCTCAAGGAAAACTACCGATCAGGCCAGCCGGCGACTACAGTTCTCCTCGAGACAGCGGCTGAATTTATTACCATGTAGTTATGTAGCTGATATAGAAAATCCTTCACATTGGAACTTGAGCACTAGGACATCCTGGCCAGGAATGATGCACATGTAACGACAATCCTTCCTCTGTGCCATCCCAGAACACATAGAGTGTATCAAACAGATTTTTAAGGGCAAATATATTTGGAAATAGTCATATTATATCTAATGTGGCACACATAGTTTCATGTTCAGCGTCCAAGTAAATCTTTTGAGTTGCTGTATTACAACTTTGCAGATCTAAGTTCTGACTACCTGTGCTTCATAACATAAGTGCATCACAGCACTTCTCCCTCATTTGGCACCCACAGATTTTAACATTTTTGACATTAAATAATTTAAAGTGACTATGATATTATGTTTAAGCGCACGGATCAAACAGTGTCTTCTAGTTTATTAATAAATGCTTCTTAACATAAAGTACTCATACATAGTATAGACTTGCAATGCTATAACTTATAGATCAGACCTGGTCTTTCGACGTTCCTTTAACATAAAGCCATCTGCAATGGGTCATTGCTGATCACTTGGACCCCAAAACTTCCCCCTCTGTCACGCCGATTAGGAAGGTCCCTGATTTGACACGGCTCAGCGCAAGACGGCGCGTGCCAGAAAGATTCAAAAAAGATTTACGATTAGGGTGCAATTGTCCACTCAGGACAGCCTTCGACAACCGGCAGCCAGTCCACGTGCACGGCTGGGCACCGGAACAAACAAGTGCAGAGATCCCGGCTGGTAGAGAGTTTCCGTAGGACCCATATAAGCGTCACACGAAGACAGCAGAAAGGACTGCTTTGTTCATCTCGGTGTACACACGCACAACAAAGACCACCAATCAGTGCCCCAGAAAATGAGGTTAATTTGAGAAATACCCTATCCGGCTTCAAACTCGCGTCGAATATTTTGGAAACTAAGATTTCGGCCAATAATATTAAAATTCAATCACGTGAAGGAGCGATGGCGAAACTGGAAAAAGGGTGGGGATGCGACGCAGGCTCGGAAACAGCGGATTTTGGCGAAGACGGATAGAAGGCGAAGGAGCGGCACACAGAATTGAGACGCGGCAGTGTTGATGAGAGTAGTGCGAACCAGTGACTTGGGGTCGACCAACATGGTGACCGCCCGTATAAAAAGACAATCAGGAATTTATTGATTTCAACGGGCCGGCGCCTCCGGAAGGAATGATTGTGCAGCCGAGTCGTGAGGCTGACCTGGTGAAGTGGGTGGCGTCAGACGACTTCACTCAATAATCACCGATCCCGGAGCCAGGGCACCATCACCGCACGCGCTGCTGCTTCCGAATGGCTGCGCCTTGCGCTTACTTCGTGGTGTGGCTCGCGACAGCGGCACTACTTCAGGGACGACTACGGATTGTGCAATCATCAGAAGAGAATTGAACGAAAGACTTTCATTTTGTAATCATTCCAAAGACAGTAAAAAAATTAGGAAAGGTGTCATTTAGTACAAATAACATAGAATTTAGTTTAAGGGGAATCTTACCCAAAATTGTATTATTGAAACAAATGCAATAAATGTGTTCTTGCCATTCAGGTGATTAATACTTAAAGTTAAAACTTTGTGATTATTGTAAAGTAGTGGTAGTAATAGCAAACCCCGTGCATGCCCTCATTCAAGAGTGCCTACCCCCTTGAGGTTCTCGAATGCCGGTGCCAGTTGACAGGTAAGTGCCCGTTTGGCGCCCTTCATTGATAAATTGCGCGCACACCTGTCGGCTGATTACCGGCGCGCCGGTGTGACATTTCCCCCTTTTGTAGGGTACCCAGACCGCGAGCTGCGCGCATTGCGCGCATGCGTGTGTTGCGTGGCGGCAGGATGGAGTTCATCACGCACATCTTCCCCATTTAAAACATGGTTATACAGAACGGAATGTTTCCAGAGGGTACAACTAATATTTACTTTAAAAATGGTACCTCGTAAATGGACAAAAAATTATCTACTGAAAAAATTCCCATCTTTAGGACAGTCAAAATAGTAGGAGAGTTATTTTTGATCACATATATTTCATTTGCGATGAAATTACGAGAAAACACAATTGATTAAATATGTTCATAGAATGCTGATATTATTCCATACCAACATACGCAGTAGTAGCAGTGGTATTCATCAGTTGTAAACAACAAACTATTAACCAATAACCTTTGGTTGATAGTTGCAGAGAGGGCGCCTCAACCATTGAACTAGAGGTACTTGGATATGACATTTGAGGCATTGTTTCACATTTATCTCAGCTCTAATCTTCAGATACTATTAAAATAGGTCTCCGTGCAAACCAAAACATTGAGAGACCTACTGACATAAATTCGTTACGCATGCAAATAAATGTTACTAGCTAAATTGAAGATCTGATCCGTTCAAATTTCGTACACAACACAAAATTAATCTCATAACCGTTCTGGCTTCACCTTCGTCAGCATTATGTGTCAATTCACAAAAACATCAAGGAAGATCGAGCCATCTACGTGGATCGTCAAATGCTACTTGTATGCTGGTACACAGCTTGTTTATTTGCACATCGGAAGCGTACCATTACGATGCCATGTTTACACCTGGCATTTGTAAATGAAGTCGAGTTTGCAACCTCTTCTAAATACTGTGGTCACCCTTAATTCGTACAGCGGATTGAGAACTTGTACTCAATAAATAGTACGTACACCGGAAGGGTCTCGGTATCTGAATGTTTTTTATTCAAATTTTGTTGTGTTGTTAGTGAATTGTAAAGTTTTGAAACTTGGCAGGCCCAGTCCAACCGCGCGCTTGAGGGGAGCCAGAATGGGCAAATATGAAAATACTTTTTTTTTAACTTCTTTGAATCATTAATTACTTCGTAGATTTCTATTTTAAATCAGTCAAGTTTCATCCTAATATGTCATCTCTAAGTTGATGTTTTTTTTAATTTTTTTATTATTATTATTATTATTATTATTATTATTATTATTATTATTTTTATTTTGAAGTTTATGTAGAGTGGAAATGGGTGTGGCCGTTTCGATGCATCGTGGGTGTTTCTTGAACGTCGATTTTTTCCTGCTTTCGTTGTGAGAAAAAGTTAATAGTTTGCTTCCTATTGTTGGACACACTTTCTGGTACCAATTGATGCTCAAAGTTTAAGACAGTGTGTAGCACGTCAGTGTATATACTTTAACGGGAGGATTTATAAAATGTTAAGTACTTTCGACAAAACTCTTATAAATGTTAGTATTTTTAAGAACAAAACCGATTACAATTGATGTAAATGTGTATTTAAAAAATCAGTAGTCTTTTTTTAACGGCGTTGTTAAAATACTTACAAATAATAAATCTACACTCGGAAAGAATTTCAAGCCTTTAAGTTAAATAGTTTCTAATACAATGTTCCTTACATTAACATTGGCGAGACAGGCCATTCTGGTTCTCCTTAAGCGAGCAAGCTCCCAACCGGCGGCACCGCCCCAGAGTCGTAGCGTGTCCTCCCGGGCACGTTCTCGACCGTCGCGTCTCCCACCGCTGTCGCGGAGGCGTGGGCGGCGGTCACCTGGGCCGACCTGCCGCACGGGCGAGCATCTCGCGCCTCGCAGGCGCGAGGCCTGGCGCCCTGGGCGGCACGTGCCAACGCGACGCCCGCGCCGCCGGCCCCGCCCCCTCCCGCCCCGCCCACGCGGGAGGGCTTCTCCCCGCGCGCCGCACGTGCGCCCCCGGGGCCCCCGCACACGTGTGCCGGCCTGGCCACGCCCAACCCCCTCCCGCCCACGCTCCCGGAGGAGCCAGCAGGCGCTCCCGGGCCGCACATGAGCGGAAATGCCGCCTCGAAATGCGGTAAAACTACAGAAATAAGTGTCTCTTGGCTGTCCGGGACAAACCGCGTCGACTGCTCTGGCGGCTTCGGCCAACGTGGCGATACGCTTGGTAATCCTGGTCACCTTGTCTTTCTTATAAGGCGGTCACACGAGCCATTTGACAGCAGTACGCTCTGAGGAAGGCCACAATATGTTGGCCGAAACGTCAGCTACGAGCAGATCGACGCGGTTTGTCCCGGACAGCCAAGAGACATACTCCGGCCGCGGAAGCCTACGTAATCATATACAGAAATAAGTGTCCAAACTTGTATTCAAACTATGACACCAAACCATTTCAAATAAGGGTTTTCGTTTCAGTTAATGAAATGTTTCGATTTCAGTTTGGTTTCACTCTCAGTCAGTACTCACACTGTTTTGACAGCTTCAGTTTGGTTCGAAAGCCACCAATTTCTTACTGGACCCCAATTAAGAGTAAATATTAGCATCCAACCAATTCACGTTCGGGTAAGAGCCCGAGCTCCAACCAACCCTAGCCATGTAAGGTAAACGATTTTTTACCGCTACAACTGCGATGGCCGCTAATTTTTCTATCAACAATGAAATAAGCCTAGTGATTTACTCCACGGGATCGGAACGGAGTGTTATTTTACTAGTGCCATACGAATTTACGATGCATTTATTTCGAAAACAGTTTCACTACATACCAATCAAAGTAGTCCTCCTCCTTACACAAACAGTGAATTCACCGATAATTTAACAATTCACAGCACTACTTATGCTTCTCTTTTTTATTGTTCTTACTTCGTCTGTCGAGATAGATTATCAACGGAATGTTGTCGTCCAAATGCAGACTTTGAAACTTGTCTTCTTGAGTAATAAGAAATTCTAAATGTTGTTTCACATGATTATAAGCGATTCAAGCTCTACCACTCCTCAGTCACAAAGAGCTCATGCTTTACCGCCTTTCTCCAGATTGGAGTCTACAAAACTGTGCAGAGCGATATTTAGCTTGCTGATGAAAGTGCTGCAAAGCACTTTTTACGACATTTTTATCATAAAATTATTTTTAACAGATATCTCTTTCAAAACAACAAACCGCTTTTTATTTTTAGATGCAGTTGCATCCCCCACTCGACAGATAGACCCTACGAACACACGCCGAAGAGCGCAGCCGCTTAATGGCTTTCAAGCCCTGCTATCACCGAGAACATCATCTCTTAGTGCAGCGGGCTAAAAATCCTGCTTCTATTAACCCTTCGGCCACCTTTACCACTGTAAAAGATAAGTTTCTAATGTCAACATCGTCCACACGAGTATTTGAGAAATATTACTGCACAAAACATGATCTCATTTGCGCGTATTCCTGCCCTCTTTTCTTGTGATTAGCTTTGTCCTCGTTTTACTTTTTTAGCATTTTATTTTATTTTTTTTTTTCGCGATAAACGCTAGCTTTTACAGCAGCTAACAGACCTGAAATACACGCCAACAAATGTGAAGCTATGGATACACACAACTCACACACACACACACACACACACACACACAAATCGGCTTCGGTACAACAGAAGAACAAAACATACCTGAAAATTTCGCATCTTGTCTGAGAGAAAAAAAATGTAAATATTTAAAAAAAATACAAATTCTTTCTTGGAGTCGGAGACGTTTGCTAACCCTATAATCAGCAGCAAACATTTCAAATCATCATAGCATACAGAAATTAGATTTCTAAAGAAGTCCATTTCTTCTACAGCACAGCGCGGAAAATCCACTGTACTTTACATAACATTAGTGTGTTACATTTCTGAGTCAAGAAATTCCGAAACATAACTTATTTTTTAAAATAAGAAATCAAACTTAGTATCCCAGTGTGACTTCATTAACGAGACATCTCTCCATGATTTTGTCTTTATCAGTTCTTCGACAAACAGTTTACAAGTCCAACTAACACGGGAATTGGGATCTAATAATGTCGTGCTCACAAAGGCATGACTGACTTACCCCAGAAGTGAAACGAACGAACTGTGACGCTATTATTGAGCGCCTGGGTGGACCCTCGACAAGATACGTATGTCGAGCTTCAACAGTCTCTATTTAATTTACGAAAATCCAAGGCAGTGTCTTCAACCTGGAAGTCACTGCGGGCTGCATTAACTATTTCAATGAAGCGTGCTAGCCATGCAGATAAATTGCACTATTTAAAAATTAGAATATCTAATTTCTCTTATGCGCCCTTTCTGTGCAATGTAGAAAGATTCTGAGCATTCATTAAGTTTCGCTGGCACGCTTTGATGAAACCTCCGTTTCATACTATGCTTTATTATAAACCATATACTTTTGCGAATCTAGATTGAAAAATTGAAATGAAATGCAAGCGAACCCACTGCAGACAAACATCTCGCAAATACTACATGCTAGCGAGCTCCAACATTGTGAAGATTGTCAAGAAAACGCAAAACCACTTATACGAGACTTACTAACATTTTTAAGGAGATAATGTTTCCATTATCTTTTCTAAGAGTACATAATATTCATTTTATTTATTTGTCATAAAGAAAGGATTCATATTGAAGCCTCGAAAGCTGTTTGTATTCATGTCTAGATCTTTTTTATTTAGTACGAGGCCATTTACTACAAATATGCACGTGTGCGAAAGATTAAACTTTTTAAAGAGATGTTTTCATTTATCTTCTCTACGAGTAAATGCTATTCATTTCACATATTTAGTATAAAAGAAACATACCTACTGGCGCCTCGAAAGCTGTTTGTATTTTTTGTATGACTTTTTTTTAGTATTAGGCCATTCATTACAAACATAAAATACATTACAATTTTTACTAAGTGGCTAGGCTGACGGTTCTTAGGCCACTGAAAAACACATACCAATCCATTTATTCCCGATGGGCGGCTTATAAACGAGGAGAGTAAAGGCGGCAAGATCAGGGTGGATGGTCATTGGCCTCTCAAATGTCACAAAAGGCAAGGACTGGATGCCAGTTCTTCCACTCGACAGTAGGTGGTCGTGAGTCATCTAGACATGTGCTCGTATTTTTATTTTTTCATCAGAATCTGAGTAAGTAAGATTATTAATAGCATTCGATGTCGCTTTTGTTCCGTGGCTAACGAATGTGTTGTCCAATTGAGTGAAACGCTTAAAGAAATTTAGCAATGCCTTATAATTTGGGTGAAACATTGATCGAGAAGAACTACATTCGGGGCATTTGAAATTCCGAAATACATTCAGGACATTGATCGAGAAGACGAATTACATTCGGGACATTTGAGATTCCGAAATACATTCAGGACTCTTGAGTACAACATTGTTAGAAAGGTTATTTAGGGGAATTTGAAGAGCATTTAAAGTTCCAACGCTTGGTTTCGAGTCGAAAGACACATTTACGAGACTGTAAACAATTCATCCCATAATTTAAGAAATGCAATTTCAAGTTTGTTCTTAATTAAATTATTATTAATATGTCGGTCATACCATTCTAATTCAACAGTTTTGAACTTTTCCAAAATTATAACGAAGTCAAATCTATAAATTTCTTCTCGATTCTCACCCTACTTTCACTAACATATTTTGCACAACTTACCGCGTGGTAATAAACAACGGACGGACGTAATCCTAGCTGCCTTGGCCTCAGCGGCGCCATCACACCTTGTGACAGGTTTCGTTCTCGCCACGACTCTGCTACCGACCCGTCATGGCCCAGTAATCAAACACGTTTGAGTTTATTGGCGGCCAGTGGCCACTAGCCAGTATTGACACTGAAGAGGAAAGTACACCTATGGGGTAAGCAGAGGGAAGCTGTTGGCTGTGTATATAATGTAAAAGTTTTAATATTGTGTAAATGAAAAATAAAAAGATAATCATTTATTCCTAATTTTTTGAACAATTATTAGCTACAAGGAAAAATACTAGTCTTTTTTTTTTTTTTGGTACGTCAAATTATGTAGGCCAAAGAATGGTTTATGATAGATACTACGCGCCTCAATTAAACGACGCAGACATTCTGTGAACAATCATACAAAGTAGATGCAATCATCTTGGAATAACAATGATTCCTCACACCATGGGCGCAATGACGGTTTTCATGGTGCGTATCATGAGCAATAATAAAACTTAATGCTCTTACCAACTACAATGGGTAAGGGACGCCATTCTTCGAACGGTACACGAATATCTCGGAACAGAGTTAATGTAAATGCGAAAACTTGGGAGTTTTTTGGACTTTCATTGTTACGTCTTATGATTACATTCTCGTTCGCGTTTCTGTTCATCATTCTAAATGGTCCCATTGAATACCATAGGACCAATCTTTCGAGTTCACATAAGTTTGTGTACGGTTCATTGTGATGAGCATACAGGCGTCATCGAGATGAGCGCCTTTAATCTCGTGTTAACCTCGTCAACAGAGGTAAGCTGCAATTTAAACTCGATGGCAAAATCCCCCCTTTCAAACACATACTGCATGCACATCAAATCATCTTGCGAAATTATTACAATAAGTGCGAATGAGGGAGAGAATTGTTTTAAAAAAGTACAAATTAAAACGCAGCGATTTGAAAATGAGCAATAGCAAATAAACCTGGGAAGCTGTCAAAGTGACATGTACATTCTAGTGTAGTTTAAGACAAGTTTGTTGTATGTTAGTGTTAAGTTTAGCCAACAGCTACATAAAAAGCATTCGCCTCCTTTCGCAGGAGCAGAGAACTACTACGGTGCCTCCACGCCATGTCTATGTATTGCCTCAAATTATGTTCTGCAGAGAGTGTTCAATCGGTAAACCTGTGAAGTCTGACTACAGGTTTTCTGAGGAGTCTGCTGAACGGCATGTTCTAAACACAAATGAAAATCACAAAAGGAGAGTCACTACGGAAGACTAGGGAGCGTAAAAGAGGAACCGAGCAGAACAGCTTTCAGAAGTCGAGTTAGCAAAACGACTCCAAGTGAAGTCCACACGCCTCAACCCGTCTTTCCTGCGGAGCAAACTACACCGGCATTAACTCGAACTTGGCAACTTAACGACAGCCAATATTCACAAAAGCAGACATCACGATTTGAAAGTGCTCGTGCACCTGAAATACCAGAGAACGGCATTGGCATTACCATTAGCGGCGCTCAGCCACGTTCGCGAGAAAGATTCTTCCTCCACGTCAGTGTTGATTCAAGGGGAACAGGTATCCTGGGACCTGGGGAGGGGCGGGGGTGGAGCCCTCCCTCAAACACAACGCGCCTGCCTATCCTCCGCGCGCCGCCGCCGCCGCCGCACATAGCAACAACGGCCGCTCGCCGCAACTTCTCTCACGGCCCACAGTGCTCCCAAACGACACCACGAACACGCGCAACTCTTACGAAGCATGCGGACCATGCAAGTGAACCATCCAAAACGTTTCAAACATTGTACACAATGTAGAAATAAAAACAAATGACTGTCTTGCATTTGATTAACGTAACTTATAGATCCTATCAATTTTCAACACGTATTTTATGGATTAATCGATAGGTATTCTGAATTCCCCATACGTCACATACAATTTTTTACTGCTTTTGACTAAATAAATAAATATCTAAATCCGCCAATTCTAGCCATATTTCCTTTTAATATGCAGACGTAAGTATTCCACTTCACTTGGCTATTCCAAAACACATTGTGGAATAGCCAAGTAAAATAACATTTCTTATCGTCATTGGGCGAGAGAGAAATAATGGCATTTGACAACTGGACTATGTTATCACCAGCAATTTTTAATTCCTCTAGTAAATATCTATTATTACAACACTCTCTGACTCCGAAATGAAGCGCATTTATAAGAAATTAGGGCATGCTTTCTCTAGGAGCAGGTTTTGCCCCAACTGGACTCAACGCAATAGTCACCGCACGCCAAGATGCACAAGAAAAGGTTGTCCAAAACGACACTGTACGTGGGAGAACAAGTAGTCATTAAAACAAAGATAATAATTACAAATCATGGCCTGAAGCTAAAAGAAAAATTGACGGATGGTGAAAACAATCAAAACAAATCTTTCACCCAATACATCGTACGATATGATGATTTCATTCTTGGTCAACGTGTAAAACCTCAAATGCAACCGTCCCATCATAAAATTTGAAACATCGTGGAATACGTAATTTGCCTCGTGGGTAGTAAAATTGCCACACTGACTACAGAAACTTCATTTGCTGGTGCGCAAAGAAGTAGTGAACCTGCAAGACCTACAAAAGCCTACTATATTCTGGGTATGATTTCACTTCGCTTTTTGTCTATGAGATGATTACTTGAGATAATATTGTCAGTTTACTGATTTCAATGAAGAACTTCAGGATGAAACTAGTTTATCCCATTACCGGCCAATGTTCCATTTTTGGGATGCTTTTTTTAAATTTAAATATCTTGAACTTAACTCCAAGGAAAATTTTGTAATTTTACAAAACAATAGAAGATATATTATTATAACAGGCAATTTAACGACTTCTCATGAGGAAATGTTAGTTTATGCAAAATATTCTTTTTTTAAAGTTGATGAATATTTGGTTTCCAGGTTGGTAAAATTAAAATCTCTCTGGGAGACACGGAGGCGGGAGTATGTGCTTGTCAGTAACTTGCCTTATTTGTGTTAAGTATAAACATACATTCCATTGTTGATTTCACTTGATTATTGGTTTGATATAAGTTGCAGAGAGCGTAATGTATTGCGTCCCATTTTTGGGACATTAGCCGGATATAGTTTACCCGCAATACACCGTGCTGTCATACAAGGAACATGTTATTTTAGGTGGTGAATAAATGCATAATGCTGAGCGATTTTATGCTATGGATAATAATTTAATGATTTATACCGCTTAACGCCATTTTCACATTTTATTTCTTATTTTATTCCTAGAGTATACGAAGTGTAACATTGTTAGAAATCATTACTGATCAAAACAAATCTATGATCTTTTAATAAGAAACAGATTTATGTTTCATGGAAAGAGGTTTACTACTGATGAAATTGCCCCTTGTTTAGAAGATGAAGTCATTAAAACTGAATATTTTGAGGAAAATTCCAGTACCGGTCAACAGGAATAGGCATGGGCCAATGTCCCAAAAATGGGATGACCCTTTTCTCGAAAACTACAAATATTTTTGACTCAAAAATCTTTAGATACACTTTCAATGTCATTTTAAAGCGTCAACAGGCAGATAGTTACTTTTCATCCACCCAGAGAGTTGTCATACATACCTTATACTACGATTCAACGATGCCCACGAGGAACGTTTTCCAGGTACAACCCATACAAACAACTAACAAAACAAATATTGTCTAGGTTTCTTAATCATTATTAGGCTAAGTGAAGAACTTTTCAATTGATAAAACAGACAAATGTGAGACACGAAAGGACGGAAGGAAGGAAGGAAGAAAACAGCGTCCCCAAACACACCACTTTCACACTCGTCGCAAACAACACTGCCACGTACTTTTTTACCCAATACGAAAGACCCCTTCTCTTAAAAGGTTCACCCCATTCAAAAAATTCGTCCTCAATACTACTTTTCAGACAACATGTATAACAAAAAACACTAGCCAACACTAAAGACGAAATTCCACCTGTCTCCTTATGCTTCGTTGGCAATCCCTCCTGCCTACGCCTTCCAATTCAACGTCGTACACATTCGGGAGAAAAAAAAAAAAAACCATAATTTCCACTTTCTGGAAACTGAAAATAGATACTGGTGCAGACTGAAGTTGGAAATCATTCACTTAGTACATAATAACCGCATCAAGAAAGCTCAGTATTGGCGTTATCCAGCGAATCTCTGAACTCTCATCCACACTGGTAAAAATAACCTAATATGTACTCCCCTAAAACCTCACCCTCGCCAACCGCCCCCCGGAGACCCCCCATTGGCCCGTTTCACCCCTCCCTCCTCCCCTATCCGCCTGGCTCGACCCTTTGGCCTGACAGCCCCCGTGCTGCACAACCGCGCCGCCCTGTCGCCGGTCCTCTTCAACAGCTCTCACAAAGAAAACTCAGAAATACGGGTAAATAACTGCTGTGGAAATGTGAAGTGTTGTGTGGTATGAATGTGTGAGTGAACGTCTTTGCATATATAGATTAAGAATGAATTAAATTGAAAATTTTCAATTGAAGAACAGAAAAGAACGATCAAAAAAACTAATTATCTCAACATATTTTCAATAACAAAAATGTATATAACTAAAGCGCCCAAAGTGTCACTGTACATACTTATAAGCTAGTTTTGAAGTTAGTATTTTTAAGTTAGGCCCGAACCAAGGTACAAAAGCCGAAAAGACTTTCACTGTATCCCGTATAATGAATAAATTCCCACCTCTCCAGGGTAACTGGAGAAGGGAAAATTGAAAAAGAACTCAAAAACTACAGAATTTGTTTTCCGCCCGAAGGCTACAAAACACTACGTACGATTTTGTTCGTATACTCATCTGTGGCATTCCCATAACGCATTTTTGCAAATAATTATATCTGCTCAAATGATGATCATCGGAAACGAAAAGTACTTCAATTAATATAAATACGTCGATTAAAACACGTAGATACTTCTCATTATTTTTACCTTACCAACAAAATGTTAACAATAGATGCAATTATTCAAATTAAAAATTAAGAATCTCTTACTATGTAACAAGTAAAATGAGACAAACCGTCACACGACTTCTCGCTATGAATCAGTCAGTGGGTAACATTCTTATCGTCAACCAATTCTAGCTATTTAATCAACCAACCATCTCTCCTCCAAATCCCACACTTCACATCTCCCCGTGAATTACCCTACCAGCGCAAACTGGCAAGAGAAGTGTTCTGACCGCCAAACCTAGCAATCCAATGGACCTCACGAAGGCGGCCATAGAGTATACACACAGTATTATGTAGGCACTGTGGCTAACGCCTCGTCAGGAGTCAGACGCTAAGATATCGCCGTCCCCCCTCGGGGCCTTATCTAGGCGTGGGGTTAGCTCCGAAAGGGACAACTTTGGAGACGTCGGCCCAAGTGTTAAGTGCCGACTCTGCGAATTTTGCCAGTTTGGAGGTCTAATAACTTCCAGGCGAATGCCGGTGCGGGGTCTCCCTCTCGTCTGCGAGGAGTCGGGAAAAAAAGTTTTTTAAAAAAACGATCCACCGGTGGTTGTTTTTTTTTTGGGGGGGGGGGGTGATGACTCAACATAATATCTTGATTTTACCTCTAAATGAAATTGGGGCCCAGATGTTTTGTCGCTATTTTTAACAGTTTTAGTAGATTTAATTAAATCATATTTATAGAATGAACGTATAATATTTATAGAATGAATCTGCCGTCATTTGTCCATTATTATATTGTGCGAGTTGTAATCTATTTATTTAACATTTCCTATTCAGAAAACAGTTTCAGTTTCTAGAGAAGGCAATGTAGCGAGTTTGCGTTCGACAAGTGTTTTTAAATACCGTACGAAAATTTGTGAGAGTATGAAATCGCAATGTTTACAAAAAATTCGATGATTATAATTATTATGTGGTGTATTACTTTTTTACGCAAAGGTGAACGGCAGGATTGTTTTTTGCCATATTTCAGGTACGGATCTTTGAAAATAAAAACATTTCCATTACATTTTCAAATATATTTAATTCTGGGTTTACAGTGAACATTGATTGTGTTGCTCCAGAATTGTAAACCCCCTTCATTAGTCTTCGACGGGGCATCAACGAGTCCTATGTTGCTCATGCTAAATTGACTATTTTTATGTTCTTTTTCCAGGAATTATTCAAAATTCTGTCTTGAAATTTGGTACTGGAATAAATAACCCTTTCTACACTCTGTTGTAGATTTATGAATTCGTGTTCTTAATAATAGTTTTATTTAAAATAATAAATATCAACAATTTGATAGAAATTTGATTTTATATTAGTATAACTTGAAGATTTGTACAGTTACATTAATAAACTAAGTATCTTACCTGTCTATATTATAACTTCCCGTAGAAATTCCAGTGTCATTGCTTCAGTAGGTCTAGGAAAAAACAAAAGTGAATAGACACCGGCTGGCTCTGCCCCGCATGCGCAAAGAAGCGCGCGCCCATCTCGCTCTCACTCGCACTCACTGGGCAGAGCCGCAAAGAGCCCAGGCTACCGGAAGGCACGGACTTGTACCGCGATGCACGTCCACCTCTCAGCCAGACAACACCTCACCACCTGACGTTGTGGGAAAATAGAGTTGTTCGTGTTTTCTGTATGAATTAATTAATGAAGCTAAAGATTTAGTGTTATAGAGAATGACCACTGACTACGCGCCAATCCCATAACTTCTGAACAGTTCACGATATCGAAATGCAGTTTCCGCTCAACAATGTGAAATTATGAGGCAAGTGATACGCCGTAGAGATAGAAATAGAAGAGATACGAAATAATTTGCCGTGTTAGATATGATGGGACTTGAAATTTGCATAACAGCAGACATGAACCACGAATGAACTTTCAGAATCAGAATTATTTGAAAGACACAAAATTTAAAAAATTCCTTTAAAGTTATTGATACATTAGTGACTCGGATGGACGATACCCCGCACGCAAACAAGTCAGTTATATATATATATATATATATATATATATATATATATATATATATATATATATATATATATAGCGTCAGGACTGAGAATGACTGAAAAAGTCGTGCCGACTTCCATCTTGGAGATGCTACCCAAGTACAGTGTGTGTGTGTAGAACAATTTTCCTAAGGATGAGCCAAAGTGGACAGCTAGTACTGGCAACATAACTGAAGGTTCTGTGGTCGTTGTGCCTCGGCTCTTTCCGAACGTTCCTGCATTCGTTCGTTTGAGTTTAACTTGTAAATGGCTTCGACGCTTTATTTTTGTGATGTCTTCGTCCGACAAAAATATAGTGCGCCAGAGAAATAATTTAAATTGGGAAGTGCAGTGTTATGTGCTCTTCTGTAAAACTTCTTTTTTTTCTATAAACTACATTAAATTTTTTTTTTGTGTGATAAATATTGTTTTTTTTAAAAACGGGATTGAATGAGATTCGTACCGTGCACTATTTCCGGCTTAAAATATTTTTTCTATTTACGTTCGTGGCAGTTTTTTTACTGATTGGGGGAGCATGTTAAGAGATTTTCCACATACATAATTAAATTTAAATATTTCCGGACTCGGGACGTGCGTATACACCAGCGAAACCTTAGATTTCTGCAAAGGGGTGTTTTTACAGGAGCAATTAGCATTTTCCGAAGGGCGTCTGAACACTGTCGCGGCGGAGGGATACTTTCTGAAATACATGTGATGTTCACTTGTTTTCGCGAACTGTCACTTGGCTCATCCTTAGGAAAATCGTTCTAAGCATTTACAAGGCGTGGCTGAACAACTGTCGTTGGGGAGGATACTTTCAAATTATGTTCACTTGTTGCGAGCTGTCACTTTGGCTCATCCGAAAATCGTTCTATAGCATTTAAGGGCGTGGCTGAACAACTGTCGCGGCGGAGGATACTCTTGAAGTATATGTTCACTTGTTTAGCGAGCTGTACTTGCTCATCCTTAGGAAAATCGTTCTGCATTTTAGGGGCGTAGCTGAACAGCTGTCGCGGCGGAGTAACCCTTTTTTGAAATACATGTGATGTTCACTTGTTTCCCCGAACTGTCACTTTGGCTCATCCTTTGGAAAATCGTTCTATAGCATTTTACGAAGGGGCGTGGCTGAACAACTGTCGCGGCGGGGGGGATACTTTCTGATATATGTTCACTTGTTTAGCGAGCTGTCACTTTAGCTCATCCTTAGGAAAATCGTTCTATAGCATTTTACGAAGGCGTGGCTGAACAACTGTCGCGGCGGAGGGGTACTTCTCTGAAGATATGTTCACTTGTTTAGCGAGCTGTCACTTTAGCTCATCCTTAGGGAAAAACGTTCTATAGCATTTTACGAAGGGGGGTAGCTGAACAGCTGTCGCGGCGGAGTGATACTTCTTTGAAATACATGTGATGTTCACTTGTTTTCGCGAACTGTCACTTTTGGGTCATCCTTAGGAAAATCGTTCTATAGCATTTTACGAAGGGGGGTGGCTGAACAACTGTCGCGGGGAGGGGTACTTTCTGAAGTATATGTTCACTTGTTTAGCGAGCTGTCACTTTAGCTCATCCTTAGGAAAATCGTTCTATAGCATTTTACGAGGGGGGTGGCTGAACAACTGTCGCGGGGGAGGATACTTCTCTGAAGTATATGTTCACTTGTTTGCGAGCTGTCACTTTAGCTCCCTCCTTAGGAAAATCGTTCTATAGCATTTTACGAAGGGGCGTGGCTGAACAACTGTCGCGGCGGAGGGATACTTTCTGAAGTATATGTTCACTTGTTTAGCGAGCTGTCCTTTAGCTCATCCTTAGGAAAATCGTTCTAAACATTTTTCGAAAGGGGGGTGGCTGAACAACTGTCGCGGCGGAGGATACTTTCTGAAGTATATGTTCCTTGTTTAGCGAGCTGTCACTTAGCTCATCCCAGGAAAATGCTTCTTTCCGTGGGCGCAGAGCGAGGCGTGGCGCGCGCGGTCGAGGGCGTGGCCGCGGGCCCGCGCCGGGGCCCGCCGTGCTCGGGATGCTGCGCGCCCAGCCCCCCGTGGTGCGCGTCGGCCGCTTCGCCTTCGTGCCACCCGCGGCGGTGCGTGAAAGCCACCTTCATTGTAAAACTCTTTGGCTTATAGGAAGATGATGTTCTCTTAAAACATTAATCTGATTGCGGGGGGGGCCCGTCCCCCGGGGGGGGGAGTTTGCAGGGGTTTTCGCGCCGCGGTGGGCCGCGGGGCGCAGCTCGCGATCGTATCAACAGTGGGATGAAGCGACTCTGGCGGCCGACCGAAAAAGACGCAAAAACCCCCCAAAACCCCCTGGTGAGGGGCCTTTGAGAGGCAGCCTGTAAAACCGATTTAGATCATTTTACTGAAACATCGAATGTTCCCCATAATCCTTTTTTAAATTTTGAGTTATTTTGAGGTTTGAAAGTATTATTGCCGGACCTGAGCTCAATATAATAACATTGCCCAAACGGAAAACATTTAAATTTTTGTCTTAAAGATTATATGGGGTGAAAAAATATATTTTATGAATATAATTTATAAACTTAGAAAAAAATTTTATTTAAAAATATAAAGGGTATAAATGTTTTTGAAAGAACTCGGGGGAGGCGGATCCAAGGGAAACAGAGAATAAAAAACCTTTCCCCAAGCCTTCATCTTCCCGGGGGTTTTAAAGGTGAGATGTACCCAGCAAATAGGAAAGACAAAAAACCGCCCAAATGCCACCATGGTAACCCAGTGAAATTTAGAAGCAGCAATTAAAACTGGGGATAGTGGGAAAAATTAAAGTTAAGATTTCTCTTTTCCCCCGTTTTAAAGTTTTTTAAAATTTTAAAAGGCTAATAATTAAGTTTAATACGGTCCCAAAACTTTTAAGGGCCACGAAAAAAAAATTTTAAGGGTAGCGTTTTTAAACCCCCTCCGGGGTTGTCAAAATAGTCTGATTTCATTTTACCTTCCCGGGATGGTGCACAGATGCCTAAACTTTTTATGGCACTTTTTTTTTATTTTATTTTTTTACGTCAAAAAAAAGTTAAAAAATGCGTATGACGCGTAAACGAGCGTCAAACCAAACAGCCTTCCTTTTTCCGCCCCGAAGCCTCCCCTCCAAGGATTTCTTTTTTTTTTTCGGGGTCTGAGGGGAAACTGTTTGGGAAAGGACTTTTTGCGCCTTTTAGTCCTGCCGCAAGATGTCGGGATCGCGACCGTATCAAGAGTCGGATCAAGGGCTCCGGGAGGACCAGAAAGACCCAAAAAACCGCCTTTTTCCCGAAATAATACCCCCGATGCCGTTAGTGGCACTACCCAAGTACTGTGCTCTACCAGGTGGGGGGGGATTTTTCGCTTATGATCCCCAAAACTTTTTTTAAATGTGATACTCCCCCTTTTTTAAAATTTTTTTACTTTTCCCATTACTTTTAATAAATACATTTTAGTTTTTAACTGACTTTATTTACATTTTGTAATTGACGTTTAAAGTTTCCCCAGTCGTCATATACGTTTTTTGACTGTTCTGAAATTTTTGATTAGATTAATTTGGAAATCTTCATCATTTACTTTTGTAGGGTAGGGGGAAAAATTTTAAACTTCAGTTTCCCAAACTGGCGCCAAAATTAGCTGAACCAATCATTATAATGTTAATGTTTATTTTTAAAACTTTTAACATCCTACTAAATCACTCTCAAAAATACTACATCACTAATTAAAAAACCTAATAACAAATCTGACGTTTTAACAAAGCATTTCAAACTTCAGCTCAATAACAAAAAGAATAATATTACAAAAAATGTGTTTTTTCCAATACAAAATAGAGTTTTTTTACCCAACGAGTTTTTCCCAGTTAATGAAATTAAGGGGGGGTGAAAAAAAAGGGTTTAAAGGGGAAAATTGTAATATAATTTTTCCGGGCTTTTCTCCTACCAGATGAGAAAAATTTTCAATTTTTAGCATCACGTAAAAAAAAATAGATATGTGTTTTAAGTTACTTTTATAATTCCTCTTTTAATTGGAAAAGGCCCTTTTTTTAAATTTAATTTTTATCCCCAATTTTTTAACCCTTTAACACGATCCGTTTGGGACTAGTTAAGAAACGGGAGGTCTTTATGTGTTATTGAAATATGCCATTTTTCCCTCTATGAAACAAAAAAATTGTATAATTAAGTAAAAATTTATCCCAAAAAATTTATTCTATTTTTATTTTATTCAAAATTATTCATTTCCAAAATTCATTCATTCATTTCAAAAAATCCATTCATTCATTTTTAAAGAATCCATTCATCTCTATTTTGTTTAAGTAGGTCCTTTCCCCTTCTATCGAAAATAAATTTTTTAACTGTAATATGGACTCTCTCTTTTAGTAGGGATATCTCCCAACCACTTAAAATATTTTTGTTTAGTAATGGGGCAGAAATGTCCAAACACCAATACAAAGTTTTGGGCCAAAAATTTTGGGTAAAAAGGTGATTTTATATTTTTAAACTGCTTATAATGAGTTTTATTTAATTATACAAATTTAAAGTTTTTTTTATCGATGAAAAAAAAGATTTCAATCCCAATAAGCCCTATCCCCAGTTTCTTAACTGTACTCATAACTAGCAGATCGCTCCTTTGAAAGTGGAGACAAAGATTTAATATAAAAGTCACTTTGCACAATTGACAAGAGATAATTAAAAAAAGTAACGTTTAAACACATATCTATATTTTTAATGATCCAAAAATTGGCGGAAAATTTTATTTCAGTAGGGGAAAAATTCTTCGGAAAAGGAACGCCGTTTTTTTTTAAAGGGATAACTGCAGGGGCTCGATTCTTCGTCGTCTTTGAATACTGCAGAAATACATCTCCCGTCAATACGGCAGCATAAACAATTTCCTGTAGGGGTAGCCAACTTAGAAACTATTATCGATCAACCCCGCCTTTCAGTATCTGATCATTCACATTCCCCCCCTGTTGGGGACTGTTCAACGCACGTCTTGTTTTTTGTTAGAATTTTAAGAAAAATGTTCATCTATAAACGAAAATTAACTCTGTGGACAGAATTCAGATTCCCCTAAATGCGAAAAAAGAGTTAAAAGTGCAAGTTCAAATGAAAAAAAAAACCCCAAATTGTGTTAAAATTTTTGTGTTAATAAACGGGTGGTAGTATTATCAAATTTTTAATGGTAAATAAATATCTGATTAAGTAAACATTTCTAACAATAAATATCCTCTCATGAACCTTTTTTTTTAATTATCAATTTCTTAATGGTTCAACTCTTAATAATTTATATTGAAATAAATTCCTTTTTTAACTAAATGAAATTTTTTATGGTAATTTTTAAGTAACATAATTAATTGTTTTTTAAAAGTCCACGATTTGGAATTAATCAAATCATCCGTTTTATTTAACTGTTTAATTATTTTTAAACAGTTAAACCTTTTAAAAAAAAATATCTTTTAAAAAAATAGAAAATCATATTAATATAACGTTTTAAGGTGTCTTTGTTGCCATAGTTTTTTTTCTTTATACATATTTATTCTCCATTTCAATGGGGTTGGGTAAGTTTGGGGTATTTATGGAATAAATAGAACTTTTGATTTTTTAAGTAATTTATTGAAATATGAATATCATAAGAATTAAATGGAAAGCTATCGCAGCCGCCATTTCTGCCCCCTCCCCGCCCTCACGCGCCGGCCGGTTCCGAAACATTACGCCTCCCCCTCCGCCGCCGTCGCCGCCGCCGCGTCACCGATACCCGCCATTTAGCGTTAATTTCCACGCAGCTTGATTGCGGAGCCCGCGACCCGCGCAGCGACTTACGACGTCCGCAGCACGGGCAGCGACACAGTGGGCCGAAAGAACCTAGAGGGCGCCAAGGGCACAAAAGAAATTTCAAAAACACGGAAGGAATAATGGATTGATTGACAGATTGATTTTTTCGTGATTGCGGGCGCCAACTGCTTCGGTCATTAGTCCCGTTAGTGTAGTGCATGTTATTTTCTCGGAAGATGGTGGTGATCTTTCCCCACTGGATGGCGAGATCCAGCGCCGACCTACCGTCGGCTAGTGGGGTTTCCCCCTAACCAGGTCTCTCCCACCAGCGGGGCACCGCCCCAGTCGGGACAAGCTCTAAGCTCCCGACCGGTCTCCCGGAATATGTGGTAGTGTAGTGCATGTTAGTGTAAGTGTGTGTGTATAAGGGGAGAGGATAGAACAAGGAAGGTGAAGGAAACCGCGTGCGGTCCGTGGTCCGATTGTTAGGGAACTAGTCCGGCATTCGCCTGGTGTTGATCGGAGAAACCACGGTAAACTACCGATCAGAGCAGTCGGCCGCTAGAATTCTCCTCCAGATAGAGACTGAATTCGACCTCGCTGAAAAGCTAGTGTCGAAAATCCTGCCACCATCAGGACTCGAACCTAGGACCTCCCGCTCAGAGATGCTTAGCACGAAATGCGATGAATGCACGAAAAAACAGCGAATTTTCGTGTGAAAATCTCTTATTACAGGACCCTGGTAACGAAAAAGTGGATGAATCCAGTTGCTAAAAAAATAGAAAAATATCCTCCAACATGTGGTGTAGTTCGTTGGTCCTTGATACCGAAAAAGCGAATGAATACAAAACGTCTCTTCGTCTGCGAAAAACGCTAACAGCTAAACCGTTCAGCCGATTTTCTCCAAAATTGATATCCCCCTATTGATCTGCCTGTTTGCATAGCTCCTTGAATTTGAAGCCAATATTGCAATTTTGGCGGGTACTTTACTCGAAATCCTGGGACATTTTCCAAATTTTTAAAAAACCGGACAATCATTTTTGATTAAATTTTGTTGTTGGATAGTGTTAACAACGTTCCTCCATCGAGCCCTTAATCTTCTTTGATATCCTTTAAACTTTCATCGTCCCCCAAGGGGTCAATACCAATTCCGTTCAGAAGCCCTCGTTTAAACGTCACTCATATAAATAAAAATAAAAAACATTAGAATAATATATTTATAACAGCATTTTTATAATGATGCAATAGTTTTATGAAATGCGAAAACCGATCCTTTGTTCCGGGCGATTTTTGTTTCTCGGTAATAAGGCCTCCGAGCGTTTCTTGAAACTCCATTGGAAGGTGACAGACCTGCCATTATCCTCCGAGATTGTACTACAGGTGGCCTTGCTCGGACTGTGCTCTGTTGCGTCATCACAGTTAGTTGCTTGTTTGGTAAGAGTAGTTAGCTGGCAGCCCAATGGAATGCTGCTGCTTACTACCCATCGAGTATTATCGCAGTCCAATTCGTACGTTAAAGGAGTGATTGGCCGCTGATACTAGCGCCCTTCAGCAGCTCAGGAGCCTCCCAACACAATTTAGTTTGTGGAAGGCATCATTCGCAATGTAAACTTAAACGTAAACGTAACGTAGCCGCAAAACCTACAAATGAGTTACTAAGCGAGACCATTCACAATGCCATGACGTAACCGTAGATGTAAGTCCGTAAACTTAACAGTTCGCACGTTCCAAGCTTTTACGTTAAGTTTACGTTGGAATTCTACCGAACACCAATCAGAGGGCAGTATGGAAGATCGATTTCAGATTGTGTTGAGGTAGTTTGTCGTTATGTCATGTTATTGTAATGTAGAAAACTAGTTTGCGAATAGTTTTGATGCGTGTAGTGAGTTCAAAGTAAGAATTTGGGCAATTTTTATCGTGACTTAAGCTGGATATGGCGAATGAACTAATTATGTTCGACGAATTACTCGTACATTGGTACAAGAGAATCCTTGTTTATACATTGAAGGAAATGCGAGCACTTCTACAACAGCTACTAGCTATAAAGACAAATCGATAGAAATGTCGAAGAAAAAGCTAGAAACTATGGTGGAAAAATATTTCCACCGTGGCAGAAACGAATCGATCAAGTTTCGGTACGTTGAATTCTGATTGCTTCAGACGAAACTTACGTTCCAGCTTACGTTCGTCATTGATTGATTGATTGGTTGGTTGGTTGGTTTTTTCGTGTTTCCGGGCGCGTCAACTGCTTTGGTCATTAGTCCCGTTAGTGTAGTGCATGTTTTTTCTCGGGAGATGGCGGTTATCTTCCCCCCGCTGGATGGCGAGATCCGGCACCGACCTACAGTCGGCTAGTAGGGTTTCCCCCTAACTAGGACTCTCCCACCAACGGGGCACCGCCCCAACCGGGAGAAGCTCTAAGTTCCCGACCGGTCTCCCGCAATATGTGGTAGTGTAGTGCTTGTTAGTGTGTGTGTGTGTGTGTGTGTGTGTGTGCAAGGGGAGAGGATAGAACAAGGAAGAGGAAGGACAAATCGCGCGCGGTCCGTGGCCCGTTTGTTAGGATACTGCTCCGGCATTCGCCTGGTGTTTGATCGGAGAAACCACGGAAACCTACCGATCAGAGCAGCCAGCCGCTAGAATTCTCCTCCAGACAGCGACTGAATTCTACCTAGCTGGAAAGCTAGTGTCGAAAATCCTGCCGCCGTGGGGAGTGGGAACCTAGGACCTCCCGGTCAGAGGCGCTGCACCGACATCAGTTGATGCATTACGCTACCGCTCCCGGTACGTTCGTCATTGTGAATGCTTTTTTTACGTATAAATTTTACGGCTAAGTTTACAGCATTACGTTACGTTTCAGTTTGCATTGTGAATGAAACCATAATCATCTCCTTTCGTAAACCAGCTGCAATGGCTCAACATTGTTGCCTCAACAGCATTATTGATAGGAATATTTTTGTATTTGAATCCCGATGGTTGCGGATTTCGACCATATCCAGTGGCGAGATGGGTCGAATTCAACCATTGTCTGCAGAAGAATTCTAGCGACCGGCTACTCTGATCGGTGGTTGTTTTTTGGTGGTTTCTCCGATCAATAGCAGACGAATACTGGAGCAGAACTCTAAAACCACGGTCACAGGCCGCGCGAGATCTCTCCTTCCTCATCCTTGGCCCATCGTCATTCTTTAAACAGACACACACTTACTGTACCACATTAACACACACGACGGGAGACTAGTCAGAAGCCTAGAGTAAGTTTAGAATTGGAAATTTTGTCAAGAAACGGAGTCTTCGCGTTAACAGCAGTGTCTCAATCTCATTCTAAGAATACTCTTTTCCAATTCTGTTGATTTGAACATTTCAAAGAGAGAAAGTTTTCTCTCTCCGTGGAAACACGCGATAATCAATTATTTAAATCATTGATTATCTCATGTTTCCGGGCACTATGGTCATTAGTCCCGTAAGAGTAGTTGCATGTTTTCATCACAGGCGTTTGCGGTAATCTTCCTTTGCCTTTGCAAGGTCAACCTTCGAGTTAGAAACAATGAAAGGAGTGAGTTGGAAGGCCGATACGATAAAAGTTAAAAACCAGATCTTCGTTGTTCTAAATTGCTCGCGTGTGTATACAATGGTAAATGATGAATTAAATTATTTGATGATATATCCTGCCATTCAGATGAGAGACCGGCAAGTGTAGTTATGTGCCAAATCTTTTACTGGTCTAGGTAGAGGTAGGTCGGTCCTGTAAGGTTTTCAGGGCTACATTTTGTATATATGTATGTTTTCGTAAATAAAATGTTTTTTTTTTTTCATTCCACTGCTGGTTTACTCGCTCCCGATAAGTGTATAGAAACTCTTTATAAGAAGGGACCGCTTTGACAGCTACTGCTGACAGTGTAACTACGGGATATGTCCGTGTACTCAAATCGTCAATCCGTTCGTTAAATTAGCTCATTAGTAAATGGTTTTCATCACCGTCTCTTGCGATGCCATCGCTCTACATGACATTTATTTGTTCCCCGACATGTCAAACTGGTCCCGTAGAGTAATTTCTCTATAGCAGTGTAATGCACGCAAGTGCATTAAAAGTTTACGTTTGCCAAAACACAAAATGGTTTCAAAAAGTAGCACGCACACTGCTCAAGAACAAATAAATACTTTCGTAAAACGCTGCAACAAATTAAATATTTTAACAAAACATTCTTCACCAATGTTGCAATAACATAGTACAATCCACATTGTATTGATCGATTGGGGAATATCAATTTTGAGAAATCGAATGCAATTGTTTAGCTTCTAGCGTTGTTTACAGACCGAGACAGACGTTTTGCCGTCATTCGATTTTTCGGTATCAAAGACCCACAAAAACCACGTGTTAGAGGATTTTTAGCAGCTGGATATATTGAGAGGACGCCTTATATCCCCCGGCAGTGACCCCCCATGAAACTAGATTTTGTAAAGACGTGGTAAGGTTCACTAAACCCTTCGCAGACATAACTTCTCTCCCATGCATCAGAGGTTTTTTGTACTTTTTTGACGTTAAATAAATTAAGCATTCGAACAGCTTTGAAAACGTCGAATTTGGACTTCTACCAAAATTAATGTCACTCTTGTCCGTAATGAAAACGAATGACGTAGACGTTGAAAAGATGGGAATGTCTCGTGCGTTATCAGCTACGACGTCTGAACCAGCAGTACTAATATAAAGAAATGTTCATGGCAAATAAAAATTCTAGAATACAGTACGTACTTCCTTCACACATCAAAATGTAGAGAAAACATTACAAAAAATCAATGTGTCAAATTTGGGTTAACACATCATCTTTCATTCTCAGTAATTATACATCCACAAATGAATTGTCAAACTATTGTATTCTATTTGAGCTCTTGTATTTGTCATGTTTGCCTCTCTGTTATTATTCTGACATGAATATTTAATATTTATTTCTGCAAAACCATTTATATTTAGTGGAAAGTACTAAATATCATTAAGCAAAATTCAGGATATACCAATTTTGAACGAAACAATGTAGAATAATGTATTAAAGGTTTTGAGAAGCTGAAGTGATCAATATGCAATATCTACTTGCAAGTGCCTTGAATTTGAAAATAAGGAACCTTTAAATTTGTACACAATTCCTAAGTTGTCTGTTACACCATTAATGAATATGTAGTATTCGCTATTATTTTGTAACCAACTTTTAAAATGCTTAAGTTTCATTAAATGTACAATAATAAAATGCACATTAATGAAAACATGTTTCACTACTTTTTTTTCTGCACTTTTTCCAACATACACCACATCACCTTTAGGCCAGCCATTCCACATTAAATTCACCATAGTTTTCCAACATTACAGTTTTCTCTATATTGTTATATTGCATTCCACTTACATACCAGTATTTCGTGGAAAACATTTTGGTTATTTGTTTAAATCGACTTTCCTGATTCCTTCTGATGAATTCAATTACGCTGAAGAAAAATTGGTAGTTTTGCAATTGCAATAACAACTAACACTTTCAGTAGCAGATCTTGGTCAGATTTTTATGAGCTTCATATCATAGAGGAAGTTCAGGGACAGTTTGGATACAGAATGCAATTCATTCGGTAACAGCTTGTACACAATATTTTATACAAATATTTTATTACAAAAGAATTCCCCCCGAACTTGTGATCTATGTTGCTGTAACCTAACTTTGGACCACATCGTGTCATGTCCCAAATTCATCTTACAGCGAAAAATTTTTTTGCAGGGACAGGACATTGGTGCACTTTTATATTCCCCTGACTATCAAAATTAAGTGATCAAATTTTGCCAAATCATTGGTATTATATCAGAAATTTGAGATCAAAACAACATGCTAATTATTGTGAACACTGTTGTATTGTACTAATGTAGAATTATGGTATTAAAACAATGTAATTTTGTATTAGAGATCTAAATGTAAACTGTGTACTAGATATTGTAATTGGTGTGGTCGCTAATGACCTTGCGGTTGATGCGACCTAAAATAAATAAATAAAAAAAAAGAAAAATTTTATAATACATTATTCCACATTGCAAACAAAATTAACAAGAAATTATTTACACAGATTGCTGCTTTACCATCTTTAGACAACAGTAAATAAATGAATTCAACATTCACACTCACAATTTTAATGCTCAATAACTATACATGTCTTCATGAGAGTTTAATTTTCATTGTATGACATAGTACTGACAATTTTCCTACTTTAAGTGGAATTTGAATTTTTGAAAAACAATTGCATTTACCTCTGGTGTATTTGGTTCAACAGCCATCAAATTGCAAAGAATTGCATACTGTGCTTTTAGAATTAAAACTGTTGTTGAAACAACAGTTTTAATTCAATGGACAAAAGTCTGACATGGAATGAGAAGTCAAATTTTTAAGAGATAAAACTTACCATGACATTTGAATAGAATTCCAAGCTATTAAATTCATATTCTGACCATAGTAAGCATTCATTAAAATCTAAATTAGAAAAACTGTGGTATTTTAATATTTTTGAAGAAAAAAGATTGTCAAGAAGTTTACATCATTATCAGAATCATAAAGAATTACAAGTTACAAGCACACATTTCAGCTCTTCATGGAGGCTTCATAATTCACTACCGAGTGTTATTTATTGTATTAGATTATTGTGCTGTATTATATAAAAATGACTTGTCCCATGTCATATGTAATTACCTGTTGGTTGAAATATGTAATCTAATTATGTATTTCATTAAAAAAATGTCACATAACTGTGTACAATACATTACTTTACTTGGAATTAATTTTTATTAAACAATTAAAACAGCAGTATGACGACCTCAAAAACTATTCTTTCTGCTGTTATGAATGGTGTGTTTATGAACACAAAATATATCAAGAGCAGAGAAACCATTTTAACACTTTTAACTTAACTAATTTTCTACATCAACTAGATTTTCACAAATTAGTATATTCCTTTCTCTTTAATCATGCTTTCATCCAGTCAGATCTAACACTAAGCACTGCAAAAGATGTAAGTTTTGGATTTTTTTAACTATTTCTCACTTCTTTTATATCACTTTCATAAACTGGAACTATAAGTAGTATTCAGTAACATTTAATTCTGCTTAGTTTTTGCTAAAAATGACTACATAGTTATGCAGAAAAGACCTACCCAATGTGATTAGTGAAAATGATAGGTTTGGTTTACCATCTTATATTTCAGTTTGCTGGTCCAGATTTCATAAAATACAACCTTGGGTGTAAAATTTTTTCTTGGGATGTCTCAAGATATTTTTAAAATTAGAAAAACCATAGTTCATTAATGTGTGATGGTTTATTCACATTTTTCTCAAAATTTCAAGAGGTGCTCATTTGAGAGAGAGTAGGCTCATTTGGTCTCGTCTTCAACAGCCTGAAAATTTATATATAAAACAAAAATTTATTGGTTTGGTGATCTTTCTTTGATAATTAAATCATACTTACATTTTTTAATTAAGTTAAATGTTAGGCAGCATTCATTATCAAATAAGTGTTGGATATTTTTTCTACTTTCAATAGTCCTGTCCAGAGACCCTACACAATCACAAATTTTATAATTTTGAAATGTGGTCTCTTCCAGCCTAACATCATCCAATTATAAAATTTCATGTCAACTAAATACAATAGATTCCCATAATTTTCCTGTAACTTCCATTGCTCTTATTTTCGTGAAATGACCTCGTCAGTTTAAGTCCTTTTAGTGCAGGAAAAAGAAAGAGAAAGAAGGAAAAGGCCAAAATGCTCGTTTGGGATCAAAAAATAATTGCTAAAATTAAAATGAATTTGAGACTGACGTGTGAAAGACACCATGGAAATTATCAATCACAGTGCTCAAATTGTGCTAAATACTGTTATAATACCGACTTGGAAAACTATTTTGAACGATGCAGTAATTTCACAGGCACCTTCAAAATTGATAACTTTTGTATGCAAATGAAACTATAATTTCGCAAGCTGCATGCTGTGTATGCCAAATAGCGTTTTACTTACAAGAGACTCTTACATGCAATACCAATTGAGCTGTTGTGAGCAGACAATTTCCAAAATGAGTAGCATTTATTAAGGTGGTTCCACAAGTGAAAATAATTGAAAAAATTACACAATATAAAAAAATGTATATAGTTAATTCAGAAATGATTTTATGTGATAAAGAACACAGTAGGAAACACCTGAGCAATGAAATTAAATTGTAAACTATAACAATAAGCCACATGGATATTATATCTCCTTATTTGATGCAGGTAATTCTTAAATCTTACTGGTTCATATTCTTCAAGCGCAATAGTCTTTTGCAAGATCAATTGAATTGAAGCAATGAATATAATTTTAGCTTGGAAATTTATTAATATATTTATTCCAAACAAATAAATTCTTTGCAAATACAAACGGTCTATACAATATTCATCTGAGCAAATGCCTTTCCATTCTGTACACTGATTGAATATTTCATTTGCATAATATTAACCATAAACACAATTCCATAATTCTGTTAATACTTTAACAAACAACATCACACCAAACTTGATACATACTGAAAAAATTCTCAAGCAATCACAGTTTTTCACACATTTGAAGCATATCCAAAATTTGTTCCTTTGGGAAAACCACTTCAAAACCCTGCATAACATTTTCTCTTTTAAATAAATATTGTGTAACAGTTGCAAGAAAACTGTAAACTTTTTTAACAGTCTTCTGTCGTTTCTATATTCTCCATACTACCTTCAAAACTGGCTGTATCAGTTGTTGAGGTTTCACTCTGGAAAGATTCTGAAGGATCTCGCTCTGGGGCAAGATTTTGTGTAGTGATTCGAGACTCTGGAGCTACAGTAGCACCGGAACAAGCATCACCTCCACCTTCCTCTTGTCGAGATGTTGGAACAGACATCACAGATTCCTCTTTTGAAGGTTCTTTGACTGACCTAATTTCCTTGTCTCCTCCAATTATAAGTTCAGCTTGTTTATTCAACATACTGACCTCTATATCCTCATTTCTTTCCTTCTTTATTTGCAAGCTTTCTTCAAATTTCTTTTCCACCACAGGACTTTGTTCAGTGGCAGTATGACTTACACCACGATAAGATGCCTTCATCTCTTCATGATACACACACAAAGCATCTTCAAAGACTCCTGGTACTGGTTCACGACATGGGAACCCTCCTTTGGTACGACCACAAGGTCTGTACAGTACTTGGTGAGTGTCTTGAAGAATGTGTTTCATACAGTGCTTAGCTAAGGGTACAGTTTTCTCTCCACATTTTACACCACCTTCTGTAAACACACATTTTGTTGTTGGAGCTGTACGAACAGTCATCCCTTCAGTAGCTTGAGCTCTTCTTTCTAGACTTTTCTTGTGGAGAATTGCCTCCACCCCACAGCGTCGCTGGTACCGGTTCAATGCTTTAAGCTTCCGATACAATTTAACCTCCTTAGGAGAATCCTTTCGCTGATTGTGGATGCTACACATTGTCTCTTTTTCTCGCTTGAGAGAAAGCAAGTATCGCCGCCGACGTATTCTCAGCACTTGCTGAAGGCGTCGAAACTGATCGATATAGAGAGATTGCAAACGGATTAACTTATCTTTAGTCAGCTGAGCTGCTTCTTCAGCAGTGTACACTCCAGCGTGTTGAAACGCAGAAAACCTACTGCTTTCTTCTAAAGTTCCATCCATACTATCTGCATCAGAGGAGTCAAGATCGGGACCAGACCATGTGCCATCATAGGTAACAACATCAAGGTCACTATCAGACTCACTGGCATAATCCAGAACTTTACTCATTTCAGCATTTACTTTTGAAGCATCAATATCATCAAATGGATGCAATGATTTAGTCACATCAAGTTCTGAATCCTCTTGAAATTCTGCATCACCACCTCCACCATGACTCACATTTAATGACACACCATCTCCAGAAGTTCCAGCATTAGGCGTTCTAGCAGGATCATCTTTTGGTACATAATGGCTCAAACCTAACATCAATGACTCTGTAGATAGCCGTGGAGCACGCCGTCTAACCGACTTTTGACGTGCAAGTTGTGCTCGGCGAGCATGCTCTGTACACAACCCACTATCTTTTTTGTCAGTGCGAAGGGTAGGCATTTGGCATCGGCGTCCATTAGCACCATACACAAAGCTACACTGCTTATAAGGTGCACGCCTGTCTTCTAGAATGTGGCGAAGACAGTAATCGTAGTGTTCCAGGCACGGACGAGTGCAAGTGTATGCCGCATATGCACATGTAGGCTGCGAGGTAATTGCAGCCATTGATGATGTACCAGCAAGAGGCTGAGGTGGCTGCTGGCGCCCACTGGTTTGCGTACGCGCTCCTTGACTCATGGTATTTTATTACTGAAACTGAACACACTGGTATTACTTACAGTTGCCACAGAAAACCAAGAAAAAGAAGCAATTATTCAAGCTATTCTGAAGAAAGCATTTAAGTCTTACATACTCTATGCACAAACCATGAAACTTTAATGAAAGTAAATGGAGAGAGTTCTAAAAGGTAGGAAACCGTTTCAAATCATAAAATGAATTTCAACACTTTAAAAGCACATTTTCTCACATTCTTTTTGCAACATTGCTTTAAATACAATGAAACACTTTAAAAGAGTGGCAATAATTTATAACTTCATAATATTCATTGATAGATGTACGTATTCATTTATATCACACTTCAATTTCTAATAAACCAAAGAAATTCTTTACTTTGAAAGGGCAATTCTAAAGGAACTAATTTTCCAGTAATAGGCTAAGAAACATTTACATTTTAACAGCTTGTGTATGAATTCAATCAACTAAAATGCTTTGTTCTATGAAAATCAATTCAACAATTAAATTAAATGCACAGAAGATAAAACATTGCAGATTAAATTCACAAGTTACAGATACTACGAGCCATTTTGTGAAATCATGAATACAAGACTTATATTCAACTTGTATGTATAAATGTTTTTATAAAAAGAGTAAAAACTCTTTCATGGAAGAGAAATGACAATCATCCACATAACCAGGGCCTGTTTCAAAATTTGCTCCAATTGATCAGAAATCCAATAAACCTGATGTACTCCCAGCCTCACTTCATTTCAAAATATTTATTACTGGAATTAAAAAGAACACTTACCAAAATTAGGAATGTTACCAAGTTAACAAATGGCATTGCAATGAAATTAATGTTTCTTTCAGTTTCAAAACGGTCAGTAATTATGTTAAATTAGTTTTGCAGCAGAACATGTACGTCTACTTTGTTTTAGAGAGTATATTTATTTCATATTTTCTGGTCATAATATTTATAATTATTTAATACACCATCAAAATGGCACATTTTCTAGAAGACCTCCAGAATTTATAATGAACGAATGAGCCTAGTATGACCCATAAAGGGTAAAGGCCTCCTGCAAGAGGGGAAGATCTTTTAAAACTCACATGGTAAGCTATTCCACTTAAGTATAGGAATTTATAATATTGTATATAAAATAGAGAAAGGTGGTCTTCAAAATTAAGTTCTAAAGAAAGAATGTGTGTATGTGTGTGTATCGAAAAACACTTAAGACAATGAAAGAATGCGATTTAAATTAAAGGTAATGACAGTAAAACTTATTTTTTGTTATGAAAAAAAATTTTAATTTAAAGATGAATAAATGTCTATTATCAACTAATTTTATTAAGTTCCAACGTTTATCTTTTAGTGAAAAATGTTTGGACCATAACTTTTTCAAAATAAAGGACATTGAATTACATTAGTAATTTATGAGTTTTTTCATAAAGTTATCCATGGTTGTAAATATTTATTTATTAGGCTTGTTTGACCTACCATTTCATATTAATTCGCATTTATATATTAAACTATTTTTAAATACATTATTAATTTTGCTCACGTTGCGAATTAAAATCGATTTTCAACCGCAACGGAAGACAAATTCTCATTTATTATGTTTCAAGATACATTACATTGTAATTATAAAGGACAAACGAAATGGACTTTTTTAATTTAATAGGTCATTATTAAATGAAATGACTATCTTTTACTATGTGGCTAGGCAGGAGTCCTGAAATATATACACCTATACGGAACGTGTACTTCGTGGTGGATACATTACGTATATTACCGCCATAGCATAAGCGAATGCTTCGTTGTAAAATAATGAAAACTCGTCCATTCACAAAATCCAAAATACAACTGGTTAATAAAACAGCTTCTAGAAATATTCAATTATTTTTATATGATTTCTTTATAATACCATGACACAGGCCCGCGAAATGCTGCATTTCTTTCGCACACGGGCAGTCCAGTCCATCGCTACTACGCCCCCACATTACAGACTCCATGCCCGATGTTAAATACTACGTACGAAGTTACAGACGATTAGCAGGGTGATAAGTTTATAACTGATTTATTGAATTTAAAGAATGGCCGATGTTAATCTAACACATAAACGAAGTTATCTAATTAAAAGTAACTGAACCACTATTATAAACCATACAAAACTTTGCGTGCAGAATGTTTAATGTCAGCGCCATTGTTTTTCGAGCGTTTCATAACAGCAGTTTCGCATGTGCGAGTCGGACATGTTGGGTCATGAACATACATAAACCGACAAGGAAAATCAACAGAAAATTCACACACATAATATGAAATAATATAAAAACATCAGCTGTTGTTACTAGGTCGCTTGAAATTACTTCCATCAAGAAATTCCTTAATATATAACCTAGTCATAACCTAACCCCCCTCAACCATTTACACCATATGTACGGATCGACAGATTACGGTGTCTCACAAATATATTTCATAAATAAAGACATCAAGAGAAGTATGAACTTCGTGCCAATTTCAAATTTTGAGCACCACAAAATCTTCAGGCTACTTCTCGTACTTCTGTCAATTCATATTTCGTCACAAAATATCCTCTTAAAAAATAAGAGACAAAACTTAATATATTATATAATAAGTTATTATTATATCTAATTTAATTCGAATCTCCCAGACGTACGAATTAAGCCCCAATTACCTCCACATTAGCACACCAACATCCAAACGCGTCGGCTCCCTTTTCTTGCAGCTGTCTTGTCGCTCGTCGGCACTCCGTCCAGCCTTCCCATTGGTTCTATAAAAAATGAACATCCACAACTCCAGCTGGTTGCTCGTGAGATAACTTCTGCCATCTATTGGCGATGTAAATAAACACAGCACATGGCCTGACCCACTTTTACAGAGGTGAGTAGGGCAGATGCATGAAGTACGGATACCACCCTCACATACAGGAGCCAGAGCAAGCCGCCCGCGAATATGGCGTATGGCACGAGCGGATAGAAGTATGACATATTCCATTTCCTCTTAAATGCACGGGAACGGCAACACAACCACTGGAAGAACTTACAGCTTGGACCAGTTGTGTGGCGTTCTACGAAATATTGTAACCATTAATAAAAGTATCTTTAAAATCTGGATCAAACTGGATATACTCTTTGAATCACCTCAAAATTAAATAAAATGTTCAAAGCTGAAGTGGAATTCGCCATTACCACAGAGATGATAAAGTGAAGACAAAAAAGTTTTTTAAAAATTGTAAGACCATTGTTGTTTGCATCTGGGTTTGCTAATGATCATGCTTTTAAAAAGTGACCTTACAAAATTAATGAATTTTAGTCTTTTAATACAATTTTCTGTAAAATACCAATAGGTATCAAACCCCTTCCATAAATGAAGGACATTCAAAATGAGGTATATAATAATGTTCAAAGACTTTATTCGTTATAGAAAAAGTAGAGGTACTATATTCCAGAAAATATTTTTCTTCATCATCAGGTGCAATATTCCTTCATTTGATGTAATGGGTCATATGTTGGAGGAATATTGCATGTGATGATGGAGGAAAAGGGTCTCTAAAATGTAGTCTGTCTATATTTATTATTATGAATTAAGTTTAAGATTCTAATAAATAGCACTTTGATTATCCCCAATAAGTGGAAGTTGATTGAATATTATGTACTAATAAATGGATAATCATTCATTAAATGATTCAATAATCATTCAATAAATAATTCAATAATTGAAATTGCATTAAATGAAACCAGTAAATACTACATATAATATTTAATAATATAGTAGAACATTTAACTTCATTAATTACTATTCTTTTTCTTTAAACAATAATTAATGTAAATTGAGTTCTAATGAGCTTTATAAATGTCTTTGAATTCTTTAAAAGGGATTTGCCCCCTGTCTTTATCGTGCTTAAATGTTCAATGTATGTAAGTTTTTGACCCATTTATGAAAAACCTATTAGCTGCAGGAACCAAAAATTTTTACAGAATGTTACATCATTTTCCCAGATTCTACTGTACCAAAACCTAATGTACATGTTTTCTAGTTTTAAATAAATAACGTTATTAAGTTATTTTTAATTTTTTTTTTTTTTCTAAAGAAAACTTTTTTCTGCAAACATCCTGATTGGGAAACATTAATACTTTTAGTACCAGAGGTAGCTTTTTATGTCATACATTTTTATGTTTTACAGAGACTGAAAGTTACATTTAATTATCTTTCATCATTTCTGAAATAATGGGGTATGTGTACTGAAAATTGTAGTTTCTGAGAAATTTTCTTTTAAGGAAATATTAATTTTTATAACGTACAGTTAATTAGAACTGTCCTGCTGCATATGAGGACTCTTCTTTGGTTTAGCATGTCTTCCAGCTTTCTTTTCACCTTCCTGGATGCCTCTCGTAAGTTTTGGACATATTAGATGCAAATCTGTCTGCATCATTTATCCTCAGTTTATCAGTATCACAGCCTGTTTTTTTTCCCCGGATTAATTCGTAGTATTTTCAAAACCTAACACTTACCAATATTTCCGCAGATGAATGTTAAGCCAGCACTATGAACATGTATTTTCATTGTATGTGTCCTCACAAATGTAGTTTTAGGTAGATAGTTCCAAATTATGCTGTTAAAACATTCATTTGGGTTTTGGAACTCTCCATGCAGACATACTTAGGTGAAGATTTGCTGTGTCTCTAAAAATGGGTTTAATTATTGGAAATAACAGCAGCAAGAAGATAATGTAAGATTTTTTGGTTTCCTGAGCTCTTTCAAATAAGCACCAAGAATTTTTCCCTGTTGACAATTTTTGACGTGGCTTAATTCAGGGGAGGATACATAGACGAACTTCGGGAGGGGAAATTCAAAATGTTTTCATTGAATATGTCTTATTACAGATTTTATAAAATGTCACAGGCTACGCTCAGCTCATAAGACGACACGGTTTTATTCGTTTTAATATTTATCCGAAAATATTTTTGCTTGAAAGTCTCGTGACAAGTTAAAATTCATAGTGACTGAAAAATGTTAGGGGAGGAAATTTCCCTCTCTGTGGATCCGCGCCAGGTTTATTATTAGAGAACTTTTGAAAAAATAAGAGCATAATCTATCTCCCTTCATTGCCTCCAGATTTTTTTTTTCTGTCAAGTTTTATATTTCAGTTTCTAGTTAACTCCCCCCTGTCCTGTTAAAAGTTTTCTATAGTTTCCCCATCTTCTCGTTTCTTACCTTTCCTTACTCCACCAGCTTTTACAAGCAATTCTGGTGTTTGCTGCCGCTCAAAGAGTATATCTGGCTGCCGCTGAGTAGCAGAGAAACAAAAGAACGCCGACTGCGTTGCTCTCGAAGAATAGCCAACACACTCATGAGTCGGAAAAACTCCCTAACGCGCAACAGCTCATGAAAATAGTGGGGCTACAACAGCAAGTACATTTTTTCGCCCTTAGTAACGGTTATATAATATACAGCGATTCTGTCCATATTAATAGATGTCAGTCACGACTTGTAAAAAGCTCTTTGGAGACAGGATTTCCATGCAGTATAAAATGGAGCAGCATACCCACCGCTATAAATCTCCAATATGGTGGCGTTGACGGCTATCTGCCAGCACTGCCAACTTCTGATCCCAAGTGTTTCAACCCGACCCGCGATATTCAAAGGGACGGATATTCGGTATAAATTGTATTGTGGATTTGATTATAATTGCGGATTTGATACATAAGTGCTTTTTCCCTCTCTCTCTCTCTTCATTTTGTTAAGTTTGGAGTGCAGGGAAAATATATAATTCTTTGTAAATGTTCAATTCTCAACAAATTCCTGAAAATCCGTGATATATTATGAATAGTTAGAAAAATTTTTACATTTATTAGTTCAATGTTTCTTTAAACAGTGTTTTAGAATCTTCTGATACTATTAATAGTTACAATATTTTTGAATAATGAATGAAATTTATAATTTGAAATTCAAAATTATCGGCCCATTTCTCTTCTATCAGTCTTTTCAAAAATATTAGAGAGACTTTTTTACATACGAATGGAAACCTTTCTCACTAAACACGACGCGCTTTCAGATTGCCAACATGGATTTAGAAAATCAAAATCAACGGAAACAGCTATATTTTCTTTTCTGAAAGATGTCGCCTCATCATTGGATCAAAACGAGGCACCTATTGGATGGTTTTAGATCTTTTCAAAAGCTTTTGACGTCATTGATCATGACATTTTACTTTCCAAATTACCTTCATATGGAATTCGTGGTATTGCTCTAGATTGGTTATGTTCGTACCTTAAACAACGATCTCAGAGAGTTGAAATACCTTACTGGAATGATGGAACACTACGTACGCACCTTTCCGACTCTTTGCCCGTTGCATGTGGTGTTCTACGATCGATTTTAGGCCCTATTCTGTTCCTACTTTACGTAAACGATATGCCCTCGACGATTCGAAACGGAAGAACGGTTCTCTTTGCGGATGATACGAACATCCTTTGCAATAAAGAAACAGTAAATAGTACAATATCAGATGTTTCAAATTGGTTCCGAAATAACAAATTACTAGTAAACGAAAAGAAAACGGTTTTAATGCAGTTTTCCATTTATAATAAAGAATTGCATGCTTTCTTGAAAACGAATTGACTTCAATTGACTGATGTTATTGTAACAACATATTTGGTTACATCAATTTAGTTAACATCAAATGGAACATCCTCTTAAATGAACTGAGCACAAAATTAAGTTCATTATGCTACGTATTCAGAAATTTTTCAAAGTCAATCTTCATACTGCTGCTTGGGTACAATCTGCGAATGTAAATTTCCATTTGAGATACATAGTGTTCTGGTGGAAAACATCTTATAGCTCCCAGACTTTTAGATTACAAAAACGAATTGTACGAATAATAACCAAATCCCGCCCACGTGATTCATGTAAGCCTCTCTTCATTAATCTAGGAATTCTACCATTACCGTGTCTTCTTATTTACGAATCAGTGGTTTTTGTAAAAAACGACTTGCTTAAGGGCGGGAATATATTTTCAGAAAATGCCGAAGTCTATTACTATAACACTCGACGTAGAAATCATATTCATCAGGGGTGACAGTATCAACAGCTCATTACAAAAATCTACATACAATACATGTACATTATTTGCAACACTTTGCCAGATGACATGAAAGATTAAATTCGATAGACACGTTTGAATCTCAAGTGAACTCGTTTTTGCTGCATAACTGTTTGTAGTGTTACAGTTAGAGTTGTTACAATTAGAGACTATACTGAGCATCGACAGGAAAGTAACATTAATATTAAAAGTGATATACGCATTATTTACCATTTGAATCATAAATGAGTATAAACAACCTGGAACAACAATTGTACTACAGCTTCCGGGTCAATGACCCTCATCTCGATCAGGTTTTTCGTCCAGTTTCCCTGATCCATTGAGCAAATGCTGAGATGGCCCCTTGTTTTGCTTCTGGACATAAATGTAACTTCATTTTCTGTGCACGCCTTCTAGAATTCAGTGGGAAATACAATTATTCAAATTATCGTTTCCATGTCGTCGCGGCAGGAAGTAATAAGAGCCAAAATTTATTGCTTATTTATCCTTGAAAATAGATTTTATTACATGGGAGTTTTTTTGTTTTTTTCTCTCCCTTTCAAAATTCAAAATTTATTGCTTATTTATTTTTGAAAATAGATTTTACTACATGGGAGTTTTTGTTTTTTTCTCCCTTTCAAAATTCAAAATTTAAGTAGTATCAGACTTAGTGTAGGGATCACAGAATTTTGAAAATGTGCACACAATTCACTTTTCCCCATAGCACGTCATACGCAGTTTTAACTGTTTTTTTTGACGTAAAATAAAATAAAATAAAATATTTATTTTAAATGACCAGAAAATAACAACAAAATCAAGAACAATTTAGAAACCAATCCAACTATTATGAAAAGTGTGAACGTAAATAGATACTACAAAAGTTTTAAAATTTATCAAAAATCAAAATGATAATTTAAAAGTGACCATTACTAAGCATTTTAATATTAGTTTAAATAGAGGAGGGTCTTGATTGAAAAATATAAGTCTATTATAAAATTATAAAAATATAAGTCTATAAATCTACTATTAGCTATACAAACTAATAGTTTTGAATAACAGTCAACTGTAACTTACATGTAAGAGTCAACTGAATCAAACCTGGTTTTGCTGTAAAGTGAAATCCCCCAATAAGTCTTCCAAAATTGAAAATAATTATTTTTAATATAAAAATAACGATTTATGTAGCACATTAATATGGCTAAAATAATTAAATTTATTTCAAATAAAACTGAGATATCAGAAAAGGAATCAAAAATCTTTAAAAAGAAAATAATTACTTTCAATTGTGAGACATTAAGAAATGAATAAGAAAGACAATTCACTATTTTTATTCAATTTATTCAGACAATAATAACTATATACTTATTGTAGACATGATAGTAATAAGAAACATTGTTTAAATTTCTTAAGATGTGCTGTATTAAATAAATTGAACCAGGAAGAGCTGATGAAGATAGTGATGATCAGGATAATAAAGATCATGATCATAATGACAATAATGAAGAATGTCGTACTGAATCACTAAGTTAAGATGTAAGAGAAGGTTATGCCTTAATATTTTTTGCTTTCCTGGCCATGTTACTACACCAGTAAAAAAATAATGATTACAAAGTGTTTGAAACACACAAAATCATATGAAAGAATAAATTCAAACAATTGATGTGTGACCTTAGGCATAAAAATTGATTAAATTAAACTACAATGTCTAATAACCAAATACGAGTGTAAAAAATTGAATGAAACAAAGCTGAATCCATATTAAGATCTGTTCAGTTCCTTTATTTCATCTTCCTCGTCACTATATTTTAGGTCAATTAATGCTTTGGGCATTTAAGTAAAATTTTTAATTTCCTTATTCCAACAATCCAAAATTATTTTTTCAGTAAGAGTAAAATACTGATTTCACTTGTTACATGTCACCTAAAATATTAATATTTGTTTGTAAATATATAATTTGTAATAATATTAATTTGTATATACTCGTAATACAGTAACAACATAACAGAAATAGCCAACAAAACATACTTTAGTCAATACAGTACACTTAAAATAACTCACTTACTTACAGGTACATCGCAATTAGCAGTATCAATTCTGACTTGTAGTTTATCCTCTTCTGCTTCTTTTCATAAAGTAATATAAGAAATAATTATTGGCTTTTTCAATGTACTTTGCAGGGTGGTAATCTTGTAAGATTGTAAATTTGTACAGTGTGAGTTAATGAACTTGGCCATAGATATTTATAAAATATGCACAAAATACTAATATGGCAGTTAAATATTTTTCATTTCTAGCTTGTCCTTTCACTATGTGCACATTCAAATGTGCAAATTTGTGGGAAATACTACAAGTTTTCAGTGCTCAATACCAATCCTGTCGAATAAAACTAAGTTTAATATATATTATAATAATTTTAGAAGAATATTTTTAGTGGTTTGTCATTTCCTTTAATACATTGTTAACGCGCAATTAACTGTTAGTTTGTTTTAAATTATTGCTAATTAGAGAGTCTTCATAATAATTATATTTGATGGAAATTTTCAAGAGTTTAACCCGTTAGTTATATATGTTATGGTGCCTGCACAACACATCAAAAAAATGCACGTTACAGGGTAAAAACTGACAAAATATGAACAATCAAATTTCAGTTTCTCGTATACGTACGTAATATAAAGTTATGTAATGCTGCGGCAAAAAATGATAATTTTTCGTGATAATTAATAGTGGGGTCCTGGTACAGAAAAAAAGTGGATAAATCCTATTCTAATATGTGGCAAATTACTCACTTAAACAGGTTGTGTAGACATATTTCACGAATGGTGAGTCCTAGATACCGAAAAAGTGTATTTTTTCAAAACTGTGGACAACACTAGTGCCTAACATATGCATAGAATTTTTTCCAAAATGAATATACTCTGGTCGATCTGGGCCCACTCGAAACTCTGCAATTTTGAATAACAGTCATTATCTTTTGGGGGTACTTTAAATGAAGCTCCTAGGACATTTTCAAAAATTTCTCAAAAATGGTTCCCAAGTTTTACATTCTCGCTACCGCGGTAGAAAGTTATGTAATGCTGCGCGAAAAAACGACAAATTTTCGGAAGAAAAAACTCTTATTTCAGGGCCCTGCTAACGAAAAAGTTAATCAATCCAGTTGCTAAATTTAGAAAAAAATCCTCTAACACGTGATGTAGCCATAATTTATGTTTTGTGGGTCTTTGATACCGATAAATCGATTGACGGCAAAACATCTGTCCGTTTTTCTGTGCACAACGCTAGCGGCTAAACCGTTCAGCCGATTTTCCTCAAAATTGATATACCCCAATCAATCTAGCTGATGTCGCGGACCCTTGAATTGGAAGTTTATATTTTAATTTTCGGGGGTTATTTACATGGAGACTGGGATGGAACTACAATTACGAAAATAATCATTTTTCTTAATGAATTGGGTTCATGAATAATAGATCTAAAAAGAATGTCATGCTTAATTTTTCAAACACATGAATATTTTTGCGAAATTTTGGGTCAGACATTGCCAATTTTTATTTTCTTTAAACCATTTTTTCTTAAAAATAGCACATTTTTTAGAGAATGGAAATTGCTTAAGAGAATGGTGCAGGGCTCATGTTTATAGAAATGCTAATTTTTTGAAAATTTAATAAAATTACAAATTTTTCGGCATCTTCCTACAACTACGGAAATTTAAACTCATTTTCACAGAAAACTTATCAGTTTTAGAGAATCCTTATATGACATCATTTAAATCTCATGGACTCATAAATGCAATAATTCGAACAAAGCGCCTCTAAAGTAAATATTAACGACGTGCGAACTATTTAAAGAAGCATATCTTTGTAATTTAAAAAACAAAAGAATAAAGAAAAATGGCGTGTATGTCAACTTATAGGCTGCATTTAGTACAATCCCTACTAACAGTTTAAAGAAAAAATGTGGAGCCGTTTTGAAAATAATTCTTGTTTTTGTTATTTTTTAATATTGCACATATGACACGCAATATTGCACGAAAACTACTAAAATAAAAAAAATGAGAATGACTTTAATCAAAGAACTTGTTATGGGAAAAATCAAGAAAAAATTTAGTTGGAAGAAAAATCTTAATCTTTAATTTTGTAGTTGTAGGAAGACGCCGAAAAAATTCAAGGGCAAGAAGTTTGTTTTTTATAACTGCTACTGTTCATCTGCTCAACGTTTCTTGTCTTAGGTATTTTTTAACGCTTTAACTGAACGTGTTTCATTTAACGAGATACACAGCTAAGAGAAGATCTACGTATCACTATTCATGATTTGTTAGCGGAATCAGCATTTGTAAAGAAAGGATGTATTGGCCGCCCAGGTAGGCCGCTACACCCAGGAGCAAGCGGGTCGAGGGACCGAGCCCCTTCCCCCCTATTTGAGATGTTTCCATTGTAATACGTACGAAAGAATAATTGGTAACGTTGTATGTCAATCCGAGAATGGGTATGTCAATCCGGGTCAATGACCCCCATCTCGATCAGATTTTTCGCCCAGTTTCCCTGATCCATTGAGCAAATGCTGAGATGGCCCCTTGTTTTGCTTCTGGACATAAATGTAACTTCGTTTTCTGTGCACGTCTTCTAGAATTCAGTGGGAAATACAATTATTCAAATTATCGTTTCCATGTTGTCGCGGCAGGAAGTAATAAGAGCCAAAATTTATTGCTTACCTTTGAAAATAGATTTTATTACATGGGAGTTTTTTTCTCCCTTTCAAAAATTCAAAATTTATGTAGTATATGACTTAGTGTAGGGATCACAGAATTTTGAAAATGTGCACACAATTCACTTTTCCCCACAGCACGTCATACGCAGTTTTTAACTGTTTTTTGACGTAAAATAAATGAATAAAAAGAACCCAGCACGGTGAGTGTTGAGAGTAAGGATTGACGGAAAGCCACGAATGATTTGAAGAGTAATGGAATTTGTAGTTAGAAAACTACAAATGGTGGAGAATGGTGCAGGGCTCATGTTCATAGAAATGCTAATTTTTTGAAAATTTAATAAAATTACAAATTTTTCGGCATCTTCCTACAACTACAACTACGGAAATTTAAACTCATTTTCACAGAAAACTTATCAGTTTTAGAGAATCCTTATATGACATCATTTAAATCTCATGGACTCATAAATGCAATAATGCGAACAAATCGCCTCTAATGTAAATATTAACGACGTGCGAAAGAAAGATGACTGGTTGAGCCAAACGTTCTGAAACGAAGCAGCGCGTGTAAAAATATAGACTGCGGTCCAAATTCTATTCCTACGTCTTTTAATTTTATTGCAGCTTCTTTGTCAAGTGCAATGCGTTTTGCCTCGCGAATGCCTTTTGTTTAGTTCGCGCGAAAATGGCAACCCTGGAGCAGAAGGCGTTTGGGTCCTTGAGATTGCGAAGTACAGCTGGTTATTACAGTACAGAGGCTTGTGACGTACCAAAGCAACCCATCTTATGAATGAAACATTCTGAGATGTTATATACAATTCGCAGGCTCGGGTTATGTGAGGGAAAGAGTTCTGGACGACCGCATGTGTCGGAAGAGAATGTTAGGAGAATCCAAGCGGTTTTTGAGCGCACTCTTAAGAAATATACTCGTCATTCTGCTGGTTCAAATATCTCAAAAAGTTTGGAGAGTTTTGAGACGTCGGTTGCGTATGAAATCGTACAAACTACAATGGATACAGCCTCTGAAGAAGTGGCGGACGGTAAAGAATTCTATTGGTGGTGTGGTTAGTGAGAATGGAGCCCCCTCAGAAATCTCAAGAGGTCACAGCATGCTGAGTTCACCGAAGGACGGTACATGAAGAAGAGGGGAGACCTTATGCGTATGAGAGCGTACCCCACCTCTCCGAGCAAAGACGAAAAATCAGGGCATCGGGACCATGAGGTAGTCTTCTCGATGAAGGTAGTGCCATTCGTGTAGTCTCTGGAACAGAATGTAAACTACTGCGCCAGTTCGACATTGTCACCGCCTCCTTCATAAAGGAACGCATGCCAACACTGCGTTCTTTATACAGCGTTAAATGGGCTGAAACGATGCCAATCCGTAGGTGGCTGCGGGTGAGAAAGGGACTGGCAGATATCGCTGCGTCCTGGGCGTTTGAAGAGGTTTATTTATTTTACGTAAAAAAAACAGTTAAAAACTGCGTATGACGTGCTATGGGGAAAAGTGAATTGTGTGCACATTTTCAAAATTCTCTGATCCCTACACTAAGTCATATACTACTTAAATTTTGAATTTTTGAAAGGGAGAAAAAAAAAACAAAAACTCCCATGTAATAAAATCTATGTTCAAGTATAAAAAGGCAATAAATTTTTAATTTTGAAAGGGAGAAAAAAACAAAAAAACTCCCATGTAATAAAATCTATTTTCAAGGATAACTAGTAATAAATTTTGAATTTTGAAAGGGAGAAAAAACTCCTATGTAATAAAATCTATTTTCAAGGATAAATAAGCAACAAATTTTGGCTCTTATTACTTCCTGCCGCGACAACATGGAAACGATAATTTGAATAATTGTATTTCCCACTGAATTCTAGAAGACGTGCGCAGAAAATGAAGTTACATTTACGTCCAGAAGCAAAATAAGGGGCCATCTCAGCATTTGCTCAATGGATCAGGGAAACTGGACGAAAAACCTGATCGAGATGGGTTGTTTGATAGTTTTAGAGAAGAGTTTGATGGAGCATAGAAGGACTAAACACTCATTAAAATTAATTTCTATAAAGAAAAACATATCCGCCTACGGTAGGCGCTGAGTGGATCGAGTAGCTCAGTAGCCGCCGTTGCCGGTACCAAACTCGAGTAAAGGACGAGGGTTGGAGAAATGGGGCTGCAACCCCTTCTTTGTAAAAACTCTGAAGTGCATTTTCCCCAATACAAAAACCTCGGATATGGATAGTAACTTTGGCTACGGAATAGAACAATCTCAATCGGTACATGGAATGTGCAAGGTTTGAGACCGAAACAGACAGAAGCTGTGGCAGAAATACATAAACTGAAACTGGATATTGTGGTCCTAACAGAAACTAAGAAGAAGGGGTACGGAGAAGAAGTTACTATCACATTTGGAGTGGAGAACAAAATCACAACATGCAAAATCTGGCGTCTCGATACTTATTAATAATAAACAGAAAACATGTTACAAATTTTGAACAAATAAAGAAAAATTGATCAAAGTCGAAGTTATTCACAACCAATGTACAACTATCATTGGAGTATATGGAGTTAATGACAAGGCTTTAAGTGAAGAAAAAGATGCTTTCTTAGTGAGCTTGGTGATATTATAGAAGAAGCGTATGCTGTTGAACTAATTGTCATTGGAGATTTGAATTGTAGAGTTGGACACACGAAAAGAGGTAGTTGGGTCTCTTTTGGAGAAGATGTGGTAAACGACAATGGCAACAGACTTATTGATCTATGTAGGGAGCAAGAATTTGCTGTAACAAATACTATGTTTCAACATAAGGACATACATGATGTTACATGGGAAGATCCCACAAGACAACGTAAGTCTATTATAGATTTAATGATAATGAGGAGGATGAGACAAACATCATTAAAGGATGTGCGGGTTTATAGACAACCTGAATGTGCCAGCAACCATCAAGGCATGTTAGTGGAAAGCAATTATATGAATGTTAAGAAACCGCTCCAAAAATAGACAATGAGCTTATAGAGAACAAGGAATCAATATTCAAGACAGACCTCTTGAATCAGTATAGTGTCAAAATGCTCTACCAAAATAGACTGAGAAACAAATTAAATTTGGAAAAAGATGGCAATCCCACAGAAATGTATCAACACTTGAAGGATAGTATTTTGAAAGCAGCTAAGGAAGCCCTTAGGGAAGAAGAAAGGAAAAGGAAATATACGGAAAAGTTTTCTGAGAATTTAGAAGAAATGATTTATTTATTTATTTATTTTCGTCAAAAAACAGCTAAAAACTGCGTATGACGTGCTATGGGGAAAAGTGAATTGTGTGCACATTTTCAAAATTCTGTGATCCCTACACCAAGTCATATACTACTTAAATTTTGAATTTTCAAAGGGAGAAAAAAAAACAAAAACTCCCATGTAGTAAAATCTATTTTCAAAAATAAATAAGCAATAAAATTTTGAATTTTTTCAAGAGAAGAAGAAGGCACATATGAAATGGTTAAATGATAAAACACCAGAGTCAAGAGAGAAATATGTTCTGATTCGACAAAAAGTTAAAACAGGTGTAAAAATAGAAAAAAATGAACATTGGGATAGGTTATGTGCATACACCGATGGAACTGTAGGATACAATAAATCTTCGGAAGCCTGGAAAATTATAAATAAAATTAGAAGAAATGAGGAAAAGAGCAGTACAAAGAACCCTCTTAAAAATGGATACACCATTACTCAATGCTTCTACAAGAAAACAGACCAGAATGTGAAGGAGAAGAAGAAATAAGAGATGTGGAGAAAAGCAATTTTGAAATAACTGAGGAAGATATTAAGAAGGCACTCTGCAAAGCAAAAACAAATAAAGCCTCAGGACCTGGAAATATAACGGAGCTCCTGAAATATGGTGGAGATGTGGTTGCCAAATACCTAAAGAAAATGTTCAATAAGATAGAATTAGGTGAGGATCCACCTGTAGAATGGAACATATCCTACATCTCTTCTATATTTAAAAAAGGGGACAAAAAATCATGTGCAAATTACAGGGGAATAAGTGTTATACCGTCAACAGCAAGATTGTTGTTTTCTAGTATTCTAAGTAAAAAAATCGAAGAAGATAAACCTGTATTGGAGTGAAGAGCAGAGGCTTTAGACGAGGACGACAATGCCTAGATAACATCCACTGTATCAGACAAGCAGAGAAACATAAAAGTAGAAATATGAATGAAGAATGTGACCTTTATAGACTTCCTGAAAGCATATGATAGTGTCCCAAGAAAAAATATATGGAAAGGGTTGATATAAAAGAAAAATGCATCAATCTGATTAAAAAACTTTACAAAAACGCCGAAGCCCAAATAAAAATTGGAGATAAGTTAACGGGAAGCTTTCTAATAAACAAAGGTTTAAAAGAAGGATACGGGTTATCTCCCATTTTGTTCAATATCTACCTAGAACAAGTCCTCTATAACTGCACAGAAAATGTTCTTGGCATGGGAATAAAATCGGAGATGACACCTTTCACCCTTCTCATTTGCTGACGACCAGGTAATCTTTGCCTGAAGATGAAGAGGATATGGTGTACATGCTAAGAAAGCTAATAGCAGAATATAATAATGGGGATTGAAATAAATTTTAATAAAACTGAATGTATGTGCATTGACAAGGAATAACAGATATAGACGTGAATGGTAACAAATTGCAAGCTGTAACACCTTCCAAATATCTTGGACTTTAATAAACAAGTCGGGTACATGTGCTGCAGATATAAACTCGAGAATAATTATGGGGAAGAAAGCAACCAAGGCTTTACACAGCATATTACGGAATAACAATATACGCCAAGATGTCAAAGGAAGGATATTCCATTGTGTAGTAGAAAATATAGTACTATATGGAGCGGAAATGTGGCCACAAACACAAAAAATAAGAGATAAGATAAGGACAGTGGAAATGGACTACATGAGACATTGCCTACAACTTACTCACAAGGACAGAGGAAATGAAGAAATATGAGAAGGATGAATATAATTTGCTCTATTACGAAGACCTTGGAAAATAGAGCACTACAGTGGTATGGACATGTTCAGAGAATGTCCGAAAACAGATGGCCACACAAGATCGTAAAATGGCAACCACTGGAGAGGCGAAAAAGAGGAAGACCAGCTTTAGAATGGGAAAAATACATCCAAGAAGCTATGAAGGATAGAGGCCTCAAACCACGAGATTGGGAGGATCGAGAGTTGTGGAGGGGAAAAACGGCAAGCTCCTAAGGGGAAAATGCCGAAGAAGAAGAAGAAGAAGAAGAAAAACATTTCTGAAGAAATGAAACTTAATACACACACTTGTAGTGAAAAATTTCTATTCTTTCCATTTTGTTGGTGGATTGAAGGCATATTGGCACTGCCTTACAAACCGCCGCTGCTTTGAAGCATAAAGAGAAAAGAAAGCGAGTGGAATTTGCTAGCCAAATACTGAACGCTGTCGAAGGGGGCGACAGTTTCACGGCAAGAACTTTGTCAGCAACGAAGCAATTTTTCGCCAATGAATAATTTTTATAATCTAGAGATACAATATAATACATTAACAGAACCTAATGTAAATGTAATTTATATTTATTTGGCATTGAAAAATAAATTACTTTCAACTGTGTGATTCGAACACTGTTATTAGTAATTTCTCTACACCATTTTCGAGTTCTTGATTTCTCCATATGTAATTCTGAACCCTGTACTGCATTTAAGTATCGCAATGCACACTTGACACTCATCAATGCCTCCAGCACTGATGGACCACACCTCTCTGAAGGCCCTTTTACTCGCCTAATAACATACGAGATCTTTTCGGCAGCGCCATGGCGCAAGCAAATAATGTAACAACTAACCGCTGTATAAATCATTCGGGGTTCGCTATCTTCATCGCAGGCGGACTTCTTAGATTCTGACATTTACCAGACAAAATATTTCTCAGTTGCGTGTTAGAATTCCTACCACTAAGGCAATTTATATCTATTATTTTTAGAAGGGAAATAATAACCACTCGTAGTATTCCCTACGTTCACTGTAGCCAAGGTCCAGTATTCACTATTCCCACAATTTCTTACGCTTATTTGTTACGTAAGTGCAGCGGGACCAGTGACGTAGATTCACTATAACCAAGAGTTCACTATAAGGAGTTTGTGCATGCCATTGCGGACAATAAAATCGTTAATCTGCGCATGCATAGCAGCACAAAAAGTGCGCAACTTTCCGCATATCTGCGTTACAAACGTTTCCTTCTCTTGCCGCGTCCGCAGCGCTGTGATATTTAAGCTATTATTACAAGAGAAGAGGACACGCAGAAAATTCTCCTCTAAGGATTTCTCATGTTTTCGCATCACGTAAAAAGCACGATCTTCATTAAACATTCTCAGCACATTCTCACCATTCCATCATTTATCGCGACTTCTCCGCAAGTTCCTTTAATTTCACGATTAATTTTAGCTGATTTCATATCCCTTGCTTCCAAAAACTTAATCACAGCACGTATCTCACAGTCGGCGGGAGAACTGTCTTAAGCATTTAAAAAGTCCGCAGAAAGAAGAAAACACAACGTGAAGCAATTAAAATGGCGACAATGTAAGGCCTGTAAACAAGACTGACCAGTGCGCATGCCCGGGGCGTTAACCACAGCGTTGCGAAGGCATTAGAATGGAAGAGTACTTACTCTCCGGATTCGCTTCAAATACTATATTAGTGTTCTGAATTTTCGAAATTACATTTCCGACATTCGATGCAGCTGCAACCACAAGATTCTCTCTGCACCCGACGCCACTGGTTAAGACTGTAGACACCAGTGAACTTCCGGCCAGTTCTGTCCGCTCTTTATTTTCGTCCTTTCGGTCCGTCACAGACATGTCTAGCAGCCCGCAAGAAGGAGCGCAGCTTTCTACAGGTCCCTTTGCAGAGAACCCACAGGACAGATAATGTCTGTGCAATACAGCACAAATACACACTGCACGCACAACACAATCGATCACACCGGACCGTCCGCTCCTTCAGGAAGGCAAGCAGAGACACACACAGACCTATCGACAGCATGATGAACGGCCCAACAAGCTGTTGGACACCCAACGGGTCGGGCCTGAACTCCGCTTCCACCAGGATTTGACCGTTCAGAGCTCGCAAATGCCGCTGCGCTGCCGCCCAGTGCGAATACAATCCCCCTTCCACAACACGATGGACGATGTCAATGAACCTTTCAGTGAAGTAGTGATTTCGTCTCACTGTGTACGTGTGGTGAACTGGAGAGAAGAAGGATTCCTTTACTCGGTGGATATTCCCGTAGTTACTTCCACTAGAAACGGCAAGAGATTCGTACAACTGGTGGGATGTAACGATTGCTGATCTGTTCCCTGCAGCAATTGCTTTGAAGATACTTTCAAATTCCTCGACTTGTTTGAAGCTGACCAACTTATTTTCAAAACGATCTCGTGGGCCAAGCTTTATCTAGTAGCATTCGAAACACTTGTTCAGCATATATCCGATCCACTGATTTTGTTGCATCTCTAATAGTGTTCGGATTCGATAGTGAACAGGAACCGTGATGAACCCCAGTAGTAGTCCGCTATAGGCATTACCAAGTAGGAGCCCGAGGACGATTCCACAGAGCGCGGCGATGCGTTCGGATCTACGGAGTCCGTTGAAGGCGATGGAGCCCGTCACTAGCATCTGCATGACGTCCAGAACAGCAGCGATCGCGGCCCCGCTGGATAAGGGCCGAGCGTACTGTGAAGCGCTGGTGGAGCGAGCGTAGGAAGCGGGCGTGACGGAGCGTAGAACCAACCAGGCGAAGGCCAAGATAAAAACAGCGGCGCCTACGGTGGCCCACAACTTGCCTTCGAAAGGAAGTAGAACAACCAGTGAGAAGGGCACACGATCAGCTTTTGTTGTGTACATGTAGAGGTCGTTTTGCTCAACGCTCACAGATTGTTCATTTCCGGGTAATGATAAAACAATTGTGCTTTGTATTTTGGCAATATATGGCACATTTTTATCGAACAGCCCGTGGGTAGTTATATTACCTACAGTTCGATTTTTCATAATTTCCAAAATTTTCTTATCTGGACCGTCGCAATGCATTTTTCTTTCTCTGTCTTGCCAACTTATTGCAAGATGATATATTTTGTCAAAATAAACATTGTAAATCAGAGCCATACGCTGGTGTAATATTTCAACGTCACTACTGTTAAAATTATCACAAAAAATGCAAGTAGAAAAACGGTCAAGTTTTATTGGCAATGAATTGGTAGAAACAAACGATCTTCGATGCTCTGAATGAATTGTGTAGATGAACGATTCTCGATCTTTCTCGTGTCGTGGATCTAAGAGAATCAATTGTCCTGTGCCGATTTCCAGTGCGAATGACGTAAAATGTATTTTTATTTGAATTGCTGAAGCTGGGTGTTCGCCCATGAGAATGACCACGAAAACGCCCCTCGCATTGGTAGCCGCCTGGCCACCGATAAAACGCCAGATTTCTCTGCTCTGGGAGAGTGAGTTGAGGGTGGGTAAGTTGACGAGGTGAAAGGGGCCACGTGAGAAAACCTGCACGAAAGAGATGTCGGCGCCAACCAAATACACGACGGGAACGCCTGCGCGATGGAACTCGCGTGGGAGGCTGTACGTTAAGGACCCTAACGCCTTGGGAAAGAGCAGCGTGGCCTGGTGGTGCGGGCGGATGAGCGGGCAGCGCAACACGACGGCCAGTTGGGCGGCGGCGGCGAGGCCATGGGCGTCTTGGCCTTTGGGCGGCTCCTGCAGGGCGACACGCCCACGGCTTAACGGCCAGGAGGTCTGTCTTCGGAGCGACCACTCAAAAGGCGACCCCGGGTGCGCCCAGGCTGAAGGGACGCTCAATGACAGCAGCATGCACCTGGATGGCAAGACGTGAGAATACAAGATAGTTATACTTCAGTGAAAAGATTTAGTCCATTGACTTCGACAGCTGTGATGCTCTCATCGAATTGGAAGTTTGAACGTCACTATAATGATTTCATAATCGTGACATTTAAGTTCCCAATTCTATGACATCCCACTGTTGACGAAGTGTCCGTGGACTTAATGTTTTATTCGTACTATAGTGACATCACAATCGTGACGGACAAACTCGCGATGGGATGGCAGCGTCACAACTGGGGATTTCTCAAAGAAGTTGATATTTTAAGGAATTATAGGTGATGAGTAATTTCGACAGTTTCGATGTTGGAAAATAGTACTCACATTTGGACCTAGTGGCATGCATCAGTAAAAATGCTGCTAAGCAAACACATGACTTGGTTTTCCAGGATGCAGCACAAACACTGCTCAAAATAACAAATAATATCGTAGTGGAGGGGGATAGGTAATAACGTAGGGTACACTGTCAGAAATTTCTGCATTAATTTTAATGTAAACTACATGAAAGTAATTAATGTACATGTCTAGTAAATTTAATGCATTTTATGCATTAAATTAATGCAATTTAATGCATTAAAATTAATTAGTATAACAGTAATCCTGAAGCATTAAAATGAGGTAAAAATTAAATCTAGGTGTCACGTGCGTTAAGTAGTTGTAAAAATCATGGGTAACAAAGATCTTTTTTATTGTTAGTAATATTAGAACCCTTATAATGCCCTTGGCGCATAAATAACCATTAACTTGTATACCAAATATTATCGAATTAATTTCGCCAAGAACTTATATAAGAAATACGGAAGAATGAATAAATATTATACTTTTAATAATAAACAAAAAAATATTTTATTGGAAAATACAAAACTATCAGCATTTAAGAAATGAAGCATTCACAACTTATTACAATATACCCTTCATAGTATTTTGTCCATATTTTTTACCACTTTAAGAACTACAGAAACAAATTTTTTCCATCTTTTGTATGGCCTTTAATCTCCTCCTGTTGGATTTATTTTTATAATTTCCCTGAAAGTAAACTTTTTATTTGTAATAAAAATTATTTATTCAGCATTACCTTTTTTCACACTTAAACAAATAACAATAAAAGGAACCGACATTGGCAATGGATTTACTTGTACGTAGGCACTGAATACAAGAGGGAGAAAGATACAGGCGCAATAAAAAACCAAAATGGAAAAGAACTATTTTTTATGTAAAATAAAACTACTAGTAATATTATTACTAGATGGTAATATTATAAATATATAATGTTATATATCTTTCGCCTTCGGTCTTTCTAGAAATTACTAAATCGGAAAACTATTGTGTTCATAAGGATACAACACACTTTCTATTTAACAATATCAATTTTGACAATATTTTCTTTTATGCAATTTTTCGGTTTCTTAAAACTGTGACAAATTGTCAGTTCATTAAAAATTCTCAAGGTTGTAATATAACGGATCACACAAACATGGATGAAGGCAATCGATCAAATTATAATCAACAAAACTACTACTCGATATGGAGTTAAAACAAAAGATTAGGATACAGTAACCACAGTGCACAAATTCAAACCATTATAAGGAATGCGATCACTGACACAATAAACATTACACGTTTAACTAGATTGTTTACAAAAAGTATAATTACATTATTCATTGATTACTTGATGCAAGTTTCATGGGAACCGGTTTATAATACTGTTGAAACAAACGACAAATATAATTTTTTTTTCAACACTTTCATTTCATTTTAACACTTGCTTTCCTCTTCAAAGAAGAAAATTAAATATTTCACGGAAAATCAATTCTTGGATAACACAAGGGATTAGGATATCATGTAAAAACAAGCGAATTCTTCATTTCAGTTCTAAACCACGTAACGTATCTCAAGATTTCCTTATCTACTTTAAAAAATACAAAACATCGTTACGAAAAGTCATAAGGCAGGATAAAATCATGAAACACGATCGGGATATTTTGAAATCAAATAACAAAACAAAATCAATGTGGAATATAATAAAAAATACGACCAAATCAACTAGAAACCATGTAGAGAATGTTGTTTTAAAATATAACGATATAAATGTGAACGATCCGTCCACAGTGGATAATCTCTTTAACCAATACTTTTTGAGAATTGCTGCCGATCTCACTCAGGGTCTTCAGCCACAAAATTCAAAAACAGACAGTTCACCCAAAATTTTAGACACGATGTTCGTTTCCGAAACTTCTTCCTATGAAATTCTTAAAATAATCGGTAAACTAAAAAATTAATATTCGTCCGGTTTAGATGAATTCCCGGATTCTTTGCTAAAGACTTGTGCGTATGCCATTATACATACGTTAACTCAGATATTTAATGCATCTTTATGCACCGGAACGTTTCCAGATATTTTCAAAACAGCTAAATTTAAACCGATCATCAAAAAAGGCAACAAAAATGAAATTCAAAATTATCAGCCCATTTCTCTTCCATCAGTTTTTTCAAAAATATTAGAGAGACTTGTTTACGTACGAATGGAACGACATTTTTGCTCTAAGTTACAGAAATCTTATTTGTATAGATAAACAAACTACAGATTTCATTCTATGATATTTGTTAACATAAAATAACCCACTGTCCAATCAGCAAAAGGAGAGATCAACAAAACATGTGCTTGATGAAACTACATTTATGTGAAAAAACAACAACAAGGGATCATCTGAGGACTTGCTCACTTGGATCAAAGAAATTGGACAAAAATAAGCAACCGCAATTAGAGTCATTGTCCCAAAAGCTAAAGTACATTGTTTTAATTGGAATGATTGAAGGCGTTGTCATTGTCAACAATATTATTTATTTTACAAATAGCAGCTTTCGATGGCTTAGCCATCATCATCAGTTTTCTGGTACAAGAAAATATAAAATTAGAATTAACATAGTTACCTAATTTAAAAACACATCTTAAGAAATGAAAGGAGAAGAATTAACGAAAGGAAAGCCAGAATGAAAGAAAGAAAGGGGGGGGAGAGTTAGATCTTTAAAATATAAGTAATTGATATAATTTAAAACATCTTAAGAAATGAAAGAAGAAGAATTAAAGAAATATAGAACTTAGCGTCCCTCGGAAGCTTTAAGTACCGTCTGTGGGGTGGAGGGGTTAATGGCCTGGATGCGTGTGTGTGTGTCACCCCGAAGAGTGTGGTGTGAGGGTGATGTCAAAAAGTAATTTTAGCAGAGGGGAGGGGTTGTAGTTTATATTTACATTCAGTAGGTTATTATTGAGATGAATGTGAAGGTTTTCCTATGTTAATCTGGTATGATATTGATTTTCTATTTCCAGTATGTGAATGTCTGTGTGTGGATTGAATGTGTGACCTGTCTGAAGTAGATGATTGGCAAAGTAAGATTTGCAGGTGTTGTGTTTCCAAGCGTGTATATGTTCTTTTATTCTTGTATTGAAAGTTCTGCCTGTTTGACCAATGTATTTTGCTTCAATTCGTGGCAATGTAGTGCGTAGACACCGCTTTTTTCTAGAATATCTGTGTGTGTTTTAGGAGATAAGATTTTTCTGAGAGAATTTTGTGTTTTTTGTTTTTTTGTGTTACATTTTGAGTGAAATACGGATAATATTAAAAATATTAAAAACAAGATTTTTTCAAAAACTGATCCAAATTTTTTCTTTAAATTTTGTGTAGGGATAAGTGCTAAATGGAATGAAGAATATGGCATAAATTCCTCTTTGATGTATTCACTTGCTTCAAAAATTAAACAATAGTAATATTTTTGAAATATCTGTCGTTAATATTTACATTACGAGTATTTCTGATACATTATCACATTTGTGAGTACAATTCTTTCAAATAATTTCTTATGAAGTTTCTCAAAAATTGAAAAGTATTGGGCAAAAATGAGCTTGAAAATGCGCATTTTCACAAACACTCAAACAACGTATTCTTTTAAAAGGCTCCAAATTTTCCAATGAAAATGTGCGTCTAGGACCATATTTTACCCTTCTATTACATACTTAAAGCTATATTGTAATTTTACATTTAGGGGTCTGAAAGAAAATGTGAAAAAGGAGTTTTAGGCGTCAATAATTGAGAAGATGGTGGGGCAAAACTGAAAAGATCTCAGACTGAAGATAAGAAAACTAATTAGTACGAGAAAGTGTGTGCCATTCTGTAGAACCACTAGTTTTATCAATTTATTTTGGGTGGCATCAGCAACTTAAGTTTTGAACTACTAAAATGCGTACAGCATTTTACAAGAATGATTTCAAGGTGCGTAAAGGTTCGAACTTACAACTAAACATGCCTTTTACATTTGTATAAAATGTATTACTTTGATTTGGTACTATCAGTTACACTAGAATTGAATTCAGATGTCTGGGATCAAAAATTTGGGGACTGATGGAGTTTTATTAAGGACATTACAAAAAAAGATCATTCATGTTCAGCAATTTAAAGGTACAAATATATGCAGTATAAGGATTTAGTATTACCTTATTTAATTCGTAATAACAATACCTTTTTCCTATAGGAGAATTTAGCACAGGATTTGAGAGCAAAGAATTAGTTTATTTCCTTATGGAGTTTACTCGCTTTAGAAGTATTCTATTGATTGGATCACATCCTCATCACTTTACATACTTCATACATCAACTTACTTCAGGTAATCCTCAATTGAATAAGACATTTTGTTTGTAATGGCTTTGAAATTAATAATCAAAGTAGGGGATGTGGATTTCCTGATCGGGATTTTCGCTTCTATTCGATTTGTAACGGATACGTACGGTTCGATACAAAATTTGTAACGAATTTGTACGGATAACCACATACTTTATAAATTCATAGATAAAATCTTTACAATCTCAAAACCATAAACAAAATGGACAACAACACCTGTACCAGTGTCTCCCAAAACATTTTTATTCATCATCGCAGATTCTTTTCCCGATTAAATAACTTCCTTTGTACTATTTTGTACATATACGGGAATGTACACACTGGGCTACAATGTGGGCATTGTGACTCGAGTTAAATTAATTATTCATTCAGTTGTTGGTGTTCAAAGCTACCGTGCGTCCATGCAATGTTCATCCCAGTTGCTTCACTTCGACGACTGTAAGTTAAATAATTCGTAATGCATGTACTTCTAAATTCCATAGCGAGCTCAAGTTCGGAATAGTGGTAATAATTGACGGCTCGTGACGATGTAACCAGACGTAAAAGGCGAGTTGACGACAGGTTTGTTTTCACGTTTTAAAGTGAAGCGCTCCAAACTGGGCCCGCAGTTGTAGAGTGCTTGATCAAGTGTGTGCCAGCGAAATCTGCTCATACGCTCGAGCATTATTATGTAAATACTAATACTTTAATAGCTTTTATGCTTTCCAGTATCTGAAAATTACCAATTCAAACGGTGAAATAGTGACACATATTTCTCACTTCTTTCAATTGTTAATTTGATTTTGAGTCATTACCGCTGTTTGGGGCTGTCTTGTGTATTGTTTGTGGTGTCTTTTTCAAATCAAATATTTATTTCTGTATAGCTTTAAGCAGTAAACCTCACTTTAGTTGTCAGAAGCTGCAGAGGTAAAATGATGTAAACAATTTGATTTGATTTATTGGGTAAAAAAACAAACAGTAAAAGCAGTATGTGACGTGTGGGGGAAAATATTATCTGCGCACGTTTTCTTGAGTATCAGAATCCCATCCCAATATGTTAACTATAAATAGCTGAAAGATGAATGAAAATTAAAATAATAATAATAATAATAATAATAATAATAATAATAATAATAAATGTGATGGATTTGTTATAGATGTATAAACTGTAATGGATTTGTTTTAGATGCTCCCTACTGTTATCTTACAACTCTTAAAAATTAAGCCAAAGTATGGATTATAATAAATAATAAAATTTGTATTTAATACGCTTTTTGTAAATTCGGTCAAAGTGAAAATGCATTTAAATAAAATAATTCGTAATAGGAATTCAACGGCTTTCACAATCTTATTCAATATTTAAATTCCTCGTAACCGTAAACGTAAGCTATACATTGTTGAAAATAATGCTTGCGGGGGAACATTTACATACATGGTGGAAATTATTTCAGGAAAGCGTAAATAATGTAAGTGGTGTAAGTTTTAAAAATGTCAAAATTTTCTTATTTTCGCTCAGACTCCCCTTAAGAGAATGGTGCAGGTCTCATGTTCGTTCGCGATCCTCATGGCGCGTGCGTAGCTTAGTGGTATGGCTGACAACGAGTTAACTCAGACGGAGTTTCGATGCGGAAAAATGCGAGAAACTGTGTGCTTTTGAAGCACCACTAGTTTCTTTTGTTTTTTGCACGGATGGTGCAAAATGTCGTGAATAACATGACATAAATGCCATTTCTGTGTATTCTTTTGTTGTTTTTTCAAAAATTAAAAAAGTAAATATTCGTAGTTATAATACAATTTGTAGTATTATAATATTATGTAATGCAATTTGCAAATAATTCGATTCATTGATTGTTAGTGATCCCGGGCGCGTCAACTACTGAGGTCATTAGTTCAGGAGGTGGCGTTGATCTTCCCCCGCTGGATGGCGAGATTCGGCGCCGACCTACCGTCGGCTAGTGGGATTTCCCCTAACCAGGACTCTCCCACCAGCGGGCACCGCCGCAGCCGGGACAAGCTCTAAGCTTCCGACCGGTTTCTTGTAATATTTGGTAGTGTAGTGCATGTTAGTGTGTAAGAGGAGAGGATAGGACAAGGAAGACGAAGGATAGATGGCGCGCGGTCCGTGGCTCGTTTGTTAGGTACTGCTCCGGTATTCGCCTGGTGTTAATCGGAGAAACCATGGAAAACTGCCGATCAGAGCAGCCGGCCGCTAGAATTATTCTCCAGACAGCGACTGAATTCGACCTAGCTGGAAAGCTAGTGTCGAAAACCCTGCCGCCGTGGGAGTGTAACCTAGGACCTCCCGGTTAGAGGCGCTGCGGTGACATCAGTTGATGCACTGAGCTACCGCTCCCAAGTCCAATAATGCGAGAATACAGTTCTGTCGCAAACTCTTTAATTTCGTATCTTTAAAAGAATGACGTGCGCTCTGTGCGCAGGCGCGCGGAGGAGAGGCGGGCGGGCCCCACGGCCTTCGTGGTGGCGCTGTTCAGCTGGATGGGCATCTGGCCGCGCCTGCCCCCCTGGCGGCGCGTGCCCATCGCGCTGGCGCTGTGCGTCGTCCACCTGGGCGGCGTCGGCCTCTTCGTCGACACGCTGCAGCACGCCGGGCACGTGCTCGAGCTCACCGAGTCGCTCTACATCTTCCTCTGCAACGTCATGGTACGTGCATCACACACCTCAACGGATTCGGTGGTATAGCGGTCAGCGTATAGGACTGTTGTACCCGAGTTTGCGGGTTCAAACCGATCGAAGACGTGGGCGAAAAATCCTTCGTACGCCTTCCTTCGGAGGGGAAGTAAAGCCGGCTGTCCCATGTAGTAGATTTACTGCATGTAAAAGATTCTCAAGCCTAAAAGAAGCCTCTAAGCAAAATTGAGATCCGCCTATTTCTTCGACCAAGATAAAATCTCCTTTCTCCGCTAGATGGTGGAAGGAGCGTAACGAAAGTTGCGTGGTTAGACGGAAGAGCGGGCCTGATGGTCCGAGTCTCGCCACGTAAAATAAGGCATTAACTAACTAACACCTACCGCGCGGCATTCATATTGCATTTCTAATCGATAAACAGAGCAGGTATTGGTGGATTTAATCCGACCCCGCGCGTGGCAGACGTCTTATTCGAGAGGGATAACATTCAAAGGCCCTGGCGCATTTCTTTACTTTTGCGCGGGCGTGGTATTCCGGAAGACGCCGCGAATTTTTCATAGACCCGTACGAAAGGGAGATTGTTCGGCCCTCCCATAGAGGGGCAAGAGTCAGTAATTTGTAACGCGTACATGCTTGTCGGTCAAATGGTTCTTCTGGCAAATGAATAATTTCAAAGATTGCCGCGTACGCAGCGGTGAACCGAGTTAAGCCGCAGCAGCATAGCATTCCACCGACTGCGAAAAAGAAAGGGCGTACCCCCCCCACTCACGTGGGGCCGTGCATTAACCGTCGCACCGAGAATGCAACGGCAATTTTTTTGTCGCGAGTGCTAGCACATCATTGGTTCGATTGTCGCCCAATAGTCGATTTTAAACAATCAGGGTGAGGCACTCGGATCAAAAGAGGGGATCCAAGCCTTCGTTTTATCACGTGTGAGGCACTTTTATTTAGGGTGACGTCGTGGGAATGTCACTGCAAATCACAGGCAAGAGGCTCAACTATTTGCAGAGGTTTATTAACAACGTTATTTACAAGCAATAATAAAGTAAGTACAATCTATATACAGTCAAATCTATATACAACTCTGGTTGACTGTCCCCAGATCCCTAACTATCTGCAATTAATTGCTTAACTTATGGCCCTCGACATTAATCAAAAACATACGCACACAGCACTGACATACATGTTCTAGGCGTACTGTTGCCTCTCAAGCATCGCTGGTGAACGCACCACTTGCGTGTAATTCTTGTTCATCTGCACGAGGTCTCCCACTCTGCTGAACGACCCAATCCATGCGTTCTTAATTGTATACTCTCAGCCCACGTAACTCGCGTCGCCACACTGCCCTTCGCGCGGCAACCAACATCACGTGACCACCGCGATGCCATGCGGTTCAGCCTGGTCTGGCTGCTGTTAGTTCCTAGAATTCCGACAAGTTCCCAAAACACTTCTAGAATGTTTGTACACCTGTGTTCCGGGCATTCCCTGCTCCGCTTGCGACACCCTAACGGTATCTAAGATCTAATCCTAAAGTTTGGAAGCATGCGCGGCACCGTAATACCTGCGTGTAGCGAGGTCATTTACAATACGTTACCTCAGTATAGGCGAACATTTATTGATTTGATTTATTGATTTATGGTTTATTTATTTATTTATTTATTTATTTATTTATTTATTTATTTATTTATTTATTTATTTATTTATTTATTTATTTATTTATTTATTTATTTATTTATTTATTTATTTATTTATTTATTTATTTATTTATTTATTTATTTATTTATTTATTTATTTATTTATTTATTTATTTATTTATTTATTTATTTATTTATTTATTTATTTATTTATTTATTTATTTATTTATTTATTTATTTATTTATTTATTTATTTATTTATTTTTATTTACTTTACGTCAAAGAGAGTTAAAACTCTGACGAGAAACGGAGAGAAGTATTTTCTGGGCTCGTAGGACCCGCCGCGACCAAACGGTAAAAGCGTGGGCGGTTGCAGGTGGCGAGCAAGATCTACTACACGCTGCTGGCCGCGGGCCGCTTCGCGCCGCTGCAGCGCGCCCTGGAGGCGGCGTACGCGCCCGCCGCCGCGCGCGCATGCGCAGAGCTGACGGCGGCGGCCGCGCGCGCGCGCCGCGTGTCCAAGGGCTTCTTCGCCTTCTGCATCTTCACGGGCGGCGGCTTCGGCCTCTACCCGCTCGCCGACTACCTCCTCTTCGGACCCGCGCGCCCGCCAGGTGGGCGCCCACTTGAGTAGATAGCAATGCCTCTCCATTTCAGAGCGTGGGCTCCGCGTCCAGGCAGTAACTGTGAGACGCCGCGTCCTAAAAACAGTTTCGGCCTTCCTCAGGGCGAAATGCAATTGAGCAAAAGACAAAGAAATGCATTTCGCCCAGAAGGTCCTTTAATGGATGTTACCAGGTATCTCCCATTAGCGGAGAACCGCCCCAGACTTGACTGGTCTCCTGGCATTGAAGTGCATGTAAGTGTGAGTGTGTAAGTAAGCGTTTAGAATAGGGCAAGAATGATGAAGGAAGGATCGCCTGCGGTCCGTGGCACATTTGTTTGAGAACTGGTGCGGCATTCGTGTTGATCGGAGAAACCACGGAACACTACCGATCAGAGCAACCAGCCGCTAGACTTCTTCAGACAGCGGGGGAATTCATCTATATCTCGACAAGTTAGAAAGAAACCTGTTCTGCGCATGCGCGAAACGTGGCGGAGGGGAAGGTTCCCTCTCTTCACGCCCCTAGTGCCCTGAAGCCGCCACTACCTCGGCCCGGAGAAGACCTTGACAACCGTCCCGAACTCAGGGGTGTTGAAGGCTGGAATCTCTGTTTATTCTGTGAAGTCGAACGGCTTTTGCACGTGAGAAATGGTGGGTCGAGAGAAATGACCTTCCTTTCCTTCTCCTTACGTACAATTGACATAAGTGTTTATGATTTTTCTCACTCAGGATTCAGTTTGTGAACCGGGGGAAATGGCTCAGGGCATCAACTGATGTCACTGCAGTCTCTCTGTCCGGGAGATCCTAGGTTCGAGCTCCGACGTTCGCAGAAGTTTCGTAATTAGCTTGTTAGCTAGGTCGAATTCAGTCGCTGTCTGGAGAAGAATTCTAGAGGCCGGCTGCTCTGATCGGTAGTTTTCCGTGGTTTCTCCGATCAACACCAGGCGAATGCCGAAGCAGTACCCTAACAAACGGGCCACGGACCGCGCGCAATCTGTCCTTCCTCTTCCTTATCCTGTCCTGTCCTCTTACACACAGACTTACACTTACATACACTACACTACCGGGGAAGATCTGTCTGGAGCTTAGAGCGTGTTCCGGCTGGGACGATGCCCCGCTGGAGGGAGATACCTGGTTGTGGAAAGCCCCGCTAGCCGACCGTAGGTCGGTGCCGGACCTCGCCATCTAGCGGGGGAAGACCGCCGTATCTCATAAGAAAAAACTGCAGTGACCTCAATCGAATCGTTTATTTCAGAAACCCGTCAAACGGCAAAATATAAAAAGAGTATTAGCAGCGGAATATTGATCCATGAGAATTGACACATCGTTTAGTGCATATTTAACCTAATAATATTCACTTATCAACGCATTTAATATTAAAAAATATTTTGAAATCAGGAAAACCTGGGACATTTTCCTCCGTTTTCTCGAAATGAGAAATTTGGTGTTTGTCGTGTTTTTGAAATAAACTACTCAGTTGATTCCCTGAGCCACCCAAACCGCATGCGCAGAGGCGGACGCGCGGCCGGGCGTCAACGCGTCGGCGGGGGCGGTGGAGGCGCGGCCGCTGCCGTTCCGCGTGTGGGCGCCGTACGACGCGTCCCCGACGCCCAACTACGAGCTGACGTACGCGCTGCTGGCCACGTTGGGCTTCGCGGCGGCCGACGTCTTCCTGGCGACGCTCGTGCTGCTGCTGTGCGGGCTGCTGCGCGCGCTGCAGCGCCGCCTGCGCACGCTCCCCGCGCAGGTGCCCTTCTGCGCACGCGCTGCTTTTTATTGCGCTCGTACATTAAACTTGGCTTTTTCTAAAGTGGCGGCTGAAGGTGGCATCTCCATAGGTGGTTCGCTGATTTTTGGCTTGCGGCTGCTGTGCGGGGTCTCCAAGATGGAATTCGGCACGACTTTTGAGTCATTCTCAATATTGTGAAGTGTATACTTGGGTTTTTCTAACGTGGCGGCTGTCGCGTGGCCGCAGACAGCTGGCACACGCCTCCGTCGGTTCAGATCGGCCTAACTGGCCCTGCCGACACTCCTACATCACGCTAGTTTAGATCGACCTTCCGGGGTCCTGCTAGCAGCTTCCCGTCCTCTCTGACCGCTGTGCACTTCGTGTGTCGTCTGATGGCCGCTGCAAAGTGTCTCTTTCGGAGAACAGTCCTTGGAAGGCTGGGCACGTCAGGTGCCTGTAAGGTGTATGTAAGTATACCACCCCAATAACCTGCTGTTAGCCATCTCATGGATGACCCTGTTCGTCTTTGATCCCTCTCATCCGCCTTAAGCCATTAAGAGAATAGGGAACGGCCCAGAGAGCATCCTTTTGAGTCATTCTCAATCTTGTCAAGTATATACCTGGGTTTTTCTAACGTGGCGGCTGAGGGTAGTATCTCCAAGATGGAATTCGGCACGACTTTTGAGTCATTCTCAATCTTGTGAAGTGTATACTTGGGTTTTTCTAACGTGGCGGCTGAGGATAGTATCTCCAAGATGGACTTCGGCACTTTTTGAGTCATTCTCAATCTTGTGAAGTGTGTACTTGGGTTTTTCTAACGTGGCGGCTGTGCATTGTATCTCCAAGATGGAATTCGGCACGAATTTTTGAGTCATTCTCAGTCCTGCTGCAAGATGTCGCATGATCGCGACCGCATAAAGCAGTGCTGCATATTTAGCTACTCTGGCAACGGGACTGAGAATGACTCAAAAACACGGGAAAATCAGGACCCATGCACAATCTGTACAAAATGAGTGAAATGTGTGTTGTATTTTTGGATTCAGGCAACTAATAAATCTTCACAAATATACTATTTTTGTGTGAGACCGTGGATATCCTGCACGAGCCACATCCCCACTCATTCCCGTGTCCCAGGAGGATTTTACTTCCCAGGGTGGGCACCTAAGATGTATGCGATTCTTACCTCCCCGCTGGGGTATAAGAACGCCTTCGTGCTCGCGTCCGGATGCGCCGTGTGCAGGTGGCTACCCACCCACCTCCTCACTGCCGCTATCTAGGTGAGTATCGCTGGAAATTAGAGAAACCTGACTGGAGATTCGGGTTTCTCGTTGGACTCCTTTGTGTGGGTTCGGGTACAAGTCCCGCATCCAATCCTGCTGACAGGTCGGCGGGTAGAGAGCAATCTGTTTGGTTTTCGGGCGAGACCGATAACCAGGAACTTAGTACCGCTTGCTCACAGCACCCACATTGGGGCAGAATCAAAATAATAATAGTAATAAATCTACATATTTAAAAAATAAGGTATTCTGCCAGGGCTTCGTTTAGAGCTTCTAATGAACCGATTGTAGTTTTTTTTCCTTTCAATGAAAGAATGTGATCTCTAGATGTGTTATCAGACAGTGTTGATTCACCAACATTTACGGTGTAAATTAATTAATTAAATCATCTTTAATTGTACGCTTATCAATTAGTCATTTGTTTTCTTCCAAGGCTGTTTCATGGTGGCTCTGTTTGATGTTTTGTTTTGTTTGTTGAGATTTTTTTACAATTCGTCAAGTTTTTGTTTCAGTGTAATATTTGCTTTGTGGCGTTGATAGTTGGCATGCACTTGCTTTTGCGGTGTATTTTGTATAGAACATTCGGATAGTGGGTTTTAATCGGTTGTACTTAAGTAGGGAAGTTGTACACAGGTTATGTCGATCGTTACCACGCGCCTCAAAAAACGCAAACGTACATTAAGTGGACGCAGGGAAAGAGAAAGTGAGCGTAGAAGTCGTGTTAGTAAGGTCATTTCGTTCTCCGTTGGGTCGTTCTGCAATTCTGCAAACTAGCTTACTCTGTGTTGCTTATAGGGAAAGTAAGTTTACATTCGAGCAATACGTATGCCAGAAGACATCAAAGTTGTTTATAGATGATGACACATCAAAAACTTGAAAATAATATTCGTCAGTATAATACTTCTCTTTCTTTTGTGTCACTTGGGACGATATTGCTTTGCCATCTGGTCATGAGCCATACGTGTTCAAAATTTTGGAAACTCCACATCACAAAATACCTTCGTTATACCCTGAAGATCCAAACAACGCAACATATTGTGAACATTAGTCTGGGTACAGTATTTTACATTTATCTCAGATCTCACCGTCAAATTTTGACGGGTTCTTAGTAATAATAATATTAATAGTAATAGTAATAATAATAATAATAGTAATAATAATAATAGTAATAGTAATAATAAGTAATAATAATAATAATAGTAATAGTAATAATAGAATAATAATAATAAAATAATAATAGTAATAATAATAATAATAATGTTCGTTAATGTGGTTTATGTCCGTGTGCTAGGTGTGTGAGCCGAGCGGCGACGGCGCCGGCGCCGGCGAGCGCGACGGGAGCGGGGAGCGGGGGCGCGGGGACGGCTTCCTGGCGGTGGTGCTGCGCCTGCCGGCGGGGGCGCCTCGTCCCCGCCTCTCCCGCATGGAGCGACACCTGCGCCGCGCCGTCCGCGAGCATCAGGCCATCATCGAGTGAGCCACCGACATCTCCTCTGCCACGATTGATTACTGACTCAAAGGATGTCATCGGTCCCGTACATCTAGTGCATGCTTTTTATCGTGGGAGGTGGCGGTGATCTTCCCCCGCTGGACCGGGAGCGGTAGCTCGGTGCATCTACTGATGTCACTGCAGTGCCTCTGACCGTCAGGTTCCAAGCTCGAGTCCCGACAATGGCAAGGTTTTCGGCACTAGATTGTCAGCTACATCGAATTCAGTCGCTGTCTGGAGGAGAATTCTAGCGGCCGATGCTCTGATCGGTAGTTTCCCGTGGTTTCTCCGATCAACACCAGGCGAATGCCGGAGCAGTACCATAACAAACGGGCCACGGACCGCGCGCGATCTGTCCTTCCCGTTCCTTGCCCTATCCTCTCCCCTACACACACACACACACACACACACTTACACTAACATGCACTACACTACCACACATGCCGGGAGGCCGCTTAGAGCTTGTTCCGGCTGGGGCGGTGGGAGAGTCCTGGTTATGGGAAAACCCCGCTAGCCCACGGTAGGTCGGCGCCGGATCTCGCCATCCTGCCACGATGACTGCCACCTCCCGAAGAAAGCATGCACTACATATACGGAACTAATGATCTCAGTAGTTGACACGCCCGAAATCACTAACAACCAACCAACCAATCAGTGTCCTATAGCGGATGATCTCGAAATATTTCTCTGCTATGCATTGCACTCCCTCAACCTGAACAGAGGTCTTTGTAATATATGATATTGTATTCACTTTCTGAGCGGTGCCTTTCGTTAGCGGTGGTGGGTTCAGCGCCGTCATCTGTCTCAGCTGCGACCACGTTATTTGTATACGTTAACTTTAACACGCCACTTTCGTAACCAGCACGAGCTGACTCAAACGCTGATCCGGTGACTTCAGGGGAAAATAAAGTTTGGGGGACAGTTGATGTCATCCCCGTATTAGGCAAGCTGGGTCTGTATTTGGGTAACTACAGCGCAGGAACAATGATGGCCCCTATTGTAATGATCCCGTCATGCAAAAAGAAACATTATAAACATTTTTTTAGTAATGGTGCTATGGCAGGAGAGCGCTGTCAAGTGTTTTTGAAGCATGACGAGCGGCGAGAAATCGCATTTAGAAATTGAAAGAATATTCGTGTACGAGTCAAAAGAATACAACCAGATATGGACATTTCGAAAATGATACGAATTTCTAAAACATTTAGTTGTGTATAATTAGTAGATGAGAATTGGAAAAGGAAAGGATAAACAGCCGTCGACTGTTTTTTTGAAAGGATGCGCTTCCAAAAAGTCGAGGGTCATCAGAGGATGATTAGCCGTCGTAAGGCACGGACGGAGACGCGTGGTAGGCGTGATGAATTCTAATATACAGTCTTGTCAGAGGCATAGTGCTAAGTTATTCGTGAAGAAAATGGATGGAATTGGAAGGTTTGTGGAAACTGATGGGGCCGTAAATGTACAGCAGCAGCTACTCCAAAAAGGGAAGTGATAAAACTTTTTGACATTTTTTTCTATTTTTGTGTAGCAAGACCAAATTTAAAATACATTGTAGGACAAAAATTGTGAGATTGTGGTTGGAAGCAACGCTAAATGGATCCAATAATGAGTAATAGTATAGTAAATTTCAGAAGGTGAACCAATAATAAATTAATGAAAGTAATTCAAAATATTTAGTATTAATTAGCAGTGTCGTTAACTTAAAAAAATATTTGTGATTGTTGTATTCTTTTGGCTAAAGTAATCATTTAATAATTACAAGGAAATAAACGCTGTTGTTGTTATTCAACTATGGAAACAAATTTCAGATTCTTATTTTTAATTAATGAGAATTAGTCCCTACAATAGTAATAGTGTTATTTACGGTTTCCCGTATGGGCCGGTTCTGTGTACTCACGGATATAGATTCGTTGGCGTGGCTTCCTATTATTACGACGAGCTAGTAAAACAGGATAATGGTATCCAATATCTTGGGAGAGATTGATGGGAATATAATAGTGTTATTGTGATAGGAGATAAGGATAATAGGAACCATGACACTTTGCATTGATCCCTGTTGGAAGCCACGACGAGGAACTGGAGGTTTAGAAGCGTACTTTGTAACGTTAAACAACCTCCTTGTTTTAATTTGACGTTAATAACGCTCTCTGTCATTACTTCCATAGGTATGTAACCTGTTTGAACACGGTCTTCAGTCCCATGCTGTTGATGCAGTTCTCCTTCAGTCTGTCCCTCATCTGCCTTACAGGGTTTCAAGCATTATTGGTGAGTTCACGACGCAAGGGCACTAGTAGACGGGGCACATTAAACACCTGTTATGCATTCAGAATTCTTTCTAATTCTGCCAGCCTTCATGTAGCTCGTTGTGTGTATTTTGCGAAAGTACATTCCCGCCTGAGATATGGCATAATATTCTAGGGAAGCTCATCCTTTAGTGCCCAGACATTTAGATTGCAAAAGAAAATTATCCGAATAATGAAAACTCCCATCCACGTGATCCGTGCAAGACTCATTTTCATTGAGCTTGCAATCTTACCATTGCCTTGCCTATTTATTTACGAGTCTGCAGTATTTGTCAAAACTGACTTACTTAACGGCGGGAACTTATTTTCATGTCATACTGTATATTTATAGTTACAACACTCGACGTAGAAATCAGGTTCATCAAGTGTCAGTATCAACAGCTCACTACGAGAAATCCACATACAATATATGTACGTTACTTTACAACGCATTGCCAGTTGAAATTAAACAATTAAAATTGGTACACAAATTTCAGTTAAAAGTAAAATCTTTTCTGCTGCAAAACTGTTTCTATACATTTAGTGACTATACTGAGCATAAAAAAGAAACATTCATTTTAACAATGATATTTAATGTATTGTTTATCATTTGGACTGAATAACTGTAAACAAACTGTAAACTTTTCGAATGTATTCGTTTAATATCATCAGGCAAAGTGCTCGCTATTAACAACAAATATATAAATAATATTAAGTAAAAGAAGTAATTAATATGTTATTAAAAAGTTCGTTATTAATAACAAATTGGTTCCGATTTAGATTTTTCTCTAATCTCCGACTCGGTCTTTTCTTTCATTAATGGGGGATGATGAGAATTTATGAGGGTGACGAATCTGATCATCGAACTGCCTTAAGGTCGTAATGAGGAAGGAAGGGCTCGCAATCTGTAGTCCATTGTGCAGGGCGTTGCATTGATATTCATCCGAAATAACAAATTAATAGTAAACGAAAAGAAAACGGTTTTAATGCAGTTTTCCATTTCAAATAAACAATTCTGTGCTCCATTGAAAATGAACGGTGTACCATTGACTGATGTTAAGGCAACAAAATTTTAGGTCTCTCAATTCAGTCAAACCTTAAATGGAACGTCCATTTAAATGAATTGAACACAAAATTAAGTTCATTATGCTACGCGTTCAGAATTCTTGCAAATTCAGTCAGCCTTCATACTGCTCGTTGTGTATACTTCGAATGTTCATTCCGCCTGAGATATGGCATAATATTCTGGGAAAATACATCTTATAGCTCCCAGACTTTTAGATTACAAAAACGAATTGTACGAATAATAACCAAATCCCACCCACGTGATTCATGTAAGCCTCTCTTCATTAATCTAGGAATTCTACCATTACCGTGTCTTCTTATTTACGAATCAGTGGTTTTGTAAAAATGACTTGCTCAAGGGCGGAATATATTTTCAGAAAATGCCGAACTCTATTACTATAACACTCGACGTAGAAATCATATTCATCAGGTGACAGTAGCAACAGCTAATTACAAAAATTCACATACATTACATGTACATTATTTTACAACACTTTGCCAGATGACATTAAACGATTAACTTCAATAGAAAAATTTAAATCCCAAGTGAAATCGTTTCTGCTGCATAACTGTTTCTATACAATTAGAGACTATACTGAGCATCACAAGAAAAGTAACATTAATTTTACCAATGATACATAATGCATTATTTACCATTTGGACTGTATAAATGAGTATAAACAACCTGTAACAACTTACTACAGCTTCCGGGTCAATGACCCCATCTCGATCAGGTATTTCGTCCAGTTTCCTGATCCATTGAGCAAATGCTGAGATGGCCCTTGTTTTGCTTCTGGACATAAATGTAACTTCATTTTCTGTACGTCTTCTAGAATTCAGTGGGAAACACAATTCTTCAAATTATCGTTTCCATGTTGTCGCGGCAGGAAGTAATAAGATCCAAAAATTATTGCTTATTTATCCTTGAAAATAGATTTTATTACATGGGAGTTTTTGTTGTTTTTTCTCTCTTCAAAATTCAAAATTTATTGCTTATTTATCCTTGAAAATAGATTTTATTACATGGGAGTTTTTGGTTTTTTCTCCCTTTCAAAATTCAAAATTTATTGCTTATTTATCCTTAAAATAGATTTTACTACATGGGAGTTTTGTTTTCTTTTCTCCCTTTCAAAATTCAAAATTTAAGTAGTATATGACTTAGTGTAGGGATCACAGAATTTTGAAAATGTGCACACAATTCACTTTTCCCCATAGCACGTCATACGCAGTTTTTAACTGTTTTTTTGACGTAAAATAAATAAAAAAATCTGGAAGCGATCAGGGAAGCAACGGAAGCCGCCGATTATGGTAGTTCACCTACGTATTCATTTTCGCTAGCGCTCAAAACACTAGGCTTGAGACATTTATTTGTGTATAATATGACGTTACTGGATATTTTCAAAAGATAATCTGAAAATCACGTGCTATTCTCTGGCCGAAAAAGCTCTTGTCCTTCCATAAGCCCTTCCCTTCGGCGGTTCCTGGATCCGAGGCTGAACACATCTAAATCTCTTTTCATCAAATAACTCTCTCAGAGTGGCACATAACCAAATAACCAATTCATATCATGTGTAATATCCAGTTAGCATAATACAAGAACTTGCTAAATGCATAGTCTAAAATTATTGGTTGTTAAATAGGAGTAGTTACATGAGGCATTTTATTAAATACGAAATTGGAGAATTATGAAACAAGTCTGTTAAGCCCAAGATGATAACCAATCGAATATTGCCACATGATCTTACCATTTGAATATTGTAGAACGTTACATGCACTTTGTAAAATTGATGTGAAATCGTTTATATTTGATTCTTTGTCCTGCGAAAGGTGACATTTGATGTTGATAGTACTTATGGCATGGGGGTCTTCTAATTCTGTTTTTTGTTGGCACATAGGTAGCCAAATTAGTTCAAATTTGGCGCCGTAATAAGAATACAATCATCTATGACCATTCTTTGGGGTGAATTAATTACAAATGACATACATTTCAAACTTACCACGCCCGAGATATTTGCATAGCCGTGTTGTATCTCCTGTAGTTTTATTTTTAATGTTCACATCAATTCAAAACCAGTTCAGTTGACAATTGCATTGCGTGGGAGAATGAGATATATTTCGTTTCTGTGCTGCAGGCTCAGCCAGGCACCCTGGACTTCACATTCAAAGTTTCTTATTTGGGCGCTGCCATCCTGGAAGTTTACATTTTGTGTTGGTCAGGAGAGCAGTTGCTTCAAGAGGTAAGTTTTAATAAAATAAAAAAGTATTTTTAAAGAAATTGCTGAGGAAATAGGATATTTAATTGAAAGTAGAAATGGAAGTAACAAAAACAGAAATATATTTACATAATTAATTAAAAATAGTGCGGAAGACAAAATTTTGAATAAATAAATATATTGAAAGCGTACTTACCATATTAAGTGAAAATGACTGATTTGACTTAAATGAAAATGGCTGGTCCATCGTGTCAGCAGCGCTCAGCCAGTGTCCGCATCCTAAAAATAGTGCGGAATGTATCTTTAGGAAAAATTAACGGTTCGCTTAATTTCAAATCAACATTATTAATCCTGGCGCAAGGCACGAGGGCTCCCATTTTCAATTCGGTGTTTTCCATCAGGGCATCAGGTTTCCTCTAGGGCGCAGATCATTTTATTTATTTATTTTTCCGTCAAAAACAGTTGAAAACTGTGTGACGTGCTACAGGAGAAGTGAATTCTATGCACGTTTCCATAATTCTGTGATCCCTACCCTATGCCATATACTACTTGAATTTTGAATATAGAAATAAATGAGCGTTTGTTGCAAAGATAGTCAATCCGATGTAATAAAATATATTTTCAAGGGTAAATCAGCTATAAATTTGGGCTCTTATCCTCATGTCTTTCGTGAAAGAATAATATTTCCTGCCGCGACAACAGGGGACGATAATTTGAACACCTATATTTCCCACTTAAGACGTGCACAGATAATGAAATCACATTAACTTAAATCAATTACCTCGCTCCTCTCGCCCTTCTCCCTACTTTCTCACGTTACTACTTTTCTCGTCACTTTCGAATGTCACTAACTTCCCTTTCGCATTTGTGCAATCTTGTATGTTATTTATATTACCTATAATTAACGTCATTCAACAGAATTAAAACAACAGCTCTTGATGGAGAGTGTGAACTGAAGATATAGTATAATCAATTAGTTTACATTCACAGTAAACACTCTCAGTTTACAGTTTACACATACCTACAGTACCAGCAGTGTATAAGCGGATTAGCGACTCTGGCAGTTTGATGCGCTGTTGCCACGCATTACTACAGACATGGTACCACCAACATTACAGATAAATTAAATCTCAAAACAATAACTCTTCCTGACAGGCTACGACACGTCTTGACATCATGTTCGTAACTTTCGTCAAAGACGAACCTTATCGCCTCTGCGACTTCGTGTAGTCAGATGAGCGGCAACGCTGCACCCTGGCTGTGAGAAAGTAAACATCCTCGCAAGCTGATTGCTTCAGAGTAGGACACATGGCGAGAGAACTGCCAGATTCGCTTATACGCGAATTATGGAATATACCATGTTAGCCTACGCGGTAAATTCACCCGTACGCAAATTTACTGTGTAGGCTAACACGGTATATTCCATATTTTTATTTATTTTTTAATTTAATATGCTCAAAATAAGTTGCTATGTAAAGATAAAAGTGTACTTTAAGAAAATGGTTGGGCAAATAATTTTAACGTCTTTAACCTAGAGATAAAATTAGGACCATCTTTGCACACTAAACCTAGATACACACAATTGGACGCACATACTGTACTGATTGTGAATAGTGACACTATTCCTAAGAAATATATTTAGTATTTTACCTAAACTGTACTAGACATATTGTCAAAGCTATTGTTTCTGGATTTTAAGCATATTAGTAGAACATTGCAATCGTAATAAATTTATTGTGCTTCATACAGTGAACTATGTCAAACATAACCTATCTTACGAAATAAAACTGTTATGTATTGCCTTCCCATAGCGTAACTTTCGTTAGGAAGGTTGTAATAATATGGCGGTGTGTGCAATTGTGGCGATTTTACTGCCATGCGAAGGAAGAGAGATTTACGTGGGGAAAGTTGTCTGTACGTGCTCTCAGTATGAAGAGATCACGTATTAATCGCACCACTTTTTTGAACGATGGGGAGAAATGGAGTGGGGATATTAGTTACGACATCGGCCACTTGATTTTATGAAGCAATACCACTCTCTGGAATATTAGACATGCCTTCGCAACTTTTTCAATAAATTGAGTTATAATTTTCCCAGGAGTTTAGAGGTATCTCTTCCGATGGATTTGGATCTGCTTTGGTCATTTCTTTAGATATTGGTGAGAAAAATGCATCCAGAAGTTCTCGGTTTCAATAGTAAATATATTTTCTTACGGGTCAATGAATATGTGTTTGGAATGTTGTCATCAGTGCTCGCTGCGAGCTTTGGTCTTCAACTGTTTATTGCTCTAGGGAGGGGGAAGCAAGGTCATCGTTCAAGAAAAGTTGCGCGGGTAATAGGTGCGACTTATGTATTAGTCGCGCGACTTTTTGACGTCTGAGTTCCCTAGTGCTCAACACAGCACGACTCGGTAGGTCTGGTCTCACACGGAACGCCATGGTAAGATTGTTAGGGCTACCTACCTCTGCTTTCGAATGAATTCAGTTCTCGCGTTTTCACTGTTGTTGTACCCTGTGATTTATTTCATTCGGATTTTGATGATTACGATTACAATTCGGATTTTGGTATTTATTTGATTTGGAGTATTATTTGGATTCTGGCAACGAATTTTGACATTTTGGACTACAATTTTTAATTTTTGGTATTTATTAGAGATTATTAAAACTGTCTGAGCCAGTTCGAGGACCTTCTCAGGAGGTTTGTAGGATACCTTCTCCAAAAAAGGTATCCACACAATGCGAAGAGGAGGAAGAAAAATAATTTTACAAGTAGCTGAATGTTGCAAAACAGAGAAAGCCAAAATCCAGCTTCCTGCCCCTATACATGTCTTAGAAGAGAGCTTCAATATACCCTGGAGCTAGTGTGTGGACGATTCAGAGAATTAAAAAAAATCAGACACAAATCAAAATAAGTCCCCAGAAACTCCTGGCAAAAAGAGGTAAATAGTTCTTATTTTTAAAGCATACTTGTTTAATGAAACGTGAACTGTAGTATTATATGAATGAATTACTTTTTATTAAACGAAACTCTTTTTCACTTTCTCTTTCTTTCTTCAGGGAAAGATCAATTGGGAAAGCAGTGGTTGACGAATTTGACAAGCGTGTCATTCGGGACTGCATTAGTCACTTTTCTACAGTTCAAAAGGTAGTGCCCACAATGAGCAAACTTTTGCCAGTTGGACGTTCTAAGATTAATTGGCAGTGGGGATCAACTAAGCGTAGAAACGTTTTAAAGGACATGGATTTTGTTTGGAAGAGAGTAGAAAACAAGCGCAGTCTATTGTTAGAAAAGGGAGGCATTGTTGATTGGAGGTCTCGCTTCCTTGTGAAAATGAAGCACTTCAGGGAAGACGGGCAGGAAATATTTTACATTGACGAGACCTGGATAGACAGCAATCTGGCTACGGGGAAATGCTGGCAGAAAGAGAAAGATGTTCGTGGTGTTACTGCCTGAGGCAGCGCTTCGAAAAGGTTAATTGTTGCTAGTGTTGGTTCTAGAAATGGCATCATTGCACAAAGCCAATTAACTTTTCAAGACAAGTTCGTACAAGGCGATTGCCAAGGGTAAATGAATGCTGAAAATTTTGAAAAGTGGTTCAACACCCAAGTGATTCCAAATTTAACCCCCTCGTCCTTAATAGTAGTGGACAATGCCCCCTACCATTCCACACCAGTTGAGAGAATGCCATCTCGCTATGACACAAAAGCTGCAATGGTAGGGTGGTTACAAAACCAAGGAATTTCATGTATCGTAGAGCAGAGGAAAACTGAACTCTACAACTTAATTGAGGCAACAAGCCTTCAGAAAAAATACGTAATGATGAAATGTGAGCTGGCGCTGATCACACAGTCATACATCTTCCTCCGTACAATTGCGACTTAAATGCAATTGAGCTGGCATGGGAAAAAATTAAAAGGTATTTTAGGGAACATAATGTATCTGGGGACATGTGAACTATGCATCTGCGTGAATTAATAGTCAGAGGGTTTGGAGCTGAGACTGTATCGGACTGGGAAGTTTACTGCTAGCATGTAAAACATCTAGAAAAAGAATACTGGCAAAAGGACGGGATAATGGAAATTGCAGTGGATGACATTGTAATTAATACTAGAAGAGAATTCAAGCGAAGATTCACATTATTCAAAGTGGATATTTAAATAATATCGTATCTCCTTAATAAGTAATATTATAATTATCTAATTATTTTCACTTATGGTTGCTATTAATTACGTTATTATTCGTTCTATTTTATCGTCTAAAATGTCCTGTTGTATTAAGAGCGTACAAAGAGGCACGAATAGTATTTATAATGTTACAGTTGGCAACACTTGTCGGAGGTGACGTAGGGAGATGCCTCCTCCCGCACCTCTCGCTCGGTGACGTCAAGAAAAGTCACGCGACTAGTACAGTACTCTTTGCACGCATCTAAGAACTCCGATGAGACTAGTTTTTAGCCTTATATTATTATTAGAAAATATATTTTTAGTAATATTTGCTACATATTACACGCGCACCTTTTTCTTGAGTCCTGGAATACCTATCCCCACTCCTTTTATTAGTCGAATTAAGAATAAATTATTGCAACAAGCGTTGTTAACAAAATGTGTACAAAATGTACGTAATAATAAATACTCGCAACTGTGAAAATATTTTACATTGAAAAACGAACTACACATTTGATATATTAGTGCTGCCGTTGAAACAACCAACCTCTTCGCATCTAGAGAAATCTTGCGCATCTAGAGAAAACGTGCGCAAGTAATAAAAATGTCGTCACTCTTTCCCAAAATGTCTCGTTCACGTTGAAAAAAATCTTGACAATAGAGAAAAACGAGTATTTTAAAGTAGAATACCAAAATTAAATAGTTCACAAACAATTGTTAATCACCTCAATTTTCTATTCCATTGACCTGTTACGTCACAACTCCATTATTGATTACTCTTTGGCCACAAAAACAATCACGGAGATTTCACCGCAATACAATACCTACATGTATTATTTGTAGTGAAGACATGATACACACGCACGTTCTCTTGAACCACGGAATACCTACACCCACTCCTGTACAAATATTAGTTGAATTAAAAATGATAGTAACGAGCGTTTGTTGACAAAATATAAGAACCAGAAATGTTTGCTTACGTTTAATACAAAGTATTTTGCATCGAAAAACGTTTCGGATTTGATATAATAATAGTCCTGTCGTCGAAAACGTTCGCGGATAATAGCATACTTATTAAGAAACTACAAGGATTATATTTGCCTGTGTGTGCTGTTGCAAGAAGTCTGTCAATATTGAACAGAATGTGGTGATAGTGACTACCGCGTAATCAAAGATCAATTAAAATTATTATGAAAACCTTTTGTAAGAGAATTACTTTTTGTTATTACAACGAACAAAAGGTCAATAGTTTATTAAAAGATTGAAAAAATATGATACATAGAATAGTGTTGGTTTATTATGAAACAATATTTTATATTGTAGACATTATGTTAATCGATACGTCATTTGACGAAACAAAACACAGTTGCAATCACAACTTTTAGTCGGTAATCTAAACCCGTTTGCAATGTCTGGGGAATCGAATGCAGCTAAGCGCAGGGATATTGTGAAATTGATTGCTAATGGTTATGAAGTTGAAATGTTGCCAGACGGAAATGCTTACGCTGTTAAATTCAAAGGACCTACAGGTACTCCTTATGAAGGAGGTATTTGGAAAATTCGAGTTCAGTTGCCGGATAATTATCCATTCAGTTCTCCATCTATAGGGTTCATGAACAAGATTTTTCACCCCAATATCGATGAAAAATCAGGTTCAGTGTGTTTGGATGTTATTAATCAAACCTGGTCGCCTTTGTTTAATTTACAAAATATTTTTGAATGTTTTCTGCCTCAACTGTTGGCATACCCAAATCCAGTGGATCCAATAAATGCAGAAGCAGCTGCGTTGTTTATTGATAAGCCTGGTGAATTTCATGAAATGGTGAGCCAATTTGTTCGCAAGTACGCAACAGAAGAAACTTACAGTTTAAATGGAGCTGGAATAGACTGTGACAGTGAATCTTCTTTGTCCGAACTGGAATAAGAAACGATACGCACTGCTTTATTTCCAACAGCACCGTATTGTTTCATGTATATATTATATATTTTAATTTTTCACGTGTAGAAACGCAATTTTCTTATTTCTGTAACATTTTATCAACATTTATGTAATGAGAAAGATATATAAACAACTCAATGTTACTTTATTTTTCTTATCTTTAGTAAATAATTTAATATCTTTACTTTCATAAAATATTTCTAATATTGAAAAACACTCATGCAAGACGCTGAATGTAAAATTAAATACAGATTAAAAGTTTTTTATTATTGAAACACAACAAACAAAAGTATGTATTATTAATATCAAAAATGTATTATTATTATATACTTGAAAGTGATTTTAATATTATTTATGGTTCTTACATTAATTTTGGGAGATGATATGTGTTAAATTATACCATGTTAAGTATATGTGTGTATTCATGTATATTATATTAAACTGCATTTTAGAAAATCTAAACCCAAAACGTGATACAAGATTTCATTTTAGTTCTTTTTTAAAAAATTCCATAATTTATATATTATTCCATAATTGATTGAGAAAAGTTTACCCAATCAAACATTTTTAAAACTATGTCAATATCTTTCATTAGACACTTTGCAAACTCTCTTAATTCTTGGAATGTTAATATGAAATGCAATAAACTAGATATTCTATTTTAATATTCTTTTCTAATCCAACCTTTTGTAGTAATTTACTAGCTGATATTACCATCGTTGATAGAGATTGATTACTCTTTGTAATAAAAAGCAAGTATAAGTGTTTTTCGGAAGGATTTTACTTTTTTCAAGTCATGGAACCTGGACACCAAAGCTTTAAATTTAATTTATAGGGATCTCTTCAGTTAACAATAAATGAAATGGAGATATACATTTCCCACGCTCAAATGACATATCAATTTGATGATGACAAACACGTGAATCTATGACACAATATAGTCCTCTCAATGTTGAAAAATGTGGAATGTTTGAAAACTGGTTTGTGAAGGTGTGTTTTCACTGTAACAAAACACAACTTTTGATGCCTGATACTTAATGAAAAATCATACAATAACACCCACATAATAATAATGATAAAGATAATAATAATAATAATAATAATAATAATAATAATAATAATAATGAACAAAAAATCGAAATATAAAAATCTATCTTGTGAATTGAGACATTTGAAAATTAAATGATACAAAAATATAACAATTCGTGATATCGACAGAAGGCCTTGTCCACAAAAGCTTTCTAAAAAAATTCTCGCTTGGAAGGTAGAATTATGAATTATGTACCAAATAATTATGTATTGTTGTGTATTAGATATGGGACATAATTTTAGATTAAGATTATGTGTGGGGTTTGGGAGAAAGCAACAAACCTTTGTAAATTGTTTGTAACATAATTACAGCCCTAATGTAGAGCCAAAACGTTGCCCCCCCTCTCCCCAAAAAAGAATGAAAAAATTAAATTCTTTAATGAAATCTGTTCCACAAATGAATACATGAACCAAAATGTAATTCTGAAAGAAATTTGTCCCATACATTACTTGAAATAAGGTCATGTTCATTTTTTCGAAAATATGAGTATTTTTTCGTTTTATTTTGTGCGAATTATTGGCAATTTTTTTAAACATTTTTTCTCTGAAACGACACCAAATTTCTTATGTAAATTTTCTCCATGTATCCGGAGAGTAAAAAATAGGGTTCTGGTTCCATTTCCGGCGAACTCTGTATTTTTAAAAATCATTTTGCTTGAAAGTCATGTTTATTCTTTTCTGAGAAGCAAAAGGAGAAATTTTGAAACATTACATGGAAAAGGGAGTGACAGAAGCAGGAATCATTCATATTTAGACGCTGACAAATCGCATTCGACCTGCAATTCAGAGTAAACGTCGAGGATTTCTTACTTTCGGAGTATTGTCACAGCATGACAAGGCACGACGGCATACAGCCGGTTTGACAATTCTGACTATCCGGGTTATCAAATATTAATGTGTTATTTATCCACCTTATTCACCAGACTTTGCTGCTACTGACTTTCATTTGTTCGGTGCACTCAAAGCGGCAATGGAAGGCAAACATTTCAGAGGTGATGAAGAGGCGAAAACCGCGGTGCACGACTGTCTACAGACACGATCAAAATATTTCTTTGAACGTGGTATCTGTGCACTTCTAAAGTGTTGGAACACTTGTATTGAATGTCTAGGAGACTATGTCAAAAACGAGTTGATCAGTTGTTCCTCATTGTTAAAATACAAAGCTTATTGCACTTTGAAAGTTTTCATTTGAATGATCTTTTAATTTTTTGGGATTTCACATGACGCCCCAACGATCTGTTCAACATTTTCTGTGAAATGGCTGAATTATTTTTTTCAATTTTTTTTCTCAACAGAAGAAGGTGCATTTATAAGTATGATATAGCCTTGATTTCGATTGTGACATTTAGAAAATTGCGAAATATTTATATTGTTAAATAAGGGTTTTTATTTAGAAAGAAGTTTGAGCTTGGAACTCAACATAATACCTTGATTTTATCTCTAAATGAAATTGGGTCCCAGATGTTTTGTCGCTATTTTTAACAGTTTTAGTAGATTTTAATTAAATCATAATATTTATAGAATGAACGTATAATATTTATAGAATGAATCTGCCGTCATTTGTTCATTATTATATTGTGCGACTTGTAATCTATTTATTTGACATTTCCTATTCGAGAAAACAGTTTCAGTTTACTAGAGAAGACAATGTAGCGAGTTTGCGTTCGACAAGTGTTTTTAAATACCGTACGAAAATTTGTGAGAGTATGAAATCGCAATGTTTACAAAAAATTCGATGATTATAATTATTATGTGGTGTATTACTTTTTTACGCAAAGGTGAACGGCAGGATTGTTTTGCCATATTTCAGGTACGGATCTTTGAAAATATAAAAATTTCCATTACATTTTCAGAAATATATTTAATTCTGGGTTTACAGTGAACATTGATTGTATTGCTCCAGAATGTGTAAACCTCCCTTCATTAGTCTTCGACACGGGGAATCAACGAGTCCTATGTTGCTCATCCTAAATTGACTATTTTTATGTTCTTTTTTCCAGTAATTATTCAAAATTCTGTCTTGAAATTTGGTACTGGAATAAAATAACCCTTTCTACACTTACTCTTGTAGATTTATGACATTCGTGTTCTTAATAATAGTTTTATTTAAAAAATAATAAATATCAACAATTTGATACAGAAATTTGATTTTATATTAGTATAACTTGAAGATTTGTACAGTTACATTAATAAACTAAGTATCTTACCTGTCTATATTATAACTTCCCGTAGAAATTCCAGTGTCATTGCTTCAGTAGGTCTAGGAAAAAGCAAAAGTGAATAGACACCGGCTGGCTCTGCCGCGCATGCGCACAAGAAGGCGCGCGTTATCTCGCTCTCACTCGCACTCACTGGGCAGAGAGCCGCAAAGAGCCTAGGCTACCGGAAGGCACGGACTTGTACCGCGATGCACGTCCACCTCTCAGCCAGGCAAATTCACCTCACCACCTGACGTTGTGGGAAAGTAGAGTTGTTCGTGTGATTTTTGTTCGTGTTTTCTGTATGAATTAATTAATGAAGCTAAAGATTTAGTGTTATAGAGAATGACCACTGACTACGCGCCAATCCCATAACTTCTGAACAGTTCACGATATCGAAATGCAGTTTCCGCTCAACAATGTGAAATTATGAGGCAAGTGATACGCCGTAGAGATAGAAATAGAAGAGATACGTAATAATTTGCCGTGTTAGATATGATGGGACTTAAAATTTGCATAACAGCAGACATGACCACGAATGAACTTTCAGAATCAGAATTATTTGAAAAACACAGAATTAAAAATTCCTTTAAAGTTATTGATACATTAGTGACTCGGATGGACGATACCCCGCACGCAAACAAGTCAGTTATATATATATATATATATATATATATATATATAGATATAGATATAGATATATATATAGCGTCAGGACTGAGAATGACTGAAAAAGTCGTGCCGACTTCCATCTTGGAGATGCTACCCAAGTACAGTGTGTGTGTGTAGAACAATTTTCCTAAGGATGAGCCAAAGTGGACAGCTAGTACTGGCAACATAACTGAAGGTTCTGTGGTCGTTGTGCCCTCGAGCTCATTCGAATCCGTTCCTGCATTCGTTCGTTTGCAGTTGGCTAACTTGTAAATGGCTTCGACGTTTCATTTTGTGATGTCTTCGTCCGACAAAAATATAGTGCGCCACGAGAAATAATTTAAATTAGGAAGTGCAGTGTTATGTGCTCTTCTGTAAAACTTCGTTTTTTCTATAAACATTACATTAAATTTATTTTTTGTGTGATAAATATTGTTTATTTTAAAACCGAGACTTGAATGCGAGATACGTACCGGTGTACGTGTTTCGGCTTTTTCTATTCACATTCGTGGCAGTTTTCTTTTACTGATTGTGGGAGCATGTTAAGAGATTTTCCACATACATAATTAAATTTAAATATTTCCCGGACTCGCGTACGTGCGTATACACCAGCGAAACTCTTAGATTTCTGCATAGGGATGTTTTCACAGGAGCAATTAGCATTTTACGAAGGGGCGTGGCTGAACAACTGTCGCGGCGGAGGATACTTCTGTGAAGTATATGTTCACTTGTTTAGCGAGCTGTCACTTTGGCTCATCCTTAGGAAAATCGTTCTATAGCATTTTACGAAGGGGCGTGGCTGAACAACTGTCGCGGCGGAGGGATACTTCTGTGAAGTATATGTTCACTTGTTTAGCGAGCTGTCACTTTGGCTCATCCTTAGGAAAATCGTTCTATAGCATTTTACGAAGGGGCGTGGCTGAACATCTGTCGCGGCGGAGGGATACTTCTCTGAAATACATGTGATGTTCACTTGTTTACGCGAACTGTCACTTTGGCTCATCCTTAGGAAAATCGTTCTATAGCATTTTACGAAGGGGCGTGGCTGAACAACTGTCGCGGCGGAGGGATACTTCTCTGAAGTATATGTTCACTTGTTTAGCGAGCTGTCACTTTGCTCATCCTTAGGAAAATCGTTCTATAGCATTTTACGAAGGGGCGTGGCTGAACAACTGTCGCGGCGGAGGGATACTTCTCTGAAGTATATGTTCACTTGTTTAGCGAGCTGTCACTTTAGCTCATCCTTAGGAAAATCGTTCTATAGCATTTTACGAAGGGGCGTGGCTGAACAACTGTCGCGGCGGAGGGATACTTCTCTGAAGTATATGTTCACTTGTTTAGCGAGCTGTCACTTGAGCTCATCCTTAGGAAACTCCTTTCCGTGGGCGCAGAGCGAGGGCGTGGCGCGCGCGGTGTACGAGGGGGCGTGGCCGCGGGCGCCGCCGCCGCTGCGCCGCCTGCTGCTGCTGGTGATGCTGCGCGCCCAGCGACCCCTCGTGGTGCGCGTCGGCCGCTTCTCTGTGCTCTCCGTGCTCACCTTCGCGGCGGTGCGTGCAATGCTCAGCCTTCATTGTCAAACTCTTTGAGCATTATAGGGAGGAACATACGATGAATTGCTCTTCAAACATTAAACTGATCTAAATGCGGCCTCTCTAGGCCCATCACCACGGTGGCAGTATGGCACGGGTTTTCGCGTCTTTCGCGGTCGTGCCGCTAGGTGTCGCATGCTCGCGATCGTATCAAACAGTGTTGCAGATGAAGCGACTCTGGCGGCTCGACCGAGAAAGACGCAAAAAACCGTGCCCAAATGCCACCATGGTGACGGGCCTTGAGAGGCAGCTCTGTAAAAACCGCATTTAGATCATTTTACTGTTTGCAGAGCAATTCATCGAATGTTCCTCCCTATAATGCTCTTTGAATATTGTAGCAGTTATTTTGATTTGGCTTGTGAAAGTATTATTGCTGCTGTGTTACCTGAGCTCAATATAATAACATTGTCCATTACGGAACATACTTAAATTTTTGTCTTAAAGATTATACTGGGATGAATAACATATTTTTATGAATATAATTTATAAACTTAGAAATACACGAGTTCTTATTTAATAAATATAAAGGCGTATAAATGTTTCGAAAGAACTCTGTGGAGGGGGAGGCTGTGTTATCCGAAGCGAATCAGAGAATAAAAAACCTTCCACTACAGTCGCTTCATCTTCAGCACGGCTTGATACGGTCGCGAGCATGTGACACCTAGCGGCACCATAGAGAAAGACGCAAAAAACCGCGCCTAAATGCCACCATGGTAACGGGCCTTGAGTGAAATTGAGAAGCAGCAATGTAAAAACTGCGGTATAGTGGAAAATTCAAAGTTAAGATTTCTCTCTTTGCCCTGCATTATAAACGTTTTAAATTCTAAAAAGGTCTAATAATTACAGTTTAATACGGTCCTAAAACTTTTTCAGAGGCCTACGAAAAAATTGGGCCTAAGGCCTACGTCAAGCTTAACCCGGTCCTGGTAAAGCTTGTCAATATAGTCTGATTTCATTTCTACCTGTCCGGCATGGGTGCCACTAGACGTGCCTAAACTTTTTTTATGGCACTTTTATTTATTTTTTATTTATTTTACGTCAAAAAAACAGTTAAAAACTGCGTATGACGCGTAAACGAGCGTGCTATAGCCTAAACAGCCTTCCTCTTCACTGACACACGCAAGCCTCCTCGTCCACAAGGATTTACTTGTTTTTTTAACGTGGCATCTGAGGGTATAATCTTCAAGTTGGAATAAGGCACGACTTTTTGCGCCTTTTTTAGTCCTGCCGCAAGATGTCGTGTGATCGCGACCGTATCAAGCAGTGCTGCAGATCAAGCGACTCTCGCGGGAGGACCGAGAAAGACGCAAAAAGCCTTGCCTTATTCCACTTGAAGATAATACCCTCAGATGCCGCGTTAGTGGCACTACCCAAGTACTGTGCTACTACCAGGTGGAGGGGGGATTTCTTCGCTTATGATACCCATAAACATTTTTTAATGTGATACTACCCCTTATTTAAATTTATATTACTATTCCATTACTTTTAATAAATACATTTTAGTTTTGTAACTGACTTTTATTTACATTTTGTAATTGATTTTATTTTTCGTTTCAGATCATCCAGTCGTCATATACGTATTTGACTGTTCTGAGAGAATTTCTTGATTAGATTAATTCTCGTGAAATCTTCATCATTTACTTTGTGTAGGATAGGGGGAAAATTTAATCTTCAGTTTCAAAACTGGCGCTAAAGTTAGCTGAACCAATCAGTATTGAGTAATGTTAATGTTTATTTAATACTTTTAACATCACTACTAGCCATCACTACTCAAAACTACTACATCACTACTCAAAAGCCTAATAACACAATACTGACGTTTTAACAAAGCATTACAAACTTCAGCTCAATAGCAAATGAATAATATTACAAAACTATGTGTTGTTTCCAATACATATAGAGTTTTGACCCAACGAGTATATTCCTAGTTAATGAAATTAAGGGAAGGTGTATGAAGGTTAAAGAGGAGACAATTGTGACATGGTAATTTACCAAAGACTTTTCGTCCTACTCAGATGAGGAAATTTGGTCATTATTAGCGATCACTGTAAAGAAAATATAGATATGTGTTTATAACGTTACTTTTTATAATTCTGCTCTTGCTAATTGTGTAATAGCGCTTTCTTACATTCAATATTATGCCTCAATTTTTCATTTCTTGGTCACACGATCCGTTGGCACTAGTTAAGAAACGGCAGGTCTTTATGTGTTATTGAAATATGTTCATTTTCCATCTATGAAACAAAATTCATTCGTATAATTAAGTAAAATTCATCATAAGAATTCATTCTATTTTCTATTTTCATTCAAGAATTCATTCATTTCAAGAATTCATTCATTCATTTCAAGAATCCATTCATTCATTTCAAGAATCCATTCATCTCTATTTTGTTTAAGTAGGTCTCGCAATACCCACTTCTATCGTAAATAAATAGTTTTAACTGTAATATGGACTCTCTCTCTAGTAGGGGATATCTCGCTCCAACCACCTTAACAATAGATTTGTTTAGTAATGTGTGCAGAAAGTGTCCTAAACACCAATACAAAAGTTTTGGGCCACAAATTTGGTAATAAAGGTGATTTTATAGTTTTAAACTGTCTTATAATGAGTTTTATTTAATTATACGAATTAAGTTTGTTTTATCGATGGAAAATAAAAGTATTTCAATACCACATAAAGACCTATCGTTCACCAGTTTCTTAACTAGTAGCATCATAACTAGCAGATCGCGTGGCCAAGTAATGAAAAGTGGAGACAACAGATTTAATATAAAAAGTCACTATTGCACAATTGACAAGAGCATAATTATAAAAAGTAACGTTATAATCACATATCTATATTTTTTCACAGTGATCGCTAATAATAGGCGAGAATTTCATTTCAGTAGGGTAAAAATTCTTCGGTAAATTAGGCAACGCCGTAATATTTTTTACATTGGCATAACTGCTAGGTGCTCATGATTCTTCAAAGTCGTCTTTGAATACTGTATACAGAAATACATACTCAGTCAATACGGCAGCATAAACAATTTCCTGTAGGGGTAGCCAACTTATGAAACTATTACTCCGATCAACTCTCGCTCTTGTCTAGTATCTGATCATTCACATTCCTCGCGCTGTTGAGAGACTGTTCAACGCACGTCTTGTTTTTCGTTAGAATTTTAAGAAAGATGTTCATCTATAAACGAATATTAACTCTGTGGACAGTTAATTCAGAGTTCCCATAAGTGCGAGCAAAAGAGACGTTAAAAAGTGTCAAGTTCAAATGAAAAATATAACCCTAAAAGTTGTGTGGTCAAATTTCTGTGTTAATAATACTTTTGAGATGGTAGTATTATCAATTTCTAATGGTAAATAAATATCTGATTAAGTAAACATTTCTAACAATAAATATCCTCTCAGGTGAACCTTTCTTCTTTAATAATTATCAATTTCTTAATGGTTCAACTCTTAATAATTTATATTGAACATAAATTCCGCAATTATTTAACTAAATGAAATTTTATATGGTAATTTTTAAGTAACATAATTAACCTTTTTTTAAGTTTAATTATTTTTAAACAGTTAAACCTTTTAAAATAAAATATCTTTTAAAAAAAATAGAAAATCATCATTAATATAATCAAGTCTTCAGTAAGGTGTCTATTGTTGCCATAGTTTTTCTCTTTATACATATTTATTCTCCATTTCAATGGGGTTGGATAAGTTTGGGATATTTATGGCAATAAATAGAACTTTTTGATTTTGTAAGTAATTTATTGAAATATGAATATCATAATGAATGTAAATGACACAGTAAATATATAGTTGCATGATAATATTAAATTTTCTACTATTTCATTGTAACTACATTACTATAAACTACTACCTAAATATACAGTAATTACACCAGATAACACTCTCATCACTTGTTAAATAATTCAAATGAAAATTATTTCATACACCAGTTTCCATAACAAATATGTCTCTCTTCGTTTAGTAACCCTTTAATCAAAGATCACAACGCTGCAATTGACTATACGCAGCGCTGCGGCAGCCTAGGCTAAAATATTTTCAATGCTACCCAGAGTGAGGCTTCCTTGAATTCAACTTCAACATCAACATACGCGACATTAACAGAAAATTCTGACCTGTAGCTAGAGGGGATAGCAAAATAGGCGTTAATAATACTGAGTTCATTTACCTAACAAAACAATTAGACTCAATAAAACACTTGAAATTTCCGTAATTCAGTAGCCTTGCGGCTTTGGCCGTCCTTGCAAAATTTCGTGTTGCTGCTTCACTTCGATGTCGCATTGTGATATCTAGGGATGAGGTTAATACTAGTAGCATCCGGAATGTTCTGTACATACATTACAAAAAGTATGTACTATTTATGGTTATAAATTCGTGAGTTACATCCAACAATTTGAGTCATTTTTTAATTTGTCACACGTAAATCAATATTCCATCTCTTGTCACTATTATACTATGTTAGTCAAATAGATATATTCTTAGCATGTGAAAGTAAACAGGAAATATGGGCGTAGAAAAGATGTTAAGGAAAATTAACAGAAAAATTCTGTAGCAGTTGACCTCAAATTTTACACCTTTAGCATTCGCTTCATTGTTCTTATTTTAAAAATAAAACTTAAAGGTTTCATGAATGAAATTTTTTGTTACGACTCGTGGATGGTAAAATTTTTGTCCCTCCTATAACCTTGTTCCCCTGATCCTGAACGCTGGATACGAACCTGAGCTAATGGAGAAAGAAATGTTAATTTTATTATTTGCTGAACATAATTAAAATCGCCTCCGTCTAATTGTCATATAATAGTAGCTTATAATTATTAAGCACAACTGCCTACCATTGCGTATGTCGGTTTGCAAAACATTCATCATACGAAAGGAATATTGAAATGAAGTATGTGCTATTTATCATCGTAATAAAAATTCGTACCAAGATGCCAACCATTTGAAGTATCGATTTTTAAAATCCTATTTATCGAGAACAGTCACGGAAATATGAACTCACAAAACTAGCCGTTTCTGTCGTATACATCATGACCTATAATAAAATTCAAGGCGCGTCCTACTTGCTGCAAGGGCAAGACCTTCAGCCCGCGATTTACCCTTATGCTTCGAGCGCCCATGCACTCGTAATTTCCATTCCATATTTAAACAACGGTGGTTTCCAGTGTTTTGTCTCTTTCAAATGTGCTTTCGTTCTCAGATCTTAAAGCGTCGAGATTTGATTCGTGATAGGGCAACTAAGGAAAATACCCGAATTTTTAATTGTACCGTATTTTTAAATCTACTTATTACTTAAGCTAATATTACATAATGTGAATAAAAAAAGCGAATTTGCACATCCTGATCTGTCTAGAAAATAGCTGGTCGACGTTTTGAAGTTTATCTCAAATACAATGACGAAGGCTAGACATCAGGATAGTAGAATGCAGAAATGCAACGTCAAGCCATACAAACAAGCAGTATCAGGTCTCAGCTGATAATTTTCACTGCACCTGCAAAGACAGTTAAAAGGAAATTTCACTGGTGTACGCTCTGATCAAATAAAAATTTATTCTCTCTGTAAAATATTCACAAATATAGTTTATTCAATTTCATTTGATCTATTAATTCCAGTTTAAATTACACTAAAATAAAAATCAAACAAAACCTCAATAGTGATTTTATATAAGTAGAGATCTTATTACAAGAGATTGGAAGAATTGAAACTCTACCATTAGTACGGGTTTAATAATCAATGAAGTATTGTAATAAGATTGTTATTTATGAATTTGCATGTTTTATCTTCCTGAAAAAATCCAATACATTAAAACGCAAGATAATTACTACTATAACTGGTTATCGACTTGTGTTTAATCAATTTAATTTCTACTACCGTAAAAATCCTTTTGTTCAATTAATTTATTATAAACTGTATGGTAAACCCTTTGATTATTCTAATTGCCCTGGGTTATTTTAAAGCCTGTCTCTGTGACAAATGAACTGAAAAAATGTTTATAAATTTCAAATGTTTTCAAAAAAAAGCTCCTGCCTAAATTGCGAACTTGTATGCATTATATAAATTTTGCGAGCGTTTTGCTATAAATTGTTCTTCCTTCTTCAAGCACAAACCACATTTTATCGGAACATTCAACGCATTATTTACGGCTTGAAAACTTCTCATTAACATTAACTTCACTGCAAATTAGAATCCACAGCACACTCAGCATAGAACGAAAATTGAGGCTGGCGAGATGTCGATGCCGTCAACATGAGTTGTAGACAATTGCAAGAACTCGATCTTCCCGTGCTGGCCTCATAGAAAATGAGTAAACGTTACAGAATCGGCCACTGAGCACGGGAAGGGCCATAGTGTAGCAACTGGTCTTTAAAAATAGATAGAGGTGCAAAATATCAAAAGATTAATAGATTTCACATCCTTTAGTTACATTAATCATAATATAGGCAATTTGCAACTTTTCTGACAATAGTTATAATATTTTTTTTTTCATTTCTTGGATATGTCTTTTAAAACAGTGTTGATGCGGGTCGATCTTCCAAGTTGTGACTGTAGGAAATATAGAAACGACGGAAAAAAGCGCGAATTTCATCTTTCGTCTTCAGTTGACGATTATGGCTTTACCAAAATTATGATTGCCAATGTAGGTAGTTTATAGGTGTAGTCCTTAGTTTCACTTCCTAAGCGACAATTAATAGAAGGTAATCCATATGCCATATCCTGATCGCATAAAAGAATTGACGTTTTTACATTGCGAGAAAGTATAAATAAAAATTGATTCACTAACAAAACTCTCAAAAAACCTAAAGAAATTTCCTTTCATATTTACTTCTGAAAGCAAATAAAACTTCCTAAACTGTCCGAAACAATTTCGCGCGTATTGATAGAAAAGTGTATCGATTGAGGATTTCTAGAATTGCTTCATGTGTAAATAATAATAATAAATAATAAGAAGGTAAGAAGAAGAAGAAGAAAAGAAAAAGAAGAAGGAATATTAAAAATAAAAGAAGAAAATTTTTGTTCTTTGTAGGTCATATACGACAATTTGCCGTACAAATGGAATTGAATAAATTATACAAGAATTGTTACAATTACCATGGTGAGCATCGCTCTAAATTAAATAGGTAACAAAAAATAAACAAATAGTTTTTAAACAGTGTTTTACCCAGTTGCTCTCATGAGTTGTATTGCATCCATGGATGGAGGCCCTCTGCATAATTCTATTAGTCCTAGAAATAAGACTCACAGAAGTGCCACTGAGTCACATTTCATATTCATACATGGAATCTGGGTTCTAAACAAAAATTAATGTTGTTGGTTGTCCAGTGGCATGTTCGAGATTTAGTGTCCCCAAAACCTTGGAAGAGTGAAATGATTTTTGTAACGTATGTTTGAAATATTGTGTATGTATATTACAAATTACAATAATTCAAAAGAACTTATACTGTCACTTGTTCAAGTTGATTAAGTAAGGCCAGTAAGTGGCTCAAACGACTAAAACTTCGACTATGAGGAGGTTGATGTTCTTATTAAAGAGTAATGATTCTTTGGGAGACAATCTGTATTTGCAATTGTATCATACAAAACTTGAATTGTACAAAAATTTCCAAAGAAATAGCCCTGATTTACTTCATCATACACAGAGAATGGAAAGTAGGCCTGAGATCTGATCCATCACCAGGATATACGTTTGGTTATTTCTTTGCAATCTTGATGCCCCATTTCTTCTGCCATGGGGTTCATATTTAAAACTTACAGCCGCTACTTTGCAATACAAACAATTTTGAAAAATTTAATCATTGTCAAGTCATGTATTGTGATACAATGATTAAAATTCCGAAGATCAGATCGCGGATCAGATCTTGGATCGGATCGATCGGGCCGGGGTGGGCCTGATCGGGCCGGTCGGGCCGGTCGGGTCGGGTTTGGTCGGGTCGGGTCGGAGCGATAGACCAGACCAGATCACTGGAATCTGATCTAATGTGATCTGATTTTGATCCGACTCGAAACTGAATTGACCTGATCTAATCTAACCTGACGTGACGTGATCTTGACCTGACCTGACCTGGATTCAGACCCGACATGACCAGACCAGACCATGTTAGTCAGGACAGGTCAGGGAGTCAGATCAGACCAGACTTTATCGATGATCTGATTCGATCTTTGTTTCATTAATGATAGTAATTCAAATGAATAAATCAATTAATTGAACAATATTATAAATGTAATAAATAATAACAGCTAACAATAAATAATAATCATCTCAAATCATTTATGAAATATAATGTGATATTAGTAGACACAAAGTATCTATCATATTTTTATTAACTTACGCATAATAAAAACTAGGTAGATATTTGAATTAGTATCAAGTTTGCTTAGTATCAAACATCACTAGATCCATTTTTATATTCACTGCTTCATTGGTTCTAAACTGATCAATCTGTATGAAAACTATTACGTAAATGTGGAAGGAGAAAGCAATATTATCTGTCAAACTTTATAACCTGTGATTAAGTACTGTTAGTATCGTAATGTTTACAACCCATATATCAATAATCTTCCTAAACGTTCTATGAATGGATTGACAACTTTGATACTACAATCATTTCATGCTCTTGCCATGTCCAAGAGTGCTGAGTTGTCCATGCCTGTAATAAAAGTAACTTTAGTGGCTATATACCCTTGAAGGAGTCATGCCTGAATTGACAATGAAAGAACAAATTTTGTAACCGGATATTGGTCATTTTGATCACAAAATCCATCGAAATGTTGGACAGTCTTCTACAATGTATTACAATGGAAATGATTTAATGTTTCACAAAACAATTAATATTTTCAAGTCATTTAAAAAAACTTCGATAATTGCTCAGTTTAAATATAGTTGTAATGCTGCTTAACATGGCACAAGTGAAGAAATTAAATTTCCATGTCTCTGAATCATGATAATGAATGTGAAATTAACACAATGGTGCGTTATGTTCACTGGGCAATACTTGCATGGAAATGTTGGTGAATGGTGTAATGTTAAAAATTGTCATACAGACAATTTTTTTTATTGTTCTTTTCTCTCAAAGTTATTTTTATTGTTCTGCCATTCTCTTCAGTAAAGCAGTTTATTACCAGAAATCTGGGTCACCCTGTTTCACTCTAGACTCATCAGTTACACTTTTTCCTGTTACTGGCATTTGAGAAGTTCTTTATGACAAGTAGGTTCCTCTAAATTTGCACACTGTCATTCTTCACTCTTGGTAGTACAGTTATTAAAAATACCAAAATCTGTGAATATTTGATAAGTTTAGAGATGCTTTTTTCAGAATCCATGCCTCTCTGCCATAATATACAAGGTGGGAACTGAGAAGCTAATATGTTGTACTAATTTTTTCAAAGTCTTCTGCTCAAAGGTAAGTTTTATACGTTAAATGAGATCCTTGTTCCCTTCTCTGAGGTAATTAGGGTAGTTTTGTGGTCTTCTCTTTATGGGCACCAGGAATATTTTATTAATACATATAAAAATCTGAACTCTAACATTTATAAATAGATTGCTTTTTACTCACGCAATTTGCATGTTTATCATATCATGCATATTGAATCTAATAATTTCATTAATAATTATGATACTTATTAACAATGTTCAAAAGCAGTTCCAAATAATAATAATAATAATAATAATAATAATAATAATAATAATATTTATTGAGTCACAAATACAATTTCCAACGTATATGACGTGAGTCAGATATGGCAGAGTGAAGTTACATTTAGGCCAGAGTTCTTCTCGAACCGCTGCTGAGCAATCTCCCGGTAGCCTGCTACCTGGGACCCTTGTTGCCAGCGGCACATGGCTGATGGTATTCTGAAATCACTTCCAGCTTTGTCCCAGAATGGAGCTTGTTTGGACAGGAACGACTTAAGCGAGACTCGCACGCCAGATGAAGAAAGTGTACCAACACAAAATGAATCTAAGTGAAATTATTTTTATTTTTATTTCTACTTTCAACTGTATTTTATCATTAAAAAAGTGAATATACAAAGGTTGACACACATTGTATACTACCCAGTTAATTTGTGTACATTCCCAGTGAATTGTAGCCTGAAACCAATAACACATCCACAATAGTATTTTGTGTAATCGTTGGTGCGACATCTTCTGCGTTTGTGATTGTTTCCAGTTCCAACTGATCCACGCATCTTCTGAGTTCCAGGTGGTGGTGTGTGTTTGGTCACTGATAGTGATCGTAGTGGTTTTCTTTGTATTTCTTCTTTTATAACGACACGCTAGCTCTCCCTTGGTACTTTATTTTCGAATACTGTTCTATTTTGATTAGAATTTCATTATAACCCCCATTAAATTACAAAATTTTGGCTTATATTTTTTAATGTCCTGTTAACTGACCAAACATGTAAATGACAAGTTTTCACAAACGTTAAGAGAAACCCTAGGATAGGTGGAGAAAAATTTAGTGTTGAACTGCAACTGATTTAAATCTTAATATTAGTGCATCTACTGGTCAAAAATGTGTGTGTTATAGTGGATGTTTTTGTAGAACTGCCAAGAGCAAACAATTTATTAATCTGGTAAGGAAAGGGATAAAGTATGCAAACTATTACAAGAATTGTTCAATAGAGTACTGAAAAGTTTTTATTTACTGATGAAATTAAATTCATTGTTCTTCTAGAACACGCCAAAAAAGTGTGGAGGGAAAAGAATTCTGAACAGGAAGAAAATGCTTCCTTCAGTCAAACATGGTGATAGTAGGTGGATCATGAAAGTTATATTAATCTACTTAAGAATTTACCATCCAGCATTGAAAAATTGGGACTAACAAACAAAGTTATATGCTTCTTTTTCATGCAAAATAATGACCCTATATGGCCCTAGATTCTAGGTTGTGATATTGTATAAATAAGTACTCAAAATACATGGTAACTCCTCCACAGTCTCTGAATATTAATCTAATTGAACATTTATGGAGTTGTCTCAAAAAGAAATATCACTTCAAAGCAATTTCTAAAGGCTGCTATTTTGGAAGAATAGGGAAAGATTGGGTCGGAGGTCCCCACTAACGTTAAACTAATAGATGTATTTCTTCACAGCAGTATTGCCAAGATACATCAAATGAAATTTCAAAAGGAACTATAAAATTACATTCAAACACATAAAGTTTAGGCTCTGAAGTACTACTCTTATTTCATTCATAAAGAATGATAAGATATAAAATAGATTCTCACTGATACGTTTACCAAAGAATTTAAAACTACATACTGAGCCAAAGCCCTCAAAAATTAGTCGAACATTTATGAAAAATGTTTTTCTGTTACGGTACACTTCTGCCATAATACCTTCAGGAAGTAATTTTCATGAGTGTTCCATCTATGCAAATCTGATAACACCAGGAAACGCCAGTTCCGCTTGGGCGTGAACTTCTTTAACTTTGTTGCTGCTCTGCAAAGTTCCAAGAAGCATGCAATTTCTCACTTGACTTCCGAGGATAGCTGTCACTTCTTGAACCACTTTGCAAACACTTCTGACTGGCTGACCATGAATGTCACCATTATCTCCTCTGTGAAATATTTATTTTGAATCATATTACTGCAGTAGGAAACACTCAAACTTCATACTTATAAATTAATTAATTTCACCTAAGAAAATAATTATTATAATATTATAAAATTTTATTATGCTAAGCCAACTACCTGGTAAAGCAGTCTGTGGCCTACAATCTTAATGTCAATAATAACTTGAACACCATTGGGATATTGGCAACCCTGCAAGTCCCCCATCAAATACATTCCGAATTAGAGGAAACAACACATCAACAGTGGATTTCAAAAATCGGTAGCGACATTGAAATTCGCGGTCCTGAAATCTCTCTATAGGATTCTGTACATCCCGGATATAACGGCGAGGCATTCGTCGACGCTGCTCTTCTTCCTCCTCCATTTCTTCCATGGATTCATAGAATTCTCAGCAATTCGTTATCCATTATATCAAACGGAACTGATTGGCAAAATGCACGAAAGGTTATGTTGCAGTGTATAAAAAAATAATAGTCCGAAACATTAAACAATAATTCGCCGTGTATTCGATAGAGTAGTCCATAAAGTATGCTCGGTTGCCGTAAATCAAGAGTAGTGTGCAAAGAGTCAAGCAAAGTCGGTGTAAAATAGAAATTTACTTCAACAACAACGCACAGAGGGATAAAATCACAAGTAAACCAGGTTAGGAGCATCGCCATGGGCGGCTGCTGGCGTGCACTTTGCGACCGCCGCTAGCTGAAAGCCGCTGCTATACACGAGTGGGCCTGCCAGCCGCTGGAAGCAGTTCGAGAATCGCAAATTCGAACTCTGAAAGCCTGCTACTCTTGGCAGGCCCCTGGCAGCGGTTCGAGAATACGGCCCTCAGCCTCGTAGGGCTGATAGTTTAGGAGATACAGCCATTTAAAGATTTCAATTTCGTTTACACACTAAAAACTAATTAAAACTACCATGTCCTAACTAAAGCTTTTCTTCCATTTTTTGTAAACTAGCCAAATTATGAAAACCTAAGTCAAAACTTCGAAACAACAGGCGATTCCTCCTAACTGCTATGGAAATTCTTCAGTCTTTCGTGTCGAGCTTATAGTTTAGGAGATACAGCCATTTAAAGATTTCAATTTCGTTTACACACTAAAAACTAATTAAAACTACCGTCCTAACTAAAAATATTATTTTATCAACAATTATGATAAAGAACTCTTCCATTTAGAGCATTTTTTGTAAATTCGGCTAAAATTATGAATAACCTAGGTCAAAACTTCGAAACAAGAGATGATTCCTCCTAATCCACAAGGTATCGGAATTTTAGTCTGTAGGGCTGATAGTTTAGAGATACAGCCATTTAAAGATTTCAATTTCGTTTACACACTAAAAACTAATTAAAACTACCGTCCTAACTAAAAATATTATTTTATCAACAATTATGATAAAGAACTCTTCCATTTAGAGCATTTTTTTGTAAATTCAGCTAAAATTATGAAAAACCAGGCACATTTCAAATGCTGAAAACGGTGCGTTATTATTTCATCAACATGCATCTACTTCCATGCAAGACATTAGCCATTAACCTGGCGGTTAGGTTAGGCTAGGTTAGGTTAACTCATAATACGGCTAATGTATTGCGCTTTAACGTGATGGAACGTGAAAAAAGAAATTCGGATTTATTAATTTCAATACACTATCTACCTCGCGGCGTCATCTACGTAATTATTTTTGACCAATAACTCTCGGATGCTACTTATCGTCCGCTTTTGAACTAATGGGCATTGTTTATATGTTGCACTCCGGCACCATGACAACCAGCGTCTTTTTGCTAATAGTGTTATTTTTAATGAAATTCGCTGAATTTCATATTGGTGACAATCTGGTATGTCACAGTATGGTGTGCCATTTATCGACGCAGATTAATTGGTCTTTTGTTTTTCAAAGAAACAGTAACGGCGGATACGTATCACAATTAATTGAGAAATTAATTTTTATTAAATTTTAATTAGTTAATTATTTGTAAAGTAAACTTATTCAATAATAATAAAAACAAACATTTGTTCTGCGAATCTGAATTTATAATTTATTTATATTTATTTAAAATAGAAAAGTATAAAACATACACATTTTTGGAGCGTATGTATCTTGTTATGAAACTAAAACAAGCAAAGTTTACTATTACATTTATCTCTATGTACATTTTACATGGCAAGTTTATTTCATTTTCAAACAATATACGACTTGACAATTCAATTTTCTTTCGACGCCAAACAAGGTGGCGCGTGTCTTTCTCTTTGAACTCGGCGGTTACCTGCTCTCCTCCTCAGGGTAGTGTTAGTGGAAGAGAGGATTAAGCGTACTTCCCGTCAGTTTACCTGCTTGAAACCACCAGCCGCTATCCGACCCGCTCAAACATGGTTGCCAGTGCAATTTGCTCTGCCTGCTGTGGGTTGCGTTTTGTCCTGATCACCCAGTATCTTTGATACCGGTGAATAAGCTGATAAATCATTTAATTGTCAATAATTTTACAGGAGAGCAAAAACCAACTTTTAACTGAATTAAATCAGGAATTAATGATATTCAAACAAAGATGATATTCAAACGAAACTATTTGTGTGTAGGTGTTTTGTCTGACATATTATTAATCCCTGATTTGCAGTATTAGTTTAAAGTTGTTTTCTGCTCTCCTGTAAAATTACGTTTTTTGACTTATCAGCTTATTCGCCGGAGTCAAAGATATAAAACCCGCGATGTCACTGCCATGAGAAAGCCTGCAACTTGACAGGCGAAACGTCGGCCTTCCAGCTCACTACACGGCGTCACCCGGACAGCCAAGAATCCATCGAGCATCGGCCAAATCGGACTTTTAGTACGGGTATGTAATGCAATTAACAACATTTCAGCTATTTTCTATAAAATATATTAAAAAAGCATATAAAAAATAAATACATTGGGATGGCTTTGAAACAATGTGGACAGCTATCGCGTAATATTCAAAAACCAAACTTTTTTCTCCGCTTTGGACAATGAAATGTTCCCACCGGGACGACGTATGTATTTGCATTTGTCTCGAGCACGCCTGTAGTCGCCTGTGAGTAGAGCGCGTCGTATGTTCGCCAAACAACCGGCTGCGCTGATTTGGGTCACCTAGAAAACATGAATAAATAATTTTTAATTTGTTGCGTCTACATCTTGACGCAACCCGTCTTCAAGCCTCTTAAGGGGCGTTGAGCGCTTTGCACTTGGGAGTAATCCTCCATTAATGTGCTTTTTACTTTTAATAATTGTCAAGTCTCGTCACGTCGCAGTCAGTCAGTGCCTTTTATCCCTTCGGCCAGGGGCTCGGCGCCGTTAGATCCCGGGGTTCCTGGCCGGTCACCCAACCACGAACCCGCGAGTCTCGAATGCGCTTAACCTTCGTGACTTATATGCAGTTCAAACTTTACAAACTTACAGTGCTGACTTAATATATGCAGTTCAAAGATTAATCTCAAAAGAATCAGAAGATTCGTTGCGCTATGCACAAGTCTTTTAACTCTTTCACATATACTACACAGAGAGAATGGAAATTACTGGATCCAACCCTGATATTGAAGATTGAAATTTCGATTGTAAAATAGTTTTTCAGGGTCCTTGAAATGAAATAATGTTTTTTTATCATGGTTATTTGTCTCTATAGTTGGATGTGTGTCACGAATACTCCAGAAAATTGGACGTTTTGGAACTGTTAATTTTGTACCTGAATAGGATAAAGGTTGCATTTGCCATAACTACGATAATTTAAGATATTTTAAAAACGCGCGAGATTAACATTTGAAAAACTAAACATTTATGTTTCCGAGTTGTAGAAAACTTATTTGCAACTGTAAACGAACTGCAGTTTTGATTTTTCTGCATTGCTAACAAAATAGTCTCACTCTCACCTCTACTACCACAACAAACAAAAGGAGAGCTCAACAAAACGTGCGCAAAGTGACATTTACTTCCAGAAGAAAATCAAGGGTCCATCTCAGAATTGGCTGAAACTGGACAAAAAAACCTGATTGAGGGGTCATTGACCCGAAAGCTGAAGAACATTACTTGCTACAGGCAAATTAAGTCTTATTTAAAGTCCTGTTATATGTACATTTCATTCGAGGTTTGACTGAATTGAGAGACCTAGACATATTGTTATCTTAATATCAGTTAATTGCATATTGTTCATTTTCAATGGAGTTTGCGATTGACGATTTGAAATGCAAAAATGTTTTGAAACCGTTTTTCCTTCGTTAACTATTAATTTTGTATTTACATAACCAATTTGAATCTTTTGAAATCGTCCTATTTATTGTTTCTTTTTTGCAAAGAATATTTATGTGATGGACAAACAGAACTGTTCTTCCATTTTGAATATTTATTTATTTTTACGTCAAAAAAGCAGTTAAAAACTGCGTATGACGTGCTATGGGGAAAAGTGAATTGTATGCACATTTTCAAAATTCTGTGATCCCTTCACGAAGTCATATACTACTTAAATTTTGAAAGGAAAAAAAAACCAACTCGCATGTAATAATATCTATTTTCAAGGATAAATAAGCAATAAATTTTGGATTCTTATCCATTATGTCCTTCGTCAAGGAATAATACTTCCTGCCGCGACAACATGGAAAGGATAATTTGAATAATTGTATTTCCCACTGAATTCTAGAAGCCGTGCGCAGAAAATGAAGTTACATTTATGTCCAGAATCAAAACAAGGGTCCATCTCAGCATTTGCTCAATGGATCAGGGAAACTGGACAAAAAACCTGATCGACATGGGGGTCATTGACCCGGAAGCTGTAGTAAGTTGTTACAGGTTGTTTATACTCATTTATACAGTCCAAACGGTAAATAATGCATTATGTATCATTGTTAAAATTAATGTTACTTTTCTTGTGATGCACAGTATAGTCTCTAATTGTATAGAAAGAGTTATGCAGCAGAAACGATTTCACTTGGGATTTAAACTTTTCTATCGAATTTAATCGTTTAATGTCATCTGGCAAAGTGTTGTAAAATAATGTACACGTATTGTATGTGAATTTTTTGTAACGAGCTGTTGATATAGACGAAGGAACAGCAAGAGGTAGGAGCAATACTCACCGAGCTGCAGGACTCGATGGCCGAGAGCAGGCACTGCACGACGCCGCAGCCGTGCATGACGACGCAGTTGATGGGGTCGCGCGACAGGGTGTAGAGGCAGCGGCAGGCCTGCTGCAGCAGCGACGCGCACTTGGTGGACAGGAAGCTGCTCACCACCTGGATGACGCGCGTGCGCCCGAACTGTCCCATGTTGGCGCGCACGTAGCAGCAGTTGGCGATGGCGGAGCACAGCTCGCGCCGCATGGGGTCGTCGCCGCGCTCCTGCGCGATGAGCGACAGCCGCCGCACGATGCCCTGCTCCGTCATCACCTTCAGGTTCTCGTAGTCCAGCGCCACCTGCGCGCACCACCGCCCCACCGCAACAACTGAGTCAGCGGGGAGTTCTAGTTGACATGGACATAATTGAAGGGCCGGCGGCGCTAGCCGAATTCGTTTACTACGCTCCGTGAAGTCACGAATGTTAAGCGCATTCGAGACTCGCGGGTTCGTGGTTGGGTGACCGGCCAGGAACCCCGGGATCTAACGGCGCCGAGCCCCTGGCCGAAGAGATAAAAGGCAGTGACTGACTGCGACGTGACGACACTTGACTAATATTAAAAAAATAATAATGCAATAATGGAGGATTACTCCCAAGGGCAAAGCGCTCAACGCCCCTTAAGGGGGCTTGGAGACGCGTTGCGTCAAGGAGTGGACGCAACAAATTTAAAAAAAAAGGCGTTGTCATTGTCGACAATAGTATTTATTTCAATAAGAGCAGCTTTCGATGGATTAGCCATCATCATCAGTTTTCTGATACAAGAAAAATATAAAATTAGAATTAACATAGTTACCTAATTTAAGAAACATCTTAAGAAATGAAAGGAGAAGAATTAAAGAAAGAAAAGAAAGAAAGAAAGAAACCTTCTTTCTTTATAATAAGAAAGGAGAACAATTAAAGAAAGAAAGAAAGAAAGAAACCTTCTTTGTTTCCTTTCTTTAATTCCTTTTTAAGATGTTTTTAAATTATATAAATTATTATATTATAAAGATCTAACTCTCCGCCCCCTTCTTTCTTTATTCTTTCTTTTCTTTTCTTTAATTCTTCTCCTTTCATTTCTTAAGATGTTTCTTGAATTAGGTAACTATGTTAATTCTAATTTTATATTTTTCTTGTATCAGAAAACTGATGATGATGACTAAGCTATCGAAAGCTGCTATTATTGAAATAAATACTATTGTTGACAATGACAACGCCTTCAATCATTTCAATTACGCAACAACAATACTACTCGCGCACCTTTTCTTGAACGATGGATTAAAGAAATGCGGGCGGAGTGGGGGTAGTGGTTGCAAAGTCGGCCACTAGAGTATTACAGCAATGCCAACCTCTGGAAAACCAAAGACAATCTGCTACGTGTGCGGCCAGGTCATCGCTCTGGGTAGGCGACAGCGGGAACAGTAGATAGGAGTTTTAGGTGCCTTCCTTGAAGGTCCTGGACCTGCCTCAGATATTTCTTTAGATATGGTACTGAAGCTGAACAAAAGTTCTTGACTATGAAAGCAACTAGCTTTGACTAGCTTGTGTTTCGCGCCATCGAAGTTTTAATGCTTGGAATGTTCTCATCAGTGCTCGCTGCGAGCTTTTGCCTTCAACTGTTTGTTGTTCAAGGGAAGCAAGGTCATCGTTCAAGACAAGTTGCGCGAGTAGTAATAGTAATATTACGGAGTGTATATATATATGTAATGTATTTTTATCACTATGATCTCACGTGTAAATATTTGTAAAACCGTATATTTATTTTTCTATTGTGATTTCTTCTGTTAACAATATAACCATTGTAAGGTTGAGAAAGTAAAGCATAATAATAATAATAATAATAATAATTAATAATAATAATAATAATAATATTATTATTATTATTATTATTTTTTTAGACATTACGAGTATTTGAGAATATTTTGTTGTTGTTTTTTTGTTTTCTAAAATTGCAAATATTGCACGCACTATTATTACACGAAACTACTAAAATTTTGAAAAAATGTAGTTGACTTTAATGAAAAAACTAATTATGAACAACAAATTTAATTTGAAGGAAAAATCTGTCTTCAATTTTATTGTCGTAGGAAGACGCCGAAAAAATTCAAATTTTTGGAATTTTCGAAAATTCTGAGTTACCCGCGAAAATCAACCCTATGTCACCGTTATAAGTGTATTTTATTATATTCTTACGAGAAATTTAAATTAAAAATTAGGAGCCGTTTTTTGAGAAAATTTTGAAAATGTCCGGGGGTCTTCATGTAAAGTCCCCCCAAATTTTATAGAAAGTTTTTCACAATTTCAAAGCTTCAATTAGAAAGGATCGTACGCATGGTAATATTCACAGACGGACAGAACTTTTGAATGAAAAAAAAATCTTTTTCGGTATCACGGAACCCCAAAACGTGCATTTCCGTTGAAATCTCGAAATCGATATTTCCGCGCCCTTACATACCTATCTCTATACTACGTATATTACTCTGTACATTCGAACGTATACGAGATAGTAAAAATAATCCTTTTGCTACTGCCATTGTATAATGCTGTCATTTGTTGGCTGCAACCAGTTGTACCATAATACTCATTAGTCATTACGATACAGATTTCATTATGATGCAGGTTATTGACCAATCAGAGAGAAATTTACAAACCAAGTATTGACACATAATGAATCTTTCAGAAACATTCTAGAAAATATTTCGTTAGATTGTGTACATTTTATGCTTGTCCGTTTTAAATTCTCTTATAATAAGATAAAAATAATAATAATAAAATAGTAATCAATAATAATAAAAAATAAAAGTTTTATTAGTAGTATTTTTTCATAGAATATTATTTAAAATAAATGGGATCGCAATTTCACTTTGATCCCGTTTAACTAGCACAGTACTCCCTCACAGGCGAACTGATAACCACAGTCACGTGCGACAGCATGCGAGGGTTAGGTGGCCTTGGCTGAATCCTACATGTCAACTCCCACGGAACGATTCAATGTAAAAGTTTAACTTATAAAAATCATAGAAAAAGCACCGTATGAAACTCGATGTAATGGGTATTAATACACTCGTGTGAATTTTACAATACTTGCTCGTACCTTGCTTGTGTAATATCACACTCGTGTTTTAATATCCATCATTACATCATCGTTTCATACTGTCCAATAAACCCCCCCCCGGCCCGCTCGCCATTCTACTCGCTCGTTCCTCGCTCGTGTCGTAGTATCACCCTCGTGTTTTAATGCCCATCATTACACCATCGTTTCATACTGTACTATTGTCCCATAAAAGAAGGTAAGAAACGAAAACTCTGGGCCTCTTGGGGGGGGGGAGAAAGCCTTGGCTCCGCTCGCTCCATCCTACTCGCTCGTTCCTCGCTCGTGTCGCAACATCACCCTCGTGCTTTAAACGTGACCAACCTCCCCGACGACGGCGAGCGCCGCGGTGAGCAGCTCGGCGTCCGTGTTGTTGAGCAGCTTGACGAGCAGCTCCAGCGCGCCCGTCAGCTCCCGGATGAGCTCCCCGGAGTTGTGCGCGCGGGTGACCGTGGGCTTGATGGCCCACAGCGCCTGGATCTGCACCTTCCTGTGCTTGTTGCGCAGCAGCGACCACAGCAGGCGGACGCCATCGTGCTCCTCGATTATTTCCATCCCCTGCGAGACAGATGCCGGTAGAGGAATTTCTTTAAACGAAAATGAATACTGAATTTCGCAAACAATTGTTAACCCTACCAAGGTGTAATCTAACTGACTACTTTGCGTTCAAATAATGAAAAACTAGGTTTTACAACGAAACACTAAATTTAACCCTTGGTTACTCGCGCTGGCGTACTTTGTACACTGCTGGAAGTGTTATCACTCTAGGTCTCAGATAACATGAAAAATTTTTCAACATTGGACATTTTGACGTTCTGCGTCCTTTAAAAATATTTTAATGTAGATATAAATTAGTTCAAAATTAGTACAAAATTGTGGTATTTTTAGTTTTTTATTTCATGTGTCATTCTTGTGTGAGTATACTAACTTAAGTTATCGCACCCCTACACCACCCTTAAAAATCCACCGCCCTTAAAAATCCACGGCCTCGGTCGGGTTTGAACCCGCGAACTTAGATAAAACAGTCCCGTTAGACCATAGTCACGAATTCGAGGCTACTTTGTTAGCAGATACTCTATGTCCTTTGAATGAACGACCAACCACTCAAAGGGAAGGGAATAGATCACCACCCAATGGCCAGGCATTCTGGGCTGATTGGCAGCGGGATACCCGACTCAGATTGGACAGTGGCAATGTGAAACACTCATCAAAAATCGCCAAAAAGTGTATTTCCGACAAAAACTTGAACTTTTGGGACCTTTCTACAAAATCAAAAGAATTCGAAGTATTTGCAGAATCTGATGAAGCGATTATTGGAAAGTACAAGCAAATTCGATCTATAAGTTTGTGATGCATCACAAAAAGTATGGAGCTTACTGTAAATGTTAATGTTTCTTTAGAATGTTCTTTAATATCACAGTTCAATTGACATCCTTTCATATTCCAATCAACGAATAAATTTTGAAAGCAAACATATTGCTGTAAACTAAAGGAATATTCGAAATAGATTCTTTTTTGTCGGATATGTTTCATATCTTTGCAAAACGCACAACCAACCACAAGACGTCACCATGACTGTTCTTGCGGCAACTGAAGCAAGAACCTTTAGAGCAGGTTGGTTATCTCGGCGAAAGATTTTCAGGCAAATTTGTGGGATAGGTGTCGCATTGTAGTCTCTTGTCTGAGTTTGTTGGTCATTTCGATACAGAGAACACTCACCACAATCGTGTGAATGTGTCCGTATCGCGAAGACGCAATTGGGTACATATATAATGTTGAAGAACTTCAGCTTTCGGGTCAATGACCCCCATCTCGATCGGGCTTTTGTCCAGTTTCCCTGATCCATTGAGCAAATGCTGAGATGGCCCCTTGATTGGCTTCTGGACGTAAATGTAGCTTCACTATGCTCACGTTTTGGTAAGCTTTCCTTTCGCTTGTAGTGGTAGTAGAGCTTAGAGTGAGTTTATATTTTATTAGCAATGCAGAAAAATCAAATCTGTTCGTTCGTTTACCGTTACAAAGTTTTCTATAATTCGGCAACGAAAATATCTAGTTTTTGAAATGTTAATTTCGCGCTTTTTTAAATTTATTATTATTATTATTATTATTATTATTATTATTATTATTATTATTTTCATCTTTGAACTTTAATAGTTAAATTGTTGGGAAGGAATTCTGAAACTCAAGAAAGCGTGCCCAGATGATTTTCTCCCCCATACGTCACATACTCTTTTAATAATATAATATAATTTTAATCATAACAATTTTTTACTGTTTTTGACTAAGTAAATAAGAAGAAATACCTCGGGGTTTAGTGCCATTCTTCCCAAGCATTGCGCAGCTGTGGCCACAAGATCCGGATATGGGTCGGTGAGCATCCACACGATCTTCTTCAGCACCCCTGACTTCACGATCGAGTTTCTCGACGACTCCGCCTTCGCCATTTCCGCCAAACCCCCAACGGCGTGCGACTTCAGCGCTACGTCCACGTCATCAATAAAGCTGGACCGAAAATTTAAAAAAAGCATCATCCACAAGTAGTGAATTAGTTCATGCCTTATTTTATGTGGCGAGACTCGGGCCCTCAGGCCCGCTTGCGTCTAAATACGCAAATTTCGCTACGCTCCTTTCACCATCTAGCGGAGAAAGGAGGTATTATCTTGGGCGACGAAACAGGCGGATCTCAATTTTGCTCAGAGGCTTCTCTTAGGCAGTAAATCTACTATACGGGATAGCCGGCTTTACTTCCCCTCCGCAGGAAGGCGTACGAAGGATTTTTTCGCTCTTAAAACTCCACGGCCTCGATCGGGTTTGAACCCGCCAACTCGGGTACAACAGTCCGGTACGCTGACCGTTATACCACCGAATCCGCAATTTCATTACATATAAATATGAATACATGTTTTTTTCTCGGGAGATGGTGGTGATTTTCCCCCGCCGAATGGCGAGATCCGGCGCCGACCTACCGTCGGCTAGTGGGGTTTCCCCCTAAGCAGGACTCTCCCACCAGGGGGGCACCGCCCCAGCCGGGACAAGCTCTAAGCTCCCGACCGGTCTCCCGGAATATGTAATAGTGTAGTGTAGTGTGTGTGTAAGGGGAGAGAATAGGACAAGGAAGAGGAAGGAAAGATCGCCCAAGGTTCGTGGTCCGTTTGTTAGGGTACTGCTCCGGCATTCGCCTGGTGTTGATCGGAGAAACCACGGAAAATTACCGATCAGAGTAGCCGGCCGTTAGAATTCTCCTCCAGACAGCGACTGTATTCGACCTAGCTGAAAAGCTAGTGTCGACAATCCTGCCGCCGTGGGGAGTGGGAACCTAGGACCTCCCGGTCCTCACCGAATGAGCAGCGCGGTGGCGCCCAGCTCCTGGTAGGCGCTCACGTTCTCCAGGGCGACGGCGCTCTTCCAGAAGGCGCCCAGCAGCGCGGTGGCCCAGCTCTGGTCGCCGTCCGCCGCCGCCGCCGACAGCCCGTCGCGCAGCAGGCGCACCAGCAGCTCGAGGCCGCCGTGCTTGCGGATCATGTGGCGCACCGTCTCGCAGCCGTCCGCCGCGCGCATCAGCGCGCTCGCCGACGACCACGCCAGCCGCGCGTCGCCCTTCTGCGCCCGCACACACACACGTCCCTGCTCACTAGAGAATCCGCTGCTGTTGGGTTGTGGTGGTGGTGGTAATAGTGATTGTGCTGGAGACCACCGAGTGAATTAGCGACCACGCTGAGAACCACGTGAGCCGCCCGTCGCCCTTCTGCGCTCGCGCGCGCCACACACACACACACACACACACACACACACACACACACACACACACGCCCTTGCTCACGAGAGTATCCGCTGCTGGGGATTGAATTGATTGATTGTTTGCGATTCCGAGCGCGTCAACTACTGAGGGCAATAGTCCCATAGGAGTAGTGCATGTTTTCCTTCGGGAGGTGGCGGTGATCTTCCCCCACTGGTTGTGAGATCCGGCCCCGACCTACCGTCTACTAGCGTGGTTTTCCCCAACCAGTTATCTCCCACCTGCGTGGCACCGCCCCAGTCGTGGCAAGTTCTAAGTCCCCGACCAGTCTCTCGCCATGTGTGGTAGTGTACGTGGGTGTGTGTAAGGGGAGAGGATAGGACAAGGAAAACGAAGGAAAGATCGCGCGCGGTCCGTGGCCCATTTTTTAGAGAACAGCTCCGGCATTCGCCTGTTGTTGATCGGAGAAACCACGGAAAATTACCGATCAGAGCAGTCGGCTTCTAGAATTCTCGCCCATACAGCGATGAATTCAACCTAGCTATTTAGCTAGTTTCAAAATGCCTTGCACCGGCGGGTCTCGAACTGTAGGTCCTCCCGGACAGAGGCACTGCAGTGACATCAATTGATGCCGGGAGTCCCCTGAGACTGTCAGAGTCATGTGACACTTCCTTGCACCTTCCCTCTCGGTGCTATCCGTGCGGAGTTGTGAAGGGTCCGTGCGGAGCGCAGTGCTACCACCAGTTGCATCTGGCACGGCGACCTCTCCAGCGACGCTAAGTTGAATTCAATTAAGTACAGTTTCTTTTCAAAGAATTAAAAAAAATATTCTTAGCAAAATTATGACTGGAATCTCTATTAGTAATTTATTTACAGTCTTATAACTTCATTTAATTTGTTTCAATTCGCGTCGAAATGAATTATAATTTATCTGTCTGCTGATTATTGAGATTCGGTCACAATGTGACCCAATCTCAATAACCAGCAGACAGATTATTACATCAGGTCAAGAACCATTGAATATTATAATTTATGTTATTACTGTTATATTAATGAGGCTCTGAGATGACTCATGGGCAGCGTACAAGCTTCCCGGGTTCGATTCTTCGTTGAGGTGAAAATAAAGTTGTAGCGTTCTTTTAAAATCGTCCCATTTTATGTAGCTGTGTGACGAAGAAAAGCTCAAGCAGGCGGATCTTGCTAGTGACGGTGAAGAGAATACGTCATGTTCGCCTCATGTCGCTCTTACCCCCAAGCATGGGAATTTAACTTGGCACAAACATGGGGGACACCGGAAGCTGACCGGAAAAGTCAGTCTACCGACCCTATAACGCCAAATACGTACATACTATATATATAAGGAATACATATTATATAAGGAATACGGTTGATCCCGGGTTTAGGGTGGCACGGTTCCTTTGGTTCCTTTTATGATTCATTATTTCTCGCGATTTCTATGTTTATAGTTGCGCGGTTCACTATAACAACTGAATTATTTATGTTCAATGTTAAATGAGAAGAAGTCACCTGATAATTTGTTGGCGTGGAATTGTGTGTATTTTCGCATTTCAAGCCTTCTTCAAATAGGTTTGTGTGTCTACTCAGATGGAAGGTACGAATTTTCTTAAAAGTGAGTGTTCCCTTTAAAGTAAATTCCCTTACAAGTGAGGGAGTATATAAGACAACGTGAGCGCCGGAGCGACAGCGGAGGCGCGAACCAGGTCTCGAGAGCGAGGGCCGGAAGGCCCTCGCGAACGTAGCACGTTGGATCCGTCGGGTAGCGACGTGCAGTAGCACGTCGCGGAGCACTTGGTGAAAAAAATATGTTGGTTAAAGAATTGTGTAGGTTATAAAATTAAATTTGTAGCGTGAAAATAACTAATAATGAGTTCACTTAATGAAAGTACGTTGCTACGGAGATTTATACGTACATGGGGACTTTGGAGCAGGGGGTAGCTATTCTCCCGATCTACCTTTATTTTAAATAATTATATTTATTGCTGTAACATCATGAACTTAACTACACGCGACTACTACGTGTAAACAAGGATTCAGTTCATGGAGCCGATTCTCTTCTAATGAACCGAATCAGTGAATCAAAGGAACTGTGCCACCCTAAAATCGGGATTTACCAAGGAAAACAATACATTGAGAAACCACTCCAATAGAAAGTAAGGAAAAGAAATTTCAAAAATACTTACGTTCATGTTATCGAGAAGCACTCCCACAAGTCCCTCTGTCTCAATGGCTAATTGAAACAGAAGCAAACTTGAGCACTCCGAGAGAATTCCTGAAATGGGAATGGAAACTCTGCTGTTGCCTGATAGCAACACGGTTGAAACAAGTGGCAAGATTCCCGTCTTCAGCATCGCCATTTTGTTCTTGTTAAATCGTGAAACTACCCACAGGGCATCGGCTGCACACCGGCAGACGGTAACTAGGTTTCGTTCCACTGGGTGCAGGCTCTCTTCAGGGGCTACTAAAATCTCTTTGTTGACATTCAAATGTGAAATTAATATTGGAATACCACCAACTCTGCGGAGAGCTTTGGATGCTCTTCGCAAAGACCCCACGTTGCTCAAAATGGATGCGGCGCTCTCCATAATGTCTAACGAGTTCTCCTTCAAGCGATCCACGCAAATTGGAACTATTCCAAGATTGACCGTGGCTATAGCCACATTTTTATTCTTTGTTATCTTCCGAAGAAGCAATAATGCTCCCGCCCGACAACGTAGATGGTTGACCTCGCACATGTTCACAAGTTTCTCTAAGCTATCCTCTTCACACAAGGCAGTGAGATTCAATGGGTTCAGTAGGTCATACTCCTGCATGCTAGAGAGCGCTGCAACACACGCACCTTGACGGCCGTGGCTCAGAAACCTCGCAGCTTTCACAATGGCGAAGTAATCGGCTGGCATCTCTGAGATGCGCCGAGGTTTTTCTATGGGGCGCATACCCAATGTCACGTCTACTTCGGATCCTTCATCTGAAGACGATTCACTGCCAGACAAATACGCTTTCACAGTCACTATTCGTCGTTCGATGTTTGGCATGCCACTGTATCTCGACGACATTTCGAATTTTTGAAGAAACCCCTTATGACACAAAATATTAAACGCGCTTTATGGTAAATATTGACTTGTTACCTGGTGACGTATTTTTCTTTCAACTTCATTTTTTATTTCGTGCTTTTGCATCGAACAGATACACTGTACAGTTTTCGTGCAGATTGGACGTACAGAAAATGTGCAGTCCACATTGCCCGATTTTTGCGTGAAAGCTTTTGAGTGTGTTCATGATTTTAATGCAGAACGCTTAGTTGACTCAAGCGCCTCTAGCGGCAGAATCGTTCACTAACGGATTGGTTTACCCAATGCAATGATAGTCGTCCATTTCCATTTTGTGGTTGGGTGTGTCAAGATGTGTTTGTGTGACGTGATAAACTACTTCCTTTTCAATTCCCACCCTCCTATGTTTATTCTCTACTCTCCTCATGGTTATTAATATTTAATAAAGACCACACAGCCTAACGCAAGCACAGAAATACCGCCACTGAAAATATTCGGATGACGCCACCCGGTAGATACCCCTAGCGGCGCCTTGGGGCGATTAATACAGAATTCAAGCAGAAATGTAAGTACCGTGCATGTGCGAATTTGGCTTTTATACTTCTACTTTGAGAAGTTTCTGAACAGAAACTGTCTGAGAATCTGTACGAAAACTGTACCATGGTTTAAACATATGTTAAATTTTAAGTTTTCAGTTTCTCACTAGTAACGTGTCGGGCTTCAGTCATTTGTATCATTCCGAAAGTCTTGGATTTAGTGTGACTGCTAAGGATTGATTGATTGATTGATTGTTAGTCATTCCGAGCGCGTCAACTAATATGGTCATTAGTCCCGTACGTGTAGTGCGTGTTTTTGCTCGGGAGGTGGCGGTGGTCTTCCCCCGCTGTATGGCGTGATCCGCTGTAAGGCAACAATAAAAATTCTGCAAATCTAGATCTGTGCCTTTGGCAATCAAAGATAAGTGAAACAGTAACTTAGAACGACTACAAAACTTATAACACTAAAACCACTCGATAACAATAATTGAGTGACCGCTATTATCACCGTCTATTCATGTTGTTCGTGCTATAAAGACGTCTTTTGGAGCTCTCCGGGCTCATCTACAGTTAGTTTAGAAGCAGGTAGTCGTCGGCCGCATATTTTCTGGTGAACGGAGCCCGCAGCAGGTTGTGAAAGCTGTGCAACTTCGACAGATAAATGTTCTTTCTTTTATTACACTTATTAACTTTAAAATTCGACTAATTTCTTTGTATTCTATTAATTTATTTATTTCTAATTTATTAACTTTCAATTTTTATACTTTTATAAACAGTAAAGTAATAATCTTGTTTTTTTGCTTCTCAAATTGTTCTTAAGTATTCGTGCTACTTATTTGTCACCGTCATATTGTTTTTGGGTAGTACTCTAGTTGCCCAACAACTTCATTTCCATTTTCCTTCCTCATATTTTAGTGTCAATTCTTAACCATGCCTCCGAAGGTAATCCGCAACGAGAACGACTCTGACCTGCAGCTTGAAGCTGTCGACGTGAGTGTCACCGGAACCTAGGCAATCCCGACAGGATGGGCTGGTTGCTGCTCGCCGTCAGGACTTTTATGTGGGTTGAAGGCCCGCTGCCCTGCTGCTAGCTGACGAAATCAACGCACGATCCCACCAAAGGGTCGGAAGCAAGCTACCAACAGTTGACACAAGTTGTTTTCGCGCAATTTTTATTAAAAGTAAAGGCAATTTATATTTTTTTTCTAAGAAAATGACGCTACTTTTTCTATAATATTTCCCTCTTATGGAAGAAAAGATACTTAAAAATGGCGGTCTCATTTTCATTGAGCATTATTAGGGCACCAAAAAATTGAGAAAATATGAAGAGATTTTCACATTGTCATTGTCACTTGTGTCCTTGTCAACAAAATAATCCTCTTATGTCATTTAGACGTCTATAGGTGGAGGCTGGGAAGGAGTAAAATCGAAAAGCTAGACCAGACGAAAGAGATGATGATATTTACTAACTAGTTTGAGAAACCTATTTGAGCGCCTATTTTCGGTTTCGCAGACGAACAAAACGTGAATTCTAACTACACGTGTTAGACAATATTTACTGCATACAAGAACAGGAATATCTCGCTTTTGGTAACGGAAATTCACGTAACTAGTTTTCTGTCGAAAAACAGTCGTTTTATTCCTACAGAATTACAATAGTTTCTCTGTACAGTGAAGGTAGTATGCGAGAAGATAAAATACTCTTGAAGTGTGTCCCACCTCACGTTACTAATGCCGGGTTAAGGAGGCTTTGTCAGGCAACAATGCACACTTTCCACGTTCATTTCTGTACCCAATATATTATTTTGAAAGGAAATGTGACTTAAAATTTACAACTGATAATGTCATCTTCATAAAATGTGATTTATTTCTCGTTTTCAGATTTAATTTTTTTTCAAAATTCAAATAAATATTTCATATTATAGGCAAATACTCGAAGTGAAAACATCTGCCAAAGTGATGATTTGGTCATCAGTAGGAACGTGAAATTAAAGTAAGTAGACTTTAATAATTCGCGTTAAGAATGCAAAATATTTCAAGTAAATGATTGAAAGTTGTAATCAAAATGTATACTCCTGCTGTTTTAATCAAATATTAAAAATTTATCTTAAAAGTTAAACAATGTTTATCTCTATTCCAATACATTTTTCATATCATTTATATGCTATTTTGGTTTCTTTCAGATATTACTATGGGCACAAGTTCGAAAAAGGGAATAAAAAGATGAATTTGGTGTGCATGAAGCTATTATCTTAGCTTCTAAAAATATCAGTGACTGCAAAATCTTCAAGCTGTCATGCTGGTAAGAAAACAAAAGAACCGTATTTGTTTTAAACTGTACTGCAGCAATCGCTGTCCTGCAAAACTGCAGGATATGTTGATTTAATAGACTAACAACTATAAAAATATATCGTTCAGTACACATCGATACAAAACTTGGATACACTATCTAAAAAGGAATAGTTAGAAGTAAAAGTTAAACTGGCAGTGGAAACTCTAAAACACTTAAAATTTTAAACACTAAGGCTCAATTCAAGTGCTATTGAATTTTCTGATGGAATTTTGTCTTTTCTTGTTGTTGAATCTCCTCTATTTTGTGAAGACCTATTGAAAGTTTTTATTTTAGATTTTTAAATGCCTTTCTGGTATTAGAAGGATTTACTAGTTACATATATAATTTATATTAGAGTCCTAAATTACTGAATTTCCATTATTAGGAGCATGGATCGTAAACAGATGTTTATTGCTAACAAGACGATATGTTGTTTTCAAATGAGAAAAATAATGGAATCAGAAAATTTAAAAAAAATGCCATTGTTATGTTGAACGTCAGGTATAATTCCATTGAAAGAACATATTCCACATTGTTCAATCATTATATGGTTCCTACTAACTGTGAGCCAAAAGTGCATATCTTAAAACAGAAGCAAATACTATTTGTATTTATTTTTTATGTTCTAAATTATGTGATAAAGGTGATAGTTGATATTCATTCAATTTATTATACCCAATTTAATTCACTAATATGTTCCCAAAAGTCTTGGTTTTAACTAAAAATTGTAATTGTTGATTTTTTTAGATGTGTTAGATATAAATATTCCGATGGATATACGGATATATAATAATAATAATAATAATAATAATAATAATAGTTTGTTGATTATCACAGTTATTTACAATTTCCTTGATATCTTCAAGAACATTGGGTGCTTATCGCCAGAGATGCTCCGTTTGCCATTTTCTGCATCAACATCATCAAGTACATAGAAATTCAGAACAATTTGAAAAATACTGCACAAATATCATGTTATTAATGAATAGTGGTAAAAACAAATACTGTTTTAAATATTCCATTTAGTAATTACATTTTATACGACAATATATAAATTTATTACAATGAATGACGAATAATAATTAGGTAATTTAAACTACGAGTATATCTATGTAATTATCATCTTTGCCGGTCATTCAAAAATATTAATCCATATTTATACACTTATAAATCAATCATAGATTCTGTTCATTTTCAATGGTTTTATTTATTTTGTTTAAATTCAGATGTAATAATTTATGTACCAAGAAAAACATGAACATTTCATAACAATTTCCATAGATCCTTCTTGAAGAAGCTTTTTGTCGTGTTGATTCTTTCTAGGTCTCTCTTCATTTGAAGTATAAAAAGTCGAATGACGTCCAGGCAGGAGCCAGAAATCCATGCAGAGGAGAGGCATTAGTAATAGCAAACTTCGTAAGATGGTTTCCGCTTTTAAATATTCTTTTGCGGGAATATTTGCTCATATTCGCGCTGGAGAAAATATCTATTGATTGTATCGCATTTTTCACTGGAAGTGGATTTTTCGGAAATATTTTTGTATATAAACATTCTCGGGAGCATCTTCTTACATTTGTTTCAAATTTGGTAGGAAGATTTTTCATTTCATTTTCGCCATAATTCATAAGATATTTTGTTCTGGTGTTTCATCTCCTATCATCTTTTTTGAGTGATAATTTAGACCAAGCAGACTTCAATTCAATTGTTTCTTTTAATTCTTTATAAAATTTGATGGAAACCTTGGGGTTGTAGTTCATACACCATTCATTTTCGTGAATAGGTTCTACAAAAAAATTATCACTTTTTCACTGTTTCTGTGGTCGCACTATGAAAACTACTTGGTGGTGCTTATTTTCGGCAATAAGTTGGTGACTGTCTTTCCGTTTTCCCTTTTCTTTCTTTCTTTCTTTCTTTCTTTGCCTTTCAATTTTCCCCTCTCCAATTGCCCGGAGAGATGGGAATTTATTTCCTTCAGGGGTACGTTGAGGGCTGCAGCCGGTTAGACTTGTGTAGCTATGGACGGGTCTAACTTAAACAATTTTAAAATTAACTTAAAACTTAATAACAGACTACATGTTTGGGCCGTCTTACATTATATTTTGAGTATATTGTTCAGAAGTTCTTTATATTGTTCTTCTAGTCTTCTATGTTCGTATTGGTTTCATTCACGCTCTCATTCATTCTTAAACTATATTTACAAACACATTCATTAACTCAGTCACACAACACTGCACTTCCCTGTATACTATTTACACTTTCTTCACTTTGCTCGTCATGGCGCCGACTTTGCTCAAGCGTCCGTGGCGCCACGACGTCTTCGATTCCAGCCCATTCTACCACTTCGAAGGAACTGGTTTCCGTTGTTCTCCCCGCTGTCCCTCCCTGGGTTCCCTGAAATGGTGCTCTGGTGCTCTCATTTGCCGGCGAGAATTCGGGGACACGACTCTTTTCCTGTTAGGCTGTTCCTGAATCAGCCCGTTTTCAAACTGTGCGATATTTATCGGAGCCCTAACCCTTCTGGATTCGAGAAAGCTCGAAACTCACGCGTTTAAAGTGAATAATGAGGGTAACGGGTATGTATTCCCACTTTTATTGTTCTTCGCGGCATTGTGTCTATGTAGTGTAGCGCCTCGGCCGACAAGCGGCCGGTTTCACTACTCTTCGGGATCCACGCAGCGAGTCTCAGTTTACGACATTGACATTGCATCAGGGAGCCCCCGTGCAAGACATTAACAGAGGCACGGGAAATCTTTGTGCGAGACTTGACAAATGCGTCAAGGAACGGCCTCACTAAACACGATTGGCGCAACGTCTCAGGCGGGATTTTACCGGCAATCGGTGGATTTGCCTCATACGTGACAAACGTTGAGTAGTGACGGCGATTATATGAGATGGGGACCAATTAACCTGACGATATGAAACAGGAAGCAAGAGAAGGGGAGACTGGTGTAAGTAAATAACAGAGGGGAAAAGAAGAAGCATGAATGTTCTCAGAGGAAGGATATGCTCGGGCTCTCGGTGAGAAGAAACATGGGAACGATCATTTCAGAGAATCGTGGCGGCGCCTCCACATTTGAGGATCTGACAACTGACTTGCAGCCGTGTAATATCAGCATTCGCGGGCTTTGCGGACGAAACGCTGCTGGGCTAAATAGTGTTCTTATCACTTCTCATGATATCATTTCATTCACATTCAATCATTCAGGTCCTCGGACGAGGAAACGCACGACAAAGTGCATAGGCGCGAGACAGACAGTGACCCCGTATACCCTGTGTTACCAGACAGCGATGACTGAATACCATGTGTTACCAGACAGTGATGACTGTATACCATATGTTACCAGGCAATGATGACTGTATACCATGTGTTACCAGACAGCGATGACTGTATACCATGTGTTACCAGACAGTGATGACTGTATACCATGTGTAACCAGACTAAACGGACTAGTCGAAAGTGGGTGGTGTACAGTGTTGCCAGATTCCGCACTTTTCGCGTTTTCTTCCGCCTGTTTTAGGTCCAATCCGTAATCCGCGCCGATGGACACAAATTTCACATTTTTTATTCGACAATTAAAAATCAACCATTTATGCCTCAATGATACATTTTTTGAATTTCTCAAGCACCATGGGTTCCTCCGGTTCACCCGATTTTAGCTGGTTCTGCTCACCGCCGCTTTGCGTCACGAACCACGTGACCACAGCAAGGGCATTTCATTTGAAAAGCTTGACCAGACGCTGAACACCATGTTGAATGGAGAGCGAGAAGTGTGGAGAACCATTTTGAAAGTGGTAGAAAGTTTCCAACTGAAACCAACCAACCATGTTGCGTGGAGAGCGAGTAGTGTGGAGAAACATTTTGAAAGTGGTAGAAAGTTTCCAACTGAAACCAACCAAAACTAACACGACGTACAAGAAACAATATTTAGAAGAAATGCTTCATAAATCTGTTTCAATGTCTTGTAACGAGGTGATAATTTTTGTTCGTGTCTGCATTTAAAATTCCCGCTAATATTATTACGCAAACTGGTGTCTGAAGCTCATTGGCTGAAGTCGGATACGATGGTAAAAGCAACGTATGCATAATGGATTCGGTTATAGATATATTAATTTTACCGAATTGTTAGAGGAAAAGTGTCTAATTCCGCACAGCCGCATCTTCAGTACAAGCAAATGCTGCTGCGGCGTGGAAATTGCCTGCACTTTATCCTTTGCTTGTGTTGTCACATTTGTGTTGACGTCGGTACACCGCTGATCGTTCGACAATTGTTGAAAGATGCACAGATATGCGTTTGACCCAAAATTTGTGAGGATACAGTTCACCTTGGGATTTACATTCTAAGGGTAAGTGTTCCAATCATGTTAGACCTGTAAATATATACCTATTGTATTGAATGACTAGAAAAATGCAGATCTTAATATTTTCTAAGCTATGATACAAAAAATTTCTGTTCAGTTTATTAGCGCCTAATATCGCATACCCTTGTGTTCCTAATACTGCAATGCGCGGTATTGGAAACTCATTCCTTCAGCAGGGCGCAAACATTTACAACCAGGGCCTTCGTCGTCGCGAAGCAGTTTATGTATGTCCAAGAGAATTGTTCCCAGAAAGAAAAAACACAGACACAAAAACGGAAAAGGAATAAACGCAGCTACGAATTTGAAACAAGTGGAGAAACCATCCCAGTCTCTTTGCCGGAAGCCACTGATTCCCACTTCGAATTGGCCTCATGCGATGAAGGTATTTGTTAGAACCTAAAACGCAAATAACAAGGCTGTAATTTCGTATTTTTTGTATTATTTTTTAATGGCAAATTATTATGAAGAAGCCTGGTGATCCATGTATTGAGAGTTTGTTTTGGACGAATGAATTATTGAACAATTCAAATTATTTACAGTTGTGGACAGAGATATTATACGTATTAATATTGCAAAGTAAAATGTATTTTTGTGATTTTGGTACACAGACATATGGTTACAGAAAACACCGTTATTCTGCATTCATATATTCTTTCACTGAACCATTTTCTCATTTTAATCTTATTTATAGAGATTATCTACGCACAGAAAAACTTCTCCGCATTTTTAGTGGGCCCAATACCCTATTATGTTACATAACCTTAACTATTTTGACAAACAGTACGATCGAGCTATTTGGCTTGGTGAGACGTGAGACTAGAACTTGGGGAACGCTAGTCCCAGAACGCCGGCACTAACAGTCGCATACCAAAGATGTTTATCAACGATTCATCCCAGCATAGAATTTTACTTTCTCGTCCCTCTACGTATTCACCAGAAAGAGTGTAATTGTGCTGCAGAAATCAGCGATTTTTTTGGCAGAAATACTTATTGGTGTGCCTTGGTAACTAAAAAGAGGATAACTCTTGTTGTCATATGTAGTAAAATACTTCTAACGTATTCTGTAGTCAGAATCCATGCGTTGTGGGTCCCTGATAACGGAAAATCAATTGACAAAATTTATCTGCTAGTTCATCGTTACTGCCTCTGTTCCTCTTTCCGTCAAATGATCTGCCCGTCTGATTGACGTATGTTAGTCTGTCCGTCTCTTTGTCAGTCTGTTTGTCAGTTTGAGTCTGTGCGTCAGTCCGTCTGGTCGTCTGTCCGCCTGTTCTCTGTCCCTCTGTTCTTCTGTCCGTCAGTCCCTCTGTCCGTCTGATTTTCTGGGTTGTCTTTTCGTCTGTTTATCTGTTCGACTGTTAGTCTGTCGATCAGTTTGCCCGATGTCTACAATTGTTCTGTTTGTGGGGAACCAGTTCCCTAATTGGATTCCCAGATTGGACACAGAGTTGCCTGTCATCCCCAAAAAGTTATGTAAAGCTAATAATATAGTATTGTATTGTTTATAAACATGTTAGACATATGTAACATAATGTCATAAACTAGTAATATAACTAAAACTGAAGTGTTTATCTATAAGTGACCTTTCATTTTCAAAGAAACTTTCAGTAGTATGAAAATCTTTCAAAATCTCACCCAGTAATGAACAATTTTCTCTACATTAACATTCTCTACAGAAAATGTAAAACATAATTTTTAAATAAAAATTACAGTACGTGTCTGTTAACACAATGGAGTTGTTTACTTTTATGTAAAATGTTATTGAGTAAAGAGTGTTTCATAAGCTCTCACGTACTTTTTTTTAACATTTTTTCAATTTCTCGGTTCTATAAAAATAAAATGTAATAGAAGTTCAAAAATATCTTAGCAGAGTATAACCTGGTTCTGTATACACATTTTCATTTTAAAAAAATAGGAACCACCATTTTTATAAAACGACGTTTCGGCTTTGCTGAAAATGCACGATTTTGCGCTCGTTTTCTGTCAAAATGAGCAAGAAAGTTGATAAATCATTTGTAGTACAAATATGAAAACGTATAATAACGCCTGTAATGTAAATATTAGCGATATGATATTATGAATATTATAATATTTGTAACTATTTGTGCTACAACAGAACATTCTTTCTCGCATTATTATTTACGGCTCTACAATATTATACTTCTACATGAACATTCAGAAGTGTCTCCAATCAGCAATTTTTTTCCGCGCTGAGGCTCTAACTGTCGTACTCACTTGATCCGACGCTAGAAAACCTATTTTTCCCATTCTTTTCTACACACATTTTCGAAAGTTCAGGAAGTTCAACGAAAGTGCCTCCAACGCAATTCTTTGAGCGTTCATCTGTGATACAAATTTAAAGAAAAAATTGGAGCTTTTTCTGAGAACTGTTTTTATAAATTGCATTAATTTCAAAGGGAAACTACACGAAAACAACTCGTTTGAAACATTCTACTTTTTAAAGATCGAATTTTCTGAACAGATTTTGTTCAAGGCAAACATCTCATTCTTCAACTTTATAGTTTTAAAATGTTATCTTTTTGTAATCTTCCAAAATATGTAGAGTTCGCCGGAAATGAGACTAGCTCCAAGTTTTACAGACCTTTTGATACAAACGAGGACAAAATTTAAAGAAAGATTTGGGGACATTTGGGAGAAAGAAAGTTTTAAAAATTGAATGTATTTCATGCCTATTAATTCACCTTCGTTTCTTTAAATAAAAGGCACATGAATTACAAAATCTCTATCTTCAATATTGTAGTTGTAGAAAGACACCGAACAAAATTTCTCTCTTTCAATTTTCAAAAATCAGGGATTGTAATGAAAACTAGACTGCAACGTTCCTCAAAGGGTCCTCTACATCATCCTAAGAGAAAGTTTAATAAAAGATGTGGAGCAATTTTTGAGATTGTTTGAAAATGATTTGTAAGTTTCGTGCAAAACTGTCCGCAAAAATCGAAAAATCCGTTTTCAACTCAGAGGGCCCCAAAGCCATCAAGAAATCGAGAGACTCGGCTGAACGGTTTTGGCACTAGTGTTGTCCGACAGACATTTTGCCATCAATAGATTTTTTGGTACCAAGGACCTACTAAACATGGATTCTTACTACACATCGTGTTAGAAGAAGCAATTTACTAAGAAGAATATTTTTCCACAGCCCGGCAATAGAAGCTTCCCTGTCAAAAATTCGTTTTCCGGTGCACGAATATGAAACTTTCCTTCTAAGAACAAGAAAGTAAAAAGATACGTTTGTGCAATTATTGAAAAATCAAAAGAAATAAATGGCGTTTATATCATGTTATTCAATACTTTTAGCTATATCCTTACGAAATGTTTAAAGAATTTGAAGACTTTGTTGATAAAATTTTGTTTTTAAAATTACTCCCCATTTCTCTGAAAATGGGCGAAAACTACTAAAATTATCCCAACAAAATAAATGAGATTAAAATAAGAATTGAATGTGGAAGAATAACTTTCATTTGAAGAAAAACTCTCGTATCTTCAATAATGAAGTTGTAAGAGAAAGTCAAACAAATTTCAAAATTTTGCAATTTTGAAAAATTCACGAGAAACGGAAAATATGTCCTTTATCATCTTTATAATTGTATTTTGCTCTATTATTTCAAGAAATTTACAAAAAAATATTTATAAGGCACTTTTGAGCAAAGTTTGAAAATCTTTCAGGAGCTTCATGTAAAGTCCCTCAAAATTCAAAGAATTTATTTATTTATTTAGTCAAAAACAGTAAACATCTATGTGACGTTTCGGACTTCTTTTCAAAATTGCAGGGAGCAGAGTCGAGTCAAAATTAATCAGGATGTGTACATTTTGTAAAAAGCTAGTGCACCCGTGCGAGAACTTTTGCCTGTTGAACTCTACTCTCATCCCTTCTCTTTCCATTTCCAGAGGAAAAGTTGTAAATATTGACATTAAACATTAAAAAATTACATTCATCTATGTTTTGAAAAAATAGAAGGATATAGTCATATGGCGATTTTGTTATCTTGACAGACAAATTGACAGAAGGATGAGCTTTTTGAAGAATACACTTTCTCAGTATCAGGGGACCCCAAAACATGTATTTCCGTTGAAATCTCGAAATGAATTTTCCGCAGTATTACATAACTTCCTCTTTACTACGTATATTACTTAGCAAATAGAAACGAAAGAGAGTGCAACCAGCGGTGGGTCTTGGCGTAACAGCAGGGCACAGATCCGGACACAACATAAACGCTCGCTTGTCAGAGCGCATGTCGATAATCTTCTGATATTGATATTGTACCGTACCAAATGTTCTTTAAGGAAGATAAGGAAATGAAGGATCACTAAATAATACTGTTACGATTCTATGTGGTGAGTTAAATCCCAGATATTATTTTAACAGAAACGATTATTTTGTTTCTTAAAAGTACGCTAAAATTCTTGATTTATGTACAGATAGTCTTCACTTGATTATTTCTTGATTCTTGATACGGCACAGTTTCTCTTTATTTATTTTCACTACAGTTCTCTTGGTTATTTATTTTCACTGTTGACTTCTTTTGCACTGTCCTACAGTCTTAAGCACTGACCACAACCCACAGCACTGACCACCGTCCGATGCACTGACCACAACCCACTGTACTGACCACCGTCCGACACAATGACCACTGTCCGATGCAGTGACAGTTCACGTCACTGAGCGCAATCCACTGCACCGCGATGCAGACACTTCACAGCTCAGCTTCCACTTGAGGCTGACTCGCAGTCGCCGGTCGCCGCGTATTTATAGTCGGCAGGCAACCGCCTAGAATTTTCTGGAACTTGCGATACGATTCGCGAACACTCCGAGACCATCTAGTTCGAGGGGGAGCGCCGGCAGATGTCGCAATTCGCGCATATCCCGGAACCATCTAGTTCGGAAAGACGGCGGTAGATGTCGCAATATTCGTTGCAATACGTAAGTTCACTTTCGAGTCTCCATTACACAAAACGAAACTGAAATGGAGCGCTCAACAACTTTGTGAAGCTTTGAGAGTCCAAATTTTGATCGCACAGAAATTTTGTTCAAATCAAAAGGGAAAATAATGAGAATTATTCTCATGAAAGTTCATAATACATTTAACAATACGAAACGACAATTATCTCAGATTAAATGCAACTTACTAGCTTTTTCTTATAAATCAAGTATACTATTTGCAATGATAATGGAATGAAATTAACATTATAGAATTTTTCGAAACCTAAAATTGGCCATTTATCGAAACTAGGTTTATGTAGCTTTTCTTGTTACTGTTCAAGCCTTTTATTTTATTCCTTTTCCTCTTTAATAGAAACTTGTGACAAGCAGGGAACGGATTTACATTAACTACATAGTTATTTTTATCAAAATAAGGAGTTAAATATGGACTTTATCTGATAAAAAATGACTAACATAACATTTACTTGATAGTTGATAAACCTTCATCTTGAAATTCCCAAATGTAACTTCTAATTTTACACTGGTTGATTGTGCTACTTTTGACATTTTACACGGGCTTAATAAAGAGATTATTAGAACTATTATATAATTATTAGAATTATTAGTAAATTGAGTTTGAGAATTTGTTTTTAAATTGTATGATTGTTTGAGACTAGAGACGTCAATAGGAAGAGGATATATTACTACGCGACTGTTCAAAGGGATGAAATACAACATTTTATATGTATAAATGAGATAATGAATAATTATTATTTATTTATTCAAAACGAGAGACTGCCAATGAATTTAAGTTTGCAAAGTAATAAAGAATTATGGTGCATCATTTCAAATAAGTGAAAATACTTTCTTACATTTATATTCACTGAGAATAAAAAAAATGTAAAATATGGCTACAAAAGTGCTCCAGAAGAACTGGTTCATATGGGAGAACCTTGATGCACTTCGCTTCCGTGCCAAAGCAATAGGCAGTAGGTCGAAACAAGACTTACTGAATGCTAATGAAACATTTTTCGTAATGACAACTTTATTAAGGTTATCAAACGCGGAAATCCTCAGTATTATAGATACGTAACAGTTGGTGATAAATATCCTGCAAGTTATTTATTGTATATTTAAAATATTGAGTCTTCACTAAGTAACCATCAAAAGACAGAAGCTTGTTTTAAAATATATGAACGTGCTCTTTCATTCAAATCTATAATATCCAAATGGTTTCCTTTGCCAAATGTCCCTACCAACTTTAGAACCTGCAAGATGTGAACCTTAACACAAGATGTTTTTCTTACAGGAACCAAAAATGAAGCCGAGTTATCTACGAACACCCTTGTGCGAAGATAGGTGAAAGAAACCTTCACCTTTCACTCCGAAAAGCTCCGTACAGCACTTCTCTCATTCACATCTCACAATGGACAGGGGAACGAAAGAGGGTTCAGTGACAAAAAGAAAGAGAAAAAGAGAAACTGCCAAAAGAGTTCTTGATGTTTTGGAGGACAAGGCTAAGCAACAAATGGAATGTTCCCAGCAACTCGAACATACTATGAAAGGCATATATTATAGGCTTTCCAGTATTCAAAGGATCTTAGAAAAAGATGCATATGAAAAGGATATAAGCACGCATTATCAGTTATGGATAAACGACGAAATCACTCACAAAAGAAAACGCTCCCACGAAATACCAGGATCAGGTGTGGGAGCGAGCGACAAGGTTCCATCATGGCCGGCGACTCAAGTGTATCACGCCTCTGTACAAAGAGACTTTACGGGCGACTCGGTATTCGGGCCTCACCGAATAGCCGGAGACGTCCCTCGCGTGTTCGGCACAAGCGTTTCCTTCGGAGCGAACGCGGCCGCCACGCGCGGGGTTCTCAGCCACGACGCGCAGGAGGCTCCGTCCTACGGAGGGCGCGTTGAGGAGGCGAACACGCCCCGCACGAGAGCCAATCCGGCGCGTCGGCGCCCGCGCGCGCCTCCCCCGCCCCCAGCCCGGCCCCCCACGACGGCGCCCCACGCGCCCGCCCTCGCCGTCCAGTCCTCCCACGCGACGGGGCCGCAGCAGTTCACCGACAAGGAGCTCGAGAGCGCCTTCGACGAAGAGCTCATTCCCGACGTCACACTCGCACCCAACGAGCGACTCTTCATGACGGAATATCCAGAGTTGGATAGAGATTTCGAGCCCAAACGGGATTACCCTCTGCCTTACACGCCAGGGCAAAACTACCCCGGGAAGTTCTGCGAAGCTCAGGTATTCACGGACGCGGAGCTGCAAAACGCGTTTGATACGGAAGATATTCCAGACGTGGTGCTGAGACCTAACGAGAGGGTATTCATGTCGGAATTCCCGTCTCTGACCAGCCCCGCCCATTCCGTCCAGGCGATGGGGACGGACCCTTGTGTCTGCGCAGGCACGAAGGTCGTGAGGCGCTCTTGTCCCATGAAGAAGCGGCGTGCCGCAGGGGCCGCCAAACCACAATATTCGGCTGCGACGGTTGCGCACGGAGGTGGGGAACCGCAAGAGTTCTCAGACAAAGACCTGGAAAACGTTTTCGACGAGGAAGTCATAGAGGATGTGAAATTAGGGCCGAACGAAAGGTTGTTCATGACAGAGTATCCCGAATTAAACAAAGATTTCGAGCCGAAACGCGATTACCCGCTGCCCTATACACCCATGCAATACTATTCTGGTAAGTTCTGCGAAGCACAAGAATTTTCCGCGGAAGAACTGGAGAAGGCATTTGATGTAGAAGAGATTCCTGATGTCACTCTACAACCCAACGAGTGTCTCTTCATGAGTCAGTTTCCCTCACTGGCAAGTGGCGGGAATCTTCTGGCGCCTTCTGCTCAAGAAGTCGCGAGCGCCGCATCGACAATTCCGGGAGGCGCCCTTCCTCCATCCGCTTCCGGTGATTATACGTGCGCTTGCGGTAGGAAGATACCTCATCTGGTGTGCCCAACGATTAGGACAAGATTAGATCTTCCGGGTCAAACAAGTGGTGCCATTGCACCGACTCAGATCGGCACAGTAGCCGCTGTTTCGGCTGTCACTGTTGCCCAAAAGCACACCCCAAAGCCCGGAGAGCCGCAGGTTTTCGACGATAAAGAACTCGAAACTGCCTTTGAAGAGGAAGAGATTCCGGACGTGAAGTTGGAACCAAATGAGAGATTATTCATGAAGGAATATCCAGAACTGGACAAAAATTTCGAGCCTAAGCGTGAATATCCACTTCCTTTCACGCCGTTACAAAGGTATTCTGGGAAGTTCTGTGACGCGCAGCAATTTACCGATGAAGAACTAGAGACCGCGTTCGATGTGGAGGAGATTCCGGAAGTGGAAGTTGACGCGGGCGTCGGGACGCCAGCAGCCGACGCGGGCCCCTCAATGGCGCCACCACCCGGCGCCCCGAAAAGGAAGAGGTGCTGCACTTGCGGCCGAATGATAGCAGGTATATTGTGCCCAAGCACACAAGATACTCAATCACTTGAGGGGGCTGCCCCTCAAACGCGGATCCCGCCTCCGGCTGCATACAAAAGCGACGGACCTTCAGCGGTGACGGTTGCTCAAAAACATACCGCAGGCTCAGGGGAGCCACAAGTGTTTGACGACAAAGAGCTTGAGAACGTTTTCGACGAGGAACCGTTCCCCGATGTCACATTGGATGCCAATGAAAGACTCTTCATGAAAGAGTTTCCTGAACTGGACAAGGACTTCGAACCGAAACGGGAGTACCCGCTTCCCTTCACGCCTGGACAGGTCTATACTGGCAGATTTTGTGAAGCACAAACGTTTTCTGATAACGAACTCGAGAAAGCGTTTGACACTGAGGATATTCCGGACGTCCATTTACAACCTAACGAAAGAGTGTTTATGATGGATTTTCCAGCTTTTGCGGGCGACTGGAAACCCACAAGTGCTGTGGCGTCTGTTAGAACCATAGAGTCTGCCGCAAAAGGATTGCCGCCCACAGCATCGGGTGAAAGAGCTGATCCATCACAAATGCCCAGATGTCGCAACTGCGGTAAGAGATTAGCCAGAATCTGCCCCATGAAGCAAGCTCTGCTCGATGAACAACAGCAGGGTGCTGGTCCAAGGGAATTAGGCCGAGCCCTATCGCCTCCAGCTGGTTTCAAAAGCGCACCTGCCAGCTCTGCGGTCACAGTGGCTCAGAAACAGATGGCAGGTGCAGGCGAGCCTCAAGTCTTCGATGACAAAGAACTCGAAAATGTTTTCGATGAAGAAACGATACAAGACGTCGATCTGGGGCCAACTGAGAGGCTCTTTATGAAAGACTACCCTGAATTAGATAAAGACTTGGAATTGCCCAGAAAATACCCGCTTCCTTTCACACCAGGGCAGAACTATGCAGGCAAGTTCTGCGATGCCCAAGAATTCTCCGCTGAAGAATTAGAAAAAGCATTTGATTCTGAAGAGATTCCGGACGTTGTTTTAGGCCCTAACGACAAATTGTTCATGATGGAATTTCCTTCTCTAGCTGGCAACTGGACGCCAAGGAGCGTTGTACCGTCTGTCAAAGCTGATGTTACTGGAAGCGCTCAGATATGTTGTGTGTGCGGGAAGCCGAAAAAATTCTAATGATATATAATGTCAGTTTCATGCAGCAATTATATATAACAGCTTATTACACTTTCAAATCTTCTAATCCACCTCTTTGGCAGGCATTGGCACCCTGGTCGAAAACATCAGATAGGTGTCGGTTTCAGGTGTCAAATCCTTTTTTAATGTCATGGGAGAAAGTTGCTGCATATTTAAGAAATATTGTTTCTAAAAGTCTTTTATTGAATCAAACAGCGAATATAAGCAACAAGAAACACATCGCATTAACGAGATACATTTTAACCTTGTTCAATAGATGTAAATGCTAAATTTGAACAGCCTTCCAGTAGAACAACTGCGGATTGAACTGCAAGGTAAAAAAGGTGTTTCTTGAAAATGCTGGCGGATGTGTAACAAAAAATATTTCCCAAAAATAATAGATTCAAGTTAAAAAATAAATAATTGAGAAAGCGAATTTAAAATCTAATTTCGCTTGAATTTGTACTTTGTCTTTACTCCGCTGTGCAAAAAAATCGATGGGAGATAAGTCTTTCAGGGTGTTTGTAATAACTAGCGTACAATTTTAACCTCGATGCAGACGGTGATATTTGTTGTCGAGTAGAAAAAGTGCATTACGAACACCCACGCACTTAAATGCAAGATTATCTAAGCCAAAAATGAACAGTGGTCAATGAACAAGTTTCCTTAACCTTAGTGAAAGCCCGAATTGTCTGTCCTCATTAAAAAATGTGAATCTCTCTAGCTGTACACTGAACAAAGTAAAATAAAATTTCAACGTGAGAATATTTTTTGAGCTTTTTGTTTCCATTCCGGAAAGTAAAACGTCTTATAATAATAACTAGCTTATTATTGGTTCAACATCAATGGTAAGAAATAGTTGAAACATTTTCGAATTATTCATTCCACTAACTACTAAACTCAATAAACTAAACTAGAGGTGAATAGCATAAACATAAGCGGTGAATAGAATAAGGTGATTCGCATAAACTAGAGGTGCTACAATTGACAGAAACTTTCCCTTTCTAGTGTATTTCCTATTTCTTTGTGTCGGGATTACCTTTTCGGTTGTGCTTCACGCTCTTCAGAACTGCCATATTTCGGCGAATAAAAGACCTAACAGTGTCTCCTGAGGAAACCTACCGCTCTGTTGGAGAAAATCCTCAAATAAGAGATCCACTTGCGGTCCTAAACACTCCTCCCTTAGCTCTTAAACTCATTTCACTCCTTAACCATCACATACAGAGTATTTTATCTCGCAGCTCATGTCTGGGTGCATCTGTTCTTGTTTTGGCAATTTGGCAACAACGTGAAATACTTCGCTTTCACATTTAACGCGCTTCCGAGAGTGGCGTGCACTAGTGTTTTTAAGTGGGAAATCATGCTTTTCTGGTTGGAAGAAGGATTCTGTCCTTGGGCAGTCTTTCTGTTGCATTCATCGTCATAAGAACTCACGTTCAAGCAAGAAGAATCGCCAAAACTGTCATTTAAGGAACTATAATACTTTTCTTAAATATTTTAGATAATCATTCATTTACTACTGACTGGCAGAGTTCAGGAATCAGCAGTTATGATGTCTCCTCAGCGACTGGCCCGGGAGGTTTCAGGGTTTGAATTCCAATGGTGGTGTATTTTCGACAGTAGCCTTATGGCTAGTGCGAATTCATCCGCTATCTGGAAGAGAAATCTAGCGACCGGCTGCTTTGATCAGTAGTTTTCCGTGGTTTCTCCAATCCACACTAGGCAAATACCGGAGCAGTACCCTAACAAACGGACCAAGGACCTCGCACGATCCTTCCTTCCTCTTCCTTGTCCTATCCTCTCCCCTTACACACACACACACACACACACACACACACACACTTACACTAACATGCACTACACTATTAATCGCGCAACTTTTCTTGGTCGATGACCTTGCTTCCCCTCTCTGGCACAATAAACAGTAGAAGGTAAAAGCTCCCAGCGATCACTGATGGCAACATTCCAAACACATCTTCACTGGTGCGAAATAGGAACTATTTTATATTGAAGTCGGGAACGTCCGTCCGTGATTTTCCCCAAAAAATCTAAAAAATGACCAAAGTAGGTGAAGATCCGTCACGGGAGCTACCTCGAACTCGCGAGAAAGTTAGAACGCAAATTATTGAGAAAGTTGCGAAGGCATGACTGATTCTCCAAAAATTGGCATTGATTCATGAAATTTAGAGGCCGATTTCGTTACTAATACCCCCACTCTACCCACATTTCTTCGATCCATCGGTAAAGAAAAGTTGCGCGAGTTTTCCCACACATCTCGAGAGCTTAGAGCTTGTCCCGGCTGTGGCGGTGCCCCGCTGGGGGAGATGCATGAAGCCAGAAAGTCCCGTAGGTCAGCGCCGGATCTCACCATCCAGCTGGGCATCCAGTTCTTTAGGAACACCGCCACCTCCAGACAAAATACATTCTCTACACTCACAGAACTTGTGACCATAGCAGGTGACGTACCCGGAAACATCAATTTACTGCTCAATATTTTATAAATATTTGTATTTATGTTATTAAGATTTTCGCGTTTGTAGAATTTGACTGCATCTCTCAATAATAGTCAATATTATTAATATTTAACAAAATTTGTGATGATATTTCTGATTTCTTAAAAATAATTTTTATTGTTAGGTTGCGGTTAATATGCTGATACATCAGTCATAACTTTCCACCACATCTTCAATATCACAGTTTGTTTCTACAACTTATTGAACACAATCACAAAGCCAGACGATTTGTTTGCTCACTCATGCGCCAGCCCATGCACAATCATCCAAATGTGTTTCACTACGTTATGCATGGTAAGGCCTGATATCTTGCATGCAACCCACCCCTCACGTTTCAGAGCGGCAGGCTAACTGCCAAGATCAACAACACCCAGAAGTCAGGTGTGGATCGCCCGAGAAAGCGAAATATGCCCGGCAACCGTGTTAAAGGCTTTAGTTGGGCTCTTGAGGGCTCGCGAATTGGACACCCCTGAACCACAGCATGGAAGAAAGAGCTTTTCCTTAATGAAACATGACGTTTTACTATTTAATGTGGGCATAAGATAACAATTTTTCAAAATATTGCAATTATTCTCGCACTTTTCGGTGAAATAAATCCCCTTAAAAAATTCCTAAAAGCCTTCAAATGTGTTCTTTCATTTTTTGACTATAGGTGCTATTTGCATGTAAAGGTTTTGACTTTTTAAAATGCAAAGAGTTTAAATTTTTCGGTTCCTTCCTACAATTCCAATATGGAGGATAGACATTTTTCTTTACGAAATCTATTCCCTAAAATTAGATTTTTAAATAATGACACAAACTATTTTGGAAATACGAGAAGCTTTAGCGTAATTTTGAATCAAAAAGTGACAACTGTTAAATTCTACGAAAATAACGCTTTGTCAAATCTGCAAACTTATTGCAATTGTGTATTGGATCTCGTCCGATTTTCATTAAAAACTCTAAATTTTGTTGAATTGCAGATATTTATCTTTCTTTTAGCTTCAGAAACCGTGTTATTCCAGCGGTTGGAGAAATATTTATTCCGACTGGTTGCTGTACCTAAGTTTTTGAATACGAACATCAGCGTGGTCAAATATTTTGTAGGTTGATGACACTATCGTGGGTTTAAATAGTATTATAATATTTCGTAAGCTTTACAAATAACGCGAGAAAGTACGTGAGATTGTAGCAACACTAGTTTTGGAATCTCGTATACGTATGAATATATGTAGTATAGAGGAACTTTGCATTGCTGTGGAAAATTGATTTGGAGATTCTAACAAAAGTGTACTTTCTTTCTTTCTTTCCTTTTTCATAGCTTCAGTAGTTTCGGATATGCATAGGTATGTAAGTAAGGGTTGCATTTTATTTCTTAGATATGTCAGAATAAAACAGAATACACATCATTTCTAGTTTAAAATAAATAAGGCGTTAAAAGTAGCTATTTTTTTAAAGAATGGAAATTGCGAGTGTTTTATTAGATATTTTTTTTCATTTGAGTAAATCGCCCCAACATTCGAATCAATGTGCTAACGGGCTCTTTAAATATTTAATTGGTCATCTTAACTAAAGTACAAACTTTTCCGCTTGTTTCATTCAAATACGCACATTAACAAATATCCTTCTGTTAGCAGATGAAATGAAGATGGTACGTTTTAGTTGGATGAACGTTCCCTTAAAATAAGGAAGACAAAACTTCAACTTATTTTTCAACTTGCCACACCACGTTTCATTTATGTCAAAAACTCTCAAAATAAATTTAAAAAATTCAGACCGGTCTTACTACACTTGAAAACTAATTATAGATTAATTTTTGCAGGGAGAATTTGCAAGAAATTCAGATCCTTCCAGAACTATAGTTAATTTTTGGAAATTCACAACAAATGAAGTAAGATGGATCAATCAACGATTCAAGAGCCGGACTTTGGGGCTAGTCCTCTGAGTTGGGATACCCAGGATGCTCGTCATTCTCCTCGAGGGCTTAGCCGCTCGAAGTCGTGTTATGAGATAAAGAGCTTAGGTTTGTTACCGAGAACCTTCTCATCAAGAACGCCGGCTTTCTCCACATCTGACTTGAGGTCTAAGAGCTCCCATAATTTATACTCAGACAGAAAGTTGTCGGATAATATTGCTCGAGAGCGCCACCACTATGGACCAAAGGAACCGGTGATAGCACGTCGGAGCTTGTGGCCATCCACGGCTGCCCGACGAAGAAATTCATTAGATCGCAATGTTGGAAGGAAAACGAGTACCTCCACGTCTCTTGGAGAAAAGCACCGGGGGCTGTCTAACCACAATTCATTAATTGAAAACAGAAGGCGACGCACAACCAGCAGTATTTTACATCCAAGTTCGTGTAACAGTGAGGCTGAGAATGCAGTAGATAATACAATTTCCTCCATCGTTTCCCAGAGTTCAAGAAACGAAGAACGCAGACAAAGTTCTCCCAACATCAGATTTGGTACTACTAACACAGTTTCCAGAAAGCGTACGTCACAAAGTTCTTTTAATGTTCTGTCAGAAACAGATAAATTCAACGCCAACATAAGCAGTAAAGCCGCTGTTCTGGTAACGGAAAGCGAAATTAACGCTCCGTTTTGCACACCTATGGATTCTTTATCTTGTTTTTTGGAAAAAAATGCCGTTCATGCCAGCGTAAGTTCATCAAACCACATTAACTTAGCCTCATCTCAAAACAATAGTCAAAGAATTCGAGTGCAGAATGGAACTATAGGAAGCAATCGAAACGGCGAATGCACAAAAGTGACTCCAACTGTAAGAAGCTTCTTTTTTTGCGATAAGGTCCAGTCACGAATATCATCACCTTGTGAACAAGTTCCACACAAATTGGATGAAAGAAATAAGCAACAAGAGCAAGTCCATAGAGCGAGTAAATTAAATAAACCGTTGATTCAAGGAATACCTTCATGTATTTCCAGCTTCTACGTCAAACAAGGTGCTTTGCTGCCTCTTAGATCCCACCAGCTTTTACCTAGACAGGGGAAAGAGACCTCTTTTGAAAATACGCATAATCCCTACTACACATTTCTGCCCGAATTCAATCAATCAAGTACTGAAAGTGTGTACAAAAAATATAACACCGGATCACTGAGTGCTAAAGACTCATGCTTCATATCAGCTATTTTGCCAACCAAAAATCCAAGTATCTGCAGCAAATCGCCTTCTTTTTCTTCAGGTAAAACAGAAAATTCTCAGAAGCAAACAAATACTGATGCAAGTAATCCTCTAAATGTGATATCTCAAGGTTTGTCAAACTGCCTTACTTATTTTCAGCACAATAGTAGAGGAAATCTTTATAGTCAAGCAACTACTGAAACTTCACCATATTTTAGCATTCTTCGAGCATTGACTCGTATGCGAGAAGATGCAAGGTTGCTGAAAACCAATAACTCAATATTTAATTCTTCATTGCTTTGCGAAGAGCAAGAAGAATTAGCTCAAACTGATCACACTAATTGTTTAGAACTTCCTGATTCTCAAAGACATAGCGGCACACCACTACCTATTAATGATATAATTGCCAAGAAAGTCTCATCTGGAATATTGTACCAGACCACGGGAAAACAGAGCCGAGTTCTTTCTGATCAAGGCAAGAGCAAACAATTTGTATCTGACGAAATGAAGCTTTGCGAGGCGAGTACGGAAGGGAGAATCATTACCCCTCAAGTCAAAATATCAGGAAATATAAGTGAAAACCATAAGCATCAGCTTAAACCGCAAGATACACCCAGTCAAACCCATCTCCATGGAGAGAAAATAATACCACTACGAGAGAATGAACACATAGCAACAAAGCCCGTAGAAACCGTTTTTCTGGGTCCTTCTTCCTCTCCCAATGACGATATCAAAAGTAGCAACACCTACCAAGTTCACGCACCTGATAGTGACGTGCGGTGTCCAGAAGAGTCGTTGGTACAGCAGTCAAAAGGCACGTGCTCTGCCTTGACACCTCCATTCCATTTCTTCAACGGAGGAAACATAGCTTCGAGTAACTTAAGCCTCCTGTCCAGCGACAATGAACTTCCCAGCTGTACGCTTCTTGAGCGAGCTTCTCTGAACTCAGATTTAGGTTCTTCACTATCGGAGTTTCAATACGACTTCCCTTCCGTCAGATCATTAGATATTGACACCGTGAGAAGAATTGATACCAGTGAATCGCTCACAATCCAGTCACAACCCCTGCAACGACGTGAATCTTCACCGCCTCCTGTAACCAGCGAAGAAAATTTTCTTAGCGGCACTATGGCTGAAAGAACGAAGTCCCAAAACAACAAGGGCATTTCACACGTCGAGGTTACTGATGACGGGCAATATCTTATAACACAAACAATGCAACCAGCTCCCAAGAAGGACTCAGAAAGCTTGCCAGTGTCTTCGGAGCCCATGTTGTCTCGTCCGAGCAGCGCAAACGATTCCTCTCCAAAAGCTACACGTCGCGTCGGTTCGCCGAAACAACGCTCCACTTTTCATCACAAACAAAACCGCGAACAGTGCAAGCTTTCTCATTCCTGGGCGAACCGCCCTCGAATTCCGGAAGAGCAGCAACAGCGTAGGCAATCAGACAGAGAAGAACCACTTCTGTCAACTTTTGAAGGGACATTGGACTCGCGAGAAATAAAAGTTCGAGAATGTTCAAAAAGTATTATAGATGACCGACCTCTTGTACTCGTTTCCTGGGATGAGTCTGCAAGCAATCAGTTTGAAGGTCATGCAGAGTCCATTCAAGGTAAGAGGTCTTACAGCTTGCTCTACTGGAACAATACCCCAAGCGAAACAAAATGTACAAAACAGAATTTTACGAACTTGATTAAACGAATCATGTCCACCATCTCCTCTTCTGTTGTTCATATTGACAGTAAATTGGCTTCTGAGAGTACTAGATCTCTATCAGCTCCACACAGCAGTCCATCCACCAAAAAAATATCAAGTCTGACGATTTCTTCGAACATTAAACAAGATTCACAGAACAGAATTAACATTTGCAAAGCAGACAATATAATTTGTGCTCATTCAATAAGTGATATGGGTTCTCGAAAGCAACAAGTTGAACGCGTAACTTGCCTTCCTGAAAGTAACAATTTTAGACCAAAGGAACAAACACAAAATGAGCAAAGCCAAACGATCAAAGAAAGTTTCACAGATCCCTCAGAAGATTCCTATTTCAATAAAGAAAAAGCCATTAATAACAAAAGATATGAAGATATTTTAAAATATCACTCCTATGAAGAGCATCCCAAGGGACAGCTAGTTCATTCGCAGGAACATGTTATGCAAAAGGATGAGCAAAGTGGTTTTAAAATGCCCCCCGTTCTTCAAGTTGCTAGTTCAAGCAAGCAACTATTCACTCAACAGCTGCAGGAAAAGGACAAGGGTAAATCGTGGGACGCGAGTAACACTTTGCCGTGTTACAAAGGGCAAGCAGTAACTACCACTTCCCCAACTTCTTCAAACGAGTGGAGTATGTGCATTGAATACCCGAAATTACCAAGTAAAAGAGCTTTATATTCCTGGTGGAAAGGCAAACAAAGATCCATCACCACTTACAGTAAACTCTTCGACTCAATGGGAATGTGTTACCTGGCTAGTTCTGATGAAGAAATTTCGTCAGAAGATGATTGTAATGTAATTAGTTGGAATGAATAGTAAATGAATTATGATGATTAATCTGTTATTTTATATAAAATTGAAAATAAGACTTTTTACACAAACGGAAGAAAGAATTTTGAATATTTGTTACTATAGAGATAATATAAATTAATACTACTTTTTTTTGCTATTAGCAGATATTTTTCCATATAATACCATTTACTTTGCGGATATTTTTAATGTTATTTTACATAGTTCTTTCAATTAAAAATTTATACAGGTTAAAATGAAACATATCCTTAATTCTTAGTGATCATGAGTTGTTCTTTTTCATCAAAAAAGTTTTATCACGTACGGCAAGGTCTTGCCTAATATTATATTATTACTTTTTCATATACGTACGTATATGCGGACTGTACATTGTGAGCAGTGAAGACAGTGTTATGTAATGCTGCGGAATACTTTTGGGATTTTAAAGGAAATACACGATCTGAGATCCCTTGTTACCAGAAAAACTATTGATTTTTCAAAAGGTCCGTCCTTCTGTACTCCGTCAGTATGTGAACAACACTAGGGCTTAAACTTAATGAAGGTATTCTTAATAAAATAAACATTCCTCAACACAAAGGAACAAAGGCACTTCCTTTGGTCAAACCCGATTCAAAGTCCTTGAATTTTTAAAATATTTCTTTAAATGTTGGGGGTACTTTGCATGAAGCACTTGGCCACTATTGTTATGAGTAAAGACACAGTTTTAATTGTTGTAACCACTTCATTTCAGACTACCGGATGATGCGGCCCCATTGTGTTGCAAAACATTGTGGCTTTTTAGTGTATTGATGAGGATAAAGATAATCCTGGTTTAAAAAACACGATTGGTTTGATTGTGTTTAAATATCCTGAGGATACCACTGTCATACACAAATTTTATCATTTAAATATTACATATCAAACACTCTAAAAAATGTTTCTTTAAAACGAAAACGTTTAAGGCTAAAACTTTAATATAAATTTGACAACTCAAAACCGTGATGCATATGGCAACAATACCTACAACAATCACAACAAATTTATTAATATCAAACTACCGTGTCGTGGAGTTGGCATTATCGTATAGAGAGGGCTGTTATGAACTCTGTCGCGGTCACAATTACAAACTAGTGGTTCTACAAATACACATACTTTCTCGTAGTATTTGCCTTGCTTACATACTGCCTCGCATGCAATTATAAACAGGCGGGAGATTATTCTTAGTGATTAGCACACTATTTTAATGCCATTATGTGCTGATATCCTATTATATTTTCATGGTACTTTTTCTGGTGTTTCCTGCGTCCAGTTGTGCATTGAAGTCATGTTGTTTTCGATCAAGCAGAAGTCCCTCCTTGACATACGAACTTCATTTTCCTCATTTCATGTATTAAAAATGCTCTCCCACACATTGATTATGCTGTATCGAAGCGTTAACACAATTTTTTTCTTTAAATGTTTTGTTCTAATAGAGCAAAGAATGCTCATAATATTAAATAGGTTTCATTATCAGTTTCACTGTGAATGCCCACTCAGATTCACTGAGAATGAAATCTAGAGTGAAATTTTATAATTTCAAGTACTTACATTTTTCTGACTCTGTAACTATATTATTGAAGACTTTTATTCTTCATAAGCATGTATTCTTCAATTTCGTACTGAGTTTAAACAAACAATTTTTTTGTAGGATAACATTTTGAAATTATTAGGCCTTCATGTGTAGTTTTTAAACAGTTAATATTTTTTTTAATATTTTAGAGCTATATTTAGTTAAAAAATAAGTACACATATCCGGATAATTTTTAAAAAATAAGATTTTTTGAGAAACTGATTTAACGTTTTAAATTTTTTTAAATAATAAAGCACAAAGTAATTAATCAAATATGACGTCAAGAACATTTCAATTAAAACTTTTGATTGTTCAAATATTACACATTATATAAAGATTTTGTATCATCTTGCACGATGTTAATATTTACATTGTAGATGTGTTTCATGGATTAAAGCGTTTGTTTACGCAAAAACTTCAAATGATTTTAATTATGTTTTTCGAGAATTGCACGTTTTTTAATACAAAGGAAGAATAAATGTCCCATCAAAGACGATAAAACGAAATATTTTGAAAACATTAACATTTTTGAAAAATAAAATTAAAAAATTGGATTTTACCAATGTGATACTCCGAGATTCGGTTAAGCTAGTAATACGGAATCTGAAATGTGCAAGAAGTGAAATAAATAAGTGTTTTTTATCAATTCAAAATATCGATACCGTAGTAATGAAAATTATACAATGGTGTATACTGAAATGATAACCGAATCATGGCGTCTTGTTCTATTTTATGTAAAGTAGTAAGTTTTTGAGTAAAAAAAAATGTTGGGACTAATGCATTCAAAGACGAATAATGATATGATTGCTGTTACCATGTCTACATATTTTATTGACCAAATAATTAATTAATTAGAAATTAGAGTGAGCGTCAATCGATGTGTTTGTAAGGTTGACCAGTTAACAGACATATGTGTAAATAATATGTTAAGAACCAAAGTGAGTATTACTGAAAAATTTAAACTCAAAAAATATTTTAAAGTAGGCTATCTAAGAAATCTAATATTAAATAAGAGAATTAAAACAGCGTTATTTTTATAGCCTGTAATATTCGTACCTTCACAATCTGGTCGTTTGAATCCAGAGATTTTCCAAAGGAAGCGTTACTAATGTCATTATCAAATAGTCATCATTTATTTAAACTTTTACGTCCAAGATTTAAAACCAAGAAATACATAAATACATACATGAAGAGTCATGGATAATATTGTATATTGTGTATTATTGTATTGCGTTGAGTATTATTGCATTTTGTAGATTTGGAAAGTCATTTACGAACAGAGAGTGAACTGCAACTCTGATGGCCTAAAATGAGCCCAATCGCAGGGCCATCCTGAGAGCCTCGACTCACTATCTGCACAACCTTCTGAACGTTACAGAAGACGATTGATTGATTGATTGATTACTAGCGATGCCGGGCGCGTCAACGGCCAAGGTCATTCGTCCCGTAAGTGTAGGCTATGTTTTTTTCTCGGGAGGTGGCGGTGATCTTACCCCGCCGGATGGCGAGATCCGGCGCCGACCTACAGTCAGCTACCGGGGTTTTCCCCAGTCAAGTATATGACCCCCACCAACGGGGCACAGCCCTAGTCGGGGACAAGCTCTATGCCCCGACCGGTCTCCCGGTATGTGTGGTAGTGTAATGCATGTAAGTGTGTAAAGGGTAGGATATGACAACGCAAGGGAAGGAACGATCGCGGGGATGGCTTTGGCAGGGAGGCTCCCACACTGGCCCCGTGGCAAAGTGCGTTTTGTGAGCGCCAGCCCCATTGTCTTCCCAGACAGCTGTGCGGAGCTAATGGCAACGAGGGACGGGGGGGAGGAGCGTCGGATCGCGTGAGAAAAATTATTAGAGACAGTGCTCTTATCTGTGTCAATTATGTAGTTTAATTCTTTTTTGAACTACGGGTTTGGTTTTATAAAATTTGTAGTATTACTGTTATCATTACTATTGTTTTTAATAAGTGGCAACACTGGATGCCTGCATAATTTAAGAAATAAGTGATATTACTTCTTATTTAGTTGAAGTTTATTGAAAACTGCTGCTGTGATGAAGACATACAATTTTTTTTGACCGATTTTCCTTTTCAAAATAATCAAAACGTAAGTATTATCCCTTTCTGCATTTCTTTTACTAAATTTTATGAATGAATTTAATTTTAGTTTACAATGTAACGCCACAACCTCGATGTTTTTATTTATTTGTATGGTAGCGCTTCAGACACGTCTCCAAGGAAAATTAGAGATAGCAAACACTAGGCAGAGAGATATATTGATAGAGAGATTTAGCAACAACTGCAGGAGTTTAAAAAACTGGTTAACAAAATAAAAATAAGAATTGATTAGAACCTAGCCCTGGAAACAGGCCTGATGTGTAAATCTGGTAAGAAAAAGATTTCCAGTCTTCGTATCGATCGAATAATTAGTGATATCTACCTCAAAAAGGTATGTTGTTTGTCTGACTACGATGATAATCGCCGAGGGACTAACAGTTTTCACGAGAAGAGTTCGGAGACGAAGAGAACCTGATCGGTCTATCCAAAAACCACGCCCCACCCAGCCATGAAGACGAGACAACTGCAACGGACCGGACAGCACTGGAACCTGACTGTTGCGGACTGGAGCCGAGTAATTCAACTTTTTTATACATTTAAAGCATTTTATACATTTAGTACATTTATTCAATAATGCTTTCTTGTAATAGTGTACAGGTATGCGTCTCTGATGAAACGTTTCAGATTTTATTTGATTAAAGTTCATTTTCCCAGAGACACCCTGGGGAACATTTCCCTCCAGACTAACTAGTGGAGAGGGTAAAACACCCGGTTAGTGCCATGGTGATTACGTATGGTGACTACGCATGGTGACTACGCATGGTGACTACGCATGGTGACTACCATGGCCTATTATTACAGCGAAGGGTATATAGGGCGCGTGTACATCATAGAAGGGACCATGAGGCTAGACCAGTACAAGCGAGTACTAGAAACTCTGCTACTGACACATCTCGAAGCTCGAAGAATGGGGATTAAACATGATGTTTAAGAAAACATTTTGTCCGCGATTCATCCCCATGCCAGAAAGACAAGAGTATTACAGAGTTTGTAGCAGAAAAAGATTGCCCTGACTGGGGAACTCACCAGACACGAACCCTATAGAGTCATGTGAGAGTTCACTAAATGGCCGATTTCCGATCAAGTGATAACCATCAGGACACACTTAATTGAAATTCTCAACAAATAATGGCATCACAACAATGAACTGCAAAAACCTGTATAAATACCGTGCCCGGCGCATTAAAGCTATAAGGACATCAAAGGTGGCGTCACAAAACATTAGTATTCATTTTATCTAAAAATATATTTAACAAAATACCTTAGTATTTTTGTGAATTTAATAAGACTTTCTCATGAATAAAAATACCTATGAAACCCCAAACCACTAAGTTCTTTGCTTGAAAAATGCAGTTAAACTATAAAATACAAATATTTGAGGCCCCTCATAATAATTTGATTTTTGCTGGGTTGCCCATTTATGACACCTGTTATATTGATATTCCATCCTGAAACTAGTAACATTTATTATAAATATAAAAATATATTAACAAAACTTATTTATCGAAGAAATCACTAATACATTAATATAAAACATAATTACATACTAAAAGGAAAAAGTTCACTAAAATAATGTTATTTTTCCAACATTCATCTACACTTATTATTTTTTGGTTTTCTCTCTCACTAACACCTTTTCAATTGTTTTCTGAAGTTGATAAATTGTAATGTTTAGAGTTGTATTTTTTTACAACCATTGCCAAACCGATTGTGAAACTCATAAAAAATCTCCACCTCATTGACTAGTGACTGCATCCGGATTTCTCGCAAAATCTTTCAGCGTACAACGCGACACAGCCCAGAGTACTAGGTCTTTCTGATACCTTCGCATGGCCTTGACCAACGTGACTCTTGTCAAGGGGTTACGATTTTTAAGTGCGAAAAAATCCTTCGTACGCCTTCCTTCGGAGGGGAAGTAAAGCCGGCTGTCCCATGTTAGTACATTTACTGCATGTAAAAGATCCTCAAGCGTAAATGACGCCTCTGAGCTAAATTCAAATCGCCTGTTTCGTCGCCCAAGTAATACCTTCTTTCTCCCATGATTGGTGAAAGGAGTGTAACGAAATTTGCGTGGTCAAACGGAAGAGCAGGCCTCATGGCCTGAGTCTCGCCACGTAAAATAAGGCAAATTCAATTCAATTCAATCGTCAAAGTGGGGCCAGGAGATGCGTGAACACAAGCCAGGTTCGTTCATCTTCTCACGCTCAGAGAGCCGCGAGAGAGGGAATTCCCCTACGGCCACCTTGTCTTGAGAGGCAATTGACCCCAGGGTCGAATTCCACGCTGAAAGCCCCTTTCCTTCGCTGTGCGACTGGAACTTACACAACATGGACAGAGATATTAAAAAACTTCCAGATGCATTAATTCCATTAAGAGAATCTCGCCTCTCTGCCAACTGCAATAAATTGGCAGAAATTCCGTTTTATAAAGGTTTTCTCCCCTGCACGACCGGAAAAACAGTTCCGTTTTCGCGTTGGGAAGTTTCCTTTCTCTCTCTCTCTCTCTCTCTCTCTCTCTCTCTATATATATATATATATATATATATATATATATGTTGTGTGTGTGTGTGTGTGTGTGTGTGTGTGTGCGTGTGTGTCGTGTGTGTGTGTGTGTTTTCTTTCCAATCCAGAGGAGTACCTGAATTATTTAAGGTAATATCAAAAAGTCGTAGCAGATACGGAATCATGGCTTCACCTCCTGCTTTTAATACGTCTCCCGAAATGTCGTCCGGGTCTACTGATTTATTCTTTCCAATTCGCGCTGTTCTCATGTGCATATGTATATTTACACATATAGCCCTTGAGTAAAAATATAAATGAGACTATCGAAAAAATGCATTTCAAAGGTTTAGCGAAAAAAGGTATTTTCGAAGCAAGAACATACAGGAACCAATACCGTTTTAACCAATAAAACGTGTTTAGAGATGCCACAAAACCTACAAACACAATATTTGCCAATTGCAGTGAACTGGTTAAATATAAAGGGCAAAGTTCTTAAAGTAGAGAATTTAAGCTTTAATTTTATGAAAATTAAAAGTATTTTTATAAAAACTTTCAGAGCTATGGCCATTTGAAAAGTGTTCATTTCTATGGATTTAGCGTAAAAATGACCATGTACGGACTAATGTGGCACCCGAGTCAAATACGTTATGTTTGATGACCATAAAATGATGCAGTATAACGTGGGCACCTCCACGGCGAAAAATTCATTGATACAAATATTATTAAATAATATATATTCATTATCTTCTAAAAAGATCACAAAAGACCGAAAACGATGTGTATATGTGCGGCCGAAATTATATGCACACATACACATCGCACATATATATATATATATATATATATATATATATATATATACACCACATACACACACACTTATATATGTGCATGCATATAAAATTAAAATCCATTATTTATTATACAAAACGTAGTTTTAAAAATGTGTAATTTGGTGATGAAATTTATAAGCAAAGATATTCAATAAAATAATGTCGGTGATATTTTGTCAGATTTCATACAAATAACCATAGGTTAGTCCATTGTTACGCAATATTCTTTTTTATTTACAGGAATTTTCGACAAAATCTTCTAGTGTTGATGGAGATACATTCAACTCATTTCATTTATCCTCAAATCCGAAAAAGGTTTTGTCCGATATGTGAGAATATGAAATGAGAAGCGAAGATTGACAGTATATTTCTGTTGTAAGAGGACATTCTACGACTATGGCTTCATCATCAAAACATAAAACTTCTGAGTGCGTTTGCCAAGTGCAAACATCTCGCGTGGAATGCCCAGCCAAGGTCCCCAAAGATAAAGCTGCGGAACCAGGCAAAGTAGTAAAACGTTCAACTGAACGGGATATCAAGACTTCGGAAGGAACACTAGCTTCTCAGAAGAAGCCACCAGATGAAGAAGAATGTGGTTGCAAAGCTCAAAAAATTAGTGCTGAGTGCCCAACTAAGCAAGTCAGAGGTCAAGTAGGAAAAAAAGCCTGACCCGAAGAATGTGGCTGTCAAGTACAAAAGTCACGTGTAGAATGCCCAGCCAAAAATCCGAAGGACCAAACTCAGGGACCAGGGAATCAGCGGAAGGTAAATCTGAAGTGATATCAAGTTTTCCAAAGGAACACTAGCTTCTACGAAAAAGGCACCAGATGAAGAGGAATGTGGTTGTAAAGCTCAAAAAATTAGTGCTGAGTGCCCAACTAAGCAAGTCAGTGCTCAAGTAGGAGACACTCAGCAAAAGAAGGCTGGAAAGCCTGAGCAAATGTTCCTGACCGCGAAGAATGTGGCTGTCAAGTACAAAAGTCACGTGTAGAATGCCCAGCCGAAAGCCCCAAAAATCAAGGTCAGGGACCAGACAAATCAGCGGAAGGTCCATCTGAACGTGATATCAAGTTTTCCAAAGGAACACTAGCTTCTAATAAAAATGCACCAGATGAGCAAGAATGTGGTTGCACAATTGAAAAAATTCGTTCTGAGTGCCAAATTAAGGAAGACAGTGCTCAAGTAGGAGACACTCAGCAAAAGATGGCTGGAACTCCTGAGAGAAATGTTCCTGGCTACCGAGAATGTGGCTGTCAAGTACAAAAGACACGAATGGAATGCGCGAAAAATCCCTAGGACCAGGCTGAGTGACCAGAGAACTTAGCAGAAGGTTCAAGTTCTCTACAGCAGTCGTTAAAAGGTTCCCAACGGAGTGTCAAGTCTTCGGAAAGATCACTAGCTTCTCAGAGAAATGCACCAGGCAAAGAAGAATGCGTTTGTAATGTTACAAAAATATAATTTTGAGTGCTCTGGAAATAAATAGATGGAATATTATTGGATTATTCCAATATAAGTCATTTGCTTTCATTATAAAATGCTCCATATTGCCTACAATACCAATGAATAAGAAAGTTATATTCAAAGGATTACCCCCCAAAAAATTGATGTCATTTCTTATTCAGCTGGCAAAGTCTTTGTTGGAATTGCGTATTTGAACCCAATGAGCTTCGACTGCAATATGCTCCTAAAAACATTTATATATTTAGGATACAAATAACTAAGCAAATGAGTCTCGTGCGTTATACTTTGATTTTTAAAGAGGTCTGTGAAGGTCACGCACAAAAAGGGAGAGGGAAGGCAGACTATTTAGGGCGCTGCAACGTCACTAAGTGTAGTTGCAGCTTTCTATTGAATACTACCTGTCCCTTCCCTTTTTCGTGCGTGACCTTCACCAGCCACTTTAAAAAATCGAAGTACAGAAATAAAATGTTTAACATACATAAAAAGAAAACTTGTAAGGTATATTATTCGTTTTCTGATTCTCGAGCACTTTTTTGCGTTGATACTATTGGAAAAGTATCTAAAGAACTTTGAGTGCGTTCCCAAGGCCGTGCTCAATATTCCCGTATCCAACTTAGCCCTGTACATACAGACTCAAATAAACGAACGGACCAATAAATATCTGCATTTCCTCGCGATCTTAAATGAAATTCATTCATCTCATCCCCAGTTGGTATGAAATTCAATTCTCGAAGAAATCTCTGCAATACATCACACATCAATGCATTAATACATTTGAATAAATAAAAATGAATATATCATGGCAAGTGGGGAGTATCTCGCCTAGTTATACAAAACTTCACTTTCTTACCTGGTAAAGTGAGCTAGTAATGTCGAGTAAACTTTTTTTTCAGAATCTTTCACCAACCACCTTTGTGTGTCACTTATTTTCATGAAATTTAATCTCTAGCGGGAAAACACAACTGACAGAAGTTGTTCACGACGCCAATGCGTACAAACCGGCGTGAAAGTTAGCTCTTCAATTGTAATCCAGTCAAAGTATTTGATGTAAAAATTCCCTTATAACGAGAAAAGTTCTTATCCTCGATTCAAAAAAAAATTACATTCTCGTGTATGTACTAGTATATAAATTGTAATGTTTCAAAAAATCGGAGTCAAGTGTTTGACAAAAATACACCTTTCCCTGAAGTCAAAAAAGTGTATTTACCCAAACGTCTGTCTGCCCATCTTTGAAAAACACCAGTTCCTAAATCCTTCATAGAATTTAGTTTAAATGTATTGCATACGTTGCTTTGATGCATGTAACATTTTTATTGCTCGTTGAATACTTGTGACACCATCCATCAAATATGTTTCGTTGTGCTTGCCACTCAGGATTCAACTCCTGAAAACTGAGGAATGTCTTCCAGGGAGATTATATATATGTAAAGACAAATCAACAGAAATGTTGAAGAAAAAGCTAGAAACTATAGTGGAACGATCTTTCCACCGTACTAAAAACGAATCGATCAAGTTTCAATACGTTGAATTCTGATTAGGTTCGTTACGCTGATTACGATTCTGAGCTTACGTTCGTCATTGTTGTTTTTACGTGTAATTTTTACGGCTACGTTAACAGCATTACGTTGCGTTTGAGTTTGCATTGTGAATGAGGCCTAATAGAGAGCCGGCGGTTGAAGAAGTCAGGTGGAGTCCGAGAGACGGACGGAACAGCCCTGAAACGTTGGACGTGCACGTAAGAGAATGGTGCAGCTCTCATTTTAGTTTAAAACCCTGATTTTTTCGAAAATTTCAAAATTTCAATTTTTTTCAGTCTTTCTACAACTAAAATATTAAAGATAGACATTTTTCCCATAATTAAATCTGTTCCTTAAAGATAAATTTCGAAATAAGGTCACGTACAAATTTTCCATCATTTGAGTACTTTTCGGGTAATTTTGCATGAAAATACAGACGAGAAAGTATGTGCTGCAATCGAACGCGCAATGGGGAAGAAAGTATGTGCTGAAGAAGCACCATTAGCTTATTTATTCGAAATATTTCATGCGATTGAATTCATTCATCTTAAGAACCATGAACAAACTGCACGTGTCCGCTGGGTTTTAATTTGTCAAGTGCACGAATTTCTTCCCTCAAGAACTATGGTTTTAAATATTCTTTACATTTTTTAATTATTCTGATGAGGTATTTTGTATCTTTCCTAACCTCCCGAAAAATGTTCTCCAATTTATGTAATCCTTCTAGTATTTCGAATCAAAATTAGAGGTGTGCCGTGATCTTTCATTAATTAGGTGCATAGTTATTGTCGATTTATTGTCCTAATACTAACAATAAAAATTCAGTAACAACATGGGGTAATTTTCGTCATCACATAAGTGATTGAAATTGTTTTTCGTATACCCAAATACACGTAGCATACATGTTGATTGCCGTTTTTAAAACATAATTTGTTTATTTTTAACACATTCTCGAGTCAGACTACAAAACTCCTCCTCAAATAAAAAAAGTTATAATATATTTTTTTATATCAGGCGAATTCCTGGATCACTGATACTGATACCTGATGTCCTTCTCTAAGAAGTACATTCAATTGTCTATCAAAAATAGAGTTATCTAAACAGCTACTTATTTTCTTTCATTTCTTTTTCATTCAGCTTATGTCAAAATGTCGTCAAGTTCTAAAATATCGAGAAGATAAATTAACAAAATGTGGTAAATATGAAGAATTCACTCAAGGTATTACAAAATACTTTGCAGAGCCCATTGTATCTTGACTCGCGTTCGTTGATTATTTTTCTGGAGTTCTATTTCAAGAGGTAGGGAATAGAAAAAATAACATTAATAGACTTGTATAAAATAAACGTATATTTTTTTAAAATTTTTGTGCTGCAAAAAGATTAGTATTTATGTTAATATTACAATATACAGAATATTTACGGGAATTAGTTATTTCTCATAAGTCTCCAATTTATTTCAAATGAATGCTCTATTGAAAATTATAAATATAAATATTATTTTCTGATAAAGTAATTGAAAAGTTTAAAAGAGCAGTCCATTAGTAGTTGCTTTGTTCATTGTCACGTTGTATACTGCAGGGTCTGCAATAAAATACATCAGGTACGTATTACAAATTACACTTCCACTGATTTTTTATATTTTATAATCAAAATGTGAATTAATTAGACAAATTGTCTATTGGTAGTTTCCCTGCTGATTCTTTCAAGTAGAATATATTGCTGACAGTTCAACAAATATAGTCTGAGACTCCAAAGCTATAGACATCCAAATAGGACGATTATTACATTTTATACGAAACCCATGGAAATTCTCGTATAGAAAACCATTTTCTGAATTTTATTTGTAAAATACATAAATTTATCTCACGGAGTTTCCAGAAGCACTTTACTGAGCAATGAAGGCGCGGCGAATTATTTTAGAATTGGCAACTGAGAAACAATGAGTGTAAATATTTTGTTGACAATTATTTGTTCCAGAGAGTCAAAAAGTATATTTACAGTGTACATTTGGTCTGAAAAAGGTTCATGACAAGCCCAAACTTTTACTTCATATATTTTTTATTTTGTTTATTTTTCTACTACATAAAGACGCTCAACTGATAATTGAAGACGCAACATTTATCAGAAGTGCGGAAAATAGACTACTGCGATAATTTAAATGGAAATCTGACCAAAAATGTAACATAAATTAAATGAAGAAGCCAAGCACAAAGTTAATGATGTGAGAAAGATGGAAACGAAAACGTATTGCATAGCAGGAATCTCGTTATAGTCTTGTTCGCAAACCTTAATCTAAACATAAATACAGTCCGGATGACAAGCAATGTATCTGAGACTAGGAACGGGCTGGTGGAGTGATTTCGCCACCGCCGGCGCCACCGTCGTCTCCACCTCCGCCTCAGAAATCCTCTCAGTGACCCCCTGCAAAAAAAAAAAAAACAGAGCGCTTAACATTTTTACTTTTGCGTATGTTCTTAGGTGTCTACGAAAGAATTGAAAACATGTGAAAACACATATGTGTTCACTGATAAAAATAATTTCTTCAATATAATTACGTTTATATTTTTTACAATATATATATATATATATATATATATATATATATATATATATAGTGACATACCAACATGTCACACATTTATTTAGTAATATTGGTCGTAAATGAGGTAAATATACAGGGTAGAAATATGGCGCCCTAGCAACGGCAGCCGAGTTGTTAAGGTCAATAAACTTCATTCTGGCATTGGACCTGAGGGCACGGCTAGCTGATCAAGTAAAATATTTAGGGATTGGTTGAGAAAGCAATGACAGTCTAGGGCATAGCTAGTAATAGCTTTTAATTAATTTAGGGATTGGCCACGAGAACAGTGACAGTCTATTCACAACGGAAGTGCGTCGAAAGTTTCTGGTGAAAAACAGTAAAAAGAAATAGACCGAGTCTTGAAGGGCTGAACAGAAAGATTATTTTCACATTCTGACATATATCGTGGTGCTGTGCGGGTCGCTCGCGGATGATTAATTTTGTGAGATTGGGACTTCTAAATGTTTCTTGAGAGTGGATACTTATCGGACTTTGAGTAATTCTTGAGTGCGTCGAACGGAAATTAGAATTTTCACGGGATGAAATAACGTGATGGACTTCGAATAATTTGCTGTGTAAAAATGTGTAACTTGTAATTTTCGTGTGTCAGCTAATAATTTCAGACATAGAATTTATAAGATCTACAACAAGTTGGGTCTCTGAATATTTTTGCGGCGTCATTTTATTTGTCAGAACTCAAAAAAATGACTATATGTATGAAAAATAAAAACGTATCGGAAAATGTTTAACAAAATTATTTACAGTATGTGTCAGCTAAATATATATATTTAGCTGATTCAGTTTTATTTTTCAGAAATTTTTTCATTACCGAGTGCGATGCTGATAGATTTTAAAATTAAAATAACCTTGTTTACGTTGTTTTTGTGGAAATGAATAGGGTCAAATATCTACGAGATACATCAAGTGGATGTTGCAAAGTACATTATAAGTCGTTAATGCTTCAAAAGAATAAGTTTTAGCAACATTATTTTTATATTATTATTATTATGGACAAAACCGTAACACGTGCACAGTTAGTGCGACCAAGTGTTTTTCCTCCGAAAGGCATGGTCTTGGGCAAGTGAGTGCAAGGTAATGTAGTAACCGCTAAGGCTGTTCGAAACCCGCGTGAAGCAAAACATTTTCAGTAAACAAATAGGTTTGTGGCGTTGTTTTGGCGTAGTTGTTTATTTTGGAAGAAAGCTTTTTCGGTCGCACTGTGGCCATTTTCAGTGCTACAAAAAATAAAAACAATGTACCTAAATTACACATAAAATTGTATCTTGAAATTCAGATATATTGTTATTTTTTTGTCTAGGCTCGGTCCTGAAAGGGGTGCACTCTGCCTCATGAGTATAAATTGAGAATAGATTCATTGTCTGAAGAAACCAACACAAGTCGCCACTGACCCAACGTGTCAAGCGAAGTAATGACACATTGATTTACGAGAGATAAATTTATAGCCGCTATCACCAGTAATTCTTTTATAAACTAGTAAATTTATTTTCGGAAAATATACAGTTTTGGTGGTCATCATTTTGCGTACGTACATCTGTTCGCGGTTTTCAAATGATGAATAAGTGAAGTAAATTAGTAAGATAATAGTTCCATAATTACGTAACCGTAACCAAAAGAACGAGAAAGTAGGTACCGTTTTAGCACTTCCACTTTTTTAATAGAATTTCAAATTCACATCAACATTCGAAGTCATTGGCAGCAATATCATAATCAATTGCAATAGTGATATCATGAATAGTAAAAGTTTTCAAGACTGTCCAAACTATCTTTTAATGCAGCATATCTCACTAACATACTGTATATGTTTTCTTCCCCGTTCGCCTGTAAACTAGCACCTAAAACTAATCATTGGTTTTTTCCAACTTCAATCTCTGTTATTTTGAAAAACATTTTTAAATTTTGGGGGTACTAAAAAAGAAGCTAATGGATATTTTTAAAAAATTCTGAAAATAGCTCTTAATTTCTCTTTAAATTTTTAAGAATAAAGATAAACCAAAAAAAGTAGAATGTTTCGGTTAATTCTTAATTTTCAAAAATTACAATTGTTTGAATTTGGCTTTTCCTTACGACAACAAAATTGAAGATAGACGTTTTTTTCAAAATGAAATTTGTTCTTCACAACTAGTTCTTTAATGAATATCATGGACATTATTTTCGAAACTTTTAGTAATTTTTGAGCAACTTTAGAGTGTAAAACCAGGGAATATTACAATAATATTTAAAAACTATTCAAATTTTAATTATTACTACTTATTTTTAAATTTAATTAAATAATATGAAAATTTTCTAAAAACGGCTCCAAATTTTTTCTTTAAATTTTCTCTATGCATAATGTTAAATGCACTGTTCAGACATTATCATATGACATAAATGCCATTTTTTAGATTATTTTGTTTTTCCAAAGTTAACTCCCATGCATTTTATGCCCTCATTTACTTAACCAGGGATTTATTCACAATATTGCATTTGTGTGCAAAAGTGATCTTTCAGATGGCTGATAAATGTTTTCGAAATTTCGAACAATTATTTCACCTATACCATATGGGTCCGTAAAATTGAGAAAATGCCCTTGAGGTGGCAATACTTGTCATCTGGGAAGAGGATGGCGCAAATCCGAAAAACTAGCGCACACTTTAATTTTTAGTATATTAACTAGTACGAAATGTCTGCGCCATTCTGTAGCCTCAGTGGTTTATTTTCCCCATAAAGAATTTAAACATATAATTTGGAATCATTTGGGAAAAATTCTTAAAGGCTGCGGTTTCATAGCCTCAAAAAATAAAAACATTCTTTTAAAATTCAAGCAAATGCTACATCAGCCAGTTTCAGACGAGGATTGTGCGTCTACCCGATGAAAAAAAGCATCAGTTAACTAAGAAATTACCTGTGGAACCAGCCGAGCTAGAACCAAGGCCACTACCACCGTGGCTTCCCGTACTTCCATGTCCAATGGATCTGGCGACCCTAGCGCTTCCTCCACCATACGCTCCAGCTCCGCCACCCATTCCGTCGGCTCCAAAGCCACCTGCTCCACTCAGTCCGGCCTCGCCACCTAGGCTTCCGGCACCACCACCCATTCCAAAGGCCCCAAGGCCACTTGCACCACCCATTTCAGCACCAGCACCTAGGCCTCCCGCCCCCCGCCACCCCCCCACCCGACCCAGAGATCTGGATCCCGCACCGCCGCCAGACCCAAACGCTCCAGCACCGCTGCCATGTCCAGCTCCACCACCCATTCCATGTCCAGCTGCACCACCACCAAAGCCTCCGGCACCACCCATTGCCCTAGCACCCGCACCACCACCAGCACCGTAGGCTCCAGCGCCACCGCCCTCCCGGCACCACCACCCATTCCGAATGCACCATGTCCAGCTGCACCACCACCGAAGCCTCCGGCACCACCCATTGCCCTAGCACCCGCACCACCACCAGCACCGTAGGCTCCAGCGCCGCCGCCACCACCAACCCTCCGAATCACCAGTCCAGCGCACCACACCAAGCCTCCCCCCCCCAAGGCCTCCGCCCGCCCCCATTCCGCCCTCCGCCCTCCCAGCCAGTGCTCTGGCGGACCTGGCGGCCGCTCCGGCACCAGCACCGAAGGCTCCAGCACCGCCGCCCAGTCCGGCACCACCACCGTATCCAGAATGCACCAAGGCCAGCTGCACCTCCCAGTCCAGCACCAGCACCACCACCTAGGCCTCCGGCACCACCCAGTCCTCTAGCGGCCGCTCCGGCACCAGCACCGAAGGCTCCAGCACCGCCGCCCAGTCCGGCACCACCACCGTATCCGAATGCACCAAGGCCCCAGCCCTCTGCGGCCGCACCGCACCAGATCCATATGCTCCTGCACCGCCGCCCAGCCCGGCTCCTCCACCGAATCCGAATGCACCAAGGCCAGCTGCCCCTCCCAGTCCAGCACCAGCACCACCACCTAGGGCCTCCGGCACCACCCAGTCCTCTGGCGGCTGCACCAGCACCAGCATCCGATATGCTCCGGCACCGCCGCCCAGTCCGGCACCACCACCGTATCCGAATGCACCAAGCCAGCTGCCCTCCCAGTCCAGCACCAGCACCACCACCTAGGCCTCCGGCACCACCCAGTCCTCTAGCGGCCGCACCAGCACCAGCACCGAAGGCTCCAGCACCGCCGCCCAGTCCGGCACCACCACCGTATCCGAATGCACCAAGGCCAGCTGCCCTCCCAGTCCAGCACCAGCACCACCACCTAGGCCTCCGGCACCACCCAGTCCTCTAGCGGCTGCACCACGCCCAGTCCCGCACCACTACCTAAACCAGCCGCTCCAAGGCCACTTGCACCCCCAGTCCGGCACCAGCTCCTAGACCTGCTGCACCTCCCAATCCAAGGCCTGCGTTGCACCAGCCATAGGCTCCAGCACCGCTGCCATGTCCGGCACCACCACCAATTCCGAAGGCTCCAAGTCCAGCTCCACCCAGTCCAGCACCTGCACCCAGGCCAAATGTTCTGAGTGCCGGGACAGCGCCATAACCTGCAGAACCACACAGACCGCCGACTGAGAGAATGAACTCGTTGGTTGCAATTCCAACTCTATAACCTCCAGCGTCGCATCGGCATCATCATTTGTAGTGTTTCGCCATGTCACCTCTAATACAGTTCGTTATCTACACCGAAACGGTACTTTCTCTCGTGTTGGCTACAGGTGGCGTAGCGCGGTTAGCGACGGGAACTTCTACGGTGCGGAAATTTTTTTTTAACTGCAGCATTACATAACTTTCTGTATACTACTTTTGATGAATGCGTGAAAGTGAGAGTTCAATATAAATGTTAACGACGTGAGGGTTATAATATATTATTAAAATACATTTGTGTAATTTTTTTAAAGTAATAAAATGGCGTTGATGCCTTGTTATTCAGGGCATTTAGCGTACTGGGTAATTTGCTGGTGCATTTAGGTAATTTGCTGGTGAGAGATACCTGGTTTGGGAAACCACGCTAGTCGACAGTAAGTCGGGCCCGGATCTCGCCATCTAGTGGAGGAAGATCAACGCCTCCTTCCGATGCAAAACATGCACTACACTTACGGGACTAATTAACCACCGTAGTTGATGGACCCGGAATCACTAATCAATAAATCAAAAAAAGCCGGCCTGATGCTCAGCTGTCAGTGAGGTGTAGCAACCACACAGTGCAGCAGTGATGCCATTTTCGGGGGTCGTCAGTCGGGATACCGCATCGCCTTTTCCTCCTCGCAGGGGGTGGTCGTGTCTGCGTAGGTGGACGCGCTCTCCGGTGGAGAGTTGTAAACGACCACCTGCTCCCTCCCTGGGTTTCACGGTGCAACTCACAACGCTTAGCTTTAAGATGGAGGCATAAACTTAAACCCCGTGTTGCCGGGTAACCCACCAGTTGGGACAATGGCATCGACCCTTTTGCTAAATTGGGCGGAGGAAGGAAGGTTCATGAGGACGTATGTCGATCCGTCATAATACTCTAGACAGGAAACATGGACCTCCTTGTCAGGTAACAATGGTCCTGGCGATACTCACGTCAATAGCTTAAAGGTGTCGGCAGAGAGAAGACGGAAAGGGAACTCCCAGCCGCCCGAATCATAGTTCGGGAGCTCCCCTTTTGGGTCACACACGTACGTATACGAGAAAGTAACTAGGGATGCTACAGAACGGCACAGGTTTTCTTGTAGAAACATTTTCTAATCTCCTTGTTGTGGATTGGCTTTATGGTCTTGCACCATCTTCTTGACAGCTGCCATCTATCGCCATCCAAAGTACATTTTTTCTGACATTTTCTCAATTTTTTGGTTTCCTAATAATTAACATGTTCAATAACCGCAATATTACTATAAGAAAATTAATGAAGAGTAAAATCTCGTCCTAAATGTTCATTTTCATTGAAAAACTTATAGTTGTTTTTAAGAAAATGGTGTTTAAACGTTACAGTAAATAGCGAAATTTGAAGCTCTTTTCACAGGAATTGATCTATTGAGTTTTCGGAAAACTTCATTGAACTCATTTGAATCACATCCACTCACAATGGCAATAATGTATACAAATTGCTGCAAATGTGCATAACGCATTAGAGAGATTTAAAAAGAATTACATTTGTATATTTTTTAAAAAAACAACAAAATAATACACGAAAATGAACTTAACGTCATATTAAACAATTAGTACTGTCCATTGAAAAAGCTTGAAGAAAAAATTTGGAGCCATTTTTGAGAAAATGACGCTTGAGCGTTTCTGAAAATGCGGAATTTTCAACTCATTTTCATAAAAAACTGTTGAGTTTTGGGTGCATATTCTCGCCACCTACACCAATCATAACCATCATTGGAGCAGCACTTATAGACCTTAATCCTGACATGGAGAGTTGCATCTCAAAATAACTTAACGACGGATTTTATGAACGAAAATTCAAGATTGTTGAGGTGATTCCAATTTCTTCACTGAGCTGTTGTATAGGAGGACAAGTAAATATCATTGGACAGTTTAATTACTTTCATTTCACTGAATATATGAATTGGTATCGAACTTCAATACGTATTTAATAAAATTGTAGTCTGTATATTAGGAATAATGATCAAGTATTACATTAGTGTTAGAACTGAGTCCGTTCATGTTATAAAATACCGTTAATTTTATAATTCTCTCTTGGAAAATTTGTACGTTTCTCATGGCTAACAATTATGAATATCCACTGATTGAATTTAAATGAGACTGTCGTTAATATGAATTCTAAGAATTATGATGAAAACTTCACGGGGAATCAGCAGACTCTTTTCCCCGCATCTGACTTTGACATCAATGAACCGATGAATCAGAATAAAGGCTCCCACACACCGACGCGAACGATCCGCAGCCTACGCGGATGGGCTGCAGCGGAAGTTTCGCGTCATGTGTAGCCTTATGAGCACGTTCAGACCGGCGCGGCAACGGATTGGCAACGTTTAATCGGCGGCGAAATGTGTAACGCAGTCAGATGCGTTTCTTCCGCTGCAGCTCGAGTTCGTGGATGTCCGCCCGTGTTTGGGAGTTTTCGCTCCCTTGTGGGCCTTCGGGGTCGAGCGACCTTGCCAACCGTCACCAAACGCTGACTCATAATTGACGCTCCGAGGTGAACGGTCCCGCGAATTCCGTTTATGGATTCGGTGGTATAACGGTCAGCGTACCGGACTGTTGTACCCGAGTTTGCGGGTTCAAACTCGATCGAAGCCGTGGATTTTTAAAGGTGAAAAAATCCTCTGTACGCCTGCCTTCGGAGGAGAAGTAAAGCAGGCTGTCCCATGTAGTAGAGTTACTGCATGTAAAAGATCAAGCCCAAAAGAAGCCTCCGAGCAATATTGAGATACACCTGTTTCGTCGCGCAAGATAATACCTCCTTTCTCCGCTAGGTGGTGAAAGGAGCGTAGCGAAATTTGTTTGGTTAGACGGAAGAGTGGCCTGATGGTCCGAGTCTCGCCATTTTTTAATTCAATTTTGGCTAGCTTTTTGTATTATGATACTCAACAGTACTCTTTTTACTAACATATCTCAGAGCCTATTTACTCTTCTTCGTTACCCTGAAAATATCCACACTTACAAGAACACTGCTGGTACAAATTTCTAATAGCTGGAGAAAACTTGTATTGGTGGCTACTCTCATGACACATTGAAATAACTACGAAATAATGATACGTGATTCATTTTACAGTAGCGTAACAATATCTACTGTAATTCACTTTTTCCGAAAAATCAATTTACGGCAAAACGTCTGCCACTCTGCCTAAGAAAATCGGCTGAATGGTTTATGCGCTAGCGTTCTGCACAGACGGACAGAATGACAGGACAGACGGGCAGAAGCACAGACGGACAGGACAGACGGGCAGAAGGACAGACGGACAGACGAACAGAAAGACAGACGGACAGAACGACACACGTCAACAGATTTTAAGGTATGAAAGACGCACAAAACATGGATTCTGACTTCACCACGTTTCTATATTCAGCAATTGGATACATCCCCTTTTTTGTTACCAGAGCACGGCAATAAGAATTTTTGTGTCAAAAATTCGCCGTTTTTCGGAGCACAATTAAAATACTTTCTTTTCTTACGTTAGTAAGTGCGAGAAAGTAAAATGGTTCAGGGGTGAACTATTAATAGAAGAATATAGTTTGGTATATTTGTCCTCGTGTTTAATTACTTACGTAGTGACTGTACTTCAAACACAGTAGTTGGAATCGTAGTGTAACTGAATGACGTGTTTGTGACGTGACGTGAACGTTGGTGTTTGTTTTTTGTGTAAAAGTATATGTTGCAATGTAGTATAAGTTAGTATATGTTGCAGTGTAGTATAAGTATGTAGTGTAAGTATAAAAGTATATGTTCTCTTACCCACCTCTTTGTTTACATTTCCCGAAGATAAATCTCTAAGAGGTAATTAGTGGATAAATGTGCATTGAGACATCTTCACAGTGAATTATGAAGCTATATTTCGCGGTCATCATTTTAAGTCTTTAGTAGTTAAACCTTTGGGTTTAATGAAGATATTTTCCGTTTTAAATAGGCATGTGTTTACCTCTTAAATAAATAAAGCTTGTCAACTAAGACTATCACATGATTTTTTCACACTATCAAATCATTCAATAAAAGACAATAATACAAGAAAATGCCCTAAAGCACTTAACAGGAAATTTAACAAAGGTGAGAAGAATTAAATCAGTTCGTATGACTGTACTGAATAGTTTGTATATTGAATTAAGTCTTTAACAATTTTGTATCACACATTAAATAGACATGTAAACCCTTGACCAATTTTAAAGTTATGAAAGAAAACAATAATCCTTCAAATACAATGTAAGTTATTGGCTGCACTTTCATTAACATAGTTTTAAAGTCAACAGAAAAGTATGTACGTTTTTACTTCCTCATATACACGGAGTAATATACGTAGTATAGGGAAAGTTACGTAATGCTCTGGAAAATCGATTTCGAGATTTTAACGGAAATACACGGTTTGGGGTCCCCTGATACCGAAAAAGTGGTTTCTCTCAGAACGTCCGGCCGGCTGACTGCCCGTCAGTCTGTGAACACTGCTAGCGCCTAAACCACTCGTACGATATTTTCCAAATTAACGAAACCCCTGTTCATCTGGCTCTAGTGGCAGCTTCGAAATTTTGAGAAACATTCTTTCAAACTTGAGGGCACATTACATGAAGCCCCCCGCACATTTTCAAAATTTTCTCAAAAACGGCTTCAATTTTTTTCTTTAAATTTCTTGGAAGAATAAAGTAAAATACACTTTTAAAGGTGGCATAGGTCCTATTAACTTTGAATTTTCGAAAATTGCAATTGATTTTCTTCGGCGACTTCCTACAACTATAAAATTGAATATGGAGCTTTTTCGTTGAAATAAAATTTGTTTTCCGTGAATAGTTCTTTCATTAAGGTCATGTATTTTTTAAAATTTTTGTAGTTTTCGTGCAATAGAGCGTGCAATATTTGCAATTTTAGAAAAAATTACAAAAACAAGATTTTCTCAAAAACGGCTTCAAATTTTTTCTTTAACCTTTTGGTAGGGTTAGTGCCAAACAAACCCTATACGATGACAAACACTATATTGCTCTAATCTTTTTTTTTAATTACAAAAATGTAATTGTTTTACTTGTCTCTCACGACAGAAATATTTACATTAGATGCTATTTCTTCACATTATTGTACTTTTGAGTGAACGCGCTTTAAATAATGTCAAATAAAGTTTCTCGAATACTCAACAGTTTTCTATGAAAACGAAACAAAATTCCGCATATTCAGAAACGCTCAAACGCCATTTACTCAAAAATGGCTCTCAATTTTTTCTTCAAACACTCCCAACGGTTAGTGGTAATGGCACTGTTTAATATGACGTATTGTTCATTTTAGTGATTTTTTTCAAAAATTACATAATTAAATTTTTTTGAAATGTCTCAAGCCATTATATGCACATTTCCATCAATTTATATACATTTTTGAATTTCTGAGTGAATGTTCTTCAAATGACTTTAATTGAAGTTTTTCGAAAACTCAATAGATTTCTGTGAAAAGAGTTTCAAATTTCGCATTTACATAATGTTTAATCACCGTTTTCTTAAAAACCGCTCCAAATGTTTCAATGAAAAATTCTATTTAGGACGAGGTTTTACTCTTCTTTGATATTCTTGAAGTACTATTTCGGTTCTGATATTAGGAAACCGAAAAGTTGAGAAAATGTCAAAAACACGCACTTAGGGCGACGATAGATGGCAGCTGGCCAGAGAACGGAGCAAGATCTTGAAGCCAGTCCACACCAAGAAAATTAGAAGAAATTGCTACGAGAAAGTCTGTACCATTCTGTAGCACCTCTAGTTTAATGCGCTATGACTATTTTCGAGATTCTTCCAGAAACAATTCCTTGGATTTTTAAGAACCACAGGAGCAGATACATGATGTATGACAGATGAAGCAAAATGTGGAATTTGGTAACCCACCTTGTTTCCCTATTGTAATCTGTACTAAAAAATTAAATAAGCTCATTCACAATTTTTTTTTTTTTTTTAAAGAAAAGAAGTTCGTATCTCATCGCTGATCAAGAATTCAGACCATAAAAGAGGCTTACCCGCAGAAACGGTGGACACCACCTGCAAAAAAGTGAATAACACACATATAATTTGCTGACTATGGTTACTCTCAATTTATTACAAACACATTCTACTAAAAAAAACTAAACCAACGCAAATTTTGAAAAACAAGAAGATGCATTATCAATTCTCCAAATCAGTAACAAACAAAAAAACTCGATTTAGTGAAATAATGTATTATACACGGCAGTGTCTATCCCAAGAAGTTACTCACCAGCAAAAGGAAGACGCAAGATGCGGTGCCCCACATGATTAGAGCCAGGCGAGGCGAGGCGAGGTGAGGTGAAGACGAGGGCGTAGATGGGTAGCGTCCATTCGCTACACCGGTCTTTTAAATACGCGCGGCCCCTCCTCCTCCCCGAGGCCTAGGGAACGTGCGGCTGGCCCCGACGTCCCCGCTATCACGAGCCACGCGTGGATGCGTCCGCTAATGGATGGAGGCACGTGACACGCAGGCCATCGTTTCTAATAACATTATTTGTTTCAAACGAAAAAGTACGCACATGAGTGGATGCAGGCTTCTAGTTGAGCCGACGTCTGACGTACCCCTTTCACGTTTGATTGTGTTTATGAACGCGACATTAAAAATCGTTCAACCTTTCGAGAACGCGCGGTATACATGTTCCTTGTTTGTCAAGCTGTTGGGACTCATAATTGGGATTTCTAATTGTATTTTATCGTTCGGCTACAACCAAGATGATGAACAATTAACACTATCTACCTGCGGAAAAAAAGGACACTTTCAATCTTCATTCGTTGAGGAGAACTGAATTGTGGTACAGAAAATGTGGAGTAACGAAATCGGATCCTGGCTAAAAAGTCAATTTTTCCACTGGGCAAAAATATCAATTTATTTGCTTGTTCTCTCCACAAGAAAGGCTTAGGACCAGCTAAGCATGTGCCACGTTTTGGTAAAATGGCGATATTACGGTCGCATTCTTGATGCTCTAATCTCGGAATATGGCTGAACTTACTTCCGGTCAGCAGAAAAAAAATAAGAAACTATCGATCCAATCACCCTCCACAACGCGCAGGCTTTGTCCGCCGACGAAAACTTTCTTGTAATAGTACTACTGAGAAGAAATAAAAGAGGTCATCTTCGTCAACATATTATAATATGTTGTTGTTGTTTTTTGTTTTTTTTATTTTACGTCAAAAAAACAGTTAAAAATACGTATGACGTGCTATGGGGAAAAGTGAATTGTGTGCACATTTTCAACATTCTGTGATCCCTACACTAAGTCATATACTACTTAAATTTTGAATTTTTGAAAGGGAAAAAAAGAAACAAAAACTCCCATGTAATAAAATCTATTTTCAAGGATAAACTAGCAATAAATTTTGAATTTTGAAAAGGAGAAAAAAAACTCCCATGTAATAAAATCTATTTTCAATGTTATATATTGTATATGTAATAATATGTTGACGAAGATGACCTCTTTTATTTCTTCTCATAAGAACGTCAACAACACCACATCAGAATTCCCACAATAGTACTTCTACCTTGTCTTTCGAGAATTACACAAGAACTTATCAGTGAACCATTGAGATAAGGGATTTCAACAAAACCGAGTCCTGCACCATTCTCTTGAGCGTCCTTTACGCTATCCGAAATCAAAATTTAATCAAGAAATTTGGAAGCACTCTTTTGAAAATGTCCCAGGGGCTTCATGTAAACGCACAAATACAAAATATTGGTTTCAATTTCAAGAGGCCGTGACGTCAGCCTGATCGACTGGGAAATACCAGTTTTGGTGAGACTCCTACTACGGTGTGACCGCTAGCGTTGTTCGCAGACGGACGGAGAGTCAAGACATTTTGCCGCCAATCAATGTTTCGGTATCAAGGACCCACGAAACATAGATTCAGAATACGTAGTACGTTAGAAGTAATTTACTATAGGGACAAGATTTATTTACTCTTCTGCCACCAGATCCCGGCAAAAAGAGTTTTTTCTGTCCAAAATTTGCCGTTTTTTCCCCTGCAGCATTACAATACGCATAAGTAGTGGCGAGAAAGTAAAAATGCTGATTTTTTTTCCCCAAAACACCCATATCAGAGCAGGTTTAGTCCTTCTGAGATAATCTGTAAGACTAATTTTAATTAAGATATTAAGGAATCAAAAACATAAGACAACGGACAATTACAAGTGCTAAAACAGCACATATTCTCTCACATTATTATGTTTTTCACATTATTTTGTAATTTTCGAAAATTCAAAGTTCAACGAAAATGGGACCTGTGATATATTTATAAAATACTTCTTACTATCTGAGAAGAATGAAAAAAAAATTCGCGAAAACATTCATTTTCTCAAAAATGTTCTTGATCTTATTTAGAAATCTACCTTTGAACAACGATTAAAAAAATCGTTCAAGAAAAAAATCTCTGCCTTCATTATCGTAATTGTAGGAAGACGTCGAAAAAAATTTGAAAATTTTCAATTTTTGAACCGTCAGATAGTTCTAAGGAGAAGAGAATAAATACCATTTTGTATAAGTATACTTAGCTCTATCTGGGGGGGGGGGGGGAAGGAAAAACTTTAGAGCCAATTTTGGAAAAAATTCGAAAATGTCCTTTAATTGTCAGTTTAAGTTCTCGAAATAAAAAAAAAATACATTTCAAATACAAAGGTCCTGACATTAGCCAAATCAATCGGAAATATTAACTTTGGTTAAAATCTTTCCTATGGTGTAGCAGATAACGTTATTCAGAGATTGACAGAAGAACAAACCTGTTTTGCGAATGTAAACCAAATTTTTCCGTATCAAGGACCCATACAACTTGGATTCTGACAAAATATCGTGTTAGAGAGAGTCACATTATAGTGTCGAGAAAGTTATGTAAATGTGTGCGAAAAATGGCCGATTTTCGACAGAAAAAAATTATTTGTCGGGATCTGAAAACGAAAAAATAGATAAATTCAGTTGCTATAAAAAGAGTAAAAATCTTCTAATACGAGGCGTGGTCAGAATCCCTGTTTTGTTGGTCCTTGATGCCGAAAAACAAATTACGAACAAAACGTCCGTCCGTCTCTACTCTACTAGCGCCTACACCTTGCGTAGGATTTTTTCCAAATTGAAGAAACACCTGTCAATCCCACTCTAGTTGAAGTTTTACAACTTTGAAAAAACATTCTTTAAAATTTGCGGGTACTTAGCATGAAGCTGCCCGGACATTTTCAAAGTTTTTCCAAAATGGCTCCTAATTTTTTTCTTTAAATTTATTATACGAGTAGAGTAAAATAAACTTATAAAGGTGGCATATGTCCTGTTTTCACAATTAACTCTGAATTTTCGATAATTGCTGCGTCTTCCTACAACTACAAAATTGAAGATAGAGATTTTCGTTTCAAATGAAATTTGATGACCATATTTAGATCTTTCAATAAAATTATGTAGACTTTTCTGAAAATGTTACTAGTTTTCTCGCAATGTAGCGTGCAATATTTGCGATTTTAATTAGAGATATTACAGAATGGCACAGACTTTCTCGTAGTAAAGTTTTCTAATTTCCTTGGTGTGGAATGGTACTGTACAGTCTTGTCCCTCCTTCATGCCTGCTTCCAGCTATCGCCGCCCAAAGTACATTTTAAAAAAAATTCTCAACTTTTCGGCTTACAAATAGTAGAACCGGAATTATATTTTAATTAGATTAAGGAAAACTAAAACGTCGTCCTAAATAGCAATTTTCATTGAAAAATTTTAAGCCGTATTTAAGAAACTGGCAAATTAAGCATTACTGTAAATGCGAAATTTGAAGCTTGTTCACAGGAACCTATTGAGTTTTCGAAAACCTTCGTTGAAACCATTTGAAGTACTTACCCTCACAAATTAAATAATACAAATCGATGGAAATGTGCATATTAACGGCGTGAGAGATATTTTAAAAAACTCACATTTGTGTTATTTTAAAAAATAAAAGAATACACGAAAATTGCCTTTACGTCATATTAAACAGTGCAATTATCACTATTCATTGGAGAAATTTGGAGCCATTTTTGAGAAAATTGCGTTTGAGCGTTTCTGAAAATGCGGAATTTTGAGCACATTTTTCAGAAAACTGTTGACTTTTCGAGAAACTTCATTTGACATTTTTTAATGCATATGTACTCATAAATCTAATAAAGAGAAGTTGCCTCCAGTGTAAATATTTCCGACGTGAGAGAAGTAAAAAAATTACATTTTTGTAGTTTTTGAAAAACAAAAAATAGAGCTATATGGTGTTTATATTATCGGATTGGGTGCATTTAGTACTAGCCTTACCAATAATTTAAACAAAAAAATTAGAGATATTTTAGAGAAAATCTTATTTCATTCATTTTTTAAACATGCAACTATTTCACGCACTATTGCACGAAAACTACTAAAATTTTCCAAAAATGTACCGCCTTAATGAAAGAGATATTTATGGACAACAAAAATTCATTTGTAGGAAAAATCTATCTTCCATTTTATAGTTGTAGGAAGACGCCGGAAAAAAATCAAACTTTTTGCAATTTTCGAAACTTCAGAGTTAACCCTGGGAATCGGACCTATGCCACTTTCATAAGTGTATTCTATTCTGTTCTTACAAGAAATTTTAAGAACAAATTTGGAGCCGATTTTGAGAAATGTTTCACAATGTCCGGGGGACTTTATATAAAGGACCCCTAAATTTTAAAGAATGTTTGTCAAAATATCAAAGCTTCAACTAGAGCGAGATGGAGAGGGATTTCTTCAATTTCAAAACAATCGTACGTGTGATTTAGGCGTTTGTAGTGTTCACAGACGGACGGACGTTATGAAAAAAATACTTTTTCGGTTTCAGGGGACCCCAAACCGCGTATTTTCATTGAAATCTCGAAATCGATTTTCCGCAGTATTATATAACTTCTGTATGTAACGTTTATTACTTTTGTATACACGTATGTATACGAGAAAGTAAAATTGACAGATTTTTCCTTCAAACGAAATTTGTGGTCCTTAATGTTTCTTTCATTTATCTCGTGTAGTTTGTTTGTTTTTGAGATATTTGAGTAGTTTTCGAGTAATAGTGCCTGCAATATTTTCAATTTAAAAAAATTCTCAAAAACGTCTCCATATTTTTTCTTAAAATTTTTGGTAAATTTAGTGCCAAACAAACCCTATTTTATGACATAAATGCCATATTGAAAAAATGACATTTGTGTAATTAAAAAAAATTCTCAAAAATGAACCTTACGTCATATTTGTAATTTACTGTGGCATTACCATTATCGATTGGAAAAGTTTGAAGGAAAAATGTGGAGCCAATTCTTAGAAAACGGCATTTGAACACTTCTGAAAGTTTGTAATTTTGAGCTCGTAGCAACAAAAAAACTGTGCAGTTTTAGAGAAACTTTATTTAACATTATTTAAATCACATGTACTCATAATTACAATAACGTGAAGAAATCCCCCCTAATGTAAACATTACCTACGTAAGAGACATGACACAAAAATACATTTTTGTAATTTTTGAAAAACAAAATGATACACCAAAATAAACTTAACGTCATATTAAACAGTACAATAAGCACTATCCATTGAAAAAAATTAAAGATAAAATTTGGAGCCACTTTCGAGAAATGGCTTTTGTGAAATTGCGGAATTTTGAGCTCATTTTAACAGAAAACTGTTGTGTTGAGAAACTTTATTTGATATTATTTAAATCACATGTACTCATAAATATAATACTGTGAAGAAATTGTCTCTAAAGTAAGTATTGCCGACGTGAGAGACAAGTAAAAAAAATTACCTTTATGTAATTTTTGAAAAAACAAAAGAATAGAGCAATATGGCGTTTATGGCATCGTATAGGGTTTGTTTAGCACTAACCGTACTAAACATTTAAAGAAAAAATTGTAGCGGTTTTTGTGAAAATCTTTTTTGTTAATTTTTAATAATGCAGATATTGCACAAAAACTACTAAAATTTCTAAAAAAATAATTACATGACCTTAATGAAACATCTATTTACGGACATTAAATTCCATTCAAAGGAAAAATCTCTGTATTCAATATAGTTGTAAGACGTTGCCGAAAAATGCATACTTTTACAATTTCCGAAAATTCAGAGTTAATCCTGAAAATCTGACCTATGCCACCTTTAAAGGTGTATTTATCTCTATTCTTACAAGAAATTTAAAGAAAAAATTTGAAGTCGTTTTTGAGAAATTTTGAAAATGTTGCTAGGGCTTCATATAAAGCCCCCCCAAAATTTAATGAATGTTTTTCAAAATCACAGAGCTTCAGCTCACGGAAAAACGACAGGGGGGTTTTCAATTTGGAAAAATGTCCTACTCACGGTTTAGGCGCTAGTTTTGTTCATATACGACAGGTGGATGGTTTGCTTTCAATAGGTTTTTCGGCATCAAGGACCCTCAAAACACGGATTCTGACTAGAACACGTGTTAGAGGATTTTTTTTCTTAATTTAGCTACTGGATTTATCTACTTTTTCGTTATCAGGGCCCGGCAATGAATTTTTTGTGCCGAAAATCCGCCGTTTTTTGCGCAGCATTACATAACTTTCTCTATAGTACGTATATTACTCCGTATATACGTGCGTATACGAGATAGTAAAAATAATGCTCTTACGAAATGTATCTTTCTCAGTGAAAATGGACTAAGTATCTGCCGAAAAGGTCCCCTTCCCTGTTTTTCTTTATCACCTCCAGTGGCGTAGCTACGGGGGGGGGGACAGGGGGTCGTGCCCCGGGTGACACCATATTAGGGGTGACACCAATTATAAAATTTTATAGTTCGAATTATAAAATTTCAATGCTTTATTTTATATATTAATTTAATAGTTAGATAATTAAATCATATATACTAAGAAAACAAATAAAAATAATGTAACGTAAAACGCGAACCTATAAGTAGTGAGCGCCAATTCTACAGTGGTCCAAGAGTGTGGATTTGGGCGATTACCTTATCTTATCGTTAATCTTAATATAATAATCTACAAATTATCTTTGATATCATGTAAATATACGTGTATTTTTATTAAATAATATATAAACTATTCAGATATAGATATTTTTATATTTAATGTAGGGGGTGACACCATTAGTTTTGCGCCGGGTGACACCAACTTAAGCTATGCCACTGATCACCTCAAAGTATTTGCCCATTGTATTTAGCAGCTGAGTTGAGCTGGAAGAGCATGGGCATGTTTTGTGCAGTGACACTGAGCAAGATGTCTAATAGTTCATCGGTGGTGGATTTTGAGCACTAGTTTGATAATTTGGTGGAATTAAGCCGGTGTCTGAAGGAGAATTCTAGCCACCAGCTGCTCTAATTGGTAGTTTTCCATGGTTTCTCAACTCAGGCGAATGCAGTACCCAATTAAATAGGCCACAGACTGTATCTTTCCTTCTTCTTTCTCAAAATTTTAGTAATGACATTAAATAATTATGTAATAAACAATGAGGTAAGGATTTGTTGTTATTGGCCAAAACAATATCATGTATATATGTATAAAGATCTTGGTAAATATAAAACATGTGAATATTCATGGAAATGCATCTTTTTCTGTGGTAACTTTTTTACAGCTCTCCTTCTGTGTGATGTAATCACACGGGTTCAGCTAGTAAAATGATAACTATAATAATTATATAAGAGCTGCTTTGGGTTGTATCAGATGTAAATACTGTTGCCTGTAAATCACTTAAATAAATTGAATAAATGCATTATTCAGGGAGTCAATATTCTTTGAATTTATTTAAATACTACAAAAATTTAACTCTTAGAATATTTCTTGGAAAAGAAAATCAATATCCCCTGTCTCTATGAATCTAAATGGGTGACTACATCTCTGTAAACAAAAGTGGCAAGAGAGGGCAATTTCTATGATAAAGTGATAAAGAAAACAAAGAGAATTCTTCTTTGAATTTGATTTATCATTAACTATTTTACCTATTAACCCATGTTTTTATAAATTACTCTGCTAAACTGTGTTAAGTAGATGATTTACTTTTAGGAACATGTCTTCATTTGTTTTCATTGTATGTATAAATATGGCATAAACCATAAAAAAATTAGTGGAGGGAGAAAAATATTCTTATTACTCATAAATAGGGAACAAAATTTATTGTAATAAAAAATGCAAAATAGTACATATATATGCACTTATTTTTTCCAAAATATGTAAGGAAAAATAGAAACTATGTAAAATAAAAATTCATTATTGTGCTTAAAATTGTTTTCTACAAGTATTTTCCTACCACAAAACATTGCAGATCAGTTCTTAACATGTATTCAGAGTGGCTGAAAGTAGGGCAAGAAACTTGGGCAAATGTAGGATATTTCTTGACAACATTTTTTCAAACCAGTCAGAAGAAATACAATAAGATGTACAATGTACTTCACTAAGGTGAATATTTACTTCAATTATTTCTCTCACGAAGTAGGATTATAATGTTTGAAAAAAATATATATTTTCATTCCAAGCATGCTTCTTCTCAATTTGTCAGCAAGTTTTATAGAGCAAATGAAATATTGCTATATTTTATTGCATATTAAAATGCATAGTTAAAAATTTTTAGAGCATACCCAAATGCACTTTTATAACTAGTTATGCAACAAAATGACACAGGCTTGCTTGTCAGTTTTCTAATTTCCTTGGTGTGGACTGACTTTATGGTCTTGCCGCATCCTCTTGCCAGCTGCCATCTATCGCTGCCCAAGGTACATTTTTTTAACATTTACTCAAATTTTCGGTTTATTCACTGGAGAACCGAAAAATTACTTATGAAAATCAAAGAAGAGTCCTAAATGGCAATTTTCATTGAAAAACGTGGAGCCGTTTTTAAGAAAATGGCGTTTAAGCGTTACAATAAATACAAAATTTTAAGCTCTTTTAACATAAATCTATTGAGTTTTTGTAAAACGTGATCTCTTTTGAAGCAAATCCACGGACAAATGAAATAATCACTGGAAACATGCATATTCAAGGCATAAGAGATTTTTTAAAAAATTACACGAGTAATTATAGGGAAAAAGAAAGAAAAAAAAAAAGAATGAAGTTATTAGGTAACGTCCATTATTTCTCCAAGTGAAATGATTATTAAGTCCAGTCTTCAATTTTTTTTAGGAAACTTTTGTGGCTTCGAATCATGTAGGAAGAATTTGGGAATAGAAGAGGAGGGTCATCCATTTTTGAATATCACTTGTCCATCATCACTGTGACAACTATAGCCTTCTATGACAGATTACATAAGTTATTTCCTTCAGAATTTATTTCTTGCAATTTTTTTCATCCTTTATTGATTTTCCAAAATTATATTTATGAAATTTTGTAATGTTATTTCTCTTTTCCTATTACCTTACGTAGTTTAATATTTAGGGCTGTCAGAAATGCTCTGGCCCCTCTTGTCTTTTTCATTTGCTGAAAATTCTGCTTTGTTCACTCACAAATAAGTTTTATGGAGACAGGTGACAATGATTTCTTTTTTTCAAGAGATATTCTAAGAGTTGGATTTTTGTAGTATTTGAATAAGACATAGAACATGCTGACACTACTGTTAGTAAATTAATGTGATTTGACTTTGCTTTCTGTCAATAAATTCACTTACAAGAGAAATAATTACATAACATTAATAACAAAATTGAACAAATACACAATAACTACTATGAAGTTTAACCGACGAAGCAAAAAATGAAAATGGAGTTGGATCAGTCGTTTATTCGCACGATTTCAAGTTAAAACAGACCCACTAATCAATAAAAAATGCAGAACTGTATTTCATATTACTCTCCCAAAGAGAGAGAAAAAAATCTTCTGAGAACCAAAACTATATCATATTTACACACTCCTTGACAACAGTTGAAGGGATAAACTGCAAATCAAGATCGGAAATAAACAACTCAATATATCAAAATCAAGTAAGAAATATTGTGATTGCTAGGATACTTGCTCACAAAGAAATTTTATGTAATGAAATTGGTGATTTAGGAGTCAAAATTGCTGTGATGAATATTAGCCAGATTTACCCAAACAAAACAATTAAATCTGAATATTTCTGGGAAAACATCAATCACAAATTAAACCTTCATTGAAACAGCTTTTGGCACATATATGAATCCAGCAACATCCATCTGACTGATGGATGTTGGATAAGCACATTTTTCTCATTAAATATCAATAAGAAAATTGGCCACAGGAAGCAAATAGTCCTTTCATGAATAAGATCTGGACATTCCAAATTAAGTCATCTATACCTTTTGCAAAAATCATCTCTCCCGACATGCGAAAGTTGCAATACTACCAAACTTGACTTTGATCACATCTTTAAAGTATGCCCCAGATATAACCGTGAAAGGCAGTCAATTTTGAATCCAAATAGGATGGTCATCAAGATAAATTAATCAACTTTTGTAAAGCTATCAATATATTTATTAAAATTTAACCTCATTGTTTTACATAAATTAATTGTAAATTTAAATTTTAATATTGTTTTTGTCAAGTATAATTTCTATACTCGCACCATAATGTAATACAATACTTGTAATAGTCACTAGCAACCACGTAATTCATGCAACTATAAATAAATTTAATTAAAAAAATTGAAAAAAAAAAAAAAAGTTATTTATGTAATAAGTTCCTTAAATTAGTCTTGAAAGATGAGGCCAGAAGGACAACATAGAGGCGTAGTGATAGCAGAGGCGAATACAATGTTTTTTGTTATTGCTAGTTTACTGCTTATGCAAAATAAACATTTAATGTTTTCATGAGTTAAGAATTGTCATTACTCTTGATGTTCTGTAGTTTGATTGATTTGTTGGTAGATTGATTGGTTGGTTAGTTGCTGGTAGATTGATTTGATACCATTTTTAAAAAACAACCACAGGGCATTGAAGGACCAACAGGACAAAGAGAGACAAAAAGGTGACTGCAATGAATGCGGGGAACAAACTGGTACAAGGGGACAAATGAGTCAATACAGACAATGAGAACAAGAGCAACAAAGGTGACAAATGAGTCAATGGAGACAACAAGAACATGGAAAAAGGGAAATGGGAAACGGAAGAAAAAAGGGACAAGGGAGAACAAGGGGCAAACATTTCAAAATTGATTTCTTGTAATACTAATGAAGATAAATGTCATGGCTTCAAATAGTATTACATTCAGTGGTAATTTAAAAATTGTAACTTTAATATATCTGTACCAGAACCATTGTAAAAATAAATTTTGTTTATATTTATTCTCAAATATTCTGTTTTGTGGCAATGATATATCTTTCCAAAGATTTATGAGCACTGGTAAAATCTAAATCCAAAAGTTGGCTAAAATATTTCTAATAGACATTTAACGGCCAGATGCACTCTTAATATGTTGTTTAGATGGTTGGTTGCTAAGGAGCTAAGCATGTGTTTACTGACATAAACAACTCACACAATAGAATAGAATATTTTTGTTTTAGCAGCAGATTGAAAAGTGACTGAAGGAATTTTCTGCAAAGGAATCTGTCAGCCAAAACAAATAATCTTTTATTTATTTATTTTACGTCAAAAAAACAGTTAAAACTGTGTATGGCGTGCAATGGAGAGAAGTGAATTCTGTGCACATTTTCAAAATTGTTTTAAGTTAAGTTTAAAAGTTTTTCTTACTTTTTTTTTATTTTTCCAGTCGACTGACAAGTTTCTGGGTATGTGTTAGGGGTATAAATATTCCTATTGCTGAATATTCATTTTCTTGCTCGGATTAAATGTTGAAAAAAATAAAATTTTACATAATAGCTCAACTTTTCTGAGCAAACAGTTAATTAAAAAAAAATATAGATGATATAAATTATTTCTTTTAATAAAATACCCATGAAGTCCAGTTTTTACATTTTAGAATAATTTTGAATCGTGGAGGGGGAATTTGAGGGTAGAAGAGGAATAAAGAAGTGCACTGAGGGGATGAAGATGAATAGGAGAGGTTGATATACTGTCTGTGCTTCACTGAGAATGCTAGCCTGCCTTTCACAATTTTCATCAGGAATTTCTTTCTTCTTTATTTATCTTCTTTCATGCTATTTGATTAATTCTTAGTATATTTCCAAATTTATTTTTATGAAATAATGTAAACTCCATTCTTCTATGAAATAGAAATAATGTAATTAATCCTGATTAATCTGAAGGGATCTTAAGCTTGAGCAACCTACAGTGCCAATTAGTAAAATTTATATGCTAACGTAATGAATATTGTAATAAAGTATAACCTTTGCAATGTAAAAAAATTAATAATAAAATACTTTTATTTTTATATGCAAATAATGTTTACATTATGGAGGTACCTGAACACACATTTGAACCATTTGTTAATTTTTCCACTACTGCCTAGCACAAAAAAATATTTTTGTTTCATGTTTTCAAAAAATTTTTTTCAGGTACCATTAAACATGTTAAAGAAATTCTGCAAAGAAAAAATTCTTTTGTCATCATTGTTTCATTCAGAGAAGATAATATTCTCTACTTTCTAACTTTTTCTTACAATTGATTTTATTTTTGCATTTCCAATTCATTCTGTTTTACACTTCTTCATTATAACCAATTTAATTGTTTATTTTCTAAAGAAAGGTTTATCAATGCCATTTACACATTAAAATGGTCCTTTTAAATATTTGGGAAACATATAATTTAATGATTTACTCTTCTAAAGAAAAATCTCTTCACACAGAATAATGCAAAGGTAAAAAAGTTTTCATAGCAAAAATGTAACTATGAATGGAATATTTCACCACCACAACAAATAAGTTGTAAAATGTAGGCAGCCTCCTTCCTATTCGATGCAATGATTTCATAACTAATTTTACTTTGCTGTCAAGTGTATTCAACATGCCCCCAACACGGTCTAATAACCGTTTTTAGACTGTGCCTCTAATATGTCATTAATACTGTGGAAGGGTACTCCCAAAGGCAAAGTGTATTTTCCAAGGAAGTTATAATATATGGAAGTGACATCAGCCCCAGAAAGTGAAGCCGATCGCAGTGGGTCCGCCTTGTTTTGTTGACCAAACCATCAGAGCGCACCTCGATGTATTCAGGCCTGCTAGCTAGTTTCATTCTGTTTATTGCTTTGCTTTCCACTGTACCGCAAGTTATTTATTTTTATTCCTGGGGAAAAAATGTTTAATAAACATTTTTTTTCTCACGAATAAATTGTTTGGTGGTATATGTCTCAAGGTGTGAGGGCAAGAATGAATTTGCACTTGAAAAATATTTGTTTTAAAATATGTTTAAATTGATTTGGCTTAGGAAAACTTAAATTTTAACAGGATTTATCATTTTATTCTTGTCTATGAATTTCACCTAGGTTTCATTATCAAATTTTTTAAAATTTATTTTACATAAAAAAAACAGATAAAAACTGCGTATGACGTGCTATGGGGAAAAGTGAATTGTGTGCACGTTTTCAAAATTCTATTATCCCTACACTAAGTCATATACTACTTAAAATTGAGAGAGAGAGAGAGAGAGAGAAAAAAAAACTCCCATGTAATAAAATCTATAAAATCTATTTTCAAGGATAAAAAGGCAATAAATTTTGGCTCTTATCCATGTTGCCCTTCGGAATAATACTTCCTGCCGCAACAACATGGAAATGATAATTTGAGTAATTGTATTTCCCACTGAATTCTAGAAGCCGTGCACAGAAAATGAAGTTACATTTATGTCCAGACCCAAAACAAGGGACCATCACAGCATTTGCTCAATGGATCAAGGAAACTGGACGAAAAACCTCATCGAGATGGGGGTCATTGACCCCGAGGCTGCAATGCAATACTTGTTACAGGTTGTTTATACACATTTATACAGTTCAAATGTTAAATAATGCATTCGGTATAATTGTTAAAATTAATGTTACTTTTCTTGTGATGCTCAGTATAGTCCCTAATTGTATAGAAACAGTTATGCAGCAGAAACGATTTCACTTGGGATTTAAACTTTTCTATCGAATTTAATCGTTTAATGTCATCTGGCAAAGTGTTGTAAAATAATGTACATGTATTGTATGTGAAATCCTGAACACTTCTGTTCAGGGCAATTTGAATTAAAACTTATTGGGTTTGCTCTGGCAATTGGTTACTATTTCCTTTCCCATAAAAACAAACTTAATTACTTTCTTATGTCAAATTTGGTACATGATTAGCAGTTTTCACAATATCAATTTATGTGACATTAAATTCAGCTCCTTGCATGTTGAATGAAACACATTGCAAAAGCTCCTGCATTCAGAATGTGTTCACTGCTGGTTGACTTTTTTTTCAATCTCTATTTTAAAATATTGTATTTTCTCACTCCCATGATGTGAAATGTACAATTATGTTTCAAGAATACATGCCATCAAGCACATAAATTAAATTCTAATAGCTTCACACAAATGAAACAATTTTAAAAATATATTTTCTCTGCCACTTAAAGAATTTTGTGGAAGATTTAAAATTTTTCCCAGGTCTGTTTTGCTTTATTCTCTGTATATGTCTGACTGATAATTACAAATAATTATACATAAAACATCTTCTTTACGGAAATATCAAAATATGAGTAAAGAAAACAAGAGATTGGAAAGGTAGATTTCAGGCTTTTTGGTCACATTGTTTAGGGGTGCCTAACCGAGTTTGCAAGAGGTTGGCTTCATTTTCCGCAATGGGAAAGGTCGGCCATGCCACCTCCATGTATATTATAACCTCCTTGGTATTTTCAAACGCCAAAAAACAGACAATGTTACTGTGGAAATACTCCAAAGTATAAAAAAAACGGTAATCTATCTCTGCGTCACTTTCACTCGCCCCGTGTGCTACCATAGAGTAAAGAATAGTATCTCTTTAGTCGAATGTGTTTCATTAGTATACTCTCTGATGTGTTTCTTCCCTTTCAGACAGTAAGACCATCTGGCGCCAGAAATGCTGCAACCGCAAGGCAAGTTACCCAGTGCTGTGTTCTTTCTCCGCCAGATCGCGCTCATGGCCGTTCACGACCATGGCGGGCGACAGTTAGTTCGATCTAGTCGCCGATAGGGCGCTCTTCCGACCTTTCAGCGACCATCACAACTAGATAGCAAATTGCTAGTAATGAAATTTGTGAATGTGGTAAAGGGCCTGAATCAATTAACCATGTCTTTAGACAATGTGATTTTTTTGAACATGAATGGAAATAAATGTTATTCAGGTCGCGTAAATTTAATAAATATGGTCCTTATTCTATTTATTCATTGTTATCGGTTTTAGACCAATAAATTATCCCAATTATTGTAAATTTATTTTAAAGATTAACAAAAAAATTAATTTTATATCATATACTTATATTTTCATGCAAACATTTTTTGTTTGTTTCTTCTAGCTTCTTCTTATTCATTATGAATTTATTGTTTACTTTATTTTCACAATTGTCATGATGTTTAAATTTTATTTTTTCAATGTGTGTTTTGGCTTGTAAAATGTTTTAAGCCAATAAAAATATACTATACTGCTATACTACTACATCACAACTGCTCCATAGTTAGTCCTTAGATTCTAGGACAAAAGTTCTTGCAAAATTGGAATTAACCAATGGTATTTTTACGATCTTGATTATAAGGGTACCATAAAAATTTATAGACAGACAATTGACATAATAAAATATGACAAGACTTATGAAATAAAGAAATGTTTATGTCAATTGTCTGTCTATAAACTATTTATGGGACTCCTTATCTTCAAGATTGTTGAAGTGCCTACTTAGTCCCTTTAGAAGGTTGAGGAAAATAATTGCAGATGTTTATGAAGCATGAAAAAATAAATATACCAAAAGCATGTAATAGTGCCTAAAATGTTCTGATGGGATGATTGCTACCGATTTAATTCTTTTTGCCTAAAACAAGTAATTTTGAAAAATCATCATTAGAGACAGGATTTCCATGCACTATCAAATGATAAAATATGCACGCAAACATGCACAATCAAATAGTTAAATATGCACGATTCAGGGTAAAACTGGGCAAAACATGCACAATCACATTTTATTTCATTTCAATTTTTAGTTACATTGCTTTTTACAAAAGTAAACGATTGACAAATTTTCTAAATTGTTGTGTGTCAAATTTATTCTTTTGTAAGAAAAAACGTTTTTGAATGCACAAAATGACCTTTTATGTCACAAAACGTAATTAGAGCATACTTCAATGACAAAATCTAAGTCAATGTAAGTTCAAATTCGGCATTTTCTGATTTTCACCACAAATATTTTTTTACATTTTGGAGAAATTTCAAGTCATGATTTTTATTTAACATTTTATGTAATTTCTTTTTTAGCAATCTCACCCCAATCTCTTAGTTTCTACAAAACAATTTCAGAAAAATCTCAAAACTGCAAAACAAAATTATTAATAGTATCCTGAAAATAATTATTTTCACTTTGAGAAAAATTATAGTTTCGCTTTTCGTTTCGTATCTATTTCATTGAAATTTTTTTATCATTTTCTGAGTTTCAGTATGTCAAATTAAATAACATCTGCAGGAATATTAGACTTTAGCACCAAACATTTCGACTAGGAAAACACCACCAGTAGATATATTTTTTTAATTGATCAATTTTTACAGTGTAGCATACTTACTTCATTATTACAGCAATTGCAAGAAATTACATTTCCATCTGTCCTCCACATAACCGTAGTTTCCAATCCTTTGTTTAAAAAGTGTTTAAAAAGTTGACTTAGTGTAGGGATCACAGAATTCTGAAAATGTGCACGCAATTCACTTTTCCCCATAGCACGTCATACGCAGTTTTTAACTGTTTTTTGACGTAAAATAAATAAATAAATAAAAGAGTTGCGCACGAAGCCTTTGAAGAAGCCATTTTATACTTAACTTCACAATTAAGAAACATGTCAATCCTCTGTTGCACGCCAGCAGACTGAGAGCCTGATCTTCATTTTCCTCTCCCATGGTCAGTTATCAAAGGATATTGAGTTTTGGTTTCGTGTACTTTTCGTATCCTTCGCCACAGATCATATGGCGTTGATAATTCATTTCACGATCGTTCCTCCCCGCATGCGTATATTTTATACTCGCGTCGCAATCCAAGTAGTGTACCGGAAGTTAAAATGTGCAATATAACAATAAGCACCAAAGACAACTGCAAGCTCTTAGGATCTAAGATCAATATACTATTTACACAAAATATGCATCAGTTTTGATATTCACAAATTATGCCGAGAAAGAATCAAAAAAAGAACTTAATATGCTAGACAGAAGTCCAAATATTCAGTATTAATTTAAAAAACGTCTAAACATGCATTATGCATCTATTTCTCAAAAATGAAACCTACCAAAACATGCAAACGTGCACGGAAAAACTATGCATTCTTTAAACGAGTTTTTCATGAAACATAGGCTATGTTCACAAAGTTTGACATCGCTACGAAGCCTAAATAAAAACATGCATTTGCATGGAAATCCTTTCCCTAATTATCATATTCTCATTACTCATTTTTTTTAAATTTGTTATACCAAGATGCAAATACTTTCCCGAATTTCCCGAAATGCGAATATTCCCTCTCTCACGAAATCGCAGTCGACTAGACACCGAAATCTCTCACCCAACACACCGAACATCACGAGCTCAGCACGTCAATACGAGGATCTTTCACGCTCGTCTCCGATTAGCACGTACTTTTTAGGCAATTACATCTACTTCCTGTGCAACAGCGCAGATGCAGGTTGAAGCTTATCGACACCGCGTCTACGCAATCCAGGTCAGGAAAGTCTTAGGGCAGACAAACGTCTGTCGGAATGGCGAATCTTACAAAATAGGCACAAGTTTTGAATCCTTTGAAAGTTAAAAAGGATCACTTCGAGATTTTGTGTGTGTCTTCGGTTTGAATCTTGATTGTATACTGTGCAATTAAAATTAAATGCCTAAATTAAACATTTTGTGATCAGTTTAGATGTCAGAAACATAACTCTTCATATCTAATGTTATTAAACGCCTGATTTAATCAATCTGCAATGTATTTTAAGTGCCTAAAATGTCACTTTTCATGCCTAATTTCATAATTTTGTTTATCTACTTTAGGTGCCTGGTTTGTATGCCTAAAATTCTGAGGTCTCCATGGCAGATGCAGGTCGACATGTTGTCACTAGAGAGTATTACATTCGCTGCCCATTTTTTTTATTCACAGAATGGTTTCCAGAAAATCACACGCCGGATATACCGGATGTCCTACCAACTGTGAGCCACCATGCAGCCACCCTCTAGGGGGTTCCCGATATCGAAATGCAGTTTTCGCTCAACAACAACATTCCGCAGAATCATGGGGCAAGTAATATGCTGTAGAGATATTATAAAGATGAAACATAGGCTGTCTGCTACTAAGTTTTTTCTTAATAAAAGTTCCAATATTTCTTTTTATAGACAGTCCAAACTACATATATTAAAACATAAATGATTACAAGAATAGCGTGGCAACGTTTCAGAGGTCGAGTTGTGCCTCCATTCTCAGGCCTTTAACAATATGTCAGTTAAAATAGTGAATTAAATAATTAATATAAATAAAAATTAAAACAACTTATATTAAGATAAAATAAGTGTGTTTAACATTATAAAGTATTAACTTTACATTTAAAATGTTAGATGAATACATACTTTACAAGGAATTGGATGAGAGAACTTTATAAAATTGACCTTAATTGTTGGCATCATGTTGAAACATATTTCCTATAAATTCACAATCACAATTAGAAATCTCGTTATAACACATCCAACATTTTTAAACTTAAAAAATAGCATGTAGTAGAAATTTGGGGATGGAAGAAAAAATGAAAACTCTTTTAAGATGGAACCTAGGAGCAGACTCATGAACACCAGTTTACACAGAAAGATGGGAAACAAGGAGCCCAAAAATGAGAAAACAAATACGGGTAAAATAGCACGTAAGTATGAGGAAACGATTAATAGAGGCAAAATTGATGTGATGGTAAGATCAAGAAACTTGAAAGATGTGAGTTCTCCTACTAATTCACCTGGCATCTTCACTATACATTGTCGAACGGGATACGCTCCTGGACTTCATCAAAAGGCGCGCCTTCAAGAAATGCAGCCGTCATAAAACAAAAGCAGGTAAGCAAGCTGAAACGATTATCTTGCAGCCAAACACAAAATCAGACACAAGAGAAACAACCAGACAGCATGAAGCACCATAACTTTCATCCTCATATCATATATCTGTCATCCCCTACGCTAATCCGTACTCATGCCACACTTACAAATTGGTCTCAAATACTTACCCCCGTCTTCATCCAACGCCAATACCCCAAAATAATCTTTATATTGACCCAGCCACTCTCTTTCCTAACAACACACACGGAAATCAAGCAAATGTCACACTTCAACACGTATTCTAAACCTACCTAGTCCGAACAATCAATTGCCAAAAAACTGAAAGAAACTTGGTGCTACAGAATGGCATAGTCTTTCTCGTGCTAGTTAGTTTCCTTATTTATTCTGTGATGAGCCATCACTGAGATACATAAATATTGTAAAAACAATGTATATTAAAAATATAGGAGACACCAACAATCCGAGAGAATCATATGGTGATGTAAGTAATCAGAATTTAAGTTTAGTGTGGTGTAAGGAATCTACTAGGAAAATAGTGGATTTTATTGTGAAAATAACTCGAAATGGACACGTGAGAAATTTCGTGGGGGAGGGGAATTAATTATATAAAAAGAGAGGTAGAGTCGATTAGTCAAAGAATAAACAATAGATATATAGGCAGCTCCAATCAGAAACGAGAAGGCGAGAGAGAGAAGTGAACATCAGCGTAAAGAAACTGAAGGGAACGGAAATGTGGACAGTGCTGCATATCTTAGATAAACCATGGTGGAAATAACCACCATGAGATAAACAGAGGAAAAAAACGTTTCATAAAGACGGCAGACGGTGTTCCGGCACGGTGATGATCGGATGAGATAGTGGTAGATGGCCAGTGACGCAATGAATGTTTTAAGTTTAATGTTTAGAAATATTGTGTGATGAGGAAAAGATTCGGAACATGATGACTGATGGTGTATTGGACTAGACTGAACGTAATTTGGAATCCACCTGGAATTCGACGGCCTAGAAGACAGAGGACACGAACAGAAAAGTAAAAAAAGGGGACATTCAAAACAGACATTATGGGAAGATCAAGTTGTGTTAGCTAGTAATAATTTTCATAACATAAGTGGGGGTAATGGCCATGCAAGCATGGGGATGTAAGAAAAGCATATGAATGTGGTAATGTAAATAATAGTGTGAATGGAAATATTAATGTATAAAGGTTTTCAAGGGTATTTATCGTCTGTTGTTTTGTTATTTTTGATACGGAAATGTGTTGTGTTTGTTTTGTTCAAGCTGATTAGAAAACAGATTATAACGTTCGTTTATCGAAAAATGAGTATTATTATTATTATTATTATTATTATTATTATTATTATTATTATTATTATTATTATTATTATTATTATTATTATTTCGAATGTTTGACTCTCTGCACTATGTGCAGGAACATTCACCTGACCATTGCTGGTCTAGGCTCAGTCGATTGCAGAGACAAGACACGAAAATGTTACTCTAGACATTTTAATCAATCGTTTCCCAATCAGAGTACATCCCAGGAATTCTCTTACTATTCGGCAGCTGTCCAGATTACTGCTTTCTGCATTTGCTCTATGCATGAAAATGGTAATTCCAACACTTGAATTGCATGCACTGTGTGTTTTGGGATTAATCCTGTGGTGGACACGATTATCGATTGTATGTCGATATTCTGAAGTCTCCATTGATGACGAAGCTCTTAAGTCAGCGGCATATATTTCTGAATTTTCAAGTTATATACAGATTCTAGATTGTTCTTGTTGCCGGCTGCGAAATCGATTGTCATGGCTATCTTCTTGAACTTATATCTAGCTTATTGTTTGAAATTGTAGTGTCTGTAATTATGCTTCTGTTCCAGTATAGTTTCCATTCTAAATTTTCCAAGACTGTAGAAGGATGATGTTTATAATATGGGACATTACAGGACTCACATCAGTATTTTCTTTCTAACCGTTCATGAATTATTTTATACATATTATCGTGCCCAACTTTATAGGCGCTTGATGCCAACACACAACCGGCGAGGATGTGCTGGATGTTTTCATGCTGTGCACCAAGTCTTCTACATTCATCGTTTACTATTGATGGGTCTCTTATTATATTGCGCATTTTTTTAATTTCATTTTTTAAATTTATTTAGTCAAAAACTGTATGTGACATATGGGGGAGAAAATCTGCGCACGCTTTCTTGAAAGATGAACAAATAATAGTAATACTAGTAATAATAATAATAATAATAATAATAATAATAATAATAATAAATTTAAAAAAGCGAGAGATTAACATTTCAGTAACTAGATATTTTCGTTGCCCAATAATAGAAAACTTATTTGTAACGGTAAACGAACGAACAAATTTGATTTTTCTCTATTGCTAACAAATAGAAACTCACCCTAAGCTCTACTACCACAACAAGCAAAAGGAAAGCTCAACAAAACGTGCGCATAGTGAAGCTATCATATAGAAGGAAATCATCTCCGTCAACTTAATATATTTATTTAGAGAGCCGGCTTTCGACGGCTTTGCCGTCATCAGTCTAGGTGCGTTCAGCAAAAGTCGGGAGACTGCGTCGAATCAAACAGTCTTCCGACTTAAATCATGAAGCCAGGATACATTACCTCTTGTACAGAGTAATAACCAAACAAAAAACACACTCTCACTATCCGCAAACATACCATCCTCTCACCCATTGAAAACAGCACCACGGCCATGTACCTCACCATCCCGTATGTAGTAGAACCCATTTCTCTACAAATAGCCGACACACTCAAAACGTTCCGTCTCAACACTAGTTTCGCACAATGCACACACAACAAAAAACACTAGCCAACAATAAAAACCCAATCCCACGTACCTCCTTTTAAGGGATCCATACCTTCACTTTCATCAATAGCAAAACCACATACATAGGGCAAACAGGTCGGAAATTCACAGAGAGAAATCCAAGAACATGACCAAACATAGTAAAATAACACCACCACTATAACATATTTGGCTGATCACTTAACAAGAAGCAAAACCACATTCGACAAACATTAATTTCCACATTCTAGAAATTGAAAATAGATACTGGCACAGACTAAATTAGAAATCATTCACTTAGCAGCCTATCTAATCAGAATGTAATTCACCTTCAACAAATCTTTGAACTCACGTCACAACTGCTAAAATTAGCCCAACACGTACACCCCTAACTCGACCTGTAGACCTGCTTTGAGGAAAAGCATTTTAAAATCAACTAATGAGAACCCGTCAAAATTTGACGGTGAGATCTGAGATAAATGTAAAATACTGTGCCCAGACTAACGTGCACAATATGTCGCATTGTTTGGATCTTCAAAGTATAACGAAGATATTCTGTGATGAGTTCCCAAAATTTTGAACACGTATGGCCCATGAGCAGGGGGCAATGCAATGTCGGCACCAAATGACACAAAAGAAAGACCACTATTATACTGACGTATATTATTTCTAAACTTTTTTGATGTGTCATTATCTCCTATAAACAACTATTTGATTTCTTCTGGCATATTGCTCGAAGGTAAACTTATTTTCCCCATTTAAGCAACACAGAGAAAACTGGTTTGCAGAATTTCTCTCACATGGGAAGTACAAAGCAGAACAAAACTGACATTTCATAGACAATGACCCAACAGAAAACGAAATGACATCACTATCACACCTACGCTGACTTTCTTTTTCCCTGCGTCCAGTTAATGTACGTTTGCATCTTTTGGGGTGCGTGGGCAACGATTCGGAATGCGACATAACCTGTGAACAACTTCACTACTTCAATACAACCGAACAAAACCCACTGTCCAAATGTTCTCTACAAAATACACCACAAAAGCAAATGCATACAAACTGTCAACACCACAATGCAATTTTACACTTAAACAAAACCTTGACGAATTGTAAACAAATCTCAACAATCAAAACAAAACATCAAGCAGCGCCACCATGAAGCAGCAATAACTCACATCTATCGATTCATATATATCGACATTGAAACAGCCACCTTTTGAAGAAAACAATTGACTATTGATATTATAACAAAAAACAAATAATAAAACATTAAAGAATGATTTAATAAATTAATTTACACCGTAAATGTTAGTGAATCAACACAAACAATATCTGATAACACATCTAGAGATCATATTCTTTCATTTAAAGGAAAAAATACTACAATCGGTTCAGTAGAAGCTCTAAACGAAGCCATGGCAGAATTCCTTATTTTTTTAAAATATATAGATTAAGCCTAGGATTAAACAGGGTGTATTTTTAGATCAGAGAATTCGTGTCATGTTCTGTCGATAGAGCCGTGTGAGAGCAGAAATGTCGGCCTACATTTCATGACACAGCCAGTATAATGTCACACTCCACAAGAGAGACTTGTTCGAATTAAAAATAAACGCGCACGCGTATGCAAATACACGGTCACGCGTGCGTTAACAGGCGAGCACGCACATCTAATTGCACGCACAGCAGCACTCTGGATAAGAGGATAAAATAGAAACTGTATCCAGGTGTAGAGAATATCTAAATAGCAGGAGCACATTCATAGCGTTATTAAATTTTATCAACCGGCTTCGCAACGAGAAGGTTGTATATTTTTGAATAGGGTGTCAATGTAATTAATTTACAATAAGGGCATAAGTTGAAAGAAAATTATACTGCCTTCCGCTATGTAAGAGGTGTTTGATGTCGTTAAATATTCAGAAATTCAGGAAAATACTTTTTTTTTTCATATTTTTACATATTTTTTTGAATGTACATATTTGATTGTGTTATTCGGCCTATTTACGTTCTGCGTGTCCCGAGTGAATTCACTTATTCACTGCGACTCCTTACTGCTTTGGTGGACGAGAGGCCTCAAACACACCAGTTTAACTGGCATATGAGTCAATTGGTGTCACTGCATGCCTCCGACCGAGTTCCAACGGTTGCAGGATATTTGACACTAGCTGCATAGCTAGGTTGAATTCAGCCGATCTCTGAATGAGAATTCTCTCGACCGGCTGCTCGGATCCGTAGTTTTCCGTGGTGTCTTCGACCTCCACCAGGCGAATGCCGGAGCAGTATCCACCGCGCACACTACCACACATGTGGGGTGACACGTCGGGAGCATAGAGCTTGTTCCGGGTGGAGCGGTGTTTCGATGGTGGGAGATACCTAATAAGGAAAAACTTCCTCTAGCAGACGTGAAAGTTGACATCAGATCTCACCTTCCAGCGGGGGAAGATCGCTGCCACACCTCGAGGAAAACGTGCCCTACACCATATCCGACTCTCGGTGTAGCCCTAGAGAGGGCTATGCCTACACTCACAGGACTAATGATCTTAGCAGTTAGTGCACCTGGAATCACGAAATAATCGATCAATCAAATGCCTCTCAACCACCAGGCTGCGGTTCATGGACGGTGGAAGGGCGTTGGCATGTTGATGGCAGGTGCTGGGCAAAATTCTAACCATCCAGCAAATTCCCGTGCCAAAGATATCCCACGTTATCCCTGCCGGACATTTCGTGTATAGTTAACTGACACCGACATCTAGCGGAGGGAGCGAGAGTCACAGCAGGTGTATCAGGGCACGCCCATGGGATACACTTGCTAGAAAAAAGATTCGTTGCGTCGTTGATGCAACGCGTCTCTTCACCCTTCTTGGCCTTCCATCACTATCAAACTCTGTGTTATTTATGCTGCATTTGAGCAATGAGGAGTGCGTGCCCTTTATCATTAGTTATTTCCGGCAATGTTAACTCTACCTGAATACAGTCTCGACTGTCAAAAAATATTTACTCGACCTAGTCAGATTTTGAGTGTTAAGTCAGTACGTGCAATTATATTCAAATTACATCGACACATGTATGGCTCTACACCAAAGATTTTGCCGAGGATTTAACGGTGCGATACACAGGAAACTGCACTATTTTTAAATTCAGCGCTTTCCAATTTTTGGGGGATTCTGATCGGTTGATCCGTGATTCCGGGCGCGTCAACTGCTAAGGTCATTAGTCCTGTAAGTGCAGTACATTTTTTTCGCGGAAGATGGCAGTGATCTTTCCCCGCTGGATGGCGAAATCTGGCGTCGACCTACATCGACTTGCGAAGTTTTTCCCAAAACGGATATCTCCCTACCAACCTGGCACCGCTCCCAGCCAGGGCAAGGTCTAAGCTCCCGACTGACCTCCAAGTGTGGTAGTATAGATCACTAGAGTATGTATGTTTGTGTAAGTGAGGTGTGAGTATACGACAAGGAAGAGGAAGAAAAGATCGCGCGCGGTCGGTGGCGCATTTGTTAGTCCGGCATTCGTCTGGTGTTGATAGGAGAAATCACAGAAAACTACCGATCAGAGCAGCCGGCCGCTAGAATTCTCCTCCAAACAGCGACTGAATTCGACCTAGCTGGAAAACTAGTGTCGAATATCCTGCAATCGTCGGTTCTTGAGGCTTATGACTTCTCAGTCAGAGGCACCGAGCGACATCCGTTGATGCCCCGAGCCACGCTTGCCGGTGTAGGGTAGTGCGTTGATGTTGCGACCGCGCTCTTGGCTCTTCTTGTGCTTTGAGGGCTGGCCTGCACGCGTCGCGAGCTTTCTCGTGCCTGCTGACTCCGCCCCCGCCCGCGGCACTCATGCAAAGTGGTCGAGACAAAATGAATAATTCAGAAACGCTCATTACAGGGCAGGTAGGCCACGAGCGGAGATTAACACGAAAGGTTAGAGCGGAGGCTTTTTAGTTAATTGGTTGCATGCGCCGGGCGCCGCGTCGTTGACGCTCTGGCGCGGGCGCCGCTGGACTCCGCGGGCGGAGATACGCAGCGGCGCCGCTCACGCGGGCACTGCCTCTCAGCGATTGCCAAGGGGAAGTTCGCAATTCGAAACAAGGTGTCGAAAGAACTGCTGTTGCTACAACACCACTTTATTTCTACATTTGCAATGGTCGAAAATTCTAAGAGGTCAACAAAAATTAGACCTGCGGCAACAGATCTTTTGCTGTCCTACAACAGCACATAGTTTTTCGCTTTATTTATGAGTTTGCAATTTTCGAAAATTCTGAGAGGTCAACGAAAATTACACCTGCACCTTTCGTTTAAGCGCTCCTTGCTCTATCCGCGGAAAAAAATTAAAGAAAAAATCTGGAACGGATTTGAGACAAATTTTTTATTATAAATTCCGTAAATTTAAATACAAATTGCGCAAAAATTGAATTTTTGAAAAATAGATGTCACTTTATTGAAAAATGAGAAGTTTTTGCGTAATTAGTTCTTGTAATTTATGCAATTTATAAAAAAACATTTTCTGAAAAACTCTCAAAACTTTTTCTGCAATTTTTTTCCACGGATATAACAAACATTTGAAAGAGCGGCATAGGTATCAGTTTTGTTGAACTCTCTGAATTTTCGAAAATTGAAAATTTAGAGAAAAAAGTGAGAAACTTTGTGCTGTGGAGCACCACTAGCTTTTTCGGCGCACGATTACAAAAGTTTGTTTTCTAACGAAGTAAAGACGAGCAAGAAAGAAATTGAAGTCGAAATAGAAGAAACATTAAAAACGAAAAATTGACTTTTACTTTATTGTATATACGGAGTTATATACGTAGTATAGAGAAAATTATGAAATGCTGCGCGAAAAAAAGTGGATTTTCGGTAGAAAAAAATTCATTTCCGAGCTCTGGTAACGAAAAAGTGCATAAATCCAGTTGCTAAATTAAGAAAAAAATTCTCTAACACGTGGTGCAACCGGAATCCCTGTTTTATGGGTCCTTGATACCGAAAACTCAATTGACGCCAAAATGTCCGTCCGTCCGTCTGATGTATGTGAACAACACGCGCTTAAACCATTTCAATCTTTAACCCGTTGATGTTCTGGGGTCAACGAAAATTAGACCTGCGGCAACAGGTCCCTTGCTGTTCTACAACAGCACATACTTTTTCGTTTTATTTATGAATTTGCAATTTTCGAAAATTCTGAGAGTACAACAAAAATTAGACCTGCACCGTTCTCTTAAACGCTCCTTGTTTTACCTTTGGAAACAATTAAAGAAAAATCTGGAGGGCTTTGAGAAAAAAAGTTAATTATAAATTCCTTAAAATTTAAACACAAATTGCGCAAAAATTTAATTTTTGAAAATTAGAGACTACTATTAATAATTCGTGCTTGGAATTTATGTAAGTTATGAAAAAACTTTTTCTGAAAAAATACTCAAATTTGTTTATTCAATTTTTTCACGGATATAACAATAAACATTTGAAAGAGCTGAATATGTTATGTCTCATTTTCGTTGAACTCTCTGAATTGTCGAAAATTACAAATGTAGAAATAAAGTGAGAAACTATGCGCTCTTGTAGCGCCACTAGTTTTTGGCGAAAATTCGCCTTTTTCTGGTACACGATTACAATAGTTTCTCTTCTTACGAAGTAAACGAGAGAGTAGAAATTGAAGTAGAGGGAACATGAAAATCGAAAAAACGAGTTTTCATTTTACATTCTTACATTCTCATAGATTATTTACTTTACATTACTGATTTTTGAACGTTATTATTGGCGAATTATAATTCTTTTTAAATATGTGCAAACATTTACTTTTGTTTTCTGTTATGATGATAATGTTCAGAATTTGTTCTCTATCAAATATCTTTTAATATCTCTAAAATATCTTTTATAGAGAACGCACAATATCTTTCTGTGTCAACCGTACACTCGATCTGTCGAAGCTACAGGAAGAGTTTTTATTTGCAGTGTTTTGCTAATTTGAAAGAGTAATTCAGAAGTGAAACAAAATTAGTGAGAAAACAACGGCATTTAAATAGGTGCATTTCCGTAGGTGGGACACTTGCTTGGTATATTTTCATCTACATTTTCAATATATTTATACAGTTCAATAATATATCGTTTTATTAATTTTTGGAAATTAAAACTCTCCTTTATACATTATTGACTGATGTTAACTAATATGGGGTTTAAAATGCGTTTATTATTTACGAGTGGCGTTCTATACAACTGGCCGCAAAAATATAGATGGGAAGATCTGATTTTTATGTGATAGTTTAAGCAGTATTCTGTCTGGATATCTAATTTCAACTGTTAACTGAGAGATAAAAATATGCGCGACTTAGCAAAATTATCTAAGAGATTGAACTGTTGTTTAATTGGGAGAAAAGTCAACTACAAGCTCGTACTAGGACTGGTATATAGGGCATCAATGATTTATACAAAATAATTTAAGTCTATGTTCAAATCAAATGATATATTTAAAAAATATTCATTTAAAATCAAGACAGGTTTTAGATTTTTTTGGTAGGTAATAAAAATGTTCCAACCTTTGAGAAGGCATAATTTAACTGAAAAGTTCGCCTGGTGATATTTTAAGACAATGAGAAACTCAAGAATCACATTTAACCACACAACCAAACCATTTAATTTGTATTTCATTTTATTTTAAATGTTGAGGTTGGATCAATTCGAATGTCCATTAGAAAGTAATATTACAAAGACTAATTTTATAAGTTTACTCATTCGCAAAGAGTTGATAAAACCATAAATTTTTCGTGAAAACATTTAAAACTATAGAAATAAATTAATTTATCACATATATCTTGTTGATTCCATTTTATTTTCTTCGCCGCAGAGTAAATAAATTCCAAATTCTCTTCCCCTTAAGTTGGACTTGAACTTCAAAACCCTCTTCCTCAAACAAGAGTACTTTCCGCTTCCTCAGATTTATGACGGCAATGAATCTTTACACAATGAGCGGTGTTATAATTTTTCCGTAAACCTTAACTCTCGTGCCGCATCTCTATTAACGTAAATTTATTTTCATCCCTCCAAGCTTTATAACAATTTGTCTCGATATGACCATTTTGACATCCTTTATACTTAAGATATTTTTCCGGTTTTCCCACCCCTCCGAGAGAGGCCCTCAGGCAAGACAATAGGGCTGAATACACAACCCCCTACCCGTCAGCGCTCTCCAACTATTCATCTCGGTGCGCCCTAAGTATGAGTTACGGTGGTGGCGGCGGGCGCAGTGAAAGAAGGGCGGGTCGCAGCCACGGAGGGTCGGGCCCTCCAAACATCCGCCAAGCGTTTCGAAGCTGAGGTATAACAGTAGCTTAATAGCCGCATTCAGAGCCAGCTAGGCGGAAACTTCATCATCATTTGCATCATCACGAAGAATGGCCCAGGAGAAGGTTACGCAAGCATACATGTTTATAAAAAAAAAAAAAAAGAAAAAGGGGAAGGGGAGAATCTTCAGGGGGCATGAAAGGCAAAAATATTTGGAGGCTTTAAGCAGTGGAGGCCGTAATTGGATAAGGATTTGTTCGCGAAACAGACGCCGCCGCCGCCTCCGCCCGCTTTGTCGGCGCGCGCCGCCCGCCCGCCCCGCCCCGCCCCCCGGCGGGCGAGAGTCGCTTGTTCCGTTGTGTTGGTGGCGCCCCCCGCGGCGCCTCCGCTGCCTGATCTGCCCTGACCAGCCGGCCGCCCCGCCCCCTCCCGCACACCCCCTGCGCGTGGCAGCTAGGTCGAGTTCAGTCGCTGTCTGGAGGAGAATTCTAGCGGCCGGCTGCTCTGATCGGTAGTTTTCTTTGGTTTCTCCTATCAACACCAGGCGAATGCCGGAGCAGTACCCTACGAAACGGGCCACGCACCGCGCGCGATCTTTCCTTCCTCTTCCTTGTCCTATCCTCTCCTCTTACACACAGTTACACTAACATGCGCTACACTGCCACATATTCTGAGAGACCGGTCGAGAGCTTAGAGGCTGTCCTGGCTGGGGCGGTGCCCCGTTGGTGGGAGAGTCCTGGTTAGTGGTAAACCCCACTAGCCGACGGTAGGTCGGCGCCGGATCTCGCCATCCAGCGGGGAAGATCACCGCCAGCTCCCGCGAAAAAATGCACTACACTTACGGGACTAATGACCAAAGCAGTTGACGCGCCCGGAAACACGAAAAAATCAATCAATCAATCAATCAATCCTGCGCGTGGCCCACGGCTCCTATCGAGAGGCGATTGCATTGGGAGTGCAAGCCGTGTGCCAACGCCCAAGGACATTTTAAAACATCGTTTATTCCTTTGAATTTATTAAGATTTCTTTCATTTATTCGGTTGGTTGGTTTCTGATTCCGGGCGCGTCAACAGCTTCATCATTAGTCCTGTAAATGTTGTGCATGCTTTTTCTCGGAAGATGGCGGTGCTCTTCCCCCGCTGGATGGCGAGATCCGGCGCAAACCTACCGTCGGCTAGTGGGGTTTCCCCCTAACCAGGACCCTCCCACCATCGGGGCACCGCTCCAGCCGGGACAATCTCTAAGCTCCCGACCGGTCTCCCGGAATATGTGGTCGTGTAGTGCATGTTAGTGTAAGTGTGTGTGTAAGGGGAGAGGATAGGACAAGGAATAAGAAGGACAGATCGCGCGCGGTCCGTGGCCCGTTTTTTAGGGTACTGCTCGGGCATCCAGACATTCTCCAGTTGAGTTAGCACAGGGTTAGCATTACCATTCCTGCTGCTGTAACATCTCTGTTCAGGAGGCTCTACAGTTCGAGCCCCGAGGGTAGCGAATTTCGGCACTACTTAGCTGGGCCGTCACGGGAGAGTTGGGTCAAATTCAGTCGCTGTCTGGAGGAGAATTCTAGAGGCTGGTTGCTCTGATCGGCAGTATTCCATGATTTTATCGATTAATATCGGATAAATGCTGGAGCAGTATCCTAACAAATGGGACATAGATCGCGAGCGATCATTTCTTACTGTTTCTTGCCTTTCAATCATACACTCTTGCACTTACGCTACACTATCACACATAGGGCACTTAGTGCTTGTCCCGGCTGGATTGATGTATCGATGGAGGAGACGTGTAGGTTTGGCGCCGGATCTCACCATCCAGCTGGGAAGGGACACTGTTACATCCGGGGATAAAACATTACAGTAACAGGACTATTGACCGATCAATCAAATAATTCAAATACAAACCCGACTATTTATGCCGCCCACCCCGCAAGAATTTTTCAATCTGTACTAGCGACAGGTATACATTAGAAATACACTTCAATATTTTTCAAGGACTAGCTAAGTTACGGGATGTTCTATGAGTCACATATATCTGAGTAAATAGTAGAATTAAATGTTAGGTTACGACACTAAGATAGTTTGCAAGTTACCACAAACACTAATTGACTGATTTTCTTTTACAAATTCTACTATTTTACTTTATCTGTACATGTATTCCTTTACTTATCACATCTCTCGTCTTGATGTTAATTCATTGCCTATTTCTCTCTCCCGTTCTTCTTGACCATATCGTCTGGGTGTTAGTTCTTTGTATATTGATTGCTTTGCATTTTTATTGATTTTTCACTTATGTATTCACTTTGTCATTAACCTAATTATGATAAAGTGATGATCTGAAATGTACACAAATATGAATTAATCGCCATCGACCACGGGGCTGGGGTGATCTGAACGAGTGTTGTAGCCCAACAGAAAACCACAACTTTCCGAGATTTTCAGTAACACTTTCAAATTAAGAGTTTAATTGACGTTTTAATTAACTGTATAATTTATATTTTTCTTAGTTAGAAATTTGGATTGCAATTTATTTATTTATTTATTTATTTATTTGCGTCAAAAAAACAGTTAAAAACTGCGTATGACGTGCTATGGGGAAAAGTGAATTGTGTGCACATTTTCAAAATTCTGCGATCTCTACACCAAGTCATATACTACTTAAATTTTGAATTTTTGAAAGGAGAAAAAAACAAAAAACTCCCATGTAATAAAACCTATTTTCAAGGATAAACAAGCAATAAATTTTGAATTTTGAAAGGAGAAAAAACAACAAAAACTCCCATGTAATAAAACCTATTTTCAAGGATAAACAAGCAATAAATTTTGAATTTTGAAAGGGAGAAAAAAAACAACAAAAAACTCCCATGTAATAAAATCTATTTTCAAGGATAAATAAGCAATAAATTTTGAATTTTGAAAGGGAGAAAAAAGCCGCGACAACATGGAAACGATAATTTGAATAAATGTATTTCCCACTGAATTCTAGAAGACGTGCACAGAAAATGAAGTTACATTTATGTCCAGAAGCAAAACAAGGGGCCATCTCAGCATTTGCTCAATGGATCAGGGAAACTGGACGAAAACCTGATCGAGATGGGGTCATTGACCCGGAAGCTGTAGTACAATAGTTGTTACAGGTTGTTTATACTCATTTTTACAGTCCAAATGGTAAATAATGCATTATGTATCATTGTTAAAATTAATGTTACTTTTCTTGTGATGCTCAGTATAGTCTCTAATTGTATAGAAACAGTTATGCAGCAGAAACGATTTCACTTGGGATTTAAACTTTTCTATTGAATTTAATCGTTTAATGTCATCTGGCAAAGTGTTGTAAAATAATGTACATGTATTGTATGTGAATTTTTACTTGGGATTTAAAATTTTCTATTATAGTAATAGACTTCGGCATTTTCTGAAAATATATTCCGCCCTTGAGCAAGTCATTTTTACAAAACCACTGATTCGTAAATAAAAGACACGGTAATGGTAAAATTCCTAGATTAATGAAGAGAGGCTACATGAATCACGTGGGTGGGATTTGGTTATTATTCGTACAATTCGTTTTGTAATCTAAAAGTCTGGGAGCTATAAGATGTATTTCCCAGAATATTATGCCATATCTCAGGCGGAATGAACATTCGCGAAGTATACACAACGAGCAGTATGAAGGCTGACTGAATTTGCAAGAATTCTGAACGCGTAGCATAATGAACTTAATTTTGTGTTCAATTCATTTAAATGGACGTTCCATTTAAGGTTTGACTGAATTGAGAGACCTAAAATTTTGTTACCTTAACATCAGTCAATGGTACACTGTTCATTTTCAATGGAGCACAGAATTGTTTATTTGAAATAGAAAACTGCATTAAAACCGTTTTCTTTTCGTTTACTATTAATTTGTTATTTCGGAACCAATTTGAAACATCTGATATTGTACTATTTACGGTTTCTTTATTGCAAAGGATGTTCGTATCATCCGCAAAGAGAACCGTTCTTCCGTTTCGAATCGTCGAGGGCATATCGTTTACGTAAAGTAGGAACAGAGTAGGGCCTAAAATCGATCCTTGAGGAACTCCACATGCAACGGCAAAGAGTCGGAAAGGTGCGTACGTAATGTTCCATCATTCCAGTAAGGTATTTCAACTCTCTGAGATCGTTGTTTAAGGTACGAACATAACCAATCTAGAGCAATACCACGAATTCCATATGAAGGTAATTTGGAAAGTAAAATGTCATGATCAATGACGTCAAAAGCTTTTGAGAGATCTAAAAATAATCCAATAGGTGCCTCGTTTTGATCCAATGATGAGGCGACATCTTTAAGAAAAGAAAATATAGCTGTTTCCGTTGATTTTGATTTTCTAAATCCATGTTGGCAATCTGAAAGCGCGTCGTGTTTAGTGAGAAAGGTTTCCATTCGTACGTAAAAAGTCTCTAATATTTTTGAGTAAACTGATAGAAGAGAAATGGGCCGATAATTTTGAATTTCATTTTTGTTGCCTTTTTTGAAAAGCGGCTTAATTTTAGCTGTTTTGAAAATATCTGGAAACGTTCCAGTGCATAAAGATGCATTAAATATGTGAGTTAATTAAAATCACTATTATTTTAGTTGAAGAAAACTTGACTTGAACGAGTATCTCCGAATATTTTTATTGCGTTTCAAATGAATGATGTATAATTTTCGATATTTTGATTGAATTACTAGAATCGTGCTGCAAGAATTGACCTCTAGTATAGAATGTTTGCCTTGGTGAAGACCAACATGTTGAGAAAGAGGGTTCTGAATTTTAAATTAATAAAAGTGTAGACAAGTTGGAAATAATACAATATAGCAGTAACCAAGGTGTGATAAATGGCTCAAGCTTTAATGTTTAAAGGCACTGGATGTGCCTTTCTGCTGAGAATTCTGAGAATGGGGCTAGTGAGAACATGGTTAGTGGCTGGCGAAGATACACCAAATCGATTTTCAAATTTGAAATTTTCAAATTTAAAAATTTCAAAGTTTATTTTCAAATTTGAAAGTTAAATACATATTTATTTGTCGTGTTAAATAGATTGTGTTTTCTCTGATACTTCTGCTCTTCATTGACACTGATTAGCATAATAACTTCAGATGGTTTTACTCGTCACAATTCACAATAAAAAATTTTCAGGGGAAAATTACGAGAAAGTAGTAAGGGAGAAATGATATCTTCATGGGTTATAATAAATTCAGAATTAAATAGAGTTGTTTTAAAATACAGTAATAGTTTGTAACAGTAGAATATACAGTACAGTATTTGTACAGTAAAATATTTATAAACATTTAAATATTTGAAAAATTTTATCAGACAAATATTAGTTTCCCCCCCCCCCCCGATACCGTAAATAAGGATTTCTCTGGCTCCTTGGTCAGATAAAGCCTATGCCAAACGTATGGGGTTTCCCTGTTTTTATCTATAAAAAACCAATATTCCTGTTATATTATCGTGACCACTCAAAAACTGATCGAATTTTCCTTACGGCAGCCCTCCTAGACTCTCCATATTGCAACTAGAGAATACGATTTTCCTTACCCCCCCTGTTGAGGGTGTCTCTATTATTACCTGCCTAGATTTGAAAGGATTTTCCTTTTGACATACCTATTAGAGTTTCTCAGTTGTGAGCTGCCTAGAACTGAACGTATTTTGTTCCCGAGAGATCTATTTGGGTTTCCCTACTGCAAACAGCCTAAAATTAAGATTGTTATGGTGTGGTTTTCCCGAATCGGGCATTCCCTATTGTTTTCCGTCTATTTGTGATAGGATTTTCCCATCCTATCCCCTACCATTTCCTATTCCACTAATTTCGACCAAGATATTTGGAGGAATATTAAACATTTATATCTTCATAATTGTAGTTACAGGGAGACGCCGAAAAATTTTTAAATTTTGCAATTTTCAAAATTAGCGAGTTTAACGAAAATTAAATTCGAATCATTTCATTGAAGAGTTCCTCTCGCTATTCGAGGACAAGGTTTAATCCAAAAATCAGGAACAATTTTTAGAACAATTTTTAAAATATTGTTGAAGCTGAGAAGTACGCCCAAAAATCAAAATATTCATTTCAAATTGGCCGGGCATAGAGTTTGTTCAGATCGATCGGGAAACATCAATTTTGGAGAAAATCGTCTGAAGGGTTTAGGCGCTAGCGTTGGCCACAGGCATTTTGCGGTCAATAGAGCTTTTGGTGTCCAGGACCCAAACATGACAACACATGAATTTTTTCTACACAACAAGTTAGAGGAAGTAATTTACTATACATAGGAACAAAATTTATCTACTTTTTTGTTGCCAATGCTCGGCAATAAACTTTTTCCGTCGAAAATGCGGCGTTTTCTGGTGCACGATTCCAATACTTTATCTTCTTAAGATGTTAGGGCGAGAAAATGAAACCCAACGTAATATTTGGAAGCTGTAGAATAGGGATTTGATTTTAGAAATTAAATATTATGATTTGATATGATTTTGGGAAGGGACGCTGTCCACAAAATCGAATCAGAGGATGTACTTACGAAATTTGGCAAAGCGGTAATGTACTCGTAGATTACTGGCTGCATCTATTTGACACAATCAATAGAATGAACTTCACCGTAAACAGATCATACAATATTAACGGTAGTTGTCTTAAAAATATGAAACCAAATTTGAAGCACAGATTTAAAACTTCGTCAATACGCCATCCTTCAAACGTTCAAATTAACGGAATCGCCATTTGTCATACCAAATGTTCCAGTAATTACAATGATTGTTCAAAAAAAAATTTAAAAAAATTACAAATGTTCCAGTAAAGCAATGATTTAGGGCCGAAAATAAACTAAAAGGTTGATTTCTTTGACACAATCACCAACTTGTAATTTCTTAAGTTCGTTAAAATATAAGTAGTAAAATTCTAAATTTGTTTAATCGTCTTTTTATAGCAAAATTCACTTCCAAATTTACTTCCAGTGAACTTGCAACAAGTAATAAAGACACTGAAACAAATTAAATACTATCAAATTTCTAAACTACATGGATAAAACATAAAAATGCAAGGAGAACAACCAGATATGTCTGTCTTCTAAGATCCCGTCAACCAACACATATGTTAATATGGTCAGAAATTGCAGTAATATAATATTAGGTAACCGTTACTGAGGATAGAAACCACGTGCAAAGACATCTTCAGTTTTTACGTTTTGTCCACAAATTTAATCACTAGCAGAGCATGTAGAAGCAAACCCAATTTGCTGACCTGCTCCCCTTGTTTAAACGTACCTACCCTCATGTGGACAGGGTGCTACCATCCAAAATAAGCGTATAATTTTAATGTGCAAAATAATGTTAACTTCTTGATAATGATGTATTTATTCAGTTTCTACAATATATTTTTCGATACAGCTAAAACTGTGAACATATTTTTAATATTTTTTTCTTAAAATCACTGCGCAACAATTTGTGTTGCGATTTAATCTCAGTAGTTGCGTAATTATGAGCAGTGTTTGTTTTATAAAACATTAGATTTGGGAACATGCCTCAAATTAATTATTAATTTAATAGAAATAGTTATACATACGTAATATCATTAAATAATTATTTCCGAGCTACCGGAAGGCCGTTCCATCGTGTTCCGCCAGAAATCAAGTCATAATTATAAGTATCTTTTAACTATTTAACACGCATATATAAGCAAATAAAATTTACAAATCCATCTAAACATAATTATGCAATTACATTTCATGATTAATTAACCTAATTATCAGAGTGATTCTATCATCAAATTGAATGTTCATCACACAATTAGAGGTAGAGTTAATTACTGTTTTGGTAATTAGTGTGTGTCAATTACGAACAATCACTCAATACCCACGCACAAAACTGGTATTTACCGACCTGTAATAAATCATCATACTGCGATGCCTTGGGAAAGTGAGTTTAACAAGTTCTTACGAAATTCTAAACACTTTTTTTCGAGAGTTAGCCGGAAATACGTCAGTTTTCTTCCCTTGTGGTAAATGCACTAAAAGTACACAAAAGGTATCAAAGCTTCGCACTTCTCACTTAAAAGATTCTGAACAAAAGAAAAGCGCCTTTACTTCAATGAAAGAGATGAGATCCAATCTCCAACAACAACGCCGCCACACTGCGGCCAACTTTAGAAACTAGGAAGGTGTTTTAGAAGATTCTTGTTTCTTTTCTTGACAGAGGAGTTCCTCCCTGGCGAGAAAGTGAGTTTGGGAATTGTGCGTGGAGGAGAGGAGCAGGATTGGTTTGCTGATGGCTTTTAACGATCTCTTGCTGTAATTACATTAACTTGGGGTCCCGGCGAAGTACGGGGGAAGCGAAAACGACACAAGAAAAAGAAATAAAACCGAACGTCGCTGTGAGCGGAAATAAAATTGGGCTGCGAGGGCGGCAAGCGGGGAAAGGGGGCGAGGGCGGCGACCGCAGTGGGCGAAGGTACGATTCCAAGTGGCCACACGGGCAGAGCCATATTTACGCACTCTCTCGTCTCGATCTTACCAACACTTTAATTGTGGGAAATCGGATTCGGTGTTGTTGAACTTCTTATGCGAAGAAACACAAGAGGTCATCTTCGACAACATAGTATTTTTATTCAGATAGCCGGCTTTCAACGGTCATCATCAGTCTACAATGTACAGAAAAAAATATAAATAAATTACAAATAAAATACTATAGCAATAGCAAATTAGCGATAGCAAATTAGATTAAAATTAATAAATACATTTAAATTTTACATTTAAATTTCGCAATTCTATCTGCTGTTTGCAATTAAAATTTAAATGTATCTATTAATTGTAATTTAATTTGCTATCTTATATTGAATTTTATTTCTAATTTATTTATATTTTTTGTACATTGTAGACTGATGACGGCAAAGCCGTCGAAAACCGGCTATCTGAATAACAGTAGAAAGATAACCTCTTATTTCTTCGCAACATTTTAATGTTTTTCTAAGTTCCATTACATAAAAATGTTAAAATTCAGGACTATATTTGCATCATCTTGTTTTTTAATTGTTATGTTTGCTCATGCTTTCTTACCACTTTCACGTTCCATGACAAACGGTATTAATAGTCCAATGTCACGGATGAGAGTACAAGCACAATTTGTGATTCTGAGATATCACTTAAATAGAGCGAATAAAATCAAATTGGAAGAGACGGACGTGACTACGGTTTCCTTGTCCTGGCAGGACACACGCATCCTTTAGCTGGCATCCGGGTTCATGCAAGAACGAGACCTTCCGTAATTCTGGATCCTTCCGGCCAACGAACCTAGCTCGCGTTTTCCATCTAGAAGCTACCAGCTCTTAGGATGGACGAGTGAAGAGTCGATTGTAGGCACCAGAGGGTCAGAACGAATCTTATTTCAATTTCTCCTGAATTCAGGCCACTGACCAAGTCGAATTCAACTCAAAGGACCCTGTGGATCCAAAGACTATTCTCCGTTTGATCACGTGAACTAACGACATGAGTATCGCCAAGCAAACGAGCAGCCGGACGGAAGTTTGCAATTCCCCGTCGCTGCTCTTACGCGTGAGGGCAAAGTCGCCTACCCTCTCAGTGGGCGCGTCTGCCTTTCCATTGCGTCGCTGTTAACACTAACGACGTGAGTATCGCCGAGATAAGGAACAAGGTGGGGTTTCCAATCCTCCACTACAGTAAGAACCACGATTCTTTCCCCAATGAGGAGTGGAAATAATATTCTACATTATGATTCCACCACCTAAAGCCTTATGATCATACCTGAAATTTCGTTGAATTCCTTTGATGAAGGTAAGGTGATTAAAAAGATATGATTGAGCAATGATGGAATGAGTGGCAAGAAATAAAGAAAAAACACGAGAAAACCGGTCGTAAACCCCGAAATTTCCGCCACAAAGAACCTCATAAATCGTCAGGGATTTGAATCGCGGACAAATGTACGCAAAGAAAGCATTCAGAATGCCACATCGCGGATTGCGCAGGAGAAAATAACATTTAAAATTTGATTAGAATTAACATTAAATGCGTAGTCATATTATTGAGGTGATTTGTTTCAGATTTCCCAAAAATGATTTCGTTCTTTCTGTGTTTCCTTGTAATGGAATACATTTAATATTGTTGTAAACAAAACGCGTGGTTTAATTTATATTTTATTTTTGTAGCTCCGTTATCTTCTATAATAATTTTCTTTTACTCTTTGTTGAAACACTTCTACCCAGAGATCCCAATACATCCACGCTGTTGACCACTGTAGCGTGGGCGGAGGCGGAGGCGATGGGAGTGGCGCGGGCGGGGCGCGGGCGGGGCGCGGGCGTGGCGCGGGCGGGGCGCGGGCGGGGCGGTGCAGGGCGTGGCCACTGAATGCGGTCTCGACTCGTTCGCCGCACAAGAGGAGAGACTCCAGCTTGATAGACACAATTAAGTTTCTTCTTGTAAAGTTTGCTCGTCGCGGAAGAAAGGGCAGAGAGCTGCGTGAGGCGACACTTCGCCCTTCGTTGCTCCGCCCCCTTCCGCGCCCCCTGCCCGCAGCCCTTTGTCCCTCCGCCCTTGCGCTCCTGGGCGATTGCGCCGAGTGAACCGGCGCGGCTACCCGCTTCCTCACCTGGTGGGCGGGGCCGCTCTCGTTCCACTCTGCACTCGCTTGTGAGCACATTCTTTTACACGTTGATTTGATTTGGGTTGATTTTTCGTGTTTCCGGGCTCGTCAACTGCTTTGCTCATTAGTCCCGTTTGTGTAGTGTATGTTTTTTCTCGGGATATGCGCGGTGATCTTCCCCGCTGGATGGCGAGATCCGGCGCCGACCTACCGTCGGCTAGTGGGGTTTCCCCCCTAACCAGGACTCTCCCACCAGCGGGGCACCGCCTCAGCCGGGACAAGCTCTAAGCTTCCGACCGGTCTCGCAGAATATGTGGTAGTGTAGTGCATGTTAGTGTAAGGATAGGACAAGGAAGATGAAGGACAGATCGCGCGCGGTGCGTGGCCCGTTTTGGTAGGGTACTGCTCCGGCATTCGCCTGGTGTTGTTTTTTACACGTGCTTTTACGCGCTTTTTATTTAATGGTTGATCAGTTGATGATTCCGGACGCGTCAACTACCGACGTCATTAGTCCCGTAAGGGTAGTATATGTTTTTCATCGGGAGGGGATCTTCTCCCACTGGATGGCGAGAACCGGCGCCGACCTACCGTCGACTAGCGGGGTTTTCCCCAGCCAGGTATCTCCCACCAACGGGGCACCGCCCCAGCCGGGCAAGATCTAAGACCCCGACCAGGCATGTGTCATAGTGTAGTGCATGTGAGAACAAGTACGGGGTGAGGATAGAACAAGGAAGAGGAAGGAAAAATCGCGGGCGATCCGTGGCCCGTTTGTTAGAGTACTGCTCACGCATTCACCTGATGTTGATCGGAGAATCCAAGGAAAACATAAACTACCAATGAATTCACGTAAGTGTAAGTAAGGGATGAGAATTGGAAAAGGAGAGGAAGGAAAGATCGCGCGAGGTCCGTGGCCCGTTCGGAAGGGTACTGCTCCGGCATTCGCCTGGTATTGATCGGAGAAACCACGGAAAACTTGATCAGAGCAGCCGGCCGCTAGAATTCTCCTCCAGACAGAGACTGAATTCGACCTAGCTGTGAAGCTAGTGTCGAAAATTCCACGAACCGTCGGAACTGGAAGCAGTGGAGTGACTTCAATTGATGCTCTGAGCCATCTTTCCCGCTGCTTTTTCTCTTTTCGTATCTCCATGTAGAGTGGGTGTGTAGAGTGTTGAAGAGTTGACTACATATTGTATTAAAATTCAGCACACAGAATGCAATGTTAAATCTTGTTTTGCCTACTGAATTGTGCCTTGTTTTAGTCGATTGATGACCGAAATAAATTTAAAGTTATTATTAATTAGTAACTATGTAGAATATAAAATACTGAGCACTATATTTTATAGTTCAAATTTTCATTTAACTACCAAATATGAATCATATGTTCCGTGATTCCAAGGTCATAGACATATATAAATAATAATCAAAAGAATAAGAATAAATTTGTTTCATCCATTTTGGTTTAACGCAGATGTTAACTCGCCGGTGCATCCGAAATTTAAAAATCTAACATTTCTTTCTTTTACGTTCTCGGCTTAATTAATACTTGTATAGTGAAGAAAAATTATTGTAATGCTGAGGCTGAAATCCACAATTTTTTTACAGAAAAATTCATTTAGTGTTGGGCTGTGATGTAGATGTGGTGAAGTGTATAACCTTTATCCTATTTATAGTAAATTATTTCTTCTAACAAAATGTGTCACAATCCACGTTTTCTGCGACGTTGATACTGAAAAATTAATAATTGCCAAATGTCTGCCTGACCGTCCATCGGTCCGTTTCTCTGTCACTACCGCTGAAACGGTCCAGACTATTTTCTTCGAAGTTGATATTCTTGGATCAATCTGGTCATCGAAGTTCGAAACGATTTTACTTTCTCGCTACCGCTACCGCGATTGAGAAAAAGTTGGAATGTTATGTTGCGCGAAAAAAACGGCGACTTTTAGACAGAGAAACTCGTATTACAGAGCCCTGGCAACGAAAAAGGGGATAAATCCAGTTGACAAATTTAGAGCAATGTCCTCTAACCCGTGGTGTATCCATAATTCATGTTTTGGGGGTTTTTAATACCGAAAAGTCGATTGACGGCAAAGCGTCTGTCTGTCTGTTTGTGACTGATGTCTATCGCCTAGCCGTACTGCCGATATTCTCCAAAATTAATATTCCTTGTCTATCTGGCTGATGTCGCGGTCCCTTGAATTTGAAACCGATACTGCAATTCTGGGGGATACTTTACATGAAGTCCATGGGACATTTTCAAATTTTTCAAAAAAATAGCTCTATCGTTTTTAATTAAATTTTGTTGTATAGTGTGAAGGATGTGTAAGAGAATGATGCAGGTCACATGTTTGTTGAAAAAAGATTTCTCGAAAATTGTAAAAATTTAAAAAAATTGTCTGCGTCTTTCTACAATTAAAATATTATAGGTAGAGACTTTTTCCCCTAATGAAATCTATTCCTCAAAAATTGATTTTGAAATAAGATGATGTGTCTTATTTGCATAATTTTGACTAAAATATAGGCAATTTTTAATTTTGTTTAAATATTTTTTTCATAAAACCGTCTCGTGGTTTTTGATGAAATTTTGTTATTGGATAGTCTAAATGACGTTTATGGAAATGGAGCATGTCTCGTGTTGGTTGAAAACCTTGATTTTTAGAAAAAATTTAAAAAAAGGAAAACTTTTTTTTTTTAAAGTTGTTTTTCATAATTGGGATAACCCAATTAACACAATTCGACTGCTTTTTTATTTCTGTATTAATTTCTCTTCGTGAAGAAACATATTCATTTCTTTTGTAAATAATACACTATTTATATAATTCTGGAGCGTTTCTACGCTTCTGCAATGCAAATGTTTGCCTAGTAAGCATTTTTCCAAACCAACTTTTGAGTGCTTATTGCGGCCCAGCCATTGACAATATCCAAGTAGTTTATTAGATAAAATGTGCTTAAAATTGTCTTAAGAGCTTATTTTCTATCTATCCACGTTACTCCCTGGACACCTGTATGTATGTATGTACGTATGTATGTATATACATACGTAGAAATCAAGCCCTGTATATATATGTGTGTGTGTGTGTGTGTATGTGTGTGTGTGTTTGTGTGTGTGTTTGTGTTTGTGTTTGTGTGTGTGTTTGTGTGTGTGTTTGTGTGTGTGTTTGTTTGTGTGCGTGTGTTTGTGTGTG